>OY723386.1:30757550-31393585 GCA_963210295.1 Ophion ellenae
GTCAGACTTCCTTGTGCAATCTGGCCGGAAGTAACATAAAATCGGAGACGAATTGTGGGCAGTTATATCGGGGATGTCCGATCGATGCCTCAAGAACCATTGCGAGTACCGATTTTGTCTTTGTAAAATAAACAATTCTCCTACCGTCGTTTTCGCAGCATCGTCAGACTTCTAGACCCAATCTGACCGGAAGTAACATAACATCGGAGACGAATTCGGGGCCGTAATATCGGGAATGTCCGATCGAGGCCCCGAGAACCATTCCGAGCACCGATTGTATCTTTGTCAAATAAACAAAACTCCTACCGTCGTTCTCGCGGCTTCGTCAGACTTCTCGACCTAATCTGACCGGAAGTAAGATACAATCGGAGACGAATTGGGGGCAGTAATATCGGGAATGTCGAATCTATGGCCTAAGAACCATTGCGAGCCCCCATTTTTTGTTTGTTACATAGACAATGCTCCTACCGTCGTTTTTGCAGCATCGTCAGACTTCTCGACCCAATCTCACCGGAAATTAGATAAAATCGGAGACGACTTTGGGGCAGTAATATAGGGAATGTCCGACCGATGCCCCAAGAACCATTGCGAGTACCCATTTCATCGTTGTTAAATAAACAATGCTCCTACCGTCGTTTTCGCAGCATCGTCAGACATCTCGACCCAATCTGTCCTGAAGTAAGATAAAATCGGACACGAATTGGGGGCAGTAATGTTGGGAATGTCCGATCGAGGCCCCAAGAACCATTCCGAGGACCGATTTCATCTTTGTTAAATAAACAAATCCCCTACCGTCGTTCTCGCAGCATTGTCAGACTTCCTTATGCAATCTGATCGGAAGTAAGATGAAATCGGAGACAAATTCGGGGCAGTAATATCCGGCATGTCCGACTGATGCCCCAAGAACCATTGCGAGCACCTATTTTATCTTCGTTAAATAAACAATGCTCCTACCGTCGTTCTCGCAGCATTGTCAGGCTTCCTTATGCAATCTGACCGGAAGTAAGATAAAATCGGAGACTAATTGTGAGCAGTAATACCGGGAATGTCCGATCGATGCCCCAAGACCCATTGTGAGCACCGATTTTGTCACTGGTAAATAAACGATGCTCCTACCGTCGTTTTTGCTGCACCGTCAGACTTCTCGTTCCAATCTGACCGGAAGAACAATAAAATCAGAGACGAATTCGGGGCAGTAATATCGGAAATCTCCGATAGAGGGCCCGGAAACCATTCTGACCTCCGATTTTTTCTTTTTTAAATAAACAATGCTCCTACCGTCGTTCTCGCGGCATCGTCAGACTTGCTTATCCATTCTCACGGGAAGTAAGATAAAATCGGAGACGAATTCGGTGCAGTAATATCGGGAATATCCGATCAAGGCTCCGAGACCCATTCCGAGCACCGAATTTATCTTTGTGAAATAAACAATACTCCTGCCGTCGTTCTCGCAGCATCGACAGACTTCTTGACCCAATCTGCCCGGAAATAAAATAAAATCGGAGACGAATTCGGTGCAGTAATATAGGGGATGTCCGATCGAGGCCCCGAGAATCATTCCGAGCACCGATTCTATCTTTGTTTAATAAACAAAGCTCCTACCGTCGTTCTCGCGGCATCGTCCGACTTATCGACCCAATCTGACCAGAAATAAGAAAAAATCGGACACGAATTCGGGGCAGTCATATCGGAAAGGTCCGATCGAGGCTCCGGGAATCATTCTGACCACCAATTTTATCTTTGTTAAGTAAACAATGCTCCTACCGTCGATCTCGCAGCATCGTCCGACTTATCGACCCAATCTGACCGGAAGTGAGATAAAATCGGCGACGAATTGGGGGCAGTAATATCGGGAATGTCCGATCGATGCCCCAAGAACCATCGCAACACCGCTTTTATCTTTGTTAAATAAAAAATGCTCCTACCGTCGTTTTCGCAGCATCGTCAGACATCTCGACCCAATCTGACCGGAAGTATGATCAAATCGGAGACGAATTCGGGGCCGTAATATCGGGAATGTCCGATCGAGGGCCCGGGAACCATTCTGACCACCGATTTTATCTTTGGTCAATAAACAATGCTCCTACCGTCGTTTTTGCAACATCGTCAGACTTTTCAACGCAATCTGACCGGAAGTACAATAAAATCGGGAACGACTTTGGGGCGGTATTATCGGGACTCTTCGATCGAGGGTTCGGAAACCCTTCTGACCACCGATTTTATCTTTGTTAAATCAGCAAAGCTCCTACCGTCGTTCTCGCGGCATCGTCAGACTTATCGACCCAATCTGACCAGAAGTAAGATAAAATCGGAGACGAATTCGGGCCAGTCATATCGGAAATGTCCGATCGAGGCCCCGGGACCCATTCTGACCACCAATTTTATCTTTGTTAAATAAACAATGCTCCTACCGTCGTTTTCGCAGCATCGTCAGACATCTCGACCCAATCTGACCGGAAGTATTATCAAATCGGAGACGAATTCGGGGCCGTAATATCGGGAATGTCCGATCGAGGGCCCGGGAACCATTCTGACCACCGATTTTATCTCTGGTCAATAAACAATGCTCCTACCGTCGTTTTTGCAACATCGTCAGACTTTTCGACCCAATCTGACCGGAAGTACAATAAAATCGGGAACGACTTCGGGGCGGTAATATCGGGACTCTTCGATCGAGCGTCCGGAAACCCTTCTGCCTACCGATTTTATCTTTGTTAAATCAACAAAGCTCCTACCGTCGTTCTCGCGGCATCGTCAGACTTATCGACCCAATCTGACCGGAAGTAAGATAAAATCGGAGACGAATTCGGGGCAGTAATATCGGGCATGTCCGACCGATGCCCCAAGAACCATTGCGAGTACCGATTTTATCTTTGTTAAATTATCAATGCTCCTACCGTCGTTTTCGCAGCATCGTCAGAGATCTCGACCCAATCTGACCGGAAGTAAGATAAAATCGGAAACGAATTCGGGGCAGTAATGTCGAGAATTTCCGATCGAGGTCCCAGAATCCATTCTGACCACCGATTTTATCATTGTTAAATAAACATTGCTCCTACCGCCGTTTGCGCAGCATCGTCGGACGTCTCAACCCAATCTGATCGGAAGTAAGATAAAATCGGAGACGAATTCGGGGCAGTAATATCGGGCATGTCCAACCGATGTCCCAAGATCCAATGCGAGCACCGATTTTATATGTATTAAGTAAGCAATGCTCCTACCGTCGTTTTCGCAGCATCGTCAGACTTCTCGCCCCAATCTGACCAGAAGTAACATAAAGTCGGAGACGAATTCGGGGCAGTAATATCGGGCATGTGCGATCGATGCCCCAAGAACTTTTGCGAGTACCGATTTTATCTTCTGTAAATCAACAATGCTCCTACCGTCGTTTTCGCAGCATCGTCAGACATCTCGACCCAATCTGACCGGAAGTAAGATAAAATCGGAGACGAATTCGAGGCAGTAATGTCGGGAATGTCCGATCGATGCCCTGAGAACCATGCCGAGGACCGATTTCATCTTTGTTAAATGAACAATGCCCCCACCGTCGTTTTCGCAGCATCCTCTCTCTCTCTCTCTCTCTCTCTCTCTCTCTCTCTCTCTCTCTCTCTCTCTCTCTCTCTCTCTCTCTCGCCTTCTTTTTCGCTCCAACCTTTTTGGCCTCGTTCTGCTGCTCTCTGCCTTCGGGCGTCTATGTTCCAGGCAAACAGCACGCACAATTTGCTTTCCACCGAATGCGACCAAACTCTGAGCCCTGGACCGCACACAAGCTGTGTAAATTCGGTGGAAGCACACTGACAGATTTTCTAACCTGACTGGGATCGTACCATGGCTGACTCATCGGTTTCCAAGTAATCGTCGCGTCTTTCGCTGAAACGCTATAGTCGCGGAACTATAGTCTGGCCTTCGTGGGAACATCTCGCCAACGGTATATCGATATCTACACATCTCTCAACGCTAACGGCTCGTCCGTGCACGGAGTCGCATTAACACAATTCCGTAAGCCCACATACATTATCTCTCACACCGCTACACCCACCGCTTGAGTCCGAGAATATCGTCAACAATAAGGAGTTCCTAGGTGTAGCACGCAACAATCGTGTTTACACGTACTGCTCTCTTAACTACGGAAATTAATCCTTTTCTCCGCGTTATCGACCGAGATCTCGTTACTTCTACAACCTTTATAAACTGATCTCAATTAATTCGTGGTGACCGGTGAGATGGCGACACGGTGCGGATCATGTAATCGGCTATGCAACAGACAAAACGATACGGTTGTTTGCACCGGAGACTGCCGAAATTCTTACCATGTCAAATGCGCTAAAGAAAAATTTCATTACGACCCGAGCGATGACGATTTTCGTTGCGACCTATGCGCAATGCAACGCTCCAATATTACATTGCGCACTCCCGACGGCTCACCCGAACACCAACCTCAGTCGGTTGCATCGAACATCACGGCTACATCTACCGTCACGTTGAATAATATTATGCGTTGCAATACTCGAGCACTTCAACGGACAACAAATTGGGAATAATTCAAGATACATTAGCAGATCTTTGCACTGAAGTGACGTACCTCTCATCTTCCCATGAAGCTATGGCAACAAGAATTTCGTCCCTTGAAACCATCTTGGACAAAATGCACTCTGATTCATCAGCTATGAAAACGACTTACTAAAGACCCAAATCGTGGATTTCAATCGTCGCCTTGCAGCCTTCGAATCTCGCAATATTGCAGCTGAGATCACGTTGTCAGGCATCCCCATCGCAGTCACCGATACGGCTCAAATAATAATTGAAAAAGTATTCAACGCGATCGGGGTGTCTAACTTGCTCAGCGACATATTAGACATACGCACGTTTGGCAAGATCTCATCACGTGCATTGGGTGACAATGCTGCCGCAGTCACTTCGACCAAATCATTTGTCATCACACTTAAATCGCCAGCAGTAAGAGACTTCATTTTGTCAAAAAAACGTGCGAAGGGCAATCTGCCAATACGTGAAGTATTTGCACTTGACCGACAGGGATCGGTGTACATCAACGAACTCATACCCGGCCCGACCTACAATCTCTTGCGACTTGATAGGGCCAAAGCAGCCGAGACAAAATACAAATATGTTTGGTACAGATTCGGAACCATTCGTGCACGTAAAACCGACGGCTCTCCAGTTATTTTCATCGACTCCGAGGCTGATCTGGCTAAACTCGTTTGACTCGAGCCGGAAGGGAGACATTCCTGTAACCCTCACGCCGGGGTTCAATCACAAGCGCACTCCTCGAACTTAAAAATAGCATACTTCAATGCTAACTCCTTATTGGCACACATCGATCAAGTAAAAGCTCATTTAGTTTCTAACTTTTATGACATCATATCCGTTTCCGAAACATGGCTACATGCGTGTATCTCCAATGACTTAGTGCATATACAAGATTATTTACTAATACGTAACGATAGAGACGGCAAGCGGGGCGGAGGGGTAGCATGTTACGTACACAACGCACTCAAAGTGCAAATTCTTGCCGCCTCCCCGAGCCAGTTTTCGAACACTCCTGAGTTCATTCTGCTAGATATACGCGGTCCCATGGCGAAGCCTCTTTTATTCTCTTCGATCTACAGAAGACCCAAAGGATTTCTTTTCGGCGATTTCATAGAGACTTTCACTAGATTCGCTTTTGCATATGAAAATATTGTCCTTGCGGATGATTTCAATTGCAATTTACTAAATGACAACTTTGAGGCGAGGTTCCTTCGAGAGTTTGCTTTAGCTCAATCATTGTACATCGTAGATTCTGGGCCCTCTTACCATACTGAAACCGTCGATTCTTGGTTAGACGTATTCATAACAGACAGTGCCGTAAAAGTTTGTGCTCATGAAAAATCCGAAGCCCCATTCATAGCTGGACATGATCTCATCGAACTCACGTATGATTTCGGTAGTCGTCTCGAAAGAACCCGCGCCATCACGCGTCGCAACTTTAAACACTTTGATGCTGCATCGTACTTAGAGACTCTATCCGGCTTACTAGATGGGTATAACAAAAATACTTCCGCTGCTTACATGAACTCTGATACTATTGATACGAGAACGAATGGACTGACGCATTCAATCTTGGCATCATTAGACAAACATGCACCGTTATGCACTTTCAAAGCACAAAAACCAAAGGCGCCATGGCTCACTCAAAACTGGCTCGCGGTATCTCGAGTGCAATGGCAAGCATCACATGCTCATCCACCTACCTTCGAGCTCCTCAACAGCCGCTTCAACATCCAGACCGTCGACTTCTCGGGCCTCGTCGCAGAGTCAAACGCCCAAGAGCAAGCCACTGGCCACTTCGTCGCCAAGCGAAGCTCAGGGTTGACTAGGCGACAGTCAACAGTGCGACGCTACGGCTGGCTCGCAACCACACCCGGTTCACCTCTTCTCTTCGGTCGCTTCAGACTTCTTCGAAAACTCGTGTACTCCTCCGCATCATTCACAGGACTCTTCAAACGCTCTGGCCACTCGACCCTCTGTTCTGCTAGCTACTAGTCAAGCTATTTTGACCTCCTCATCGGGAATCTCGCAGCGGGCGAGACTCCTCATCGACCCGGGCGCGGAACTCTTGTTCATTTCCGAACGCATGGTCCAACTCCTTCGAACACAAAGGATGGCCGCGTCCATCAACATCCACGGAATCGGAGGCCAGGCAGCAGGATGGACGCTCCCACCGTCACAGTGTCTTCAATCCATGATTCAACCTCAAATTTCATAGTGACAGCGTTTATTCTAAACGTATTAACTTCGACGCTTCCCTCGTTCCCTACTTCGGGGCAATGGGACCATCTTCAAGGACTTCTTCTCGCAGACCCCGACTTTCTGAAACCGGGACCAATCGACGTCATCATCGGAGCTGACGCGTACGGTCTTCTGGTTGAGTCAGACGTCGTCAAGGGTCGGGCCATCGATCCCATCGCTCAGCGCACGCTTCTCGGATGGATTGTACTCGGTCCTGTCAACGGTTCCACCTCAAATTCGGTTCGCATTCAACATGCCTCCATCGAAGACGAGGTCACTTCTTTACTATCGAAGTTTTGGGAACAAGAGGAAATTCCTCCGGACTCGGCCCCTACAACCGACCCGGACGAATCCGCTTGCGAACAACACTTCAAGGACACTCATACGAGGGACCACACGGGCCGATATATCGTACGGCTCCCCTTCAAGAATCCTCCTTCGCTACTCGGAGATTCGTATTCGGGTGCGAAACGCTGCCTTCTTCAACTCCTACGGCGACTCTCCACAAATGAGTCGTATCGCGGTTTCTACAACGCCTTCCTCCAAGAATACGAGAACCTTTCTTACATGGCTCGTGCTCCATCGGCAACGTCTTCGAAACCACGGTTTTTTCTCCCACATCACGGTGTCTTTCGGGCCCATAGCGCCACTACGAAACTTCGTGTCGTCTTCAACGATTCCTTCAAAACCGCGCCCGGGAGAGAAGCGACCGAAGAGAAGAGGTGAACCGGGTGTGGTTGCGAGCCAGCCGTGGCGTCGCACTGTTGACTGTCGCCTAGTCAACCCTGAGCTTCGCTTAGCGACGAAGTGGCCAGTGGCTTGCTCTTGGGCGTTTGACTCTGCGGCGAGGCCCGAGAAGTCGACGGTCTGGATGTTGAAGGGGCTGTTGAGGAGCTCGAAGGTAGGTGGATGAGCATGTGATGCTTGCCATTGCACTCGAGACACCGCCCAGTGATACGACAATTTTTGGCCGAGTGCGGACCGAGGCAATTAAAACACAAGCGTCGCAGCTCTGCGATGACGCGTCGCTCCTTCGATGGCTTTCTTTTGAAGAGGTCGCACTTCGATATGGAGTGAAATCCGAGGCAGTAATGACAGCACTGTGTCGCGCTGCCGGCTGCTTGGAGGGGAACAGTAGCGGCCACCGCAGCTGCCGTATCAGCCGTCCACTCTCCACCCTGGACCTTGAGGTACGGGGGAGGAGATCCGCGTGCTGGGATTGCCTTAGCAGAAGGCGCAGTCCGTGCCGATCGTGAGGAGTTCGAGGTAGCCGAAGAAGTGGACCGATTGAACATTGAAGTGGACCGTCTGACGTCGATGCTCTCAAGTGCGCGAGCTCGAGTGGTTAAAAACTCGCAGAGTTGAGGAAGTGTAGCCGGTGTGGTCAAAGTGCCCAATTTGAGTTCCCATTGCTCCCGAAGGTTGGGATCGAGGCGAGATACGATGAAGTGTGCCAAGATGACGCTCCACTCATCGACTGACATCTCCAAGGACTTCAGCGCATTTAAGATCTCGCTCGTGGTGCTGATGAGCGTATTCAATGGTTTGTACGACCTTGGAACGATCGTCGGCATGCTGAAGAAGCGATCCAGATGAGAGGTGACCAGTAATCTTTTATCTTCGTACCGGGCTACGAGGAAATCCCATGCCGAGACGAAAGAATCCGAAGAGAGCGGCAAGTTGGCAATGAGTTTGGCGGCATCGCCCTTTACCGAAAGCCGTAGGTAGTGCATCTTTTCTACCGCGGTGATATCTTGGTTCTGGCCGACCAACGAGACGAAGAGATCGCGGAAAGGCCTCCACGATTGAAACTCCCCGTCGAAGTCGGGAACCCTTAATTTTGGGAGCGCGCTTCTTATGTTTGAGGTGCCCGGGAATGCTGAAACGTCCGCCAGATTCGCTCCTGTGGGTTCGACCTGCTCGTAATGCTCCTTGACCGTAAGCAGGCTTACCTTGGCTTCTTCGTAGGCTTGCTGACAGCGAGATTCCACGGCGTCCTTGAAATATGGCGCTTCCGAGAGGTTTTCGCAATTCATCTCGAGCAGCGCGATATGTTCTGTTTGGAAGCGTTCCCAGTTGGTTTCCAACAAGGACAAACGCGTGGTGGCGAGCATCTTGGTGGTGGTTTGAGGAGTCGCATTTCTCGTCTTTTCAGCCAAGCTCGAGATGCACTGAAAAGTGCTGATGAGGCCGGCTATGCGGCATTCCATCTTGGCGGTGTTGCTCGCCATTGTCGAGGAGTTCACACACGAAATCGCTCTAAATTAGCGCGAAGTGACTAAGCCGAAGAACACGAAGAAAAATTCGCGAAAGACGAAACGGTGGCGCGATGCGTCGACGAGCGGTGCACACGCGAGAAATGGCGCGAAGCGTCCAAACCGGAAACACGAAAAACTCGCGAAAGAAAAAATGGCGCGACGTCGACGAGCGTTGCACACGCGAGAAATGGCGCGAAGCGTCCAAGCCGAATACGAAAACTCGCGAAAGTAAATATGGCGCGATGTCGACGAGCGTAGCACACACGTTCGAAAACGAGAAGCGTCCACAGGAATCACGACAATCGTGAAAATGTCCGACGGAGATGCGCGAGGCGTCCGAAATCGATGGAAAAAGAAAACTCGCGAGATCGTGGCACGAAGCGTCCAAAACGAAATCCACGAAGGAAAACTCGCGAAAGAAAATATGGCGCGACGTAGACGAGCGTTGCACACGCGAGAAATGGCGCCAAGCGTCCAAGCCGAACACGAAAAAACTCGCGAAAGAAAAGCTGGCGCGACGTCGACGAGCGTTTCACACGCGAGAAATGGCGCGTCCAAGCCGAACACGAAACTATGAGAACTCGCGAATGTAGCACGAATCGTCCAAAACCACAATTCGCGTAATCCGAACGATATTTTTGTCGAGGCGTCCAAAATCGTCGAGAACTCGTGAGATAGTAGCACGAAGCGTCCAAACGAAAGGAAAGAAATCCCGAATGCCACACGATCATGTGGTCGCTCGACACGCATGTAGTTTTTGGTTGCGCGTGGCGTGAGGCGTCCGAGAAACGAAGCGAAACTTTTACTCGACAGTCTTTTGCACGAGAGCGCACGATGTCGCGAGAACGTGGTCGGAAGAAGAGCACGAGATCGCTCGGTCGACCGGCACGTTGAGCGTCCGGTAGACCAGACACGGCCAAGCGCGCATGCGCGCGTGTATGGAATCCGACTCCCGGCTCGCCCGAGAGCGAGAGAGCGCGATGTATCGGGCGCGGTGCGCGTGCGAGAGAGAGAGAGAGAGAGAGCGAGGCGTCTTCTCGGCTCGCCCGAAAGCGAGAGAGCGCGTGGTATCGGGCGCAGTGCGCGTGCGAGAGAGTGAGAGCGAGGCTTCGCTCGAGCTCGTCTTGCGAGGCGGACGACTAGAATTCGCGGCCGGCGTGTGGTCACGTGACCGCGATGAAAATTTCCCGTGTTTCTCGCGCACCGGAAAGAAAGACTGATTTCCTTTGTCCTTTTCAGCGAATAACTCACTTTTTACCACTTCGTTCACTTGAAACCGGCTCGAAGGACCCTGTTTAGATTTGGGGGAATTCTCGGATTCTGGTTGGAAGTGTACGGGTGGGAAAATTGTGGGAACAGTCGCTGAACTTAGGAACGCGCCGGAAAAATGAAGAGACGAAGTGCACTCGCGTTAACATAAAAAATATAGGTTTATTTACGTATCTATTCTATTATATTTAAAGTAATAATCGTGGAGGAAGAGTACCGAGGTGACCTTTGTCGCGGGAATTAACGCGGGCGTAAATCGCGTTAACGCCATATCGCGACAGAGAAGGGGAGGAGACCGAAATCGAACCGTTTACTTAAGAGACTTGTGACGAAGTGCGACAGAACGGCAAAAGATATAATATAATGGTGAAAATAGGGGGAAAAAATCCCTGCGCTCGGACACTGTCCGAGTCAAGCGCGCGACCGGCCGAGAGACGTCGACCTCTAGCGAGGTCTCCCGAAATTAGGGAGTCGTAGATGGAGTTTCCGAAACAGTGACCCTCCGAAAAATCACTGATTTTCGCGATTTTTTTTTAAATGTTCAAATAAACTAATCGGTCCGGTTTTTTTTAAATAAATAAATACATTCATGACGAATACAAAATGATTTTTTTAAATGTTTATTTATTGGATGTACAATAGTTAAATAAATTGTTGAAATGACACGTAATAAAAAAGGTCCTGTACGGTTTCCACGATTGCGGCCGCAATTTTGATCTGAAACAAAAATTTCAAAAAGATTATTAATTTGTAGGAAAGTCGCTATCGCGCTATGGAAGGTTTTTTTTTTAATTTGACGAAGTGGCGGCGGTTTAAACAAAAAGTATCGAATTTGGCCCTTTTTCTCGACAGTTTTTTGTAAAAAAAAAAAATAGGAAGATTTCCAAAAAAAAAGCTTCCATAGCGCTATAAAGAATGACGTTAAAAATGTTCTCTTCAAAGGGGAACTACATATCTTCAAAACTCTTCCTTTGAGAGTGGAAACCGTTTTGAAAAACACTATTCTGAGAAAAACGCGTTTAAAGATTGAAGTTGGAAAATGTTCAGATAAATCGTTTACTTACGATCAATCGGCGTCTATCCGGTCTATCGGTGTCTATCCGTGGTTGATGTCGAAAACGAATTGAAATGCTTGGCCAGTTTATTTTGGAAAGTTATAGAACGTAAGCACCTTTCGAAGGTAACACGCAGGTAGAAAAATAAACAAAAGGAATAACGGTCGAGCGGAGCGCCGAGCGAGGCAGATGTCTCGCTCCGTTCGCTTTCTACAAGAAACGTTGTAGCGACCGTAATAATTTGAATTTCCATTTAAAATTTTGAGAGAATGTTTATTACAGTGTATACTATCCGATAATGCAACAACAAAAAAAATCGATTTTTCGAAAATTGCACACCGAGACGATCCCTTAACAAACCTGTTCTCGGGACTGCTTGAACCAATCCGGATTCATCCCCGTGGCCGATGTTCGTCGTCGGTCTCGATATTCTCTCGCCTCGTTCTTCCTTCCCTCGACATTTTCGAAACCCTTTTCTTTCTCCGACACTTCCTTTCCTTTCTCCGACACTTCCTGTCCTTTCTCCGACACTTCCTTTCTTTCCGTATTATACCCGGGAACCCGCACGTCTATGACTCGTAAATGCTAACTCCTAACTCGCATCTTTCATACGGGAATGCTAGAGTTGATTTCGCCGGTAACCCATCTATTTGCCAGTGTATGCTCGACTGGCGCTCCGTCGTACGCGCTCGTTCGTCGAAACGCCGAAATCTCACGGGCGTTCCCGAACTCGATCGCGCTAGGCCCGCGTCTAGCGAAGCGTCGCGCTAGCCCAGTCGAGACTTTTACGGCGGGAAATAATTCCAGCACCCAAGAAAGGCCAAATATTATATTCTACACATGCACGGCGGGGATATTTTAAACATGCTACACTTCAAAAAAAAAATCGACAAAGAAATCTGTACTACAATTCGATACCGTCTTTACTGAATTCTTTTTCACCAATCTTGGGGCGGTGTTCGGCCGGATTATCGCTATCGCGAATCGGGCCCCACGTTGGGCGCCAAATTTTGTGACACGATTTCCGATACTCGCGTCCCCAATTCGCTCTCGTCAGACTCGTACGGGATAGGGCGCCAGACGCGCAAATTTTTACGCGACAAATTTAATTTTTCCCGACGAATCGACGAGATGTCGTTTGCCCGACTGCCGCAGCCCTGTATTTGGTAGAGGAGCGGGGTTGATTCGCGACAACATCACAAAATGATTTTAGACGAACACTCCGAGATTTGGCGACGATCGTAACAAGTTTTTATTTTCTATCGACTCTCGCATACGGCGGGATCGGTTCCGGGTACGCGCAATTCGCGATCCTCTTATTTTTCCCAAATTTGTACACATTTCTTTCTCGAACGTAATTTTATCCAGATTTGACGTCGACAAATGAATAATATCTTAACTCTAACTTATGCTAAATGACTTTTGTTCGGGTACTTGAAAAGGGAACCCCTCTCGGCGGCTCTACGTTACTTTAATCTAGGCAAGGTGTTCGCGAATGACGGAATCGCGCAGGGTGACTCGATCTTTCGCTTCCGTTAGTGATCCGCCGCGACAATATCGCTCGTAACTTTAATATTTCGAATAATTTCAAATGCAGTACTTTATTCAACGGGCCACAGCGCGCATTACAACGGGTTTTGACGGGCGAAACGACGGCCTCACCGCTACAGTTTCAGAAGATCTCGATCCGGTAAAATCTCGGCCTCGATCTACGATATTTCCCGTGGCGTCGCTTTCTTGGGTGGCGGGAACGGCTACGGCTTGGGAAGTGCACCTCTCCTTGCTCCAGACCAGATCTCAAGTGATGAAATTTTCGCGAGAAGCCTTTCCGCGGGCCTAGGTCCCGACCCCCACTCCTCGCCTAGTCACAGCCTTTTTTTATTTTTCGGCGTTGACCCTGCAGATAACGTTCGCATTGTCAAAATTATTGGCCGTGAAAATTGCCCTCGGCCCCCGTCCCGGGACCTGATTTGGTCACGGACTCATCGGGGTGATGACCGGCTGTAGAGGGAGACAGACAGCTTGGAGTGGGGCTTCGAGCCGGCGACCTATCCTTGGAATTCGCGACTTTCCGTTGTCGCTCGTTGATACCCGACGGAATCCCTTGACGCGAGGTGCGGAGGGCCGTTATTAGGCGATACCCCCTACCTTCTCATTATTGGAATCCGCTGGTATTGACTGTAGGTGAGCGACGTCTCGTCGCGAGACCGTGTGCGCCAGGGGAGGTAACTCCGTTGCCGTGATTCTCAACTCGTTCCGCGATCCTGCCCTATGTAGCAGTGAGGATACGCCGTTCGCTCCGGAGTATAACATAAAATAAATAAAAATAAGAGTATAAATAAAATAATTTTTGCGCTTTGTTTGTCCCTGGGGAATTGCTTGAGGGGTTCCTGGACGGCGGGAGGCGCCCTTCCATGCGCCGAGCCTAAGCCACCTTTAATGTATGGTGACGTGCAAAATTTCCACGTCACAGTGTTTAATTATCGAAATAATCTTCAGGTTAGTCGGATTCGTTCCCAGTGTGTGATTTTTCAAAATGGATCACCCCAGGTACGAAAAGAGCCATTGAACTACTATTGCTGCTGTGGACTATGGACGTGAACGAATCCAATGATTGGTGAAGGGTTCTCAGTTCGTGGGAGTTATTCCACACCAGAAACACTTAAATGCGGACTCGGATTCGTTTCCAGATGTAAAGGACGTCGATTCGAAGAGTGATTCACATGAGATTTGACGTTGATAAAAGCGCCTGTTTCAGCCGTTTTTTTTAGGATCGAGACGAATCCAATATAAAAAATGGTCCTTTCAAATTCCGTTTCGTGTTTTATTATCGAAATAACCTTTAGATTGTTTGGGTTCGTTCCCGGTGGGTAATTTTAAATAATGTATCACCCTCTGCACGAAAATAGCAATTGGCGACTACTACTGCTAACGTGGACTATGACTGCAAACGAATCTAATTTAAAGCACAGCGTCCTCAGTTTGTAGGGATCATCCACAACAGAACCACGTGCATGCGGACTCGGATTCGCTGATGGATGTAAAAGACGTCAGGTCGAAGAGAGGTTCACATGAGATTCGACGTTGATAAATACGCCCGTTTCAATCGTTTTTTATTGGATCGAGACGAATCCAATATGAAAGACGGTCCATTGAAATTCTGTTTTGTGTTTTATTATCGAAATAACCTTTAGATTGTTCGGATTCGTTCCCAGTGGGTGATTTTGAGAAATTTATCACCCTTGGCACGAAAATAGCCATTGGACTCCGACTGCTGCTGTGGACTATGAACGTGAACGAATCCAATGTTCACCGCGGCATTCTCAGTTTGTAGGGATTGTTCCACAACAGAAACACATGCATGCGGACTCGGATTCGTTTCCAGATGTGAAAGACGTCGCCGCGTCGATTCGAAGAGAGATTCACATGAGATTCGTCGTTGATAAATACGCCTGTTTCAACAGTTTTTTATCAGATCGAGACGAATCAAATATGAAAAACGCTCTTTTCGAATTCTGTTTTGTATTTCATATTTGAAATAACCTCCAGAGAGGTTGGATTCTTTACCAGTGAATTATTTTTCTTTACTTTACCACCCTTGACAGGAACATAGCCATTGGACTACTACTGCTGCTGTGGACTATTAACGAGAACGAATCCAATGTTCACCGCGGCCTCCTCAGATTGTAGGGATCATCCGCAACAGAAACACTTGCATGCGGACTCGGATTCGCTGTTAGAGGTAAAAGCCGTCGATTCGAAGCGAGGCTCACATGAGATTCGACGTTGATAAATACGCCTGTTTCAATCGTTTTTCATTGGATCGAGACGAATCCAATATGGAAGACGGTACATTGAAATACTGTTTTGTTTTTTATTATCGAAATAATCTTCACAGTGTTCAGATTCATTCCAGTGGGTAATTTTTAGAAATGTATCACCCTCGGCACGAAAATAGCCATTGAGGACTAGTACTGCTGCTGTGGACTATAAACGTAAACGAATCCAATGTTCAGCGCGGCGTTCTCAGTTTGTAGGGGTTATTCCACAACCGAAACTGTGGACTCGGATAATTTTTAGATATGTATCACCCTCGGCACGAAAATAGCCATTGAGGACTACTACTGCTGCTGTGGACTATGAACGTAAACGAATCCAATGTTCAGCGCGGCGTTCTCAGTTTGTAGGGGTTATTCCACAACCGAACATGCGGACTCGGATTCGTTCCCAGATGTAAAAGACGTCGATTCGATGAGAGATTTACATGAGATTTGACGTTGATAAATACGCCTGTTTCTACCGTTTTTATCTGCACGAGAGGAATCCAATATGAAAAACGGTCTATTAAAATTCTGTTATGTGTTTTATTATCTGAATAACCTTCAGAGTTTCGGATTCATTTCCTGCTGATGATTTTGAAAAATTCACCACCTCCGACCCGAAAAAAGTCACTACGGCAATCCGAACACTTGCACGGATCCTTCAAATGTGGAAAACACTAAATTGTTGATCATTCTGTGCTTCATTTCTCTAGAAAATACAGATTACGAATGCATTTAATCATCTGTTTTTTTATCATCGCAGGCTTGATAGAATTACACGACTTATGAATGTCGGCAACCTTCACGCTTCGGCCAGGAATTCATGGAGCGACGGAGGACGAAGCTGGAAATGTCACTTTGGCCGGCCTGTCACTTGTATCGAACCCTATCGGTTGATAAGCAGCCTACGCGAATGCTACGCTAAACGTCAAATCATCCGCGCTGTCATCTGTCAAACGATGCGTTTCTGCAGAACCTTGATACGCGCTCTGAACTTGCCTACCCACGATGACAGAAAATAATCGCAGGCGAAACGTCAAAATGGCCGTTTGATCGCGACAGATGCCTTGCTCACTGCCTCCTCCGTGTCTCGCGCTCAGATTCGGCACTCGAGTGGCGTCGTCGCTAAGGGCAGACGGCGGCCCTACAACAATCAGCCGAACGCCAAAATTTTAATCGCTCCCATTTGAAAACTATTTGATGGAGAAATACGCCTCGACAGTTTTCCCCATGGACCCCCCTGAACCCGCCAATTCCGGGTGGCTCATTCATTATGAAACACCCTGTATATATATTATCACGTGGCAATTTTCCGCGCTCCCTGGAAAACCCGTGAAGACGTCCCTCCCGCTCGACGCTCACCCGGAATGCGGACCCATAAGAAATTAGGTCCAATTTTATTATTGTTATTTATTTTGCTCGTTATTTTTCCATTCATTTGCGAGACACCTACGCGAACACGCACATTAGGGGTTCGGAGGAAGGGCATAGCGAAGGGGAAATTGCCGATCTCGACGAGGATAATCCAGAGATGGGACAACGACGGGAACGAAGTCTGTTCATCCACCACCTTCTTGCTAAAGTCTGAGGCATCTGACAAAAATCTCGGCCTCTCTGCCACCGCCAGGCTCACCACTGTCAAGCACAATCACGTGGGTTCCCATTCTCCATACTCTATACTCTCGTTTTCCACCCCTTTACACACACACACACACACACACACACACATACACACTCGAACACCGATCGGACTCCGGCGAGTCCTCATTATCTAGGCGGGTGGGGACGCGCCCCATCCGAAAGAAAATTCGGGAGAAATTCAGAGAAAGGGGAGAGCCGACGTTCCGCTCGCGATTGAGAAAAAAGAAAATAAGTTTGAAAACTTCGCCGTTGAGTGTCGAGCAGGACGGACAGCTTTCGTAGCGCCTTTCGCGTGCAAATTAGTGGCGGTGAGTCTCGGCCAATTCACATTACAGTGTCGCGAACTGGTGCCCTCGGCTAGTCCCAACGTCCTCCGACGGAAGCCCAATGATTCGGGTCTGGCGGCAACCTTCGCTTCACGGAGGCTGTGTTCGTTTTCCCTTCCCCTTTTCGGTTTTTCGTTAGTTTTCCTTTTGTGTTAACCGTGAGTCGCGCGGTCCGGGGTCACGGCGGAGTGCGCCCGCGTTGGTTGTTTCCGCGGGGAAAAATGAAAAGTAAATGCGAGGGTGTAGGTGTGCGTGCAGTCGTCGATATCAGTGTGGGTGTGTGTGCAGTCGTCGATGTCAGAGTGAATGCGTGACCGTTCTTTCCACCCGGAACCGTTTCAATTTGAAGAAAATTGTGAAAGGAGAGAGGGGAATATATTATGATCCTTTTGATTATTTTGTCAGTTTTTTTATCGTGCGTGTGCCTGAATTTTCTTTGCCCCTAATCCTGCCACGACCCAAGGCTGCAGCTAGCCGGCAACTTGGGTGACCTCCAGTCAGACTTCATCCGGCTAATTTTCCCGGCGAGCCGCCACGGCGGCAAGCGCCCTTTTAAATAAATCTTCGGGAAAAATAGAAGGTGCCTTTTGTGACGTTTTGGGAAGATGAATTTTCCGTCACAATATATATATATATATATATATATATATATATACAGGGTGACAATTATAAAGAGGCCACCGAATTTTTAAAATTCTTGCGCGGCCATTTTGGGACGGCAAACGTGCGCTTTTGAAATGGATTTTCGAGAACTGTTCGAAAAAAAAATATAGCGCGTATGTGGGAAAAATATATTCCGTCAAAAAAAAAATCTGGATAAAAATAAAAATGGCATTCCACGCTTAGAGAAGCAAAGTGGACTTGATTCTGAACACGCAGGACCCGGATGAGGGCCTCAAAAAAAATAGTACCATTGAGAAAAAGGCCATTGAAAAATCAATATCGAACGACAGTTCGAACTGAACTCCGAGGAACGGCGGAGATGGAATAGCCAGGAACGGAATGAGCGTTGGAGCATTCGCCGCGATCATCTTGACGTGGCTGTCATGAGGTTGCAGAAGTCACCGAGAGATGTCGGGTCGTGGCTGACGTTACGATGACAGGCGTCCGAGTGTGCGAGTGTAACGTGGAATATGAATGTCGAACGGGCTTCGTTTGTTTGCAGGTCCCGCGGAATCGGCGAAGAAAAAATACGAAAGCACCTAAAAGCCCTGGCCAAGAGTCAATAATTGAAAGAACGATTATCGTGAGACACTCGACGACTGGCCTAACGATTCGAGCCGCGCTGGGTGGATGTACCGTTTGCGAACGCAAAGAAAGCGGTCTTCCCGATATCGTGTTTAAGGGGTCAATTAAGATAACAAAGAATGCGTGACGATTAAATGTGAATGCGGTCTTAAAGATTATGAGGAAGTAAGTTCACCTTAGAGTTTTACGGCAAGAGGAGGCGATTGAGAGCGGGATACAAGGGGTTGAATTGCATAACGGGACGCGTGCAAATTTGTTTGTCGAAAACGGATCAGAGAACATCCTTTAAACGAGGCGACCGTTTCGTTTTTGGGTGTGAGGAAGCTCCTTAGCGAGATGTGGATTATCGACGAGAAATGTTAAGGGGCTAACGCTGAAGAAGCGCACGCGTGAATCTTATTTGGAATCGAAGTAGAGAATTCGTACGGGATAAAGTACATTTTTCGACTTGTGCAGTGCAGTCTCAAGGTTAATTCGATAATGAAACACAAAACAGAATTTGACTGGAAGGTTTTTCATATTGGATTCGTCTCGGTCCGATAAAAAAAACGGTTCAAAGAGGCGTATTTATCAACGTCGAATTTCATGAGAATTTTCGTTCGAATCGACGACTTTTAGATCGGAAAACGAATCCGAGGCTGCATGCAAGTGTTTCTGTTGTCGAATAATCCCTACAAACAGAGAACGCCGCGCCGGGCATCGGATTGGTTTACGTTCACAGACCACAGCACCAGTAGTAGTGCTCAATGGCTTTCTACGTGTCGAGGGTGAAACATTTATAAAACTCACCTTCTTGGACCGAATCCGAACAATCTCAAGGTTATTTCGATAATGAAACACAAAACAGAATATAAGTGGACCGGTATTCACATGAGATTCGTCTCGATCCGATAAAAAAACATACAGTTGGAACAGGCGTATTTGTCAACGTCGAATCTCATGTGAATTTTCGTTCGAAGCGACGACTTTTGAATCTGGAAACGAATCCGCGTCTGCATGCAAGTGTTTCTGTTGTCGAATAATCCCTGCAAACTGAGAACGCCGCGCCGAGCATCGGATTGATTCACGTTCAAAGTCCACAGCAGCAGTAGGAGCCCTCAATGGATATTTTCGTGCGGAGGGTGATACATTTTTTAAAATCACCCACTGGGAACGAATCCGAACAGTCTCAAGGTTATTTCGATAATGGAACACAAAACAGAATTTGAGTGGACCGTTTTTCATATTGGATTCGTCTCGGTCCGATAAAAAAAACGGTTGAAACAGGCGAATTTATCAACGTCGAATTTCATGTGAATTTTCGTTGGAATCGACGACTTGTAAATCGGGAAACGAAAGAGAGTCTGCATGCAAGTGTTTCTGTTGTTGAATAATCCCTACAAACTGAGAACGCCGCGCCTACCATCGGTTTCGTTCAAGTTCACAGTCCACAGCATCAGTAGGAGTCCTCAACGGCTTTTTTCGTGCCGAGGATGAAGCATTTTGAAAAATCACCTTCTGGCAGCGAATCCCAACAGTCTTGAGGTTATTTCGATAATTAAACACAAAACAGAATATGAATGGACCGCTTTGCACATTGGATTCGTCTGGCTCCGATAAAAAAAAACATACAGTTGGAACAGGCGTATTTATCAACGTCGAATCTCAAGTGAATTTTCGTTCGAATCGACGACTTTTGAATCGGAAAACGAATCCGCGTCTGCATGCAAGTTTTTCTGTTGTCGAATAATCCCTACAAACTGAGAACGCCGCGCCGAGCATCGGATTCGTTCACGTTTACAGTCCACAGCAACAGTCCTCAACGGCGTTTTTGGTGCCGAGGGTGAAACTTTAAAAAAAAATCGCCCACTGAGAACGAGTCCGAAAAGTCTCAAGATTATTTCTATAACGAAACACAGAAAAGAATATGAATTGACCGTTTTTCACATTGGATTCGTCTCGGTCCGATAAAAAAACGGTTGAAACAGGCGAATTTATCAACGTGAAATGTCATGTGAATTTTCGTTCGAATCGACGACTTTTAAATTGGGAAATGAAGCCGACTCTGCATGCAAGTGTTTCTGTTGTCGAATAATCCCTAGAAACTGAGAACGCGGCGCCGAGCATCGGATTCGTTCACGTTCACAGTCCACAGTAGCAGTAGGAGCCCTCAATGGATGTTATCGTGCCGAGGGTGACACATTTTTAAAAATCACCCACTGGGGACGAATCCGAACAGTCTCAACGTTATTTCGATAATAAAACCCAAAACAGAATCTCAATCGACCGGTTTTCACAATGGATTCGTCTCGATCGGATATATAACACACAGTTAGAACAGACGTATTTATCAACGTCGAATCTCGTGTGAATTTTCGTTCGAATCGACGACTTTTAAATCGGGAAACGAATCCGAGTCTGCATGCAAGTGTTCCTGTTGTCGAATAATCCCTACAAACTGAGAACGCCGCGCCGAGCATCGGATTCGTTCACGTTCACAGTCCACAGAAGCAGTAATATTCCTCAACGGCTTTTTTCGTGCCGACGGTGCCGAGTCTGCATGCAAGTGTTTCTATTGTCGAATAATCCCTACAAACTGGGACGGCCGAGCCAAGCATCGAATACGTTCACGTTCACAGTCCACAGCAGCAGTAGTAGGTCTCAATGGCTATTTTCGTGCCGAGGGTAATACATTTTTTTAATCACCCACTGGGAACGAGTCCGAACAGTCTCAAGGTTTTTTCAATAATGAAACAGAAAGACGAAAATGAATGGACCGGTTTTCACATTGGATTCGTCTCGGTCCTATAAAAAAAAAGGTTGAAACAGGAGTGTTTATCAAGGTCGAATCTCATGTGAGATTTCGTTCGATTCGACGACTTTCAGATCGGGAAACGAATCCGAGTCTGCATGCAAGTGTTTCTGTTGTCCAATAGTCCCTCCAAACTGAGAACGCCGCGCCGAGCATCGGATTCAGTCACGGTCATAGTCCACAGCAGCAGTAGGAATCCTCAATGGATATTTTCGTGCCGAGGGTGATAAAATTTTGAATATCACGCACTGGGAACGAATCCGAACAGTCTCAAGGTTGTTTCGATAATGAAACACAAAACAGAACTTGCGTGGACCGTTTTTCATATTGGATTCGTCTCGGTCCGATAAAAAAAAACGGTTGAAACAGGCGTATTTATCAACGGCGAATTTCATGTGAATTTTCGTTGGAATCGACGACTTTTAAATCGGGAAACGAAAGCGAGTCTGCATGCAAGTGTTTCTGTTGTTGAATAATCCCTACAAACTGAGAACGCCGCGCCAACCATCGGATTCGTTCAAGTTCACAGTCAACAGCACCAGTAGGAGTCCTCAACGGCTTTTTTCGTGCCGAGGGTGAAGCATTTTGAAAAATCACCTTCTGGCAGCGAATCCCAACAGTCTCAAGGTTATTTCGATAATTAAACACAAAACAGAATATGAATGGACCGGTTTTCACATTGGATTCGTCTGGCTCCGATAAAAAAAACAAACAGTTGGAACAGGCGTATTTATCAACGTCGAATCTCATGTGAATTTTCGTCCGAATCGACGACTTTTGAATCGGAAAACGAATCCGAGTCTGCATGCAAGGGTTTCTGTTGTCGAATAATCCCTACAAACTGAGAACGCCGCGCCGAGCATCGGATTCGTTCACGTTCACAGTCCACAGCAGCAGTCCTCAAGGGCTTTTTTCGTGCCGAGGGTGAAACTTAAAAAAAAATCGCCCACTGAGAACGAGTCCGAACAGTCTCAAGGTTATTTCGATAACGAAACACAAAACAGAATATGAATGGACCGTTTTTCACATTGGATTCGTCTAGGTCCGATAAAAAAAAAACGGTTGAAACAGGCGAATTTATGAACGTGAAATCTCACGTGAATTTTCGTTCGAATCGACGACTTTTAAATTGGGAAACGAATCCGAGTCTGCATGCAAGTGTTTCTGTTGTCAAATAGACCCTACAAACTGAGAACGCGGCGCCGGGCAACGGATTCGTTCACGTTCACAGTCCACAGTAGCAGTAGGAGTCCTCAATGGATATTATCGTGCCGAGGGTGACACATTTCTAAAAATCACCCACTGGGAACGAATTCGAACAGTCTCAACGTTATTTCGATAATGAAACACAAAACAGAATTTGAGTGGACCGTTTACATGTTGGATTTGTCTCGGTTGGATAAAAAAAAACGGTGGAAACAGGAGTATTTATCAACGTCGAATATCATGTGAATTTTCGTTCGAATCGACGACTTTCAAATCGGGAAACGAATCCGAGTCTGCATGCAAGTGTTTCTATTGTCGAATAATCCCTACAAACTGAGACCGCCGAGCCAAGCATCGGATTCGTTCACGTTCACAGACCACAGCACCAGTAGTAGTGCTCAAAGGATTTTTTTCGTGCTGATCGTGAAACATTTAAAAAAATGACCTTTCTGGAACGAATCCGAACAGTCTCAAGGTTGTTTCGATAATGGAACACAAAACTGAATTTGAATGGACCGTCTTACAATCTGGATTCGTCTCGATTCGATAAAAAACTAACGGTTGAAACAGGCGTATTTATCAATGACAAATCTCATATGAATTTTCGTTCGAATCGGCGACTTTTGAATCTGGAAACGAATCCGAGTCTGCATGCAAGAGTTTCTGTTGTCGAATAATGCCTACAAACTGAGAACGCCGCGCCGAGCATTGGATTCGTTTACGTTCATAGTCCACAGCAGCAGTAGGAGTCCTCAATGGATATTTTCGTGCCGAGGGTGATAGATTTTTATAAGTCACCCACTGGGAACGAATCCGAACAGTCTCAACGTTATTTCGATAATGAAACACAAAACAGAATCTCAGTAGACCGGTTTTCACGGTAGATTCGTCTTAATCCGATACAAAACAGACGGTTGGAACAGGCGACTGTTCTAACGGGAAGAAAATAGCCATTGTGGACTCCTACTGCTGCTGTGGACTATGACGGTGAACGCATCCCATACGCAGCGCGGCGTTGTCAGTTTGTCGGGACTAGTCGACAACAGAAACACTTGCATGCAGACTCGAATTTGTTTCCCGATTTGAAAGTCGTCGATTCGAACGAAAATGCACATGAGATTCGACGTTGATAAATACGCCTTTTTAAACCTTTTTTTTTCTCGGACCGAGACGAATCCAATATGAAAAACGGTCCACTAAAATTTAGTTTTGTGTTTCATTATCGAAATAACCTTGAGACTGTTCGGATTCGTTCCCAGTGGGTGATTTTTAAAAATGTATCACTCTCGGCACGAAAATATCCATTGAGGACTACTAGTGCTGCTGTGGACTATGAACGTGAACGAATACGATGCTCGGCGCGGCGTTCTCAATTTGTAGGGATTTTTCGACAACAGAAACACTTGCATGCAGACTCGGATTCGTTTCCCGAATTAAAAGTCGTCGATTCGAACGAAAATTCACATGAGATTCGACGTTGATAAATGGGCCCGTTTCAACCGTGTTTTGTTTATCGGACCGAGAAGAATCCATTATGAAACACGGTCCACTCAAATTCTGTTTTGTGTTTCATTATCGAAATAACCTTGAGACTGTTCGGATTCGTTCCCAGTGGGTGATTTTAAAAATCGGATCACCCTCGGAACGAAAATATCCATTGAGGACTACTATTCCTGCTGTGGACTAAGAACGTGGACGAATCCGATGCTCGGCGCGGCGTTCTCGGTTTGTAGGGATTTATCGACAACAGAAACTCTTGCATGCGGACTCGGATTCGTTTTCCGATTTGAAACTCGTCGATTAGAACGAAAATTCACATGAGATTCGACGTTGATAAATACGCCTGTTTCAATCGTTTTTTTTTAATCGGACCGAGACGAATCCAATATGAAAAACGGTCCACAAAATTCGGTTTTGTGTTTCATTATCGAAATAACCTTGAGACTGTTAGGATTCGTTCCCAGTGGATGATTTTTAAAAATGTATCACCCTCGGTACGAAAATAGCCATTGAGGACTCCTACTGATGCTGTGCCCTATGAACGGGAACGAATCCGATGCTCGGCGCGGCGTTCTCAGTTTGGAGGGATTATTCGACAACAGAAACACTTGCATGCAGACTCGAATTCGTTTCCCGATTTGAAAGCCGGTGATTCGAACGAAACTTCACATGTGATACGAAGTTGATAAATACGCCTGTTCGAACTGTATATTTATTTATCGGATCGAGACCCATCGAATGCGAAAACCGGTCCATTCATATTCTGTTTTGTGTTTCATTATCGAAATAACCTTGAGACTGTTCGGACTCGTTCCCAGTTGGTGATTTTTTTGATGTTTCACCCTCGGCACGAAAAAAGCTGTTGAGGACTACTACTGCTGCTGTGGCCTGTGAACGTGTACGAATCCGATGCTCGGCGCGGCGTACTCAGTTTGTAGGGATTATTCGACAACGAAACACTTGCATGCAGACTCGGATTCGTTTCCCGATTTAAAAGTCGTCGATTCGAACGAAAATTCATATGAGATTCGACGTTGATAAATACGCCCGTTTCAACCGTTTTTTTTCAATCGGACCGAAACGAATCCAATTTAAAAAACGTCCGACCCAAATTCTGTTTTGAGTTTCATTATCGAAATAATAGTCAGACTGTTCGGACTCGTTCCCAGTGGTTGATTTTTAAAAATGTTTCACTCTCTGCACGAAAAAAGCCGTTGAGG
This sequence comes from Ophion ellenae, assembly GCA_963210295.1. Lineage (NCBI taxonomy): Eukaryota > Metazoa > Arthropoda > Insecta > Hymenoptera > Ichneumonidae > Ophion > Ophion ellenae. The sequence continues at coordinate 30,782,675 of OY723386.1, forward strand.
ACTGCTATTGCTGCTGTGGACTATGAACGTGAACCAATCCGATGCTCGGCGCAGCGTTCTCAGTTTGTAGGGATTATTCGACAATAGAAACACTTGCATGCAGACTCGGATTCGTTTCCCGATTTGAAAGTCGTCGATTCGAACGAAAATTCACATGAAATTCGACGATGATAAAGACGCCTGTTTCAACCGTTTATTTTTTTATCGAATCGAGACGAATCCAATATGTAAAACGGTCCATTCAATTTTCGGTTTGTGTTCCATTATCGAAATAACCTTGAGACTGTGCGGACTCGTTCCCAGTTGGTGATTTTTAAAAATGGTTCACTCTGTGCACGAAAATAGCCGTTGAGGACTGCTACTGCCGCTGTGGACTATGAACGTGAATGAAGCCGAGGCTCGGCGCGATGTTCCCAGTTTGTAGGGATTATTAGAAAACAGAAACACTTGCATGCAGACTCGGATTCGTCTCCCGATTTAAAAGTCGTCGATTCGAACGAAAATTGACCTGAGATTCAACGTTGATAGAATACTCCTGTTCCAACTGTATGTTTCTTATCGGATAGAGACGAATCCAATGTAGAAACCCGTCCATTCATATTCTGATTTGTGTTTCATTATCGAAATAACCTTACGACAGTTCGGATTAGTTCCCAGTGAGTGATTTAAAAAAATGTATTACCCTCGGCCCGAAAATGGCCGTTGAGGGCTTCTTCTGCTGCTGTGGGCTATGAACGCGAACGAATCCGATGCTCGGCCTGGCGTTCTCAGTTTGTAAGGATCATTTGACAACAGAAACACTTGCATGCAGACTCGGATTCGTTTCCCGATTTAAAAGTCGTCGATTCAAACGAAAATTGACTTGAGATTCGACGTTGATAAATATGCCTGTTCCAACTGTATGTTTTTTATCGGATCATGACGAATCCAATGTGAAAACCGGTCCATTCGTATTCTGTTTTGTGTTTCAGTATCGAAATAACCTTGAGACTGTTCGGATTCGTTCCCAGAAGGTGATTGTGAAAAACGTTTCACGCTCAGCACGAAAAAAGCCGTTGAGGACTACGACTGCTTCGGTGGACTGTGAACGTGAACGAATCCGATGCTCGGCGCGGCGTTCTCATTTTGTAGGAATTATTCGACAACAGAAACACTTACATGCAGAGTCGGTTTCATTTCCCGATTTAGAAGTCGTCGATTCTAACGAAAATTTACATGAGATTCGACGTTGATAAATACGCCTGTTTCAACCGTTTGTTTGTTATCGAATCGAGACGAATCCATTATGTAGAACGGTCCATTCAAATTCTGTTTTGTGTTTCATTATCGAAATAACCTTGAGACTGTTCGGACTCATTCCCAGTGGGTCATGTTTAAAAATGTATCACCCTCGGCACGAAAATAGCCATTGGAGACTCCTACTGCTGCTGTGAAATATGAACGTGAACGAAGCCGATGCTCGGCGCGGCATCTCACTTTGTAGGGATTATTCGACAACAGAAAGACTTGCATGCAGACTCGGATTCGTTTCCCGATTTAAAAGTCGTCGATTCGAACGAAAATTCACATAGGAATCGACGTTGATAAATACGCCTGTTTCAACCGTGTGTTTTGTTTATCAAATCGAGACGAATCCAATATGTAAAACGGTCCATTCAAATTCTGTTTTGTGTTTCATTATCGAAATAACCTTGAGACTGTTCGGACTCGTTCCCAGTGGGTGATTTTTTTTAATGTTTCACTCTCGGCACGAAATTAGCCGTTGAGGACTGCCACTGCTGCTGTGGACTATGAACGTGAACGAATCCGATGCTCGGCGCAGCGTTCTCAGTTTGTAGGGATTATTCGACAACAGAAACACTTGCATTCACACTTGGATTCGTTTCTCGATTTAAAAGTCGTAGCTTCGAACGAAAATTCACATCAGATTCGACGGTGATAAATACGCCTGTTCCATCTGTATGTTTTTTATCGGATCGAGACGAATCCAATGTCAAAACCGGTCCATTCATATTCTGTTTTGTGATTCATTATCGAAATAACCTTGAGACTGCTCGGATACATTCGCAGTGGGTGATTCTAAGAAATGTATCACCCTCGGCACGAAAATAGCCATTGAGGACTCCTACTGCTGCTGCGGACCATGAACGTGAAGAACTCCAATGCTCAGCGCGGCGTTCTCAGTTTGTAGAGATTATTCGACAACAGAAACACTTGCTTGCAGACTCGGATTCGTTTCCCGATTTAGATGTCGTCGATTGGAACGAAAATTCGCATGAGATTCGACGTTGATAAAGACGCCTGTTTCAACCGTTTGTTTTTTATCGAATCGAGACGAATCCAATATGTAAAACGGTCCATTCAATTTCTATTTTGTGTTTCATTATCGAAATAACCTTGAGACAGTGCGGACTCATTCCCAGTGGGTGATTTTTAAAAATGTTTCACTCTCGGCACGAAACAGAGCCGTGGAGAACTGCTACTGCCGCTGTGGACTATGAACGTGAATGAATCCGATGCTCGGCGCGATGTTCCCAGTTTGTAGGGATTATTAGACAACGGAAACACTTGCATGCAGACTCGGATTCGTTTCCCGATTTAAAAGTCGTCGATTCGAACGAAAATTGACCTGAGATTCAACGTTGATAGAATACTCCTGTACCAACTGTATGTTTTTTATCGGATAGAGACGAATCCAATGTCAAAACCCGTCCATTCATATTCTGATTTGTGTTTCATTATCGAATTAACCTTGAGACAGTACGGATTCGTTCCCAGTGAGTGATTTAAAAAAATGTATTACCCTCGGCCCGAAAATGGCCGTTGAGGACTTCTTCTGCTGCTGTGGGCTATGAACGTGAACGAATCCGATGCTCGGCCCGGCGTTCTCAGTTTGTAGGGACTATTCGACAACAGAAACACTTGCATGCAGACTCGGATTCGATTCCCGATTTAAAAGTCGTCGATTCGAACGAAAATTGACTTGAGATTCGACGTTCATAAATATGCCTGTTCCAACTGTATGTTTTTTATCGGATCATGACGAATCCAATGTGCAAACCAGTCCATTCGTATTCTGTTTTGTGTTTCAGTATCTAAATAACCTTGAGACTGTTCGGATTCGTTTCCAGAAGGTGATTTTAAAAAATGGTTCACCCTCCGCACGAAAAAAGCCGTTGAGGACTACTCCTGCTTCGGTGGACTGTGAACGTGAACGAATCCGATGCTCGGCGCGGCGGTCTCATTTTGTAGGGATTATTCAACAACAGAAACACTTGCATGCAGACTCGGATTCGTTTCACGATTTAAAACTCGTCGATTCGAACGAAAATTCAATCGAGATTCGACGTTGATAAATACGCCTGTTCCAACTGTATGTTTTTTATCGGCTCGAGACGAATCCAATGTGAAAACCGGTCCATTCATATTCTGTTTTGTCTTCCATTATCGAAATAACCTTGAGACTGTTCGGATTCATTCCAAGAAGGTGATTATGAAGAAGTTTTCACCCTCGGCCCGAAAAAAGCCGTTGAGGACTACTACTGCTTCTGTGGACTGTGAATGTGAACGAATCCGATGCTCGGCGCGGCGTTCTCAGATTGTAGGGATCATTCGACAACAGTAACACTTGCATGCAGACTCGGATTCGATTCCCGATTTAAAAGTCGTCGATTCGAACGAAAATTCACATGAGATTCGACGTTGATAAATACGCCTGTTTCAACCGTTTGCTTTTTATCGAATCGAGACGAATCCAATATGTAAAACGGTCCGTTAGAATACTGTTTTGTGTTTCATTATCGAAATAACCTTGAGACTATTCGGACTCGTTCCCAGTGGGTGATTTTTAAAAATGTTTCACTCTCGGCACGAAAATAGCCGTTGAGCACTGCTACTACTGATGTGGACTATGAACGTGAACGAATCCGATGCTCGGCGCGGCGTTCTCAGTTTGTAGGGATTATTCGACAACAGAACCACTTGCATTCAGACTTGGATTCGTTTCCCGATTTAAAAGTCGTAGATTCTAACGAAAATTCACATGAGATTCGACGTGGATAAATCCGCCTGTTCCATCTGTATGTTTTTTAGCGGACCGAGACGAATCCAATGTCAAAACCGGTCCATTCATATTCTGTTTTGTGTTTCATTATCGAAATACCTTTGAGACTGTTCGGATAGGTTAGCACTGATTGATTCTAAAAAATGTATCACCCTCGGCACGAAAATAGCCATTGAGGACTCCTACTGCTGCTGTGGACTATGAACGTGAACAAATCCGGCGCTCGGCGCGGCGTTCGCAGTTCGTAGGGACTATTCGACAACAGAATCACTTGCATGCAGACTCGGATTCGTTTCCCGATTTAGAAGTTGTCGATTCGAACGAAAATGCACATGAGATTCGACGTTGATAAATACGCGTGTTTCAAACGTTTTTTTTATCAGACCGAGTCGAATCCAATATGAAAAAGGGTCCACTCAAATTGTGTTTTGTGTTTCAGTATCGAAAGAACCTTGAGACTGTTCGGAGTGGTTCCCAGTGGGTGATTTTAAAAAATGTATCACCCTCGGCAAGAAATCATGCATTGAGGGCTACTACTGCTGCTGTGGACTATGAACGTGAACGAATTCGATGCTCGGCGCGACGTTCCCAGTTTATAGGGATTATTCGACATCAGAAACACTTGCATGCAGACTCGGATTCGTTTCCCGATTTTAAAGTCGTCGATTCGAACGAAAATTCAACTGAGATTCGACGTTGATAAATACGCCCGTTCCAACGGTATGTTTTTTATCGGCTCGGGACGACTCCAATGTGAAAACCGGTCCATTCATATTCTGTTTTGTGTTTCATTATCGAAATAACCTTGAGACTGTTCGGATTCGTTCCCAGAAGGTGATTTTTAAAAATGTTTCACTCTCGGCACGAAAATAGCCGTTGAGCACTGCTACTACTGATGTGGACTATGAACGTGAACGAATCCGATGCTCGGCGCGGCGATCTCAGTTTGTAGGGATTATTCGACAACAGAAACACTTGCATGCAGACTCGGATCCGTTTCCCGATTTAAAAATCGTCGATTCGGACGAAAATTGACGTGAGACTCGACGTTGATAAATACGCCTGTTCCAACTGTCTGTTTTTTATCGGATCGAGACGAATACAATGTGAAAACCACTCCATTCATATTCTGTTTGGCGTTTCATTATCGAAATAACGTTGAAACTGTTCGGATTCGTTCCTAGAAAGTCACTTTGAAAAATGTTTCTCCCTTGGCACGAAAAAAGCCGTTGAGGACTAGTACTGCTTCTGTGGACTGTGAACGTGAACGAATCCGATGCTCGGCGCGACGCCGAGCATCGGATTCGTAGGTTGTAGGGATTATTCGACACTAGAAACACTTGCATGCAGACTAGGATTCGTTTCTCGATTTAAAAGTCGTCGATTCGAATGAAAATGCACATGAGATTCGACGTTGATAAAGACGCCTGTTTCAACTGATCGTTTTTTATCGAATCGAGACCAATCCAATAAGTAAAACTGTCCATTCAATTTCTGTTTTGTGTTTCATTATCGAGGTTATTACCTCGAGACTGTGCGGACTCGTTCCCAGTGTGTGATTTTTAGAAATGTTTCACTCTCTGCACGAAAATAGCCGTTGAGGACTGCTACTGCTGCTATGGACTATGAAGGTGAACGAATCCGATGCTCGGCGCGGCGTTCCCATTTTGTAGGGATTATTAGACAACAGAAACACTTGCATGCAGACTCGGATTCGTTCCCCGATGTAAAAGTCGTCGATTCGAACAAAAATTGACGTGAGATTCGACGTTGATAAATACGCCTGTTCCAACTGTACGGTTTTATCAGATCAAGACGAATCCAATGTGAAAACCGGTCCACTCAAATTCTGTGTTGTGTTTCAGTATCGAAATAATATTGAGACTGTTCGGATTCGTTCCCAGTGGATGATTTTTAAAAATGGATCACCCTCGGTACGAAAATAGCATTTGAGGACTCCTACTGCTGATGTGCACTATGAACGTGAACGAATCCGATGCTCGGCGCGGCGTTCTCAGTTTGTAGGGATTATTCGACAACAGAACCACTTGCATGCAGACTCGGATTCGTTCCCCGATTTCAAAGTCGTCGATTCGAACGAAAATTCACATGAGATTCGACGTTGATAAATACGCCTGTTCCAACTGTATGTTTTTTATTGGATAGAGACGAATCCAATGGCAAAAGCGGTCCATTCATATTCTGTTTTGTGTTTTATTGTCGAAATAACCTTGAGACAGTTCGGATTCGTTCCCAGTGGGTGATTGTAAAAAATGTATCACCCTCGGCCCGAAAAAAGCCGTTGAGGACTAGTACTGCTTCTGTGGACTGTGAACGTGAACGAATCCGATGCTCGGCGCGGCGTTCTCAGTTTGTAGGGATTATTCGACAACAGAAACACTTGCATGCAGACTCGGATTCGTTTCCCGATTTAGATGTCGTCGATTCTAACGAAAATTGACAAAAGATTCTACGATGATAAATACGCCTGTTTCAACCGTTTGTTTTTTATCGAATCGAGACGAATCCAATATGTAAAACAACCCATTCAAATTCTGTTTTGTATTTTATTATCGAAATAACCTTGAGACTGTTCGGACTCGTTCCCAGTGGGTAATTATTAAAAATGTTTCACTCTCGGCATGAAAATAGCCGTTGAGGACTGCTACTGCTGCTGTAGAGTATGAACGTGAACGAATCCGATGCTCGGCGTGGCGTTCTCAGTTTGTAGCGATTACTCGACAACAGAAACACTTACATGCAGACTCGGATTCGTTTCCCGATTGAAAAGTCGTCGATTCGAACGAAAATTCACATGACAATCGACGTTGATAAATACGTCTGTTCCAACGGTGTTTTTTTTATCGAATCGAGACGAATCCAATCTGTAAAACGGTCTATTCAATTTCTGTTTTGACTTTCATTATCGAAATAACCTTGAGACTGTTCGGACTCGTTCCCAGTGGTTGATTGTTAAAAATGTTTCACTCTCTGCACGAAAATAGCCGTTGAGGACTGCTTCTGCTGCTGTGGACTATGAACGTGAAGGAATTCGATGCTCGGCGCGGCGTTCCCAGTTTGTAGGGATTATTCGACAACAGAAACACGTGCATGCAGACTCTGATTCGTTTCCCGATTTAAAAGTCGTCGATTCGAACGAAAATTCACCTGAGATTCGAGGTTGATCAATACGCCTGTAGCAACTGTATGTTTTTTATCGGATAGAGACGAATCCAATGTCAAAACTGGTCCATTCATATTCTGTTTTGTGTTTCATTATCGAAATAACCTTGAGACAGTTCGGATTCGTTCCCAGTGGGTGATTTTAAAAAATGTATCACCCTCGGCTGGAAAATAGCCGTTGAGAACTCCTACTGCTGCTCTGGACTATGAACGTGAACGAATTCGATGCTCGGCGCGGCGTTCTCAGTTTGTAGACATTTTTCGACAATAGAAACACTTGCATGCAGACTGGTATTCGTTTCCTATTTATAAGTCGTCGATTCGAACGAAAATTCACATGAAATTCGACGTTGATAAAGACGCCTGTTTCAACCGTTTGTTTTGTATCGAATCGAGACGAATCCAATATGTAAAACGGTCCATTCAATTTTTGTTTTGTGTTCCATTATCGAAATAACCTTGAGACTGTGCGGACTCGTTTCCAGTGGGTGATTTTTAAAAATGGTTCACTCTCTGCACGAAAATAGCCGTTGAGGACTGCTACTGCTGCTGTGCACTATGAACGTGAACGAAGCCGATGCTCAGCGCGGCGTTCTCAGTTTGTAGGGATTATTCGACAACAGAAACACTTGCATGCAGACTCGGATTCGTTTCCCGATTTCGAAGTCGTCGATTCGAACGAAAATTCACATGACAATCGACGTCTGTTCCAACCGTGTCTTTTTTATCGAATCGAGACGAAGCCAATATGAAAAACGGTCCACTCAAAGTCTGTTTTGTGCTTCATTATCGAAGTAACCTTGAGACTGTTCGGACTCGTTCCCAGTGGGTGATTTTTAAAAATGTTTCACTCTCGGCATGGAAATAGCCGTTGAGGACTGCTACTGCTGCTTCGGACTATGAACGTGAAGGAATCCGAAGCTCGGCGCGGTGTTCTCAGTGTGTAGGAATTATTCGACAACAGAAACACTTGCATGCAGACTCAGATTCGTTTCCCGATTTAAAAGTCGTCGATTCGAACGAAAATTCGCATGAGATTCGACGTTGATAAATACGCTTGTTTCATCCGTTTGTTTTTTATCGAATCGAGACGAATCCAATATGTAAAATCGTCCATTCAATTTCTGTTTTGTCTTTCATTATCGAAATAACCTTGAGCCTGTTCGGACTCGTTCCCAGTGGGTGATTTTTTCAAATGTTTCACTCTCTGCACGAAAATAGTCGTTGAGGACGGCTACTGCTGCTGTGGACAATGAACGTGAACGAATCCGATGATCGGCGCGGCGTTCCCAGTTTGTAATGATGATTCGACAACAGAAACACTTGCATGCAGACTCGGATTCGATGTCTGATTTAAAAGTCGTCGATTCAAACGAAAATTCACATGAGATTCGACGTTGATAAATAGGCCCGTTTCAAGCTTTTTTTTTATCGTACCGAGACGAATGCAATATGAAAAACGGTCCACTCAAATTGTGTTTTGTGTTTCATTATTGAAATAACCTTGAGACTCTTCGGATTCGTTCCCAGTTGATGATTTATAAAAATGTATCACCCTCGGCACGAAAATAGCCATTAAGGACTCCTACTGCTGCTGTGCACTATGAACGTGAACCAATCCGATGCTCGGCGCGGCGTTCTCAGTTTGTAGAGATTATTCGACAACAGAAACACTTGCATGAAGACACGGATTCGGTTCCCGATTTCAAAGTCGTCGATTCGAACGAAAATTCACATGACAATCGACGTTGATAAATACGTCTGTTCCAACCGTGTTTTTTAATCGAATCGAGACGAATCCAATCTGTAAAACGGTATATTCAATTTCTGTTTTGACTTTTATTATCGAAATAACCTTGAGACTGTTCGGATTCGTTCCCAGTGCGTGATGTATAAAAATGTATCACGTTCGACACGAAAAAAGCCGTTGAGGACCACTTCTGCTGCTGTGCACTATGAACGTGAACGAAGCCGATGCTCAGCGCGGCGTTCTCAGTTTGTAGGGACAATTCGACAACAGAAACACTTGCATGCAGACTCGGATTCGTTTCCTGATTTAGAAGTCGTCGATTCGAACGAAAATTCACATGACAATCGACGTCTGTTCCAACCGTGTCTTTTTTATCGAATCGAGACGAAGCCAATATGAAAAACGGTCCACTCAAAGTCTGTTTTGTGTTTCATTATCGAAGTAACGTTGAGACTGTTCGGACTCGTTCCCAGTCGGTGATTTTTAAAAACGTTTCACTCTCGGCATGAAAATAGCCGTTGAGGACTGCTACTGCTGCTTCGGACTATGAACGTGAAGGAATCCGATGCTCGGCGCGGCGTTCTCAGTGTGTAGGAATTATTCGACAACAGAAACACTTGCATGCAGACTCAGATTCGTTTCCCGATTTAAAAGTCGTCGATTCGAACGAAAATTCGCATGAGATTCGACGTTGATAAATACGCTTGTGTCAACCGTTCGTTTTTTATCGAATCGAGACGAATCCAATATGTAAAACGGTCCATTCAATTTCTGTTTTGTCTTTCATTAACGAAATAACCTTGAGACTTTTCGGACTCGTTCCCAGTGGGTGATTTTTTAAAATGTTTCACTCTCTGCACGAAAATAGCCGTTGACGACTGCTACTGCTGCTGTGGACAATGAACGTGAACGAATCCGATGATCGGCGCGGCGTTCCCAGTTTGTAATGATTATTCGACAACAGAAACACTTGCATGCAGACTCGGATTCGTTTCCCGATTTAAAAGCCGTCGATTCGACCGAAAATTCACCTGAGATTCGACGTTGATGAATACGCCTGTAAGAACTATATGTTTTTTATCGGATAGAGACGAATCCAATGTCCAAACTGGTCCATTCATATTCTGTTTTGTGTTTTATTATCGAAATAACCTTGAGACAGTTCGGATTCGTTCCCAGTGGGTGATTTTAAAAAATGTATCACCCTCGGCCCGAAAATAGCCGTTGAGAACTCCTACGGCTGCTGTGGACTATGAACGTGAACGAATTCGATGCTCAGCGCGGCGTTCTCAGTTTGTAGAAATTTTTCGACAATAGAAACACTTGCATGCAGACTCGGACTCGTTTCCCGATTTAAAAGTCGGCGATTCGAACGAAAATTCACATGAAATTCGACGTTGATAAATACGCCTGTTTCAACCGTGTGTTTTTTTATCGAATCGAGACGATTCCAATATGTAGAACGGTCCATTCAAATTCCGTTTTGTGTTTCATTATCGAAATGACCTTGATACTGTTGGGACTCGTTCCCAGTGGGTGATTTTTAAAAATGATTCACTCTCGGCACGAAAATAGCCGTTGAGGACTGCTACTGCTGCTGTGCACTATGAACGTGAACGAATCCGATGCTCGGCGCGGCATTCTCAGTTTGTAGGGATTAATCGACAACAGAAACACTTGCATACAGACTCGGATTCGTTTCCCGATTTCAAAGTCTTCGATTCGAACGAAAATTCACATGACAATCGACGTTGATAAATACGTCTGTTCCAACCGTGTGTTTTTTATCGAATCGAGATGAAGCCGATATGAAAAACGGTCCACTCAAATTCTGATTTGTGTTCCATTATCGAAGTAACCTTGAGACTGTTCGGATTCGTTCACAGTGCGTGATGTATAAAAATGTATCACCCTCGACACGAAAAAAGCCGTTAAGAACCACTACTGCTGCTGTGCACTATGAACGTGAACGAAGCCGATGCTCAGCGCGGCGTTCTCAGTTTGTAGGGATTATTCGACAACAGAAACACTTGCATGCAGACTCGGATTCGTGTCCCGATATAGAAGTCGTCGATTCTAACGAAAATTCACATGAGATTCGACGTGGATAAATACGCCCAATTCAACCGTTTATTTTTTATCGAATCGAGACGAATCCAATATGTAAAACGGTCCATTCAAATTCTGTTTTGTGTTTCAATATCGAAATAACCTTGAGACTGTTCGGTCTCGTTCCCAGTGGGTGATTTTTGAATATGTTTCACTCTCGGCATGAAAATAGCCGTTGAGGACTGCTACTGCTGCTGTGGACTATGAACGTGAAGGAATCCGATGCTCGGCGCGGCGTTCTCAGTGTGTAAGAATTATTCGACAACAGAATCACTTGCATGCAGACTCGCATTCGTTTCCTGATTAAAAAGTCATCGATTCGAACGAAAATTGGAATGAGATTCGACGTTGATAAATACGCCTGTTCCAACTGTATGTTTTTTATCGGCTCGAGACGAATCCAATGTGAAAACCGCTCCATTCATATTCTGTTCTGTGTGTCATTATCGAAATAACCTTGAGACTGTTCGGATTCGTTCCCAGAATGTGATTTTGAAAAATGTTTCACCCTCGGCACGAAAAAAAGCCGATGAGGACTACTACTGCTTCCGTGGACTGTGACCGTGAACGAATCCGATGCTCGGCGCGGCGTTCTCAGTATGTAGAGATTATTCAACAACAGAAACACTTGCATACAGACTCGGATTCGTTTCCCGATTTAAAACTCGTCGATTCGAAAGAAAATTCACATGAGATTCGACGTTGATAAATACGCTTGTTCCAACTGTATGTTTTTTATCGGTTCGAGGCGAATCCAATGTGAACACCGGTCCATTCTTATTCTGTTCTGTGTTTCATTATCGAAATAACCTTGAGACTGTTCGGACTCGTTTCCAGTGGGTCATTTTTAAAAATGTTTCACTCTCGGCACGAAAATAGCCGTTGAGGACTGCTACTGTTGCTGTGGACTATGAACGCGAACGAATCCGATGCTCGGCGCGGCGTTCCCAGTTTGTAGGAATTATTCGACAACAGAAACACTTGCATGCAGACTCGGATTCGTTTCCCGATTTAAAAGTCGTCGATTTGAACGAAAATTCACCTGCGATTCGACGTTTATAAATACGCCTGTTCCCACTGTATGTTTCTTTAGCGGATAGAGACGAATCCAATGTCAAAACCGGTCCATTCATATTCTGTTTTGTGGTTCATTATCGAAACAACCTTGAGACAGTTCGAATTCGTTCTCAGTGGGTGATCTTAAAATATGAATCACCCTCGGCCCGAAAATAGGCGTTGAGGATTCCTACTGCTGCTGTGGACTATGAACGTGAACGAATACGATGCTCGGCGCGGCGTTCTCAGTTTGTAGAAATTTTTCGACAACAGAAACACTTGCATGCAGACTCGGATTCGTTTCCCGATTTAGAAATGGTCGATTCGAACGAAAATTCGCATGCGATTGGAAGTTGATAAATACGCTTGTTTCAACCGTTGGTTTTTCATCGAATCAAGACGAATCCAATATGTAAAGCGGTCCATTCAAATTCTGTTTTGTCTTTCATTATCGAAATAACCTTGAGACTGTTCGGACTCGTTCCAAGTGGTTGATTTTTAAAAATGTTTCACCCTCGGCACGAAAAAAGCCATTGAGGACCACTACTGATGCTGTGGACTATGAACGTGAACAAATCCGATGCTCGGCACGGCGTTCCCAGTTTGTAGGGATTATTCGACAACAGAAAGACTTGCATGCAGACTCAGATTCGCTTCCCGATTTAAAAGTCGTCGATGCGAACGAAAATTCACCTGAGATTCGACGTTGATAAATACGCCTGTTCCAATTGTATGTTTTTTATCGGATAGAGACGAATCCAATGTCAAAACCGGTCCATTCATATTCTGTTTTGTGTTTGATTATCGAAATAACCTTGAGACAGTTCGGATTCGTTTCCAGTGGGTGATTTTAAAAATTGTATCACCCTCGGCCCGAAAATAGGCGTTGAGGATTCCTACTGCTGCTGTGGACTATGAACGTGAACGAATACGATGCTTGCCGCGGAGTTCTCGGTTTGTAGGGATTATTCGACAACAGAAACACTTTCATGCAGACTCGGATTCGTTTCCCGATTTAGAAATCGTCGATTCGAACGAAAATTCGCATGAGATTCGACGTTGATAAATACGCTTGTTTCAACCGTTGGTTTTTTATCGAATCAAGACGAATCCAATATGTAAAGCAGTCCATTGAAATTCTGTTTTGTCTTTCTTTATCGAAATAACCTTGAGACTGTTCGGACTCGTTCCCAGTGGTTGATTTTTATAAATGTTTCACCCTCGGCACGAAAAAAGCCGTTGAGGACCACTACTGCTGCTGTGGACTATGAACGTGAACAAATCCGATGCTCGGCGCGGCGTTCCCAGTTTGTAGGGATTATTCGTCAACAGAAACACTTGCATGCAGACTCTGATTCGTTTCCCGATTTCAAAGTCGTCGATTCGAACGAAAATTGACATGAGATTCGACGTTGATAAATACGCCCGTTTCTATCGTTTGTTTTTTATCGAACCGAGACGAATGCAATATGAAAAACGGTCCACTCAAATTCTTTTTCGTGTTTCATTATTGAAATAACCTTGAGACTGTTCGGATTCGTTCCCAGTTGATGATTTTAAAAAATGTATCACCCTCGGCCCGAAAATAGCCGTTGAGGACTCCTACTGCTGCTGTGGACTATAAACGTGAACGAATCCAATGCTCCGCGCGGCGTTTTCAGTTTGTAGAATTTTTTCGACAACAGAAACACTAGCATGCCGACTCGGATTCGTTTCCCGATTTAAAAGTCGTCGATTCGAACGAAAATTCACATAAGATTCGACGATGATAAATACGCCCATTTCAACCGTTTTTTTTTATCGCATCGAGACGAATCCAATGTCAAAACCGGTCCATTCATTTTCTGTTTTGTGTTTCATTATCGAAATAACCTTGAGACTGTTCGGATAGGTTCCCAATGGGTGGTTCTAAAAAATGTATCACCCACGGCACGAAAATAGCCGTTGAGGACTCCTACTGCTGCTGCGGACTATGAACGTGAACAAATCCGATGCTGGGCGCGGCGTTCTCAGTTTGTAGGGACTGTTCGACATTAGAAACACTTGCATGCAGACTCGAATTCGTTTCCCGATTTCGGAGTCATCGATTCGAACGAAAATGCACATGAGATTCGGCGTTGATAAATAGGCGTTTTTCAACCGTTTTTTTTATCGGACCGAGACGAGTCCAATATGAAAAAGGGTCCACTCAAATTCTGTTTTGTCTTTCGATATCAAATTATCCTTGAGACTGTTCGGACTCGTTCCCAGTGGTTGATTTTTTAATATGTTTCACCCTCGGCACGAAAAAAACCGTTGAGGACCACTACAGCTGCTGTGGACTGTGAACGTGAACGAATCCGATGGTCGGCGCGGCGTTCCCAGTTTGTGGGGATTATTCGACAACAGAAACGCTTGCATGCAGACTCGGATTCGTTTCCCGATTTAAATGTCGTCACTTCGAACGAAAATTGAAATGAGATTCGACGTTGATAAATACGTCCGTTTCAACCGTTTTTTTTATCGGACCGAGACGAAGCCAATATGAAAAACGGTCCACTCAAATTCTGTTTTGTGTTTCATTATCGAAATAACCTTGAGACTGTTTGGACTCGTTCCCAGTGGTTGATTTTTAAAAATGTTTCACCGTCGGCACGAAAAAAGCCGTTGAGGACCACTACTGCTGCTGTGGACTATGAACGTGAACGACACCGATGCTCGGCGCGGCGTTCCCAGTTTGTAGAAATTTTTCGACAACAGAAACACTTGCATGCAGACTCGGATTCGTTTCCCGATTTAAAAGTCGTCGATTCGAACGAAAATTCACATGAGATTCGACGTTGATAAATACGCCCGTTTCAACCGTTTTTTTTATCGGATCGAGACGAATCCAATGTCAAAACCGGTCCATTCATATTCTGTTTTGTGTTTCATTATCGAAATAACCTTGAGACTGTTCGGATAGGTTCCCAGTGGGCGATGCTAAAAAATGTATCACTCACGCCACAAAAATAGCCATTGAGGACTCCTACTGCTGCTGCGGACTATGAACGTGAACAAATCCGATGCTCGGCGCGGCGTTCTCAGTTTGTAGGGACTGTTCGACATTAGAAACACTTGCATGCAGACTCGAATTCGTTTCCCGATTTCGAAGTCATCGATTCGACCGAAAATGCACATGAGATTCGGCGTTGATAAATACGCGTTTTTCAACCGTTTTTTTTATCGGACCGAGACGAGTCCAATATGAAAAAGGGTCCACTCAAATTCTGTTTTGTCTTACGATATCAAATTATCCTTGAGACTGTTCGGACTCGTTCTCAGTGGTTGATTTTTTAAAATGTTTCACCCTCGGCACGAAAAAAGCCGTTGAGGACCACTACAGCTGCTGTGGACTGTGAACGTGAACGAATCCGATGGTCGGCGCGGCGTTCCCAGTTTGTGGGGATTATTCGACAACAGATACACTTGCATGCAGACTCGGATTCGTTTCCCGATTTAAATGTCGTCAATTCGAACGAAAATTGACATAAGATTCGACGTTGATAAATACGTCCGTTTCAACCGTTTTTTTTATCGGACCGAGACGAAGCCAATATGAAAAACGGTCCACTCAAATTCTGTTTTGTGTTTCACTATCGAAATAACCTTGAGACTATTCGGATTCGTTCCCAGTGCATGATGTATAAAAATGTATCACCCTCGGCACGAAAATAGCCATTGAGGACTCCTACTGCTGCTGTGCACTATGAACGTGAACGAATCCGATGCTCAGCGCGGCGTTCTCAGTTTGTTGGGATTATTCGACAACAGAAACACTTGCATGCAGACTCGGATTCGTTTCTCGATTTAAAAGTCGTCGATTCGAACGAAAATTCACCTGAGATTCGACGTTGATGAATACGCCTGTTCCAACTGTATGTTTTCTATCGGCTCGAGACGAATCCAATGTGAAAACCGGTCCATTCATATTTTGTTTCGTGTTTCATTATCGAAATAACCTTGAGACTGTTCGGATTCGTTCCCAGTGGGTGTTTTTAAAAAATGTATCACCCGCGGCACGAAAATAGCCATTGAGGACTCCTACTACTGCTGTGGACTATGAACGTGAACGAATCCGATGCTCGGCGTGGCGATCTCCGTTTGTAGGGACTATTTGACAACAGAAACAGGTGCATGCAGACTCGAATTCGTTTCCCGATTTAAAAGTCGTCGATTCGAACGAAAATGCACGTGAGATTCGTCATTGATACATACGCCTGTTCCAACTGTATGTTTTTTATCGGCGTGAGACGAATCCAATGTGAAAACCGTCCCTTTCATATTCGGTTTTTGTGTTTCATTATCCAAATAACCTTGAGACTGTTCGGACTCGTTCCCAGTGGGTGATTTTTTTTAATGTTTCACCCTCGGCACGAAAAAAGCCGTTGAGGACCACTACTGCTGCTGTAGACTGTGAACGTGTACGAATCCGATGCTCGGCGCGGCGTTTCCAGTTTGTAGGGATTACTCAACATCAGTACCACTTGCATGCAGACTCGAATTCGTTTCCCGATTGGCAAGTCGCCGATTCGAATAAAAATTCACATGAGATTCGACGTTGATAAATACGCCCGTTTCAACCGTTTGTTTTTTATCGAATCCAGACGAATCCAATTTGTAAATCGGTCCATTTAAATTCTGGTTTGTGTTTCATTGTCGAAATAACGTTGAGACTGTTGGGACTCGTTCCCAGTGTTTGATTTTTAAAAATGTTCCACTCTTTGCACGAACAACGCCGTTGAGGACTACTACTCCTTCTGTGGACTGCGAACGTGAACAAATCCGATGCTCGGCGCGGCGTTCTCATTTTGTAGGGATTATTCGACAATAGAAACACTTGCATGCAGACTCGGATTCGTTTCCCGATTAAAAGTCGTCGATTCGAACGAAAATTCACATGAAATTCGACGTTGATAAATACGCCTTTTTCAACCGTGTATTTTTTATCGAATCGAGACGAATCCAATATGTAAAACGGTCCATTCAAATTCTGTTTTGTGTTTCATTATCGAAATAACCTTGAGACTGTTCGGACTCGTTCCCAGTGGGTGATTTCTAAAAATATTTCACTCTCGGCACGAAATTAGCCGTTGAGGACTGCTCCTGCTGCTGTGGACTATGAACGTGAACGAGTCCGATGCTCGGCGCGGCGTTCTCAGTTTGTAGGTATTATTCGACAACAGAAACATTTGCATGCAGACTCGGATTCGTTTCCCGATTGAAAAGTCGTCGATTCGAACGAAAACGCAGATGACATTTCGACGTTGATAAATACGCCTCTTGCAACTGTGTGTTTTTTATCGGATCGAGACGAATCCAATGTCAAAACGGTCCATTCATATTCTCCATTCATATTCAAATGAATACTGTATTGAATCTGTTTTGCGTTTCATTATCGAAATAACCTTGATACTGTTCGGACTCGTTGCCAGTGGTTGATTTTTTGAAATCTCTCACCCTTGTCACGAAAAAAGCCGTTGAGGACCACTACTGCTGCTGTTGACTGTGAACTTGAACGACTCCGATGCTCGGCGCGGCGTTCCCAGTTTGTAGGGATCATTCGACAATAGAAACACTTGCATGCAGACTCTGATTCATTTCCCGATTGAAAAGTCGCCGATTCGAACGAAAATTCACATGAGATTCGACGTTGATAAATACGCCTGTTTCAACCGTTTATTTTTCATCGAATCGAGACGAATGCAATTCGTAAAACGGTCCATTCAAATTCTTTTTTGTGTTTCATTATCGAAATAACCTTGAGACTGTTCGGAATCGTTGCCAGTGGGTGATTTTTAAAAATGTTTCACTCTCGGCACGAAAATAGCCGTTGAGGATTGCTACTGCTGCTGTGGACTATGAACGTGAACGAATCCGATGCTCGGCCCGGCGTTCTCAGTTTGTAGGGATTATTCCACAAAGAAACACTTGCATGCATACTCGGATTCATTTCCTGATTTAGAAGTCGTCGATTCGAAGGGAACTTTGTCTCCGAATTCGTATTCAGCGACCTGGGAAACCCCCGAGTACATACTTTCACCTGAATTGAATACGTTTTTTACTTTTGGCCGGCCTTTTAGGATTTGGGACCACTGTGTGACACCTTCAATGAGTTCCCGGACTCGAGGCAAAGTTGGGTCGCTATTTTGCATCCGAAAAGAGTAGATTGATTCTATTCCATATTTTCACAAACCCATTAAACCCGTTCCACGATAAATCGCGAATGCCGTGATGCCGTTCTTCTTCATTTGGCCCCTTAAATGCGGTTTCCCACAGTCGAGTTTTCGTTCAAGTTTCAACTGCCACTGCACAAGTCGATGAATGTACTTTATCTTGTACAAATTCTCTCCTTCGATTCAAAATAATATTCACGCGTGCGCTTCTTCAGCGTGAGCCTTTTAACATTTCTCGTCGATAATCAATATCTCGCTAAGGAGCTTCTTCACACCCAAAAACGAAACGTTCGCCCCGTTTGAAGGAATTCCTCTGATCCGTTTTCGACAAACATATTTGCACCCGTCCCGCTTTGCAATTCGCCTGGTAAATCCCGCTCTCAATCTTCTCCTCTTGCCGTAAAACTCTAAGGTAAACTTACTTCCTCTTAATCTTTAAGACCGCATTCACATTTAATCATCACGCATTCTTTGTTATCTTCATTGACCCCTTAAACACAATTTCGGGAAGACCGCTTTCTTTGCGTTCACAAACTCTCCATCCACCCAGCGCGGCTCGAATCGTTAGGCCAGTCGTCGAGTGTCTCACGACAATCGCTCGTTTAATTATTGACTCATGGCCAGGGCTTTTAGGTGCTTTCGTATTTTTTCTTCGCCGATTCCGCGGGACCTGCATACAAATGAAGCCCGTTCGACATTCATATTCCACGTTACACTCGCATACTCGGACGCCTGTCATCGTAACGTCAGCCACGACCCGACATCTCTCGGTGACTTCTGCAACCTCATGACAACCACGTCAAGAAGATAGCGGCGAATGCTCCAACGTCCACTCCGTTCCTGGCCATTCCAACTCCGCCGTTCCTCGGAGTTCAGTTTGAACTATCGTTCGATATTGATTTTTTAATGGCCTTTTTCTCAATGGTACCATTTTCTTGAGGCCCTTATCCGGGTCCTACGTGTTCAGCATCAAGTCCACTTTGCTTCTCTAAGCGCGGAATGCCATTTTTATTTTTAACCGATTTTTTTTTTTTTTTTTGGTGGAATATACTTTTCCCACATCGGCGCTATATTTTTTTTCGAAAATTTCTCGAAAATCCATTTCAACAGCACACCTTTGCTGTCCCATAATGGCCGTGCAAGAATTTTTAAAAATGGGTGGCCACTTTATAATTGTCACCCTGTATATATAGATATACACACACAGGGTGACAAATATAAAGGGGCCACCAATTTTTTTAAATTCTTGCGCGGCCATTTGAGGACGGCGAAGGCGCGCTTTTGAAATGGTTTTTCGAGAACTCTTTGAAAAACAATATAGCGCCTATGTGGGAAAAGTGTATTCCACCATAAAAATATTTTTTTCTGGGTATAAATAAAAATGGCATTCCGCGCTTACAGAAGCAAAGTGGACTTGTTTCCAAACACGTAGGACTCGGTTGAGGGCCTAAAAAATGGTACCATTGAAAAAAACAACATTTAAAAATCAATATCCACTGATAGTTCAAACTGAACTCTGAGGAACGGCGGAGTTTGACTAGCCGAACGGTGAACGGAGTGGGCGTTGGAGCATTCGCCGCTATCTTCTTGACGTGGCTGTCATGAAGAGTCATAAAGGATGTCAAAAGAAGTCACCGAGAGATGTCGGGTCGTGGCTGACGTTACGATGACAGGCGTTCGAGGGGGCGAGTGTAACGTGGAAGATGAATGTCGATCGGGCCAGAATATTCGGACACACCAAATTTTTTTTCGCTTCGAGGTGTACATTACACCATTTGATTTTTTATATATCTCCTTCTCTGCCAACGTATAGAGACTAGTATTTTTTTTCAACTACAAGCTACTTTTGGTACACGAAAAGGCGAATGTCAGCAAGAGCCAGAAACTTCGGACGCACGAAAAAATATCTTTGATCGAAAGTGTACCATACGACGTTGCAGCAGCCTGAGCTCTTATCCCTCGATGACTGGTTGTTGTCTAATGACTTATTTAGTGTACGAGAGAGTTTCAGTACACATAAAAACGCATGGAAGAAGTAGCCAGAAGATTTAGAAATCGCGAATGATATTTTTCTGGACCGTGTTCCATAGACCAGTCGAGCACTGTGATTTCTCATCCCTCGCCGGGTCGATGTTGTCCAATATTTGTTTTTGAAATACAGGCGAGTTCTCCTACACATAAATCCGTATATGAGAAGTAGCCAAAAGCTTCAGACACACGAAATTTTTTTTTGTATTCAAGCTCCACCCCACAACAATTGAGAAGTGGTACTATTCCTCCCTTGATCATTTCTCTTTGTCTGGCACTTCTTTACAGTACAATACGACAGATGAGCAGTATGATTTATCATCCCGTGCCGATTCACTGTGGTCCAATATTAGTTTTTGGATTACTGGCGAGTTCTCTTACACCTAAAGACGTATGTGAGAATTAGCCAAAAGCTTCAGACACAGGAAAATGTTTTTTTTTTATTCAAGCCCCACCACACAACAATCGAGGAGCACTTCTCTACAGTACTAGAGTAGCACTTTTCTACAGTACTAGAGAGGTAAAGTACATACAAAACGATAACAGCTAAGCTTGAGAGGCGCAAAATATTTTTTTCATAAAAGTTGTACGGTAGAAAAATCGAGCAATGTCATCTGTCCTTCCTTGATTACCTATTGTTGTCTTATATTTTTTACGTTACCACAAAGTTCTCGCCCATAGAAAAACATATGTGAGAAGTAACTAGAAGCTTTATGCAACGATCGAGAAGTCTCACCTCTCATGCCTGGACAATTTATTGTTGTCCAGTATTTTTTCAGAATTTCTGGAGAGTTCTAGTACGCATACAAATTGATCTAAAAAGTCGGCGAAATATTCAGACACACACAATTTTTTTGCTACGATGTGAACAGTACAAAATTTGATTTTCAATCTATCTCCTTCTCTGCCGATTTATTGAAACTAATTTTTTTTCCACTACTAGCGACATTTAGTACTCGATAGAACTGATGTCAGACGGAGCCAGAAAGTTCGGACTCACGAAATAAGATTTTTGATGGGAAGTAAACCTTACGACGTTACAGCAGCCTGATCTCTCATTCATTCATGACTGGTTTTGAGCTAATGATTTATTCAGCATACTAGAGAGTTTCAGAGCACATAAAGACACATGGAAGATGTACCGAGAAGCTGCAGAGTAGTAGAGCTAGGGTTGTTCTGGGCCAAATGTGGAGGGGGAAGCCGTAGGGAAGGAATTGGCCATGTGGTGGGGGAAGTGGGTAGTCTATGGGAAGGGGGAGTAGGGGGTCGACTAGGAGAGGGGGAGTGGGTAGTCTATGGGTCGGTGGGGGGAAGTGGGCGGTGGGGGACGTGGGTGGTGAGGAGAGTGTCTTTTAAGGAGTCTATGGTAAGGGGGAGTCGATGTCCGGCGATCGCTAGGGCCGTTTTGGGGAATTGTGGGAGGGACATTTGCGGCTCGCGGAAAGGGGTGCGGAGGGGAGTCCAGCGAGTGACGTCACGGAGAGGAGGGAAACCTCTATAGATGAGGCAACGGTCAGGGAGATGATTCTCGAAGCCATAGGACCCATGTGGAGTGGATAACGGTTGTCGGCGTGGGGCAAGAGGTCGCCGGCAGCCAAGAGGCGTCGTAGACGATACGTCGCTTTACTAAGGCGGAGTGTTGATACAGATGAATCATTTTTCCAGACAAATGTGAAAGTTAATTTTCACCATGCAGACACACGCGTGAAAAGACTGCGTCTATGATACTACACCCTCGGCAAATGAACGCAACTGTAATGCTAGATTTCAAATAAAGCCCTCGTTAAAACCCGTTAAGGCTCCCAAGCGGGGGTCGCCGGAAGCCAGGATCCATCGCAGACGATGCGTCGCTTTTCCGAGAGAGGGACAAGGTATTTTATTCATATACGTGAATTAATTTTCCCGACATTTGTGAAAAGTCTATTTTAAACATGCAGACACACATGTGAAAGCCGAGATCGATGACACTTGCTCGAAAAATTAATGCAGTAGAAATGTATAGATGCCTATAGTAACGGAGGCTCATTCTTCCAAAATTCATTGCATCCGGCCCTTCTTTTATTTTCAAAGGAATAAGATCGAGGCATTCGACAAAGTGTATGGGTGTCTCAGTACAAGTTTTTGTATAAACAGCCCAGATCTTTATCCTCTTCCCTCGCTTCCCCACCATTCGTATAACATTGTAATATAAGAAAAACTGCGATGAGGTGGTATATCACACTTGGACGATAGAGGAGAAAGACAGAATATCATTTTTCCGAATGAAAAAGACTTCTATCACCCAAAGCTGCACACTTTGAATTGAGCCGTCACTTTACTAACATCATCTTTCGAAAACTTCGTTTTAACTCGCGTGAAAATGGCTGAGAACGTTCAACAATTAGAACAAAATCTGCACGATCAAGCCACACTTATAAATTTGGCGGAAAAGTATGTAGTGTGGGAGCAACAATGTGATCAGTGTATAGAGTCGCTGGAAACGCAAAGCCGAATCAAGCGACCGCGATTATCGCTCGGAACTCAGCAATCATTGGTAGCACGAATCGCTCGCTTAGAATGTTTTAAAAATGTTCTACGCAGACGATTTGTGTATGCGGGCACGGGACACAGTGATCGCGGTTTGATCTGGCGAGAGATTGATACGGCGTTCGAAAATCGTGTCCTGACTGGCTGCGTCGTCAACAACGACCATATTAAACCTCGTCAGTTTCTCGGAGATGCACGTGATGTGATGCTTTTACATGTGCAAGACATTACTAATGAATACTCAAGTCTAAAAGTGAATACAGTTTTTAATGGTGAATTTGGGGCAGGTGACAAACGTGCAAATAAAAGTATCAACACGAAAAACGTTAAAGTTTTTAATATAATAAATAATAAATACAATCCAATGCGTGCAGGGTGTGAAACTGCATTGTCGCGTGAAATAATCCTGACGAAAGCGGTGGTGAATATAAAGTCAAAGGACAACGCATGTTTCGCATCGTCAGTTGTGGGTGCTCTCCATCCAGTGGAAACACACGTGCATCGAGTAACTTCATATTCACACTATTCAACTGTAATGCAACTTCAGGGCATTGCTTTCCCAATGACTCTCAATTAAATTTGAAAAAATTGAATCGCAACATAAAGTTTCAATCAATGTACATATAACTGAAAAGAAAAACATCGTTCCGATTCGAATATGCAACCAAAAGCTGGATAAAAACATCAATTTGTTGTACGTGGAGGATTCTTTGCACCACAGCATGGGACAATTTGTCTGGATCAAAAATTTATCCCGGCTCGTAAGCGCGCAGCTGAACAAAACAAACAGGAATAAACCCATCTGCGATGTCCCCCTCCCCCCCCAATGCAGAATATACCTATAAGTAATGATGTCCTTTGGTACTATAAAATGGTTTGACCGTTTTGTTACAGATGTTTGCACTACTCCCGCACGGAGGATAAATTGCAATCACACGAGGTCTTTTGCGAAAAATTAAATGATTGCGCCATTAGATTACCTGCTGCAATGGACAAATGGTTGACATTCAAAAACTTTCAACGAAAAGAGCGACTTCCTTTCGTGATTTACGCCGATCTCGAGTGTGTTCTGGAAAAGGTTGCCAACCAAAATATATATTTGCATCATGAAGTGTTTAGCATTGCGTACTATGTACACTGTCCGTATGACAATTCATTATCGGAATACCACTCGCGTCGCAGTGCCGACTGCGTTCCATGGTTCGTTGAGAACCTTAAAAATTTAGCTCTGCGCATCAAGGATATTTTATCTGATAATGTTTCCATGATACCTCTAACACCAGATGAATGGGCAGAATATCGAGGCGTTACTTAGTGTCATATATGTGAGAAACCATTTGCCGAAAACGACATACATGTTCGCGATCATTGTCATCTGACTGGACGTTATAGAGGCCCCGCTCACGCTAATTGCAGATTGAACTATAAGCAGTCGTTTTTCATTCCTGTAGTTTTACATAATTTGTCTGGTTATGGCGCACATTTCATCATCAAGGAAGTAGCCACAGCGTTCGAAAGGAAACCCGACGTGCTTCCCATAACAAAGGAGAAATACATTTCTTTCGCAAAAACAGTTCAAACGGCAGACAAGTCACAACATCAGATTCAATTACGTTTCATCGAATCATACAAATTCCTCAATACAAGTCTGGATAAACTGGCATCATTTTTGACAACAGACAAACTCAAAATTTCGCGGTCGCAATTTCATGGCATCACGACGGACAATTTTGTCCTATTAACTCGAAAGGGTGTCTTTCCCTATGAATATATTGATAGCGTAAACAGATTGGATGACTACCACCTACCACCACGAGATGCATTTTACAGCAACTTGACCGGTGACACTATAAGTGAGAACGAATACGCTCATGCCGAGAATATATGGGATCGATTTTCTATTTAAACGTTAGGTGAATATAGCGACTTATACCTGAACACCGATGTTTTGTTACTGGCCGATGTTTTTGAGAACTTTCGCAATACATGAATCGAACGTTACAGGCTCGACCCTGCGTATTACTTGATTCGTCCCGGATGCACCTGGGATGCAATGTTAAAGCATACAAACATTAACTTCGAATTGGTCAACGACGTTGACATGGTCTTATTTGTTGAACGGGGTATACGCGGTGGTCTGAGTCAGTACTCAAACAGGTACGCACATGCCAATAACACGTACATGGAAGCCTCCGATCCATCAAAGTCTTCATCATACTTGATGTATTTCGATGTAAATAATTTGTATGGATGGGCAAGTGTCGATCATTGCCCTATGCTGATTTCCGATGGATCGATGACGTGGCAACATTCGATTTATGATCGATCGCGCTAGATTCCCCGGCAGGCTACATTCTTGAGGTCGACCTAGAGTACCCAGAATGTCTACACGATGCGCACATGGACTTGCCGTTTTGATCAACACATGGTAAAACACCTGGTAAACAACACGAAAAACTGCTTGCAACCGTGAATAACAAGGAACAGTATGTTATACATTATCGCAATCTGCAGCAGGGGGTGCGCCATGGTCTCAAAATAATTAAAAAATCACAGAACACTGCAGCTCTCCCAATCACCCTGGCTACGAACACATATTGAGCTCAATACACAGTTCCGAATCTAAGCGAAGAATGAATTTGAAAAAAATCTCTATAAATTGATGAACAATGCAGTGTTTGGAAAAACTATGGAGAATGTGCGCAATCATGTAGACGTTAAGCTTTTGACACGGTGGGAGGGCAGGTACGGTGCAGAGGCAATGATTGCAAAACCAAATTTTCATAGCCGGAGCGTTTTTTCTTTCAGAAAACATTAATGCTGTCGAATTACGCAAACTGGAGGTGAAATTCAATAAGCCAATATAAGGTATGTGCATACTTGACATATCGAAGACATGTTTATATGACTTTCATCATGAGCCTCATATACAACATTGAGTGTGAGGATGTGTCTGACGACATAAAGCACAACATCCATCGTTTCGATACAAGCGACTATTCCGCGGTCAATGGATATGGTATACCGCTTGTCAACAAAAAAGTCCCTAGACTAATGAAAGATCAAAATAATGGTGGTAATAATGAAAGATGAAAATAATGGTGTAGCATGTATTTTTGTAAATGTTCTATAAATAATCGATTGTAAATAATTGTTATGTAAATAATGAATCTGGCTATCAATTTTTGAACTGAAAAAATTTAAAAAAAAACCCATTGTAATTTGCGATATCACATTTTTTCCCCACACCTTCCTGGCACACCTTTGCGAGAGAGACAGGTTGGAAGAGTGAGAAAGAGAAAGCTGCCTAAGCGAAAAAACACACGTGGCGCTGAAGTGAATGGTCGATCCTTTGCGAGACAAAGGCCTCGTCATCTGAAATGAGTAGAGAGAGAAAAGAGTAATAAAATTTAAAACATTTTTATTGTTCACTACAAATCAGATTTGCTTATCCAATTATTTTGGGTGCTATCGAAACCCAACAATTTTACAAACATTAGATTACCACGCTTCTTCAATACTTGTTCAATCAGATAACTATCAGGATGTTGAACTTTAAGTAGCTCGTGATCGTAGAAACCACCTGCAATGGGTTCATCGTTATAGTCCTTGAGGTGGAATGTTACAGGTTTCGTGTTTTCACTCTATATATGGTGAATATTTATATTTTATCTATCACTTCATCGCCAATTTTTAGATTGATGTCGGAAACTTTTTCAATTGAGTCTTATGATAAACATGTTGTAGTAGCTGTTTCTCATTTCCAGCGTTGACATTTCTCGGTTTCATCTTAATCGTGCGGTGCACAGAATCATTATACTCGGCTACTAGGTTATCAACTATATCGATCCACGTATAATTACCACGAAGACTAAATTGCATCCACATCTTATTTTTCAATGTACGATTGAAATGCTCGCAAATAGATGCTTTTAAGTTGCTATATGTTGAGTCCATGTGGATATTGTACCTTTCATTAGCGTTTTAAATTATAAAACTCTTTTCCCTGGTCAACATGTAACTTCTGCGGAATGCGTCCCTCACGAGTATCGACTTCAGTGCGGTTGCTGCATCTTTACTATTCTTACTCCGCATCGGTACGGTCCAGGCAAATTTTAAGAAAGTATCGATGACGGTTAGGAGAAATTTATGTTTGAAGTTGTGATGTGCGTACGATGACATATCGACGAGATCAGCTTGCCAGGTTTCATCCAAACCACGGAAGTCCCCATGCCGACGCGGATAGTTTAGGCGAGCAGGTTTGTGCAGCTCCCGCACGAGAGCGTTCGTTTTCTCATCCATTTTGCAGTCTTTTCTGTCGTGCATCCAGTTCAGTAATGATGTGTGAATTACGGATCACCCAGTCTTGTAAAGTTTTGAGATTCGCATCGAGCGTCCTCGCAATATCTCTCATCGTAGCTTCTAGTCCATTAGCCAACAACAGGTTACTCTCATTTATTTCTTCGCGTATGTTCTTAATTATTGTTCGAGATCTTTTATGTAAAGCGCTTAGAGTAATAGCATCGTCTTGTTCTTCCGGATTGGCGATATTACACAATCGTCTCTGCCCCAAGTCATAATGACCATCTGCGGTAGTTCTAAACCCAATCCTCGGTCTGCCTGGAAGACCTTGCTTATTCAGGAGGATACTCTTTATCAGTTGGCGTCCGAACACATCGACACTCATGTTGATATTGCGGAAAATTTCTAGTGTTGGGTTGAGGGGAGATATACACCTAAGAGCCGGAAAAAGGTCATTTGGTGAATTTTTTCAAGGAAAACTATTTGAAATTTCGGATTGGGGTTTTAATTATCTTAAAGTATATACATTAAAAGATATGTTTAACTTTCTTTATTTAAAAATATCAAAAATATACAAGGATATTGTATGATCCTTGGAGCGTCGTAAAAAAATCTGCGTATACGGTACCCACTGGCGTTTCTTCAAAAATCATCTGAAAAAAACCAAAAAGATTATTAAATTAGATACTATAATCTAGTACTTGTCTTAGCCGATTTTGAAAATATCGATTTATGACAAAATGGCGGACGTTTGGACATAAATAGTGATTTTTGGGCCAAAAATTAGTTATTATTTTGTCTATAGAACAAAAACTAAGTAACCGGAAAAAAATCCTATGACAAGTACTAGATAATGGTGCATAGAATAACCACAAAAAACCTCAAGGCAATCGGTTCATTGGTTGTCGAGAAATTTTGGGTACCGATTAGAAAAACGTGGTTTTGAGAAAAAACGCGTTCGAAAATTTGGGAATGAATAAATCATGAAATTTGTCAACTTACATGGAATCATCGATACCAGGCTCATAGTGTAGGTCTTCTACGGTGGACGGAATGTTCATAGCTTCTAAATCCTTGAC
Organism: Ophion ellenae; assembly: GCA_963210295.1. Classification (NCBI taxonomy): domain Eukaryota; kingdom Metazoa; phylum Arthropoda; class Insecta; order Hymenoptera; family Ichneumonidae; genus Ophion; species Ophion ellenae. The sequence continues at coordinate 30,810,965 of OY723386.1, forward strand.
CTCGACCATCTAGGTGTATATCTCGCCTTAATAAATAATTTTGGCTTCACGCAATTCCTCGATAACCGATACAATTTCCTTCGAATGCGACGAATTTCCAGCTGCTTGTGATGCTAGAAGTATGCGAAGACGATCTATTCGCTCATTGGGAATATCTCAATAAATGTAATCCAATAGGGTAGTTTTTTGTCGCCACCTCATACTTTGGCATACCCTTTCCCATGTGCTTGTGATGATCAACTATATTTGCGATATAATTATCGGATTCGTGACCGACATTATGTCGTATAGCCTCACCAGGCTTATAATATTTTTTGTAAGCATTCGTGGAGATAATGATTTTTTCATAGTTTTTCAAGTCATCCAAGCTTTGACGATGGGCACTTTTTGAAACAATAGCTCTGCTAATCCAACAGTTTTCGGTTAGCTTGAATCTCACACATGAATATGTTGAGAATCGAAGAATATATTTTTCGATTCTCAACATATTCTTGTCACCAATCATTAATTTGTTGTTCGTGCGGTTCCGTACACCTTATAAGACACCCAAGCTTGTTTTTCTATTTGTACGTAATAACAGGAGATATTCACTGATTAAATTATCAACATTTTGGGTTGGTGAGTCATCATCATCATCATATACCAGTTTAAAAGAGTCTTGTGTTTAACTCTTGAAAGAATCTTGTGTTTCGTTCTTGAATTGGGGCTCAGCACCATTCACCGAATATTCCACATCATTATCCATTACTTTTTTATCTTTAACTTCTGTCTTCACCACCTCCTCGTTTTTGTTTGACACTAATTGTTCCAACGGTCTCACTATAGGTTTAAAGACTATTTGCATTCTCTGCTCATCGATGTCTCTTCCAACTTTGAGCATTCGATGCTTTCGTCTGATTGCATCGCTCTCCTTGGAGATTTCACGCAATACATATTTTTCACTCAACAGCTATTTGTTTTTCACGTTGTCGCTATCGGTGTGTACACGATACTGTTTTCTTGCCGATCAATGACGGGTCATTTATCAAGCGTCAGAACATAATCAAATCCTTGCCTATATCGACCCTCGTTTATATTGGTATCCTTGTCGATTGTGATGAATGCATACTTGTCGGAATTGCAACATTTCGTGCACACGTTTTTAAAGCATGTCGAGAACGATTTCATTTTGTCGACCAAGACGTCGAATTAGTTTCCAAAATAATTAAAGAAATAATAAAATAATAAAGAAATAATTAAAAAACTACACCTGCCGCGGCCTGGGCCAGAACTGGCAGGGCTCTGATTAATACGGTACGAACTCATATAATTAATTAATTGTTGGGCGCCAATTACTCCCGACAAAGACTGTCGAACTATTCAATTACATTCTATTTTAATCTATGCTTGGTTTATTCGAGACTATTCCCAAGGCAGTCCACTGGAAGACCCGAAGAAGACACGAGGAAAATAATGCAAGACTGCAGAATTATGCTCGAGGGAAAATATATTTTTACTCACATTTATACGCCTTATTCCAGTGTCCAGGGTGACAATTATAAAGCGGCCAACCATTTTTTTTAAATTCTTGCGCGGCCATTTTGGGACGGCGAATTTGGTGCGCTTTTGAAATGGTTTTTCAAGAACTCTTTGATGGTGGGAAAAGTATATTCCACCAAAAAAAAAAAATTTTTTTCTGGGTAAAAATAAAAATGGCATTCCGCGCTTACAGAAGCAAATTGGGCTTGATTCTGAACACGTAGGACCCGGCTGAGGGCCTTAAAAAAATGGTACCATTGAGAAAAAGAACATTAAAAAATCAATATCGAACGACATTTCAAAGTGAACTCTGAGGAACGGCGGAGTTAGAATGGCCGGAAATGGTTAGACGTTAGACGTCACTGAGAGATGTTGGGTCGTGGCTGACGTTACAATGACAGGCGTTCGAGTGTGTGAGTGTAACATGGAATATGGATGTCGAACGGGCTTCATTTCTTTGCAGGTCCCGCGGAGTCGGCGAAGAAAAAATACGAAAGCACCTAAAATCCCTGGCCATAAATCAATAATTAAACGAGCGATTGTTGTGAGACACTCAACGACTGGCCTAACGAGTCGAGCCGCGCTGGGTGGATGTGCCGTTTGGGAACGTAAAGAAAGCGGTCTTCCCGAAATCTGGTTGAAGGGTTCAATTAAGATAACAAAGAATGCGTGACGATTAAAAGTGAATGCGGTCTTAAAGATTATGAGGAAGTAAGTTCACCTTCGAGTTTTACGGCAAGAGGAGGCGATTGAGAGCGGGATTTAAGGGGTTGAATTGCAAAACAGGCCGCGTGCAAATTTGCATGTCGAAAACGGATCAGAGGACTTCCTTCAAACAGGGCGAACGTTTCGTTTTTGGGTGTGAGAAAACTCCTCAGCGAGATGTTGATTATCGACAAAAAATGTTAAGGGGTTCACGCTGAAGAAGCGTACGCGCGAATCTTATTTTGAGTCGAAGTAAAGCATTTTTACGAGATAGGGTACATTTATCAACTTGTGCGGTGGCAGTTGAAACTTGAACGAAAACTCGACTTTGGGAAACCGCACTTAACGGGCCAAATTAGAATTAGAAGAAGTAAAATTAGAAGAAATACGGCATTTGCGATTTATCGTGGAACGGATTTAATGGGTTTGGGAAAATATGGAATAGAATCAATCTACTCTTTTCAGATGCAAAATAGCGACTTAACTTTGCCTCGAGTCCGGACCTTCATTGAAGGTGTCACACAGTGGTCCCAAATCCCAAAAGACCGGCCAAAAATCAAAAACGTATTCATAATCCGGCGGAAAATCCCTTCGGAAACGTATTCAATTCGGGTAAAAGTCTGGACTCAGGGCGTTTTCAGGGTTGCTGATGACGGATTCGAAGTCAAATTTTAGAAAAACAAAATGGCGAAAAAAACACGGCGGAAAATTTCTTCAAAAACGTATTCAATTCGGGTGAAAGTCTGTACTCAGGAACTTTTGGGGTCGATGACGACGAATTCAATATCAAATTTCGAACGAAAAAAAATCGCGGCTCCAGTATAGCTAAAAAAATGGCGCCGCGGCGAATAATCATTAAATTTCTTTCCAATTTCCTGCATAGAGATTTTCGAGATCACTGATTACTAATAAGTAAACATATTCCCAAAAAACAAAATGGCCCATTCGATGTGGACGGCTCCATCGTCGAACGTCAATTCGATTTGCACGGAATTCACTTTTTAGGCGGCTTCAACGTTGCTAATAATGAATATGAAGTCAAATTTTGGAAATTATGATTTTGAATAAATTAAATGGAAAATGTAATGACTGTTGACATTTGAAGATTTAGGAAGACGAGCATTAGAATACAGTAATTGATCATTCTTACAATGACAATGAACATTTATAATATATTTCTTTCATTCTTTCCTTTCTAATCGATATAATTTTAGCATCTCTTACAATTAATCGCTGTCCTGTCACTTGTCATCACCGTCAGATTTATCGCTCGTATTATTTGAAGAAATCTGACGTGATTCTGTAACTGAAGGTGGAATCAATGGTTCAACCGCGTATGGGAATAACGATCTTAGTTTTTTTTGGAGGAACTTTTCGCAGACTGGATATTATTGGATCTGACGTTACTAAAAGTCTGTAAAAAATGTCTTCCATGTTTTTGATGCAGTCACATTTCCGTGAAAAATCTTCTCGGGATCTTTTAATATACTTGTTATATGATTCCTGAGCTTCTTCAGATATTTGTCCGACAGGAAGTACCGAAAATTCCACAATTCCGTGACCGTGAATAAGAATTTGATGTACTGTTGTTGGTGTACATACATGAAGTACCACGAATAGAGTTCGACTAATTTTTGTGCAGTATCTTCAGTGTATTTGCGAAATTTGGGTGTATTGTTTTCGAAACCACAGAAATTACCTGAAATACAACATGACATCGCTTTATCCATTCTTCATCAATTCCCGTTATCAAGGCGAAAATTTCAGAATTTTCGAAATAACTCCTCGCTGTATTTCTGTTGTTTTCATAAAATTATTTGGACGTAGGACCGCAAAGGTAGCAACGCATACTTGTCGATGTTTTCGTAATAGAATTACAAACTTTACCATCTATCACAACACAAGTTTGAAATTGATGTTAATTTCTTTACCGCCGATTACAGTTTGAAAGGGCACGAGGTTTCTCTCTTGCGCTTCGATACATTCGAGTTCTGCCCTAGTTGCTTTGGCAGTTTCGTGCAAGAATTCAATTTTAACTAGGCTACAAAACCTTGGCATCCGATTTATTGTCGTCTCCATCGCTGAATTTTTGTTTGTGAGTTCTTCGACCAGACGTGCCATCGCATCTCCACTTGCATATCAATTCTAAATTACCAACTTTATTTTGAGAACACTTCCAATAGCGTCCGATTGTACCATTAATATTATTTCAGCTGTATGATATAGCAATGCTTGAAGTCCAACTGTGGCTCCACTTTAGCTACAGAAATTTCTGATTTTACAGGATAACACTTTGTTTAGAATCCAATACACATTTATAAGGCGGGTATAATTTACAATTTTTTTTTCGCGCTTATAGAACGTATTAATTGGTATTGACTTTTGGTATTTTTACTTTCTACTACAAGTGATGATGCTTCGTTGCCTAACAGCACATCTTGTGGAACGCGTTTCATAGACTTCCGGTACTATGATGCTTTTGATGGACTGCCTTCTGTGACATCCCTAATTACATTTTAAGCAAGTAAATTTCCAGAATCCCGGAGACCCATTTGTGTAGCGTAGGCCAATTCGTGGACGGTATGTTCTTTTCGAACCATTTCTGTCCTTCTACGCCTTGACCGATCACTTAAATCGTCCCAGCTTGTGGAAGGACACCGCATTGTGTCTTCCGTGAAAGTCTGCGAACCTTCATTTTCAATTGTGAAAGACACAGGAGCGTTGAGCGACTCGTCGAATTTTTGGAAGAATTTGATTTCGTTCCTGCTCACTTGTTGCGACCTATTTTTGAATTCCGATACCAACCTACCCAGGGCATCTTTCAGACTTTTCGGCAAAATATAAGAAAGCTTCAATCTTTTTAAGACCTCCATTTCAACAATGTCAGTGACGGCGTAGATATTTCCGTTCAATACCGATTTCACAAATATGAAAGTTTTCCTTCTCGTGAAAGAAATTTCTACAGTATTATCCAGAGGTCTGTAGAAAATGGAAAAATAACATTAATAGAAGGATTATCTTTATCAACTTTCTATAAACAATATTTCAGGCGCAAAAATTACGAAAAACTGCAGAAAGTATACGCATCATCGCATAAAAATTATAACCTAAACCGAAGTCGCAGCTAGTTGCAGCAATTTTTTGGATATGTTTTGAAGAAATGTCCGAGGAACGATTTCCATTTGGTTTTAGAGCCGGGGCCGACAAGGGTTTCCACTTATTGCTTTTTTTAAAACGATCTTTCAGAACGTGACCAAGAAAAATACCACCATTTTTGATAATGACTTACTATTTCATACATTGTTGATAATAATCATTTCGAGCAACACATTCAAATTGTACTTACTTTCTTGAGAAGAATCCATTTTGCAGAATCCAAATCCGTAAACTTTTCGCGGTTCTAGACGCGTCTGAACTCTGGGTTATTTTCGACGCACGACGAGTAAACAATGCGGCAGGCCCAACGCTCACGAACGGAATGCGTTCCTAAGCCAGGTAGGGACGCTTCCCCCGTCTTCACGGTCATAATACATACTACGTGTACCACTACAAGTAATCCAACCCCTAAAAGTTCCTAGACATTTTTTTTATGTTTGGCCGGCTTTTGGGGATTTGGGACTACTGTGCAACGGTCCAACAGGCGGGCGTCTACCGCCTCTGAAGAGGCGCCGACCGCCAGAAGAGAAGCGAGTGCGGCTCAATTTTTTTTTTTGAGGGAACTTTCCCCTACAGAGTGGCTTTCATCCGGAGGCCACGTGTTTTTTAAGGGTCTTACGCGGTGATTCTGCGACTGGAAAATATATGATTTATAATGATTTTTTAAGCCCTCTTTGAAAAAAAATATATCGTATATTTGTCATAAATAGTATTTGTCAGAGGATAAAGCGTACTCTGCACAAAAATGGAAATTCAATTAGGCGTGCAGGCGAATGAAGTTTATGGAATTCCGAATACGGAACACTATTATGCTAAATAAATCATTAGACAACAATCAGTCAACAAGGGATGAGATGGCAGACTGGTGTCCCGTCGTGTGATACACTTCCGATCACAAATATTATTTCGCGCGTCTGAAGTTTTTGGCTCCTTCTGGCATCTGTTCTTTGCTGTTCTAAAATTGTCTAGTAGTTGAAAAAAATATTGGTCTCTATGATTCACGAGGAAGAGGGAGATAGAACAAGAATCGAATGTTGGTAGGTACAGGTTTAATGAAAAAAAATCGATTTCCCTTGTCTGAATCTTCTAATTAATTCTCACATATGTTTTTTTATGTACGAGAGGTTCCTCGTACTGCAAATTAAATATTAGACAACGATAGTAGTAAGGGGGCCACTATGGCGACCCCCACTCCTATCCCCACTCCTCGGCCCGTGGTGGGGGCAACCGAGGTGGTGGGGGCTAAGAGTGGGAGGGACGGTGGTGTCGCCATAGTGGCCCCCTTTTTTTAAATGTTTTTTACTCCTATCCCCACTCCTCGGCTCGTAGTGGCGGAAACGAGGTAGTGGAGGGTAAGAGTGGGGATGAGCGGTGGTGTCGCCATAGTGGTCCCTTTTATTTAATTATTATTTTCGCCGAAGTTTTTATAACTAGTTTCGAAGTTAAATATAAAAAAAGTTTTCAAGTAGCGAATTAAAAATAATATTTTCACACGCTCACTGATGGTCACCGCCCGTGGTTCCTTTTTTGAAAAAATAAATAAATTTTCGGAAAACCACAATCATGCAGCACGCGAGCGGTATCGTCGGATACTCGGAGCATTCGAGATACATTTTGCTCACGTCACACAATTTTTCAGAATGTCACACTGTTTTTCAAAATATCACATAAGTTAATAAATGTCAAAGAATTTTTTTAAAATTTCACAGAGGAAGAGGTGAGTTCTACGCGCTTCACGATTCGGAGAGCAACAGAAGCTCCGGAGCGAATAAAAAGCCCCTTTTGCAAATTTGGACACTTCAGCACTCTTGCCAAAGGCTCTACATGCTCGCGGTCATTGTGTGCACGAGTTTGAATCGTCCAGCACGGCGCACAAACGCGAGCTACTCTGTAGAGATCTCGAGTTATGCGATTTTGCTGACAATCGCAAAAATGTCTCGACCCTGAACTTCGGACGACGCGTGTCTTCACCGAAAGAGACATATTTCTTACCGATATAAATAGTACCCCTATACAATTTTGTAATGCATTTTAATAAGGAATAGAGGAGTAGGAGGGAAAGCGTGCAGAGCAACGCAGGTGTATGTACGCTCAAGAGAGAGAAAGAGAGAGAGAGAGAGAGAGAGATCTTACAATAGAGCGCGTCGATGAGAGAGAGAGAAACAAGGCGCTCGAGCTGTAGCGCTGATCCCGCACACGCACACGCCCAAATTAATACGACTTTGAGAAAGAACGGTGCTACGATAAATATACAATAAACCGATACATTAAAAAAACGTAATTTTTTTATCTCGATTTTTATTTCTGATTTTTTATACCGATATTCATTTTTAATTTCGGTTATGATCTCGACGTAGGTATACTTACGCGCGCGCGCGCGCGTGTGTGTGTGTGTGTGTGTGTGTGTGTGTGTGGGATCTCGACTTCAATTTCCAGGCTTATGCCCTACCGGGTAATTAAATGACAGAATACAACACTATGGGGAGATGGTGTTGCAATAGTGGCCCTTTTTCCATTTTTTATTTTTTATTTAAAAAACCACCATGGTCCCATCTTTTTATTGAAAATAAAAATAATGAAAAAATATTTAAAAATCATATTGTGACGCATTCACCGATGGTCGTGTCGGCCATCCAACGATGAATGAGGGAACAGGGCCTAGACACATATACACACACACACACACACACACACACACACACGCACATACACACACACATTTGCTGTTTGACGAATCCCTCCTCCTCCTCGGGCTCAGATAACACGGCGATGTCTTCATCCTCGACGCCCTCGGCATAATGAGCGAACGGATAGTTGAAAAAACGTATGGAGAAATTTCCATCGTCCATATTGCCGACAGCCACAACCACTCTCGTCATTATACGCTCCTCGCAGAGATCCGTCAAGAACGTGTCCATGTACGGCACATGACGAAGATGGTCGTAACCGTACAATCGGCATTTATGCCGATCTTATCGTGATAAGACGAGTAGTCTTCGTCCACTAAAAACACCTCGGCGTAACCTTCACTATCGGCCGCTATCACCTCACCACGATACACTGCACACGTACCCGGTATCACAAAGGTACATGAGCGCCCATGCCCAAGCTCCTGGAGAGACAGGAAAACACCCCGATTCGCCTCTATGTAAAAGTTCTCGGGGATGCCCCGAAGAGCCATAAGGGTATCTCACATGCCCGTTGTGCGTATGAGTACACCGGTCGTCGATAGGGCACAATTACGCGGCACACGAAAACCGTTTCGATCACGTCAATATGTACGGGATACATAATACTTTTTTAGAGAGAGAGAGAGAGAGAGAGAGAGAGAGAGCGAGAGAGAGAGAGAGAGAGAGAGAGAGAGAAGAAGGATGGGCGCTGTTTCAACGATGATGACGAACTGAAGATCGTACGCGGTGCAAAGAAGAAGAAAAACATCACAGAAGCGTAATAAACCTTGGAATGAACAATCAAACGAGCGCAATGAACGAACGAACGATCGAGCGAATGCAACGAACGAACGGGCGCAACGGGTTAACGAACGAAAGATCGAGCGAACGAGCGAGCGAACGCATCGAACGAACGTGCGAACGCATTGAGCGAACACAAGGTTCTTTTACATATCAAACAGCAGTGATTACGCGAAGAATTTTATTTTCCATTGTTCGAGGACCGCGATAATTTATTCTCTGCGATGATGGTGAGAGAAGCAGTGACTGCGACTGTAAGATGAGTCGGTTCTCCAGTGAAGCGATTAACTGCGACTCGTCAAACGCGAATGAATGATCGAACGAACGAACGATCGAGCGAATGCAACGAACGAACTATCGAGCGAACGCAACGAACGAACGATCGAGCGAACAGGCGCAACGGGTTAACGAACAAAAGAGCGAACGCATTGAACGATCGAACGAACGAACGAACGCAAGGTTCTTTTTCATGTCAAACAGCAGGGATTGCGCAAAGAAATTTTGTTTTTCGATATATGGTTTCTTCAACGAACGTAGAAAGTTTTGCCCCGAAAATCAACACCACTACTTTGGACTGAGGTGTTCGTTCGTTAGTAACAAACGAAAGATCAAACGAGAGTAATGAACGGTGAAACGAACGAGCGCAACGAACGAACGATCGAGTGAACGGAACGAACGAATGACCCAAAGAGAACACCGATTTTGATTTCTATTCCTTTTATGTCGATTTGAATTTTTTTTTCACGATATTTTATTACGATAGCCATTTTTTATTTCGTTTTTCATTTTTTATTTCAATTTCGTGAAATATCGACTTAGTACACGCTCGGAGACGAAATCTCAAGACTTTCTAAAAGTATATCGCTTGAGCTTGAGAACCTTAATTTCAACTTTTATTTTCAAAAAGAATATAGCTTGGGCACGTTCATTTGAATTTTCATTTCAATGACGATTACGATTTTTGAATTTTTATTTCAATGTTAATTTCTATATCTGGTTTTTTAATTATATTTTACATTCGTTTCATAAAAATGAACGAACGAACGCACCGAAGGATAGAACGATCGCAACGAACGAATAAATGAACGAGTGAATGAACACAAGCTTCTTTTGCATGTGAAAATGCAGTGATTGAACGATGGAATTAAACAACGAAAGATCGAACAAGCGCAATAAACGTTGGAACGAACGATCGTATGAGCGCTACGAACTAACGAACGAGCGAATGCAACGAACGCACGAGCGATTAAACGAACGAACGAACGATCGAACGGACACAACGGGTTAACGAAAGATCGAGCGAACGCATCAAACGAACGGACGTGTGAACGCACTGAACGATCGCACGAACCAGCGAACACAAGGTTCTTTTACATATCGAACAGCAGGGATTGCGCGAAGAATTTTTTTTTCGACGCATGGTTTTTCACCGAACATGTGTATCCCTGACAATCGATACCACTACTTGGGACTGCGGTGTTCGTTCGTTCATTCGTTCGTTCGATGGATCGGTCGATGCGCTCGTTCGTTCGGTACTCCGATTGTGCAACCCTTCGAACGTTCGATCGCTTGTTCCTTCATTCACTCGCTGCGTTCACTCAATCGTTCGTTGCGTGCATTCGATCTTTCGTTCGTTTAACGAACGAACGAGCGAACGACCGGACGATCCGTTCCTTCACTCGTTCGTTGCGCTGATATTGAGCGAAAAAAACGCTCGATTTTCGTTCACAAAAAACTATGAATCGAAAAGAAAATTCCTCGACCAATCACCGCTTTTTAATATCTAAAAGCAGCTTAATTTCTACGTTCGTTGATCGCTCGTCCGTTCGCTGGATCGTTCGTTGATTTCGTTCGATCGCTCATTGCGTTCGTTCGGTCCTCTATTCATTGCGTTCACTCAATCGCGGTCCGAATTGGAAGCATCGATTGTCGGTGAAAAAAAAACGCTCGATTTTCGCCTACAGAAAGCGTTGCATCGAGAAAAAAAACCCCTTGGCCAAACACTGATGTTTGACATTTGAAAGAAGCTTACTTTCTTCGTTCGTTCGATCGCTCGTCGGTTCGATTGATCGTCGCTCAATCGCGGTCCGAAGTGGAAGTATCGATTTTCGGTGAAAAAAACGCTCGATTTTCGTTCACAAAAACTTCGCATCGTAACAAAATTCGTCGGCCAATTACTGCTTTTTGATACCTAAAAGAAGCTTACCATCTTTGTTCGTTCGATCGCTCATTGCGTTTTTGCGATCTTCCATTCGTTGCGTTCGCTCAATCGCGGTCCGAAGTGGTAGCGTTGATTGCCTGTGAAAAAAAACGCTCAATTTTTCTTCACAAAAACTATACATCGAATTAGAAAAAGAAATCTTTCATTCTATCGCTACTTTATTGATATGTAAAAGAAGCTTGTGTTAATTTTTTCGTTCACTCGTTCGTTGCGCTCGTTCATTCATTCGACCGGTCGGAGCGTACGTTTGTTCGTTCGGTCGATTGTTTATTGCAATCGTTCGATCGACCGTCGAATTCGTTCGATCTTGCGATCGTTCTACCGTTGCGTTCGTTTGATCATTCGTAGCGTTCGTTCGATCGGCCGTGCGATCACTCGTTCATTGCGTTCGCTCGTTCAAACACTGATTTTGTACATGTAAAAAATTTCGTCCATTCGTTTATTGGCCCACCGTGTTCGTTGGATCTTTCGTTACGTTCTGGAGGGTATATGAGCGAGGCGACATCGAGTTATTATAACAGATGATTTTATATTTTCTCAATATTTCATCAGTGCAATACACGCATACTTTTGCTCGACTTGTCAGGCCGATATGTTCCATAGCCTCCGAACATTTTGGAAAACTATCGAATTTCTATATGCCCAGTGCTGGTATGACGAATACCCAAGACTCCCGAACGCTGGTGGTGGTGGTGGTAGCTCTCTCCTCCTACCCTTCGAGAATATCGGCAACTCTGTGGTGACCAGTCTGCCGCAAGCTTTTCAGTAAATTTCCAAAAGCATAAGGCCCTCGTGTTTTTATGGTTTTCAAGATATCACGCACAGTTTCCAAATAATTCGCCAGTTGTGCCTGAAATTATACATAGAGTGCTATTCTGAATACAGGTTAATAAAAATAAAAAAAACGTCATTTAAAGCAGGAATACATACCTTCCATGGGAGCATCTCGGCTCTCCCCCCTCACCCTCTACCTCACCCTCTACTCACAGCTACCACCACCACCGGCGGTCGGACACACACACACACACACGTAAGTATAACTACGTCGAGATCATGCCATAGTAGGCCCTAACCGACCGCCGGTGGTGGTGGTAGCTCTCCCCTCTCACCCGTCGAGGATAGCTGAACAAACTTCATATTTATTCAGATCTACCCCCTCCCTAGAAATGGGTTTGCGCTTGACGGACCGAATGTTAATCGCTTCACTGGAGAACCGACTCATCATACAGTCGCAGTTACTGCTTTCCTCACCATCATCGCGGAGCATAAATTATCGCAGTGCTCGAACAATGGAAAAATATCAGCGTCAAAGAATTGATCTTGTTAGTGATTATATTTCAACAGAGATACATATGAACAACCTACTACTATGTTTGATTGAATTCGGAGTTCTCAATGAGGATGACGTGAATATGTCCCGATGGAAGGTATGTATTCCTGCTTTAAATGACGTTTTTTTAAATTTTATTAACCTGTATTCAGAATAGCACTCTATGTATAATTTCAGGCACAACTGGCGAATTATTTGGAAACTGTGCGTGATATCTTGAAAACCATAAAAACACGAGGGCCTTATGCTTTTGGAAATTTACTGCAAAGCTTGCGGCAGACTGGTCACCACAGAGTTGCCGATATTCTCGAAGGGTGAGAGGAGAGAGCTACCACCACCACCACCAGCGTTCGGGAGTCTTGGGTATTCGTCATACCAGCACAGGGCATATAGAAATTCGATAGTTTTCCAAAATGTTCGGAGGCTATGGAACATATCGGCCTGACAAGTCGAGCAAAAGTATGCGTGTATTGCACTGATGAAATATTGAGAAAATATAAAATCATCTGTTATAATAACTCGATGTCGCCTCGCTCATATACCCTCCAGAACGTAACGAACGATCGAACGAACACGGTGGGCCAATAAACGAATGGACGAAATTTTTTACACGTACAAAATCAGTGTTTGAACGAGCGAACGCAATGAGTGATCGCACAGCCGATCGAACGAACGCTACGAATGATCAAACGAACGCAACGGTAGAACGATCGCAAGATCGAACGAATTCGACGGTCGATCGAACGATTGCAATAAACAATCGACCGAACGAACAAACGTACGCTCCGACCGGTCGAATGAATGAAAGAGCGCAACGAACGAGTGAACGAAAAAATTAACACAAGCTTCTTTTAACATATCAATAAAGTAGCTATAGAATGAAAGATTTCTTTTTCTAATTCGATGTATAGTTTTTGTGAAGAAAAATTAAGCGTTTTTTTCATAGGCAATCAACGCTACCACTTCGGACCGCGATTGAGCGAACGCAACGAATGGAAGATCGCAAAAACGCAATGAGCGATCGAACGAACAAAGAAGGTGAGCTTCTTTTAGGTATCAAAAAGCAGTAATTGGCCGACGAATTTTGTTTCGATGCAAAGTTTTTGTGAACGAAAATCGAGCGTTTTTTTCACCGAAAATCGATACTTCCACTTCGGACCGCGATTGAGCGACGATCAATCGAACCGACGAGCGATCGAACGAACGAAGAAAGTAAGCTTCTTTCAAATGTCAAACATCAGTGTTTGGCCAAGGGGTTTTTTTTCTCGATGCAACGCTTTCTGTAGACGAAAATCGAGCGTTTTTTTTCACCGACAATCGATGCTTCCAATTCGGACCGCGATTGAGTGAACGCAATGAATAGAGGACCGAACGAACGCAATGAACGATCGAACGAAATCAACGAACGATCCAGCGAACGGACGAGCGATCAACGAACGTAGAAATTAAGCTGCTTTTAGATATTAAAAAGCAGTGATTGGTCGAGGAATTTTCTTTTCGATTCATAGTTTTTTGTGAACGAAAATCGAGCGTTTTTTTCGCTCAATATCAGCGCAACGAACGAGTGAAAGAACGGATCGTCCGGTCGTTCGCTCGTTGGTTCGTTAAACGAACGAAAGATCGAATGCACGCAACGAACGATCGAGTGAACGCAGCGAGTGAATGAAGGAACAAGCGATCGAACGTTCGAAGGGTTGCGCAATCGGAGTACCGAACGAACGAGCGCATCGACCGGTCCATCTAACGAACGAATGAACGAACGAACACCGCAGTCCCAAGTAGTGGTATCGATTGTCAGGGATACACATGTTCGGTGAAAAACCATGCGTCGAAAAAAAAATTCTTCGCGCAATCCCTGCTGTTCGATATGTAAAAGAACCTTGTGTTCGCTGGTTCGTGCGATCGTTCAATGCGTTCACACGTTCGTTCGTTTGATGCGTTCGCTCGATCTTTCGTTAACCCGTTGTGTCCGTTCGATCGTTCGTTCGTTCGTTTAATCGCTCGTGCGTTCGTTGCATTCGCTCGTTCGTTAGTTCGTAGCGCTCATACGATCGTTCGTTCCAACGTTTATTGCGCTTGTTCGATCTTTCGTTGTTTAATTCCATCGTTCAATAACTGCATTTTCACATGCAAAAGAAGCTTGTGTTCATTCACTCGTTCATTTATTCGTTCGTTGCGATCGTTCTATCCTTCGGTGCGTTCGTTCGTTCATTTTTATGAAACGAATTTAAAATATAATTAAAAAACCAGATATAGAAATTAACATTGAAATAAAAATTCAAAAATCGTAATCGTCATTGAAATGAAAATTCAAATGAACGAGCCCAAGCTATATTCTTTTGGAAAAGAAAAGTTGCAATTAAGGTTCTCAAGCTCAAGCGATATACTTTTAGAAAGTCTTGAGATTTCGTCCCCGGGCGTGTACTAAGTCGATATTTCACGAAATTGAAATAAAAAATGAAAAACGAAATAAAAAATGGCTATCGTAATAAAATATCGTGAAAAAAATCCAAATCGACATAAAAGGAATCGAAATCAAAATCGGTGTTCTCTTTGGGTCATTCGTTCGTTCCGTTCACTCGATCGTTCGTTTCACCGTTCATTACCCTCGTTTGATCTTTCGTTTGTTACGAACGAACGAACACCTCAGTCCAAAGTAGTGGTGTTGATTTTCAGGACAAAACTGTCTATGTTCGTTGAGGAAACCATATATCGAAAAACAAAATTTCTTTGCGCAATCCCTGCTGTTTGACATGAAAAAGAACCTTGCGTTCGTCGGTTCGTTCGATCGTTCAATGCGTTTGCACGTTCGTTCGTTCGCACGTTCGTTCGTTCAATGCGTTCGCTCGTTCGTTCGCTCGATCTTTTGTTCGTTAACCCGTTGCGCCTGTTCGCTTGAGCGTTCGTTCGTTGCGTTCGCTCGATCGTTCGTTTGTTGCATTCGCCCGATCGTTCGTTCGTTCAACCATTCATTTGCGCTTGACGAGTCGCAGTTAATCGCTTCACCGACTCATCTTACAGTCGCAGTCACTGCTTCGCTCATCATCATCGCAGAGAATAGATTATCGCGGTGCTCGAACAATGGAAAATAAAATTGTTCGCGTAATCACTGCTGTTTGATATGTAAAAGAACCTTGTGTTCGTTCAATGCGCTCGCACGTTCGTTCGATGCGTTCGCTCGCTCGTTCGCTCGATCTTTCGTTCGTTAACCCGTTGCGCCCATTCGTTCGTTGCGTTCGCTCGATCGTTCGTTCGTTCATTGCGCTCGTTTGATTGTTCATTCCAAGGTTTTTACGCTTCTGTGATGTTTTTCTTCTTCTTTGCACCGCATACGATCTTCAGTTCGTCCTCTCTCCCTCTCTCCCTCTCTCTCTCTCTCTCTCTCTCTCTCTCTATCTCTCTCTCTCTCTCTAAAAAAGTATTATGTATCCCGTACATATTGATGTAATCGAAACGGTTTTCGTGTGCCGCGTAATTGTGCCATATCGACGTCCGGTGTACTCATACGCACAACGGGCATGTGGGATACCCTTATGGCTCTTCGAGGCATCCCCGAGAACTATTACATAGACGCGAATCGGGGTGTTTTCCTGTCTCTCGAGGAGCTTGGGCATGGGCGCTCATATACCGTTGTGATACCGGGTACGTGTGCAGTGTATCGTGGTGAGGTGATAGCGGCCGATAGTGAAGGTTACGCCGAGGTGTTTTTAGTGGACGAAGACTACTCGTCTTATCACGATAAGATCGGCATAAATGCCAATTGTACGGTTACGACCATCTTCGTCATGTGCCGTACATGGACACATTCTTGACGGATCTCTGCGAGGAGCGTATAATGACGACAGTGGTTGTGGCTTTCGGCAATATGGACGATGAAAATTTCTCCATACGTTTTGTCAACTATCCGTTCGCTCATTATGCCGAGGGCGTCGAGGATGAAGACATCGCCGTGTTATCTGAGCCCGAGGAGGAGGAGGGATTCGTCAAACAGCAAATGTGTGTATATGTGCGTGTGTGTGTGTGTGTGTGTGTGTGTGTGTGTGTGTGTGTGTGTGTGTGTGTGTGTATGTGTGTCTAGGCCCTGTTCCCTCATTCATCGTTGGATGCCCGACACGACCATTGGCGAATGCGTCACAATATGATTTTTAAATATTTTTTCATTATTTTTATTTTCAATACAAAGATGGGACCATGGTGGTTTTTTGAATAAAAAATTAAAAAATGGAAAAAGGGCCACTATCGCAACACCATCTCCCCATTGTGTTGTATTCGTTCATTTAAATACCCGGTAGGGCATGAGCCCGGAAATTGAAGTCGAGATCCCACACACACACACGCACACGCACACGCACACGCGCACTCGCACACGCACACACACACACACACACGCGCGCGTCAGTATAACTACGTCGAGATCATAACCGAGATTAAAAACGAATATCGGTATAAAAAATAAGAAATAAAAATCGAGATAAAAAATTACGTTTTTTTTTTAAGTATCGGTTTATTGTATATTTATCGGAGCACCGTTCTTTCTCAAAGTCGTATTAATTTGGGCGTGTGCGTGTGCGGGATCAGCGCTACAGCTCGAGCGCCTTGTTTCTCTCTCTCTCATCGACGCGCTCTATTGTAGGAGATCTCTCTCTCCCTCTCTCTCTCTCTCTCTCTCTCTTGAGCGTACATACACCTGCGTTGCTCTGCACGCTTTCCCTCCTAGTCCTCTATTCCTTCTTCTAATGCATTACAAAATTGTATAGGGGTACTATTTATATCGGTAAGAAATATGTCTCTTTCGGTGAAGACACGCGTCGTCCGAAGTTCAGGGTCGAGACATTTTTGCGATTGTCAGCAAAAACGCATAACTCGAGATCTCTACAGAGTAGCTTACGTTTGTGCACCGTGCTGGCCGATTCAAACTCGTGCACACAATGACCGCGAGCATGTAGAGCCTTCGGCAAGAGTGCTGAAGTGTCCAAATTTGCCAAAGGGGCTTTTTATTCGCTTCGGAGCTTCAGTTGCTCTCCGAATCGTGAAGCGCGTAGAACTCACCTCTTCCTCTGCGAAATTTTAAAAAAATTCTGTGACATTTATAAACTTAGGTGATATTTTGAAAAACAGTGTGACATTCTGAAAAATTGTGTGACGTGAGCAAAATGTATCCCGAATGCTCCGAGTATCCGACGATACCTCTCGCGTGCTGCATGATTGTGGTTTTTCGAAAATTTATTTCTTTTTTCAAAAAAGGAACCACGGGCGGTGACCATCAGTGAGCGTGTGAAAGTATTATTTTTAATTCGCTACTTGAAAACTTTATTTATATTTACCTTCAAAACTAGTTATAAAAACTTCGGGAAAAATAATAATTAAATAAAAGGGATCATTATGGCGACATCACCGCTCATCCCACTCTTACCCTCCACTACCTCGTTCGCCCCACTACGAGCCGAGGAGTGGAGATAGGAGTAAAAAACATTTTAAAAAAGGGAGCCACTATGGCGACACCACCGTTTCCCCCACTCTTACGCCCCACCACCTCGGCTGCCGCCACCACGGACCGAGGAGTGGGGATAGGAGTGGGGGTCGCCATAGTGACCCCCTTACTACTAACGATAAATCATCAAGGGATGACAGGTGACACTGGCCGATTGTTTTACCGTACAACGTTCATGAAAAAAATTATTTCGCGCCTTTTACGCTTATGGCTACTTCTCAGCCATCTATCTGTTTGTACTGTAACTCTGCAGTACTGTAAATAAGTTCTAGACAACGAAAAGTAATGAAGGGAAGGAAGGTACCACTGCTCAATCGTTGTGTGGTGGAGCTTGAATTTAAAAAATCCTTCCTTGTGTCTGTAGCTTTTGGCTACTTCTCATATACGTCTTTGTGTGTAGGAGAACTCGCTAGTATTTCAAAAACACATATTGGACAACAACGAAACGGCGAGGGATGAGAAATCACACTCTCCGACTGTTCTATGGAACACTTTGCAGAACAAAATCATTCTCGATCTCTGAAGCTTCTGGCTACTTCTTCTATGTGTCTTTATGTGTACTGACACTCTCTAGTACGCCAAATAAATCATTAGACAACAACCAGCCATCAAGAGATGAGAGGTCGGGCTGCTTTAACGCCGTATGGTACACTTTCGATCAAATATGTTATTTCGCGCGTCCTAAGTTTTTGGCTCTTTCTGACATTAATTTTTTCGTGTAGTAAAAGTCGCTGGTTATTGGGGCGAGGTTAACGTAGACCCGTAAAAGAAAATCTTCACACACCATAAGCAAATGAGATTTGTTGTAATTCAAGATAATGCTATGTGATACAGCGCGTCGTGGTAAGGTCGCTATTCGGAGGAGAATAAGAATATCAGGGTAAACAAGACTTTCATCTGCTTTATCGCTAGGGCGTTACACGCGTGTGAGTAACGTCAAAGTAAAGCGCGAGTCGCTCCTAGAAACCGCGAGGTTCTACAGTCCCCCTCGATGAGCCGCTTCCTCATGACTGCGGATGTACATGCGCTATACCCATAACGTCGATGCACTTTCGGTGTTTTGGTCCCGGTAACCATTTTGTCAAGACGTCCGCTAAAAGATGCTCCGTGGGCATATACTTGATTGCCAGTTGACCGTTCTGCACAACTTTGCGAATCAAGTGGTGTCGGACGTCCACATGTTTAGTCCGTGAATGAAAGTTCGGGTTGTCTACCAATCGTTGCGCTCCAATGTTATCATTAAAGACCGTTACTTTGGCTAGGTCTTCGAGTCCGAATTCCTCTTGAAAGCCACGCAGGTGGATGTATTTTTTTGTCGCTTTGGCGAGTCCCATATATTCAGCCTCGGTCGAAGATAGCGCGACGGTGCGTTGTTTTTTTGAGTCCCAGGATATTGCGCTTCCGCTCAGTAGAAAAATATATCCGGTGTACGATCTGCGATCTATGATGCAGGTCGCCCAGTTCGCGTCCACATATCCTGTTAGAGCAGCGTCAGTCCGTCTGAACATCAATCCGTGATCGACTGTCCCTTTTAGGTACCGGAGTACAAGTTTAGCAGCCGCCCAATGTGATCTTTTGAAGCATGTGTTGTACTGACTTAGTGAGCTGACTACGTGCGAGATGGCTGACCTCGTGGCCACGGCGAGATACATGAGGCTTTCTATCAGCTCCCGGTATGGAAGTGTCTTCTCCTCGTCGTCCGGTGGTCGTTCCTCCCTCATCAGTTACGATCCGGCGTCTATGGGAGTGGCAGCAGGCTGACAGTCGCTCATTCCGAATCGCTTTAGTACGTCCCGAATGTATCCTCTTTGGTTCATCCGAACATCCGCGTTTTTCCTTGAAAATTCGATTCCGAGACAATGTTTAACATCTCCAATGTCCCTGATATCGAATAGCTTAGACCAGTATGCGGTCAGACAGGATATCTCGCCGACGTTCCGTGAAGCGATTAGGATGTCGTCCACGTAGACGGATACGAGCATAAGGTATTTTCATTCGTGCATGAGGTATAAGCGTGGATCCCTTTTTCATTGAGTTAGTCCGAATCGTGTTAGTTCCGTTTCGATACGTTTGTGCCAATTACGGCCAGCTTGTTTGAGTCCGTACAGTGCTTTCTTCAACCGACATACCTTGTCGCCTGTTTCTAGTTTCCGGATCATACTTTTGGCTTCGTTGATAACGCACGTGCCCGCTCTGTCTTGCCTGATTATAATTTTCAGTGCTTCGTCGATGGCATCCGGAACTTCCATGTAAACTTCCTCTTTAATGGATCCGTTAAGGTACGCCGTGGTTACGTCCAGTTGCCTCATTGTCATTTTCCAACGAGCTGCAAGGCTTGCGATTAGTCTGATGGAGCTCAGACGGGCAACGGGAGCGAAGCTTTTATGAAAATGTATCCCAGGACGTTAGCTAAATCCGCGTGCAACGATTCGGGCCTTCCTCCGTTCAAGTGTTCCATCTGCTTGATACTTATTACGAAGTACCACGCGACTTCCGATCACTTCGTGCTTTTCCGGGCGATCCACAATCTCCCACGTGTCGTTCTTGATAATCGACTGTAGTTCCGAAGCAATCGCGTGGTGCCATTCCGCAGCGTCGTCGCCCTTCAGGGCTACTGTAGCCGGTATTTCCGCATTGAAGGCAAACTTTTTCAGCGTATGTCGCTGTAACTATTTGAAATATTTTCCGAGGTCTTCCTCTTCGGTCCGACTTTTCCAGCCGGGGTCGGCCAGGACATCTTTTCGGCGTTTCTCCTGGCACGATCTCGTCGTGATCATCAGCGTCGTCGTCAATTTCAGCTTCCGGGGTTGGGTTCTCCTCGTCTCGTATTGGCGTCAACTCGATGATCCTTTCGTGCCTTTCTGAATCAGTCGCATCGTCCGCGTTGTCTTCCGTCGGGGGGTTTGGAGCTACCTCCGCTTCTTTTCGAGGCTGCGGCACGATAGCAGTGAATGTTACATCCCTTGTTACTATGACCTTTCGTTCCTCGGTTAGCCACACGCGGTAGGCTTTTGAGTGTTCCGAATATCCGATAAATATGCCAGGACGTGATCGAGAATCGAACTTCCCAATGTTGGATTCCCTGTGCAAACAAAACACTTTCGCTCCGAATTCTCGAAAGTGTACGACGTTCGGTTTTATTCCCGTCCATGATTCGTAGAAAGTCTTTCCTCCGAGACTACGTGTGAGGCAGCGATTTCGAATATAATTCGCGCTTAGAATTGCTTCCGCCCAGAATTATGCAGGTGAGTCCGATTGGATCATGAGAGATCTGGCCATCTCGACGAGAGTTCGATTTTTCCTTTCGGCGATTCCATTTTGTTCCGGGTTATTTGGCACCGTGAGCCTCCGTTGAATTTTGTTTGCCTTTAAGAAATCGTTAAATTCCGCGTTGATATACTCAGTTCCCTTGTCTGATTGAAGGTGTTTGATTTTCTTGCCTGTGAAGGTTTTCCCGTACGCTTTGTTTTCTTTGAAGGGCGCCAAAGCTTCGTTATTGCATTTCAGAAATTTCGTTACGCACCATTTCGAGTGATCATCGATAAACGTAATATAGTTCCTGGATTTTACATTCGATTCTGTGCGCATCGGCCCGCACGGATCGGAATGTATGAACTCCAGTGTCTCGGTTTTGCAATCCGAACGCTTGGGAAATGGCGTTCTCGACATTTTTCCTCGCAAGCATACTTCGCATTTGAATTCGTTTCGATTTTTGATGTATCCAAGGTCTGTTCCAGTATGTTCCAAGGTATGTTCCAGCTCATTCGTGAGTATTGTCGCTGCAATGTAGCGTGGCGGTTTTTTTTTCGACTATTAAAAAAATTATGGTGAGCCGAAGAAAAAAATTTGTATTTTTCACCGAAATTATGGCTCACCATAATATTTTGAATGGTCGAAAAAAACGCTACGCTACATTGTAGCGACCCTACTCACGAATGAGCTGATTTTTTTTCTTCAGGTGTGATATGATCGGGTAACAGCTGGGACAACGACCGCGCGTATGGTGCAGAGGGCTTCCGCGGCAATGTGCAAAACGGCACGATTTTTTAATATTTTGAACGGAAATTTATTAACGTTATTCTTAAAGCCCTTTCTGACGTTGTGTTAAAAAATAAAAATATTCTGGCCCATACTTTCGAGTTTTTTTTTAAATATACCTATTTTTCGATCGGCCAAGGTGGCCAGACGCCTTAAGCCTACATAGTATGGCCCGCCGGTTCGTTCAGCTTTGAGTTTCGTATTTCCGTCTGCGTCGAGTATCAGCGCCTCGTTCTTCCGAAATAATACGTTGTAACCGTTATCCGTTATTTTACTTACGGATAGCAGGTTCGAGCGCAAATCAGGCACGTGCAGGGTATCGTTCAGATTGATGTTGCTGAATTTTCCGTCAACCGACGTTGATATCGAGACTGTACCTTTTGCGTTGATGTCCATTGATGCATTGTTGGCCAAGTTCAATTTTCCGATTTTCGTGGGTTTGATTTCCGAGAAATCGTTTATGTTTCGGCATAGATGAGAGGTGCACCCGCTATCCAGGCACCACTTTTCGTCGGGCGTTGAATCTTCGGCACGGAATGCTTTCGGTGCTCTTCCGTTGTCGCTCGTAGCGTACATGCTTAAATCGTCGGAGCATTTGGTATATTGTCGACTATTTCCGTCAATGCGTTCATTACAATCGGTTCTTTTGTGTCCAATTTTTCGGCAACGATGACATCGTATTTTTTATTCCCCGTTATTCGTCCCTTTATTATTGTTGTTATTTTCGGTCCATGGTTTCATACCATGTCGTTTGCCATCCCACCGTCTTCCAGAACTCCGATTAACAACCATCGCATTTGGCACCGCGTTGCGTGTGTCATTTTTCCGCGCGTCGCTTTCCTCCACGATTTTGGTGCGCAAGGCTTCCGGTGTCGGTAACTCGTCGCGAGTCTCTATGGCGCAACGAAAGTTTTCAAAATGTTATAGCAAGCTGTACAAGATCGGTATTGCGAGCATGTCGGGATTGATGTCCACGCCCATATCCGAGAGCTTGTCCGTTGTATCAATAAAACCTTTTAAGTGTTCCCGGACGTCATCTCCGTCTTTCATGCGTTCGAGGACTAAACTTTTTAGAAGCGTGGCTTTTCGCGCTGGCCCTTTTGTCTGGTATATGCTTTCCAACTTTAGCCACACGCTTCGCGAAGTTTCACAATCCTTTACCTGTTTGACCTGGAATGGGTTCATCGCCAATATAATGTCTGACCGGGCTTTGTTGTCTCGCTTCGTCCATGCGGCAGCCGCGGCAACCAATCCCGCGACGCCTTCCATGATTTCGCGCTTCACTTCGACGCCTGTTACGTAGCCCCACGCGTGATTTTCTATCAGGGTAGCTTGCATCTGAATCCTCCAGGTATCGTGGTTATCCTTGTTAAGGCACTCAATTTTCGTTAGCCCTGTCGCACTCATTGTGTTTCCGCGTCGAGATTCCGCGTCGCGGGATTGGAAAGAGAAAGAAAATGTTCTACAATTCTTTTCCGAAACGTTCTGGACCCATAACCTGTTGGGGCGAGGCTAAGGTAGACCCGTAAAAGAAAGTCTTCACGCACGATAAATAAATGAGATATGTTGTAATTCAAGATAATGCTATATGATACAACGCGTCGTGATAATGTCGTTGTTCGGAGGAGAATAAGAGTATCGGGGTAAACAAGACTTTGATCTGTTTTATCGCTAGGGCGCTACATGCGTGTGAGTAACGTCAAAGTGAAGCGCGAGTCGCTCCTAGAAACCGCGAGTTTCAACACTGGTAGTTGAAAAAAAATATTAGTTTCCAATAATCGGCAGAGAAGGAGATAGATAAAAAATCATATGTTGTAATGTACACCTCGTAGCAAAAGAAAATTGCGTGTGCCCGAATATCCTGGCCACTTTTTACATCTGTTTGTATGAGCACTACTGCTCTCGAAGAATTCAGAAAAAATACTGGACAACAATAAATGGTCGAGGCATGAGAGACGGGACTTCTCGAATGTTGCATGGTATAGATTTAATTTTTAAAAATCGATTACCCGTGTCTGAAGCTTCTAGTTACTTCTCAAACATGTTTTTATATGTACGTGACCTTCCTCTCACTGTAAAAAAATATTAAACAACAATAAGTAATCGAGAGATGACAGGTGACACTGCTCGATTGTTCTACCGTACAACTTCCATGACGAAAATTTGTTTCGCTCCTCTCAAGCTTAAGGCAACTTCTCAGCCATCTTTCCGTGTGTGCGGTAACTCTCTAGTTCTGTAAAGACGTGCTAGACAACGAGAAGTCATCAAGGAAGGAGAGGTACCACTGCTCGATTGTTGTGTGGTTGGGCTTGAATAAAAGAAATTGTTTCGTGTGTCCGAAGCTGTTGGCTACTTCACACATACGTCTTTATGTGCACGAGAACTAACGAGCAGTTCAAAAACGAATATTGGACAATAATGAATCGCCAAGGGATGAGAAATCACACTGCTCGACGGTTCTATGGAACACTTTCCAGAAAAAAAATCATTCTTAATTTCTGAAGCTCCTGGCTATTTCTTTCATATGTCTTCATGTGTACGGAAACTCTCCAGTATGCTAAATAAATCATTAGAACAAGACCAGTCATCAATGGATGAGAGGTCAGGCTGCTGTAACGTCGTATGGCGCACTTTCGATCAAAAATCTTATTTCGTGCGTCCGAAGTTTCTGGCTCCGTCTGACATCAGTTCATTCGTGTACTACAAATCGCTAGTAGTTGAACAAAATATTAGCCTAAATAAATCGGCAGAGAAAGAGATAGATTAAAAATCAAATGTTGTATTGTACCCCTCGTAGCAAAAAAAATGCGTGTGCCTGAATATTCTGCCGACTTTTTACATCCATTTGTATGCGCACTAGCACTCTGCAGGAATTCATAAAAAAATTCTGGAAAACAGTAAATTGTCCAGGCATGAGAGGTGAGACTTTTCGATTGTCGCATGGTACAGGTTTAATAACAAAAAAAATTGTTTCCCGTGTCTGAAGCTTCTAGTTACTTCTCCCATATGTTTTAATATGTACGACAACTTTGTGGTAACGTAAAAAAAATTAGACAACAATAGGTCATCAAGGGATGACAGGTGACACTGCTCGATTGTTCTACCGTACAACTTGAATGAAAAAAAATATTTCGCGCCTCTCAAGCTTATGTCTACTTCTCTGTCATCTTTCTATGTATACTGTATGTAACTCTCTAGTACTGGAGAGAAGTGCTAGAAAACGAGAAGTCGTCACGGGAGAAACAGTACCGCTGATCGATTGTTGTGTCATGGGGCTTGAATATTTTTTTTTCTTGTGTCGCAAGTTTCCGGCTACTTCTCAAATACTTCTTTATGTATAGGAGAACTCGACAGTATTTCAAACACAGATATTGGAAAACAATGGATCGGCAAGGAATGAGAAATCACACTGCTCGACTGTTGTATGGAATACTTTCCAGAAAAAAATCATTCTCTCTCTCCTCTCTCTCTGCGTCCGCAGTTTTTCGCTCCTTCTGAAAACGGTTGTTACGTGTTCTAAAGTAGTGTTCCCTGGTAGTTGTTCTCTGGTAGTTAAAAAAACAAAAATTAGTCTGAATAAATCGGCAGAGAGGAAGAAGGATAAAAAATCGAATGTTGTATGGTACAGGTTTAATTTTAAAAAAATCGATTTTCCGTGTCTGAAGCTTCTAGTTACTTCTCACATATGGTTTCGTATGTAAGAGACCTTCCTTGGACTGTAAAAAAAAATAGACAACATTAAGTCATCAAGGCATAACAGGTGACACTGCACGATTGTAGTAGCGTACAACTTCCATGAAAAAGATTATTCCGCGCCTCTGAAGCTTGTGGCTACTTCTCAGCCATCTTTGTGTGTATACTATAACTCTTCAGTACTGTAAAGAAGTGCTTGACAACGAGAAGTAATGAAGGGAGGAAAAGTACCACTACTCGATTGATGTGTGGTGGAGCTTGAATAAGAAAAATTGTTCCGTGTGTCTGAAGCTTTTGGCTATTTCTCATATACGTCTTTATGTCTGGGAGAACTCGCCAGTATTTGAAAAACAAATATTAGACAACAAGGAATCGGCGAGGGATGAGAAACCACACTACTCGAATGTTCTATGGAACACTTTCCAGAAAAAAATCATTCTCGATTTCTGAAGCTTCTGGCTACTTCTTTCATGTCTTCATATGTACTGATACTCTCTAGTACGCTAAATAAATCTTAGAACAAAACCAGTCATCAATGGGTGAGAGGTCGGGCTGCTGTATCGTCGGATGGTATACTTTCGATCACAAATATTTTTCGCGCGTCCGACGTTTCTGGCTCCATCTGACATTAGTGTTTGCATGTACCAAAAGGCGCTAGTAGTTGAAAAAAAATATCAGTCTCCATAAATTGGCTGAGAAGGAGATAGATCAAAAATCAAATGTTTTAATGTACACCTCGTAGCAAAAAAAAAATGCGCGTGCCCGAATATTCTGCCGACTTCTCATATCTACTTGTATGCGTACTGGAACTATAGTGGAATTCAGTAACAATACTGGACAACAATAAATGGTCCAGGCATGCGAGGTGGGACTTCTCGATTGTAGCATGGTACAGATATAATTTAAAAAATATGATTTTCCGTGTCTGAAGCTTCGAGTTACTTCTCACATATGTTTTTAAATGTGCGAGAACTTTCTCGTACTGAAAACAAAAATTAGACAACAATATGTCATCAAGAGGTGACAGGTGACCCGTGCTCTTCAAATCATTCTTTATTTCTAAAGCTTCTGGCTACTTCCTCCATGTGTCTCCATGTGTACTGAAACTCTCTAGTACGCTAAATAAATAATTAGACAACAATCAGTCAACAATGGATGAGCGGTCAGATTGCTGTACCCGTGAAAACATTTTCAACGCTGACAAAATGGCCGACCTATGGTGCAGTGCTGGGTAACCAACCGTGGTCACCTGATATTGGTCCCAGACTCGGGCCAATCTATTCACCAATGTTCAATATATACTTGGCCCAAGCGTTGACATGCGACACAGGGACAATTTTCGGCCAATACTGGTTTCAGAATGGTAAACGACCGTCGGCGATGGACGTATGCACCAATCTTACGCCGATCCTACACGCCGGTTCTTAACGCATGCTGAGATTAAGCATCGGCACGTGACAAATTGACAATCGTCGGCCAGTATCGGTTTTAGAAAGGCAAACGATCGTTAGTGTCGACGTGTGGTATTTGTTAGGAGCACATATATAGTACTCAATGCGAGCATTGGCATGCGACGAATAGCCCACTCTGTGCCAGTGTCGTTTTTCGATGACAAATGTGAACCATAGTCGAAACTATTCAGTGGCACATATTGTTCGTCGCGATAACGGCTGTCTAGAAAACAGTGTTCTCGGTAGTGTAAATGTGCTGAGAACATTAAAAGTGAATATTGATTGATATGTCGAAACCGCACGACAGGGTGAAAAAACTTCGAACATTAAATAAGTTAACCAAATACGAAAATGCAGCACAAGCGATGCTGAACAACTTTAAAAAAACGAAAAACCGGAAAAGTGCTCGGACGCTCTGAATGATAAAACAGTCGACGGAGTATCCACTGAACAAATTGATGAGATACTTGATGGAGAGTTGGATGAACAAGTTAACGAATCTTTCGACGATCTAATCGCCGAAATATTAACTGATCTGAGCGATGAACAACACGATGATCTGTCAGAAGACGCCGAATGCGTGGAGTCTACCGAACCACCTTTGACGATGAAAGAAAAGCTTGTTGCATTTGCACTTAAACATGCAAAAACGCTGCAACATAACGTTCTCACAGATTTTTTGAAACTCCTCCGTTCCGAAGGATACGTAAATTTGTCGAAAGCAGCGCAAACTCTTTTATGCACTCAAAAGTTCGGAAATGTGCGACCAATGCTGACAAAAAAAAAGAAACACTAGAGAGTTATGCCTATATTGGCATAGAACATCAATTGAAAAAGAGAATCTCCCCAGATGTATCCACTAATACGAAAATCGAAGCATTCTTAAATGTTGATGGTGTCCAGGTGTACCGCAGCTCCAACAAACAGTTCTAGCCCATCTTTATGAAGCTTCACAGCAGTGATTTCGAGTGCAACCCATTTATAATTGCAATTTATTTGGATAATTCAAAACCGCACACAGTGTCTGAATTCTCGAAATATTTTATTTCAGAAGCGAAAACACTAATTACAAATGGTGTAGTTATTTCTGAACAAAAATATATATTTCGAATTAGTGCACTAATATGTGATTCACCAGCTCGATCATACCCGAAGTGTGTTAAAAGTCATGGAGGTTTCAATGCATGCGATCTGTGTACTATTTAGGGTATCACCATTAACGGAAAGCGAGTGTATCCAGAACTTGATTGTCCAAAGAGAACGAAGAGGTCATTTAATCTGAAAAAAGACAGAAATCATCATTCGCCTGGATAACACACATCACTTCTTGAATAGCCCAAATTTGATATAATCAAGTCTGTACCAATCGATTTAATGCATCTTTTATCTTTGGGGGTAATGAAATGGCTTCTCGAGAAGTGGATGGCATGTCGAATCCTCTGTCATCCGAAACATGCTGTGACAGCCGCAGACTACGCTAATGATTTGTTGCAAAACTTTTTCAAGCTTGCGCCTCCGCCATATGGATCTGATTCGCAGATTATGAATATTCATAATCTTATTCATATAGCGGGTGACGTGAAGCATTTTCAATTGCCATTAACAGAAATTTCAACATTCTGGGCAGGAAATTACCTTGGAAAGTTGTGTTGTGCCCTGAAAAGACAGGAATTTTCATATTGCTAATGCATGAAGTTCAAAGACCCCATGCGACGATATCGAGTCCGATATTTCACAAGCCCGATATTCCGCTCGACTCAGCCGGAAAAACGCTGAATCGCAATCCAACGATTCGAACGTCCTCGAACGATTGGGTGCGAAAACAGAAGTTAACAATTAGCCGAAAGAATCAATCGAAAGACAGTCTTCGGCCAGAAGCCGAGGACGTCGGTCTCAAGGCATAAAAAAGAATTGTAATATTGTTGCCTAATTTTAAATAAAATATAAGTTTTTGAAGTTGCAATATCCCGAGTTGGAGATTTACTCGGAACGGAAGGTCCGCACATACCCTCGCCCTCGAGGGTCCAACAACCCACGGTGTCAACTTACTCGAGAGCGAAATTCCGTGCTCTCCGCGCATCGTAAGAAGCCGCACAAGATGTTTCAACAACAGTTGGAACATCTTGTGCGCACTCCAAAAAACCCATTGGCACAAGTCCTTAATAGACTGTTAGAACAAGATTCGCGCCCTGAGGAAAAAGTGCAAAAACGAAATATTATTCAAAACATGGTGATAAAAATTAACAATATCACAGAAGTACACGTTAAGGGTATGATAATTTCATATATGCCGCCGAATAATGTTGTTCAATTAAAAAATGGCAATATCATATTTGTGAGCAATATATCGACAACAAATCTAAAGAAAATCAAAGAAATTCTCGTGCAGAAGAACTTTTTCTGACTGGATCGTTATGAAAAGTGATAAAGATATTTTTTCAGAACCTGATCTGTCAAATAAGTTCGGCTTTTTTCAAATTCTAGATATTTCTAATGAAATAGTCAACTTACCTTTCGAATCAGTTTAATTGAAATGTATACTCCTCAATGTGAAAAGTAAATTTCATGCCATAACATTACTGCACGTGCACAGTGGAAACATTGAATCTTGTCGCTGCAAAAAAAGAACAAGTAACCGTTTCAATTATATTGTTTTGAGTATGTTTTTCTAAATGATTTCTTATCTTAATTGTAAATATTAAACTGTTAAATATAATTTTTTACGTTCATACTACGATTGGAATTTGACCGGCACTGCGTATTTACCAATGTGCGCCCAATCTCACGATTTCGATGCGCGAGCGTTACTCTAACCTAAAACGTAGTGCAGGCGCGGCAAGCATTGACCGGCATACCGGCATCGCGTTCGTTCGTCGCTCGTCATTCATTTCTTTGGGCTTATTACTCGGTACAATAAAGTAAGTTTTTACTATTTTATTATATATTTGATATAAATTCTTGAAAGAAATATTATAATTACCGTTGATAATCGACGAAGAACGTACCGTATCATCGGAGATCGTAGAAAATACCCTCAAATTTATTTTCAGCATGGAAATCCTTCGCGAATCGACGAGATTTTTTATCGTCGAGTTTAACGAAACCATCATCGACGTTCTGGCAATCGAATTAGTACCGAAATCTTGGTTTATTCTGGATTAGGAAAATCAAGAGTACTGGTATCCTGCACACATTGCGAACAAAAAAAATCGAAAGTGGGTGGAGCAAGAAAAATCACCGGCGTCGAATTGGAAAAAATACCCGTTCAAGGATATCAACGAAGCTCGTAAGTATTCTTTGAGACCCACCTTTACTATATTATTTTCTTTCAATTGAATGCATACCTTGCTTTGTTTTAAATATCAAACGTCTAAGAATTTAAGTTCAAACCGCTTTTCTCGCATTCACGCAATGAACAAAGCGCCTTATTTAAAAAATGTTCTTGATGCTGAATCTTTCATTTTAATTAAAACAAAACTAGGAGATCTTGATTAAGGGACACGGCGACTAAAGCGAGCTCTCAATTCGCTCGAAGCTGCTGCGAGTACCAATACTGATAGCGAATCGGGTTGACTTCGAATACAGATGCTGTCCGTCGCGGATTTGACAACATCGCTATCCGACAACAATATTTTTCCACGAATTGGAGATATCACGCTGGGAGAAAATATTTTTGGTATTTACACTTCCATTTGGATATTGTGAAAATGTGAAGTGTGTTTTGTCCAATTAAACCGACTTAACATCTATTTTTCCAGATGGAAATTTATCAACCATGACCATTCTGGCAGAAAATGGTGATGATCGCGAACCCGCTCCGCAGCTGATTTATGATACAGGTATGATCCTTACTATTATTTGCCTGGTTAAATTTCCATTATATTTACTCATATTTGGCTTGTACAATTCCAATTATATTAACAATTATTTGTCAATTTCAATTCTATTTACAATTATATTTACATGAAATATCGATTTTATTTACAATTATTTGATATACAAAATTTTACTTCTATTTACAATGATTTTTCACGTAAACTATCAATTCTATTTACAATTATTTCCTGTTGTCTCCAATGTCATCACTGTATACAATATTTTCATTCTATTTCACAGGTTCATGGAGGGATTACTTGGATAATAAACTACTTAACATGGGAAAACGATTATCATTAAAACTGGATGCCTAAAAAAGTCCATTTTATATGTCTTTAACAAAAAAACGAGCTGAAAAATATGCTCGCGTTCATCCGAACATCGCAACCCCAAATCACTGATGAATCTACAGATTCGAGCAGAACGGAACTCAACACGATCTTGCCAGTGAAAACTCTTGACGAGTTCTTACAATTCGATCGCATCATATCGGACTGTGACGGAAAGCGCAATGGCCTGGTACGTTTATATTTTCTGCAAATAATAATGTCTTATTGAATTCTCATAATTCATATTAATACTTTATTTCATATTCTGCGAACGATTGATCACTTCATAGATTGGCGGTAGTGGCGATTTAAAAGCGGCGTTGAACCGTACAATGCCGGCTTTAATTTCCAAAAATGTGCAGATACTTTACAGCGGATGTGGACGGAAAACGAAAAATCAGCCGGGAAAACTGTCGTCCCAGCAACGGCTACATTCACGTGCATTCGCGGTATGAATCATATTATTCTATGTGACGGAACACGAGTTTGAAGATGTTTTGCAATGCATGTGGATTTAGTTTTAACCCTTCGCTTACACACTGGTTCAAGTTCGTTTTTATTGAAAAAAATCAGGAGTGCACGTTAAACATTCCTTAATATGTATGCATCATAAAGATTCGGAATATATAAAATTTGATTCTTGAAACAAATTATATATATTGTGACGTGATTTTCTTTGTCACGTCACAGAAAGGCTACCGATGATCAAGATATGCTCTCGATGCCCCGGTTGCGACCCATCCGTTTGTGTTAAGGGTCTTTTCTCTAGAATGTTTGTCTTGTTATATTTGAAGTTCTGGGTTGTGCTGTCGTTTAGGTTAGGTTGACGTGCTGAACTCGGTCGAGTGGCGTGCGGCTCAAAGTAACGAGCAATGCCGACCAAGAAATGCACCCAACGAGGCTTCACGGGGAATCGGTGCACGCCCGGCTGAGACGTCAACGCCCCACTGTAGTGGTGCATCGTGCTGGAGAGCGGGCCGTTTGGGTTGCGGGCGGGGACGAGAGGTCTCCGCGCCGCGCTTCTGGAGCGAAGCTTTGCCCGCTTTCGCACGGTGACCCGGGGATGCGATTTCCGAGAGCCTCCATGTTACCGATGAGAACAGGTCCCGATTTGTTACCGTTCCGTTTGCGGGGTAACTCGGGCAGCAAATATAGATTGTGAAAGTAATATTCTATCAGAATATTCCAGCTCCCGAAATAATATTTTAGCTCTCGATATTATACGAGATAAAGTTCTCGCTTGAACCGGCGATTTCGCATGGTCCCATGCCGCGAGCGTGTTGACATTTTTTCTGTCAACGCGCTCTATCTCGCTCTCGCATAATCCCTCGCATGCCGGTCTTAGTCGCGCGAGGTACAGAGTTGCTAACGAATCTTCGCGTGAGACGGCTGTCTGCCAAATGGCGATCGCTCCCGATTTTTCGGATATCGCGACAGTTGTCGATCGGACGTCGAGCCACGAGCTTCGCGATAGAGAGACGTGTCGTGTCTCTCTCGCGCCCGTGACGTCGTGCTCTCGTTCCCGTTCGTGTGACGTTTTCACGTGCATTTCGCGTTCGCGTTTAGATTCGTTTACGTAAAAAGTTCTCGGGGGGTTAACCCACCAGCTCCCGCACCATAAAATAAAACCTTGTTTTATTTTATCGTGATGTTCTTGGTGTCGCGTAGTGACAGATACCGTTGACAGTTAAGATACTCCCCAGTGAATCCCAACCCCTCTACCATAACCCACAGCCTGAGCGGCCATGCTCTACCGCAACCGTCCTCCCGTGCAAGTGCATCCAGTTCAGTCCGGTTATGATTCCGGCGATACAAAAATCAGGGAGGTCTCCAGACTCCCAGCACATACCGCTTACGATTCCGGTGAAACAAGAATCACGGAGTCCTCCAGCTCCGATGGTGGGTCGGGGCGGATCCCCCCGATCCCAGGGCATACCGGTTGAGAAATCCGGTGAAACAAAAATCTCTGGCGCCGCGGGTATTGCGGATGCACGCGCACCTTAGCTCTCGTTTCCGTGGCAACAAAAAATATCCCCGTCACAATATATATAATTATATAATTAAATATTATTTCTTGTACAGATGTTCTTCAGAATAAGTTCAGTAACGAAAAACCGAACTCTCATCAGTCCATCGTCACCCATTTAAGTCACTGGTTAGCTGGGGCTGGAGATCGCGAGGGTGGCCGTGCTTTCCGCATGTCCGGCGTCACTAACAACATTGACGAAGAAAACAACAATGTCGACCCAACCGAACGTGATCCTATATGATAATATCGCGCAATACAAATAAATCTTTATTGTAATCTAACAGAAAACGTGATTATATTATTATTATTCCATGCTGTGAGGTATTGTGATACTCATCCTAAAAAAGTTTATATTATATATGTATAAATTTGTGATACATATATAAATAAAAGCATTAATATATATATACAATAATTATTTTCTTGATTTTTGCAACCCCATTGGATTTCATTTCAGCGAGCGGCTGGGCCAGTATTACCACCGACACTGAACCAGTGCTGGTTGACAAATAGCCGAATATCGTTGGAAAACGTGTAATGTTAACGTTGCCAGTACTGGTTCAATTGTCATACCGAAAATTGGCCAAGCGTCGGGCCGGTATCACGACCAACACTGACCCGATACTATTTCCCAGCCTCAGCCAACCGTGGGACCGTGGTTATTACTCCAACGTTGGTTCAACGGTTGGCCGAGTTGTACCGCCAACGGTCGGACAACCGTCAGATAGGGTAAGTGCAGCACTGCGCCACGCTTGGGCCATTTGGATGATTTTTCACTGGTACCATCGTGTGATACCCTTCCGATCAAAATAATTATTTCGTGCGTCCGAATGTTTTGGCTCCTTCTGACATATTTTCTTTCAAGTTGATCGTGTGGATTCGGCTGCGGTCCGGCCAATGAAGGGTATTCCAAAGTCAACAATGGAACTAGAGGATGTTTTTACGTTTCGGCCCTCGGTTCGGGTCCTCTTCAGAAGTCTTTTTATTCTGTATATGTTGTGATACACATTTTTTTACAATAATGTTTGACAAAATTATATATATGAGCGTTTTTGGTCATGATTCACTTATATAGTTTTATGTCTTTTTGTATAACAATACTGATAGTTATGTTTAAGTTAAAATTATGTTAATATATTGAGTTATTTACTTTTATGTATTAGTGTTTGAGATGTGTGAAATGTGCGAGAGAGGGTTATTCTATTGTGACATAATAAAAAGATAAAATGTGTGATTAAACTAACCTCGATATTGTTGATATTTTAAGTCTTTGCCCATATTAGGAAGGTTATTATGTAGAGCATTATTTATGTCTGTAAATAATGTTTGGTAAAAAACGTATTCAATCGATAAAGATTTTTCGTTTATCGGCGATTTTTTTCCCTGTCTGTAACGAATAGTTAATTATAACAGAGTTATATGTTTTATAAGTGAAATTTTTTTTAAACAAAATCCCAGGACTGTGGTAGTTACCTATTGAGAATTAGTTTTTAAGAATATGTTTTCCTTTTTAAATGAGCAAAAACTCAAAATTTACAATATTTTTTTCCCTACATGTTGAGTTTTGTGGTCAACGAGGGTTCGAGAGATACTGAGAGGTGTGTAATTTTCTGAAGAATATTCGAGTCTCTGTACGGTGAATCGGGGGAGAGAGATGATTTAGGCAGTGCCGTGCCAAGGAAAATAAAATAGATGTGTCCGGTTAGGGATATTTAAGATTAGTGATAATGTCATTAAAAGTGAGTTTATCATGTTAGTGTATTCGTTAGTTTATAATGTTAATTATTTTTAAAAATTGTTATGTGAGGTGAATATTGTCAAATGTTTTAATAATTATATTATAGAATTGTAAATTGAGCTTAGTTTTTGGATGTCAGTTCTAAAATTTATAGCGTTGGAGTGTGCCTTAATTTAAATCATTTCTAAGATTAGTCTTTTTTTTGAGCCAGTTCTCATTGTTTAGAATTTTTACGTCGTCGAATTGAAAATCGTGTTTTTGTTCTATTGCATGTTGTGTTAAAGCTGTGTGTATTGTGGTGGTGTGTTTTAGGCTATTTTTGTGTTCTTTTACTCTAGTTTCGAGATATCTTTTGGTTTGGCCAATGTAAGTGGCGTTGCAATCTTTACAGTCAATTTGGTAAACTATGTTAGATTTTCGGTTGTTGGATATTTTGTCTTTGGAGGAGCCAATGATTGATGAGATATTGTGTTTGTTGTTTGTGACCAATGTTATGTTGTATTGTTGGAAGAGACGAATTAGTTGATGGTGTATGTTTTTTGTGTAGGGAAAGTTTATTATTCTGGAA
This sequence comes from Ophion ellenae, assembly GCA_963210295.1. Classification (NCBI taxonomy): domain Eukaryota; kingdom Metazoa; phylum Arthropoda; class Insecta; order Hymenoptera; family Ichneumonidae; genus Ophion; species Ophion ellenae. The sequence continues at coordinate 30,846,578 of OY723386.1, forward strand.
GAATCAAAATTGTCTTTTTATTGTTGATTATGGAAAGACGATGTTTTATTATTTTTTCTGTGCAAGAGGTTAGGTAGCAATTTTTTGTCATTGTGTTACTGATGAGTTTTAAATTATCATTGTGAAATGAAGGGTGAGATAGTTTTATTGCTCGGTCAACTAGCATGTAAATTATAGCTTTTTTGAGAGAGTGGGTGGTGTGATAAGAAGTTTATGAATCGGCCAGACCAGGTTGGTTTCCCATACCAATTTGTTATAATTGCGTTTTATTTGTGGATTAAAAGTAGATCTAGGAAAGGGATTTTGTTGTCTATTTCGTTTTCGGATGTGAACTGAAGTTTTGGATTGTAAGAGTTAAAGATTGTTTTGGTGGATTCAATTTCATTTGTTGGGAGAGCAATAATAATATCGTCAACGTCTCCCAACAAACGAAATTGAATCCGAAACTGAAATCCGAATTTGAATCCGAATTGAAACGAAAAATCCTTATCGATTGAATACGTTTTTCACCAAACATTATTTACAAACATAAATAATGCTCTACATAATAACCTTCCTAATATGGGCAAAGACTTAAAATATCAACAATATCGAGGTTAGTTTAATCACACATTTTATCTTTTTATTATGTCACAATAGAATAACCCTCTCTCGCACACTTCACACATCTCAAACACTAATACATAAAAGTAAATAACTCAATATATTAACATAATTTTAACCTAAACATAACTAACAGTATTGTTATACAAAACGACATAAAACTATATAACTGAGTCATGATCAAAAACGCTCATATATATCATTTTGTCAAACATTATTGTAAAAAAATGTGTATCACAGCATATACAGAATAAAAAGACTTCTGAAGAGGACCCGAACGAGGGCCGAAACGTAAAAACATCCTCTAGTTCGATTTTTGGCTTTGGAATACCCTTCATTGGCCGGACCGAAGCCGAATCCACACGATCAACTTTTCATCCACACAGCCGCACACATCTCTGACTCATTATTTTCTTTCATGGTCTCGAAGTTTGTAGTAGTTGAAATAAAAATATTAGTCTCAATAAATCAGCAGAGAGGGAGATGGAACACGAATCGAATGTTGTATGGTACAGGCTTAATAAAAAAATCGATTTGCCGTGTCTGAAGCTTCTAGAGACCTCTCACATATGTTTTTATATGTACGAGACCATCCTCGTATTGTTAAAAAAAATTAGATAACACCAAGTCATCAAGGGATGACAGGTGGCACTGCTTGATTGTTCTACCGTACAATATCCATGAAAAAAATGATTTCGCGCCTCTCGAACTTATGGCTACTTCTGAGCCATCTTTCTGTGTGTACTATAACTGGCCAGTACTGTAAAGAAGTGCTAGACAACGAGAAGTGATCGAGGAAAGGAAGGTACCACTGCTCGATTGTTGTGTGGTGGGGTGTAAATGAAAAAAAATTGTTCCGTGTGTCTGAAGCTTTTGGCTACTTCTCATAAACGTCTTTATGTATAGGAGAATTCGCCAGTATTTCATAAACAAATATTCGACAACAATGAAGCGGCGAAGGGTGAGAAATCACACTGCTCGACTGTTTTATAGAACACTTGAGAAAAACATCATTCGCGATTTCTGAAGCTTCTAGCTGCTTCTTCCATGTGTCTTTATATGTACTGAAACTCTCTAGTATGGTAAATAAATCATTAGAAGCAAACCAGTTATCAATGGATGAGAGGTCAGGCTCCTGTAACGTCGTATGGCACACTTCTGATCAAAAATCTTATTTCGTGTGTTCGAAGTTTCTGCTCCGTCTGACATTTTTTCTTTTGTGTACTCACTGTCGCTAGTAGTTGAAAAAAAATAGTTTCAATAAATGGGCAGAGAAGGAGATAGATAAATCACATGTAGTATTGTACAGTTCGTAGCAAAAAAATACCTGTGCCTGATAATTCTGCCCACTTTTTAGATTTATTTGTATGCGTACTACACTCTCTAGGAATTCAGAAAAAATCTGGACAACAATAAATTGTCCAGGCATGAGAGGTGAGACTTGTCGATTGTCGCATGGTACAGGTTTAATAAAAAAATGATTTCCCGTGTCTGAAGCTTCTAGTCACTTCTCACATATGTTTTTATATACACGAGAACTTTGTGGTACCGCACAAAAAATATTAGACAACAATAGGTCATCAAGGGATGACAGGTGACACTGCTGGATTGTGCTACCGTACAACTTTAAAAAAATATTCCGCGCCTCTCAAGCTTATGGCTACTTCTGTCATCTTTCTGTATGTACTGTAACTTTCTAGCACTGTACAGAAGTGCTAGACAACGAGAAGTCATCAAGGGAGGAAAGGTGCCCCTGCTCGATTGTTGTGTAGTGGGGCTTGAATAAAACATTTTTTTCGTATGTCTGAAGCTTTTGGCTACTTATCGAATACGTCTTCATGTGTAGGAGAACTCGCCAGTATTTCAAAAACAATTTAATTTTAGACTAGCCAGTATTTCAAGGGGAGAGTAGGGGTTTGCACTTTTGGAATATCGATTTTATTTTGTCTTTTATTGTTGAACATTTCAAGAATATAATTCAAAAATGTCAAGTCAATGAGAGCTAAATTCTCGAAGTTATTGACTATTTAGTCCCGCTCCTCTGACACTGTAGCTCCGACTTCTCTAACCTTCAAACGCGTTTTTCTCGAAACCACTTTTTCAAAGTGCGTGTTCACTGCCATTTGAAAACTACATGACCGATTTATCGGTCATGTACCGATAGAACAATCGAGCAGTGTCAGCTGTCATCCCTTGATGAGCTATTGTTGTCTAATATTTTTTTAACGATACCACAAAGTTCCCTTACATATAAAAACATATGAGAGGAGTAACTAGAAGCTTCAGACACGGGGAATCTTTTTTTTTATTTAACCTGTACCGTGCAACAATTGAGAAGTCTCACCTCTTATGCCTCGACAATTTATTGTTGTCCAGATTTTTTTCTGAATTCCTGAAGAGTTCTAGTACGCATACGAATATATGTAAACAGTCGGCAGTATATTCAGGCACACGCATTTCTTTTTACTACCAGGGGTACAATACAACATTTGATTTTTGATCCATCTCCTTCTCTGCCGATTTATTGAGACTAATATTCTTTTTCAACGACTAGCGACTTTTAGTACACAAAAGAACTAATGCCAGACGGAGCCAGAAACTTCGGACGCACGAAATAATATTTTTGATCGAAAGCGTACTGTCACGTTTCCGTAACTTTTTAATGTTTTGTTTAGTAATATCAATAATTGGGTTTTTATTAACGGGCTTAACTTTCATTATTTTACCGACGACTTGGTCGCCTCGTGTCTCTGTGCGTTGTCGGGTGTGGAAACGCCGATAGTGAGACCGGATGTACCTGATCGAATTCTGCTGATCAAGCATCGCCTGATCCGCGGAGTTCGATCGTGGGACTTCGGGAGCGAGCGACTTTCCGTGGACGTTGTCAAAAACCCCCACCGGAACGACCACTTCGGGAGCGAGCAACTTTCCGTGGACGTTGTCAAAAACCCCCACCGGAGTGATAGCTACCGACCTAACATCGGTCGCGATCCCTGACTCCCGCGTCTTCACGGGTTCGCGCCCGTCAGTCTCCGATCGTTAAAACGGTCTCGCGAGTACCGCATCCCTTGGTTTGTTTCCTGGGCACGGATTCCTACTCGCGCACAAAGCGTTCCGCGGCAACCACAATTCCCTTGCATTTGGGAGGTGGATAGTATCCCCCAGTGAACCCGGTGCAAAATGTGGTTGCACAGGATTGTGAGACTTATGCGTAGTCGACACCGACGCGATAGAGACGCATTAATTATTAAATCTAATTTCATTCTACCAAAATAATATAAGAAAAAGCCGCGCCGTTAAATCACTTTGTATCGAATTGACCAGTTCTATATTGTGAAAATTAGTGAGTGTGTATGTGTGTGGTATGTGGTGTGTGCGTGCGTGCGTGCGTGCGAGCGTGCGTGCGTGCGTGCGTGCGTGCGTGCGCGTGTGTGTGTGTGTGTGTGTGTGTGTGTGCGTGTTTACTCATTCAGGCGTCAACAACATTGTAAGTCGGCTATTATTAATAAATAAACCATATTGTTATCGGAAGCACCAAAGTATTCTGGCATCCTCCCCTTAATCCTCCCAGAGAACTCGGGCCCGTATGGGACGAGCAGAGCAGCCCACAAAATAATATAACATACGTCTGCCGTCCCCAGCGGCATGAATCTCTCGACTCGGTTGGCGAGTATTCCCGATTTTGACGGAAATTCCGCATCGTTGCGGGACTTCCTCCAAAATATCGCGAACGCAGCGGCGTTTATCGAGCCGGCGAGGGAACCAGAATTTATCGCCGGAGTAATAAACAAATTGCGAGGGGAGGCACGTCTCTGTGTCCAGGGGGAAACTATCGCGTCGATCCTGCAGCTAACATCCGTCCTAAAAGAAGGGCGTTCGCGTTCGCGAATTATGACGACTGTATGTGCGATTTCATGCGACTGCGCTTAAACCAGGGTGAAACGGTACGGGAATCGTATAATCGTACCAAAGCGCTCACAGGTTTGGCACGCAACGCATGGAAGACGGACTACGGTTTCGATATTCTGACTGATCCGGTTGACCCCATCGCGAAGACCGCAGTCAGGTCCTTTCAGCGGGCCCTGCCAACACGCCTATTGGAGTTGCTAGTCGTGGCGGCACCTAAAAATCTAAAAGACGCGGTTGAACTCGCGGAGCGAATCTCGGACTCCGGGTCATCATACGATACCCACGAACAAAAAAAAATCGAGGGGTCCCGGTCATTGAATCGCGATACCCTCGCGTTAATTGCACAAGGCGAGCCAAAAAAATCGCAATCGCGCTCCCCCTCACCCCGCAACCGTCGGGAATCGACACCTCCCGTCGGGAATCGACACCCCTCAGCAATGGAACCTAGAACGTCCTAAGCCGGCCGGGATTCTTAGGAGGTGGGAGTCACCACCCGCGAGGTCCCCCAGTCCCAACCCTCGGGAAGGGAGGAGGGCCTGCGGTGGTGCTGTCGTCGCGGTTCTGGCTGCGCTTGCTGCCCCTGGAATAAGTGGGCCACGCCTAGCTCGGAAACGAGCGACGGCTGCAATCAACGCTATTGTTGTGCTCGAATAAGTGGCTGCGACTGTTGCCCGTGGGTCAGGATGAAGCGCCGACTCTCCGACGCAGGACGGGACATACCACCCACCACGTCGGGACGAGTCACCGCGCGCGACAAGCCCGGAGCCTTTAAACTCCAAGGGGGCTCGTCGCGGGGATGCGGCGAGCCAAACCTGCCCGCGCGCGACGAGCACCCAAGCCGGAAATTTCGGTGTGAGGTTGAGAGACCATCGGAAGTAGAGCCTCAAGAAGGACTCGGATCGGGCGATGAGCGACCGAACTCACCGTCGGAAACGGAGGACGATGTAGAGTCCCCCGTAATAAAATTGTCAGCGCCCGAACTCAGGAATAAAGTTGAAAATGTTTACTGTGATACGGGTTCCGCCCTCAATTTTATTAAAATTGGGGCCCTTCGAGGGGACATAAGTTATGACCCCGCGAAGTTGCGTGAATTTACAGGCCCGTCGAATGAGAAGTCGTGCCGCGGATGCGAATGGTGATAGATTTCAGGAAGCTTAACGAGAAAACAATTTCTGACGCCTACCCATTACCAAATATACTGGATATATTGGATCAGCTGGGCGAAGCAAGATATTTCTCGACATTCGATCTGGCGAGTGGCTTTCAACAGATTCCCATGGACACTCGGGATAGCGAAAAGACTGCGTTCTCTACGCTTAACGGGCACTATGAATACGTTCGAATGCCTGAAGGATTAAAGAACGCCCCCGCCACGTTCCAGCGATTAATGGATAGTGTACTCCGAGGTCTGCAAGGTGCCGAATTATCCGTGTACCTTGACGACATCGTAGTATTCGCCCGATCGCTGGAAGAACACGGGAAGAAGGTCCGTCGCCTCATGAATCGTCTGCGGGAAGCAAACCTGGTACTCGAGCCGGATAAGTGTGAGTTCCTCAAACGGGAGGTATGCTATCTCGGCCACATGATTGGGCGAGATGGGCTAAGACCTGACCCGCGGAAACTTGAGGCTGTAAAACGTTTCCCGAGTCCGAGAACGGCCAAAAATGTTCGACAATTCCTTGGACTCGTCGGGTATTACCGAAGATTCATTGCGAATTTCTCGGGCCGAGCGAAGCCTCTTTCTGACCTGCTCAAGAAGGGGAAGGCCTTCGCCTGGGGAAAGGAACAGTTTCCGCGACTTACGAAAGCCTCTGTGTACGGAACCTGTCCGGCAATACCCCGATTTTAACCGTTCGTTCACCCTCACCACGGATGCGTCCGATTATGCAATCGGTGCCGTCCTGGGACAGGAGCGAGATGGGCTTGATGTACCGATCGCCTATTTTTCTCGCATTCTCTCGCCCGCCGAGGTGAACTATGGGACGACCGAGAAGGAGTGCGTGGCGGTGATTAAGGCTTTAGAGCACTTCCAGCCATATCTCTACAGCCGGAAGTTCAAACTTATCTCGGATCATGAGCCCCGTAAATGGATCGGCACAATGAACGATCCTGGTAAGAGGTTAGTCCGATGGAGACTGAGCCTTTAAAATTACAACTACGAGTTTGTTTATAAACCGGGACGATTAAATTTGAACGCCGACGCACTCTCCCGGAATCCGATAAATCCGCTGTCCTCAGATCCAAGCGACTCCGAGTGGACGGAGGATACGGCTGTGGTGCTTCCCATCCAAAAGGGGAGACCCAGGGCACGCTCCGATTCCCAGAACCCGACGCCGCCGTCGAGAATGCGACGTCGTCCTCGACGGAGTGGAACCGAAGGATGCCTCCTCCTCTGGATGTAAGTGCCGTTGCGACCCGTACGCAGTTTCGAACCGCCCCCGCGACCTCGTCGCGGCCGGCCCCGAAGTTTTCGGAGACATCCGAGGCGAGCTCGGCGGAAAAGGGGCGGCCGATACAACGACTACACCGGAGTATGTTACCCGCGCCACTCCTCTCTCCCAAACGACCTCTAAAACGACCATCGGCACCACCCGTCCGGCCAATGAAGGATCCGCCAGTGCAAACTACGAGTGACCCCTCCCGGTCGTACGAGTACGCGGTTGCTGTCAGTCCTCCTCCTAGCGATACGGAAGACAGCACCCCCGTAGAGGAAATGGTCTTTGATACTGACATCACCGTCCTTGACCCTCTACAATACTCGATTGCGAAATTTGACGAGTCGCTACAGCAACTCGAGAATAAATTCCACAAGACCGATGATCTCCCTCCGGGTAAGGAAGAAATATTACTCCCGGGCCATATCTCGGAGGAAGAGGAAATACACGAGGTGGTCCAAGGCGTCTTGAATGAGTTGGACCCCTTTGACGAGGACGGTACGGTTGCGGAGCTCAGTCGTCGCATATCACGGCTATCTGAAAGATTTCAGCCAGCCAGTGACGAGGAGCTCTTGAAAAGGACTAGTCAGCTCGCTCCCTATGCGCTGAAGCGGATCGAGGGGTACAGTGAAGCGGACGACGAGAGCAGTCGTGCAAAACTGGCTCTTTCATTGCCGACGTCATCGTTGCGCTGCCGCCTGTTGGACCCCTTTACGCACCCTGCGAAAGGAGAGATCTCATTGGAGGCCACAAGGGCGTACCCAAGACATATCGTCGTATTCGAGAGAGATTCTACTGGCCTACCCTGCGGAATGATGTGCAAAACGTTATTCGATGCTGTAAAAGCTGCCAGGAGCAAAAGCTCGTTCGTGTACAAACGCGTGAGCCCATGCTCATAACGGACACGCCAGTAGACACCTTCGACAAGGTATCTTTAGATACTGTCGGGCCACTGCCTATCACCCCGCATGGGAATAGGCACATCCTGACGATGCAAGATCAGCTGTCGAAGTACTGCCTCGCGGAGCCAATACCTGATCTAAAGGCTGCGACCATCGCGCCTTTATAACCAATTCGGTGCTCCGCGAGCTATTTTAACTGATCGAGGTACTTCGTTCACGAGCAATTTGCTTCACGAAGTCTCAAAGATTTATAAAGTGAATCATTTGACAACTTCGGGGTATCGTCCTCAGACGAATGGCTCGTTAGAACGAAGTCACATCGTGCTAGCGGAGTACATCAAGCACTACGTTGACAAATACGATGATTGGGACCGGTTACTGCCGTTTGCCGAATTTTCCTACAACACGAGCGTGCATGAAGCAACAAACTTCACGCCGCATGAAATCGTGTTTGGGAAACCCGCGCGTCAGCCCATTACCCTTAAACCCCACCTTAAACTCCTTCGTCGCCGAGTTCGTTAAGCGCCAATCAGAGATTCGCGAGATCGCCGGGGACAACCTGCACCGCTCGAAGGAACGGTCAAAGGCCTACTACGACAGAGGATACCGTCCTTTCAAGGGCAAGGTAGGGGATCAGGTTTACGTCCTGAAGGAGCCGCGTAAGGGAAAATTCGACAGCCAATACCACGGTCCCTATACTATACAGTCGATCACGGATGGGAGTAATGTCATTTTGGAGACCAAAAGTGGGGAGAGATTCCGCAAACATGTCGATAAGGTTAAGCTAGCGGACGCATAGGAACATTCAGTTAGAATAAGCCGCCGGAACGTCTGTTACGTCTAGATGCGGAACCTCTACTCCGTCCTTCTCCTGCTGAGTTGCGCCCACTTCGAGTCCGCAATGGAAGAAGCTCATCAAGTCACCTCTATCACCGACAGCCCGGGCCTGTACTTCGAGAATGCAGCACCGGTACGACTACAACAGGCAGACTGGCGCATGACAATCCTTGTCGAGGTTGCCAAGTTTGCCGAGTCCTTCCCGAACGATGAGGAACAGCTCGGCCAGTTAGAACGGGAGTGCCCTAGACACAACACTGTCCTTGCCTGTCACCATCTGCTGCGGAAGGACTACCTCCTCACTCGCTTCACTCACGCGAGGCATCTTGTGGGTGAGCTATGAGGACTAACTGATCGATCGGATGTACGATTGGCCCCTTCCCCCACCACGATGAAGAAGCGATCCGCTCCATTCGGATTCGTTGGGAGTGTGAGTAAGTCGCTTTCCGGGACCCTCAACGAGGACAATGCCCATTACATCACGGGGCAGATCGACAAGCTATTCCGCGATCAGAGTCGGATCACGCAGTTGGTGGGACATCGAATGCACATTGTATCAACCCACCTCCAAACCCTGCAGCGAGAACACGCCGAGGAGACCCGCCGTGTCAACGAGGTGTATGGACTCGTGGCACGGGTGCGTCAGGAATTGCAGGCCTTGACCAACCAGTCTGCTCTGGGCCAGTACAATCTGACTCTCACCAACTACGCTAATCGAGTGGCAGCAAAACTGGAACGGTACATCGACGCGTGTTCCCGGTACGTTCGGACCATTGCCGCGGCTGCCGAAGGTCGACTCGACCCCGAGGCGGTGACGAAGGACCAGCTAATCGCCGTCGCCAAGGAGGTGCTACTCGACGCCGGAGGGGTAGAGTTCCCCTCCCCCTGGCCCACTTGCGCCTGGAAAATTTCGCGGCCCTAGTTCAAACGGACCTACTGTCCTACCGGGATAAGGTGTTGATTTGCGCTACAATCCCGCTACTTGCTCCGGTAGAGGTCGTGCTCCGGTAGAGGTCGCTCCGGTAGAGGTCGTACGTAGTGCGGTCAAGTAGCGCATCCCGCTACTTGACCGCACTACGTACGACCTCTACCGGATGCATCCCTGGCCGGTGCCGCAGGCATTCAACAATAGGACGGGGTCTGCCCATGTCCTTCCTATGACTCACTATATCGCCATCGCCAGTGACCACCGTACTTACTTCCTCGCCGACCAGGAGTATCACTCAGGACGAGGAAGAATGGACGCCGCCTAATCTGTTCCGGCGGGACGCCGATACAGATTGCTGTCCCATCCAAGGTCTGCGAAGTGCAATTGTTGATGAAACCCACGGCTGAGGCGTTCCAGCATTGCGACGTACGGGTGCATTCGGATCACTCAGACTACTGGAAGTACCTACCAACCCAAGAAGGATGGCTGTTTTCTCTCTCCCGCCCGACAGCCCTCCGTATAGCCTGCTCGGAAAGGCCCCCGCGCGAAGTAGTCGTACGAGGGGCCGGAGTCCTACAACTCCGCCCTAATTGTGTCGGAACGACGCGTACGACTACCCTCACCAGCCTACGGGTGTATGCGAGTCGAGAACAGTACTAACTATCAGCCTGGTCTCGCTCTCAACGTGTCGGTCCTCGCTTTGATACTACAGGCGGAAGGAGCGGAGGACTTGCTGACTCCTCTGTCGGCCCGACGTGATGATCCAGGTTCCTCGGAGGGACAGGATCCGAGCGCCCTTCCTGCGGGAGTGTCTCTGCGCGATCGAGAAAACGATGTACGACATCGGAAAACACCGGCGAGAGGACGACACCCGATATTACCACACTGCCGCAAGCTACGCCAGCCAGGCCTGCTTAGCACTGGTAATCCGTTTTTACTTTTCGCGTGGTTGCCTCATGACCACATGCACACGTATGGGCGAATGTTTGCGGGTCCGTCCGCAACGGGAAATCGGAGGAAACGTGAGCGAAACGGAGTCTCCAACTTATGCCGAGGTCAACAATCGTACTGCAGAATCAAGCGTTGCGGAAACACGGCCGAGTAACGTGATCGCCTGTCAGCACATTCGGAGTCCGCCAACGCTGGCTCCGCGATCCGTCCCTCGGCAAGAACCACAGGTGCCTTGAGGTGCCAACACCGGACTATCGCCAATATTTGTAATCTTTCGATATAGAAAAAAAAACTAACATACTCAGGATTAAAATTATAACCGTCGACGTGGACGTCGACTATTTTCAAGGGGGGGTGGGTGTCACGTCTCCGTAACTTTTTAATATTTTGTTTAGTAATATCAATAATTGGGTTTTTATTAACGGGTTCAACTCTCATTGTTTTATCGACGACTTGGTCGCCTCGTGTCTCTGTGCGGTGTTGGGTGTGGAAACGCCGATAGTGAGACCAGATGTACCCGATCGAATTCCGCTGATCGACCATCGCCTGATCCGCGGAGTTCGACCGTAGGACTTCGGGAGCGAGCGACTTTCCGTGGACGTTGTCAAAATCCCCTACCGGAGTGATAGCTACCGAGCTAACATCGGTCCGGTGGCGGTGATTATTTGCAGTTCCCATCTAGCCACGGAAGTAACCTGGTGTTGGGGTATAACTCCGGTCGGAAGCAAGTCGCGATCCCTGATTCCCGCGTCCTCACGGGTTCGCGTCCGTCAGTCTTCGGTCGTTAAAACGGTCTCGCGGGTACCGCGTCCCTTGGTTTGTTTCCTGGGCACGGATTCCTACTCGCGCACAAAGCGTTCCGCGGCAACCATAATTCCCTTGCATTTGGGAAGTGGATAGTATCCCCCAGTGAACCCGGTGCAAAAGGTGGTTGCACAGGATTGTGAGACTTATGCGTAGTCGACACTGACGCGATAGAGACGCATTAATTATTAAATCTAATTCCATTCTACCGAAATAATATAAGAAAAAGCCGCGCCGTTAAATCACTTTGTATCGAATAAACCAGTTCTATATTGTTAAAATTAGTGAGTGTATATGTATGTGGTGTGTGTGTTTGTTTACTCATTCAGGCGTCAACAAGATTCTAAGTCGGCTATTATTAATAAATAAACCATATTATAATCGGAAGCACCAAAGTATTCTGGCATCCTCCCCTTTATCCTCCCAGAGAACTCGGGCCCGTATGGGACGAGCAGAGCAGCCCACAAAATAATATTTCACTCGGGAAACCCGGGGTACCGTTCGGTACGTTACAGTACCATACGACGTTACAGCAGCCTGACCTCTTATCCATTGATGACTGGTTTTGTTCTAATGTTTTATTTTTCATACTGGGGAGTTTCAGTATACATAAAGACGCATGAAAGAAGTAGCCAGGAGCTTCAGAAATCGAGAATGTTTTTTTTTCTGGAAAATGTTCCATAGAACAGTCGAGCAGTGTGATTTCTCATCCCTTGCCGATTCATTGTTGTCCAATATTTGTTTGTGAAATACTGGCGAGTTTTTCTACACATAAAGACGTATGTGAGAAGTAGCCAAAAGCATCAGACACACGAAAATGTCTTATTTTTTCAAGCCCCACCACACAACGATCGAGCAGGGGTACCTTTCCTTCCTTGATGACTTCCCGTTGTCTAGCACTTCTCTACAGTACTAAAGAGTTACAGTACATACAAAAAGATAACAGAGAAGTAGCCATAAGCTTGACAGGAGCGAAATAATTTTTTTCTTCAGAGTTGTACGGTAGAACAATCGAGCAGTGTCACCTGTCACCCCTTGATGCCTTATTGCTGTCTAATATTATTTTACGTGAAAGCTCTCGTACATATAAAAGCAAATGTGAGAAGTAATTAGAAGCTTCAGACAAGGGAAATCGATTTTTTTTTATTAAACCTGTACCTAACAACATTCAATTCTTGTTCTATCTCCCTCTTCCTCGTGACTTATAGAGACCAATATTTTTTTCAGCCACGAGAAAATTTTCGAATTGAAAAGAACAGATTCTAGAAGGACTCAAAAACTTCGGACTCACGAAATAATGTTTTTGATCGGAAGTGTATCACACGACGGGACACCAGTCTGACCTCTCATTCATTGACGACTGGTTTTGTTCTAATGATTTATTTAGCATACTAGACAGTTTCAGTACACATGAAGACACATGGAAGAAGTAGCCAGACGCTTCAGCAATCGAGAATGATTCTTTTCTGGAACGTGCCTAGAACAGTCGAGCAGTGTGATTTCTCATCCCTTGCCGATTCATTGTTGTCCAATATTTGTTTTTGAACTACTGGCTACTTCTACACATAAAGACGTATGTGAGAAGTAGTCATACGCTTCGGACACATGCAACAACTTTTTTTTATCCAAGCCCCACCCCACATTAAGCACACAGTGGTATCTTTCCTCACTTGATGACTTTTCGTTGTCTAGCACGTCTCTACAGTAATAGAGAGTTACCGTACACACAGGAAGATGGCTGAGAAGTTGTTATAAGCTTGAGAGGAGCGGAGTGTTTTTTTCATAGAAGTTGAATACTTATTGTTGTCTAATATTTTGTTTACAGTATGAGAAATTTCTCGTACATATAAAACCATATGTGAGATGTAATTAGGAGCTTCAGACGCAGGAAATCGATTTTTTTTTATTAGACATGTACCATACAACATTCGATTCTTGTCCTATCTCCCTCTCTGCCGATCTATTGAGACTAATATTTTTATTCAACTACTAGAGACTTTGAGGATACGAAAGAACAGATGTCAGATTGTCACTTCGGACGCACGAAATAATTGTTTTTATCGGAAGTAATTATGGAATTGATTTGGAGTAATTATGGAAATACATTCTATTTTATGACAATTTTCGTGGCCCCGTTATTCGAGGATATACTATATCTATACATTTAGATCATGCCCGTCGTTGTCGCGAGGTCGTATTATTGGTGTGTACGAAAATTTTCGACAAAAGCTAGCAATGATCGGCATTTGTTTATCGATGGGCTCGTCGCGAGCATTCATTTTCGGCGTGAAGATCATAGCCGACGCAAGCCGTGTCAGTATGCATGCGGTCACAGTACGATCGAACCGTAACTTAGCGGAATGCGTGCGCCTGTATCGCGAAGAGTTTGGAGAACCTACTCATTCCCGCCAAAGTTTTCGACTTTACTTATATATTACAGGATCCAAAACTTGTAACTTTGTGGATCTCGACTACATTGAGTGTCGGGCTGAGTATATTGAGTAAGTCGGGAATAAGTACATTGAGTGACAATCTTTCTGCAAAAGACTCGCGGAGACCATCGCAGAGCACGGCACTCTAGAAGCTCCGCGAACACCGCTCGTGAAGCCAGTCACCGAGGAAGTACGGGCAGCCGTACTCCAGGTCATCGACGAAAACCCCGTGCAGAGTGCCAGAGGCCTCGCTCGTACATTAGGTGCGTACGATCGCAAGAACTTGCACAGTAGCTGCCCCACTTTCCCAAAGCAACATTTGGAAACATTTGTTTTTTCTTCTTCATAATTCTTGAAAGTGCATATATTAAAATATATGTTGGTAACATTTTGATTCACAAGTTCGAAAATTGACGGTGTTACAGTCACTTTAGTGGGATCAGTTGGCGCGACCGGTTACTGCCCTCAGTCCCTACAGGTGTAGCATCGTTTACAATAGATGAAGTGCAGGCTCTTATTATTTTGTGAAATATAATGAAGATGAAGAAACGTCAAATCGCACATCGCACATGGCTAGATACTTTAATGTTTGTATCAATATTCTAGAAAAAAACATAACTTTATATCAATAAAAACTGAACAAAAACTTTTAATGCGCTTTTCTTGACAGCACTTTTTTCGACCTTGTGCCAGCGAGTACTCAAAACCTCATCGACCGATTTTCAATTTTTTTTTTTGACATTTTTGTAATCGCAGTGACTAGGGTTGCACGTAGCCGATTTTGTAAATTTTCTTAATTACTATTTTTAAAGACTACTTTAATACAAAAAAGTAGGGGCGTGCGGGTACTCGATTTACTCGGGTACCCGATGTTGGGGTCTGGTCGGGTATCCGACGGGTTACGTTTTTTCATTACCCGCCACTATCGGGTACCCGAATTCGGTCATCGGGTGTTTTCAAATTTTGGGTACTCGTAAACGTCGAGTACTCTTAAACTTCGGGTATTCGTAAACTTCGAATATTCGTAAACGACTCGGAGATCCGTGTGTATTATTTATATTGATTTTTTATCTAGGTCTATCGATCAAATAATAAGAGAAAACGAAAACTCGAAGGCGATAAAACGAATAAATGATAATACTGTAAAAATCTTTTTTCGTCTCACTTTCCTTTTCTATGTGTGTTCGTGTACGTATGTACGTACGCAAGTGCGTGCGTGCGAGCGCGCGCGCATGTGTGTGTGTGTGTGCGTTTGTTACGGCGGAGTGAAAAACGGTCTATTTTGGCGTATCGTAGAGTAATAGCGCGGGAAAGTTGCGTTTTGGCATCTCAACAAAGTGGGCGAAGGGAAAAATGTACAATAAAAATTTTCCCTTCTGGCAAACGCCTTAAAGTTTTTAATTTTTTAACCTGGGTTTTAAATGGAGAAAAAACCTCCAAAAGACCAAAATTCAACGCCCTCCGTTCATTCGAAGCGAGAAGAATGAAGCTTCCATTTGACGTTTTAAAATTGATAATATCTTGATTAGTTTCAGAGACATAAGAGTTTGAAGAACGAGTTTTTCCTGGCAACAAATTAAAGAATGACCAAAAATTAAATTAAGAAGAATGAGTCGCCGAAATTACCAGTAAGCACTAGACAGAATTAATAAAAATTTGATAAAGAATCTTGCTTTTATTCAGTTTTTCGGCATTCAAATATCGTGATATTTCCTGAAATGCGAGTGTCGTAAAAGAAGTATGCCGGAAAAATTGTAAATATACACTTAACAAAAATACTAAAATTATGAAATCACTTATTTGTATTTCTTATAAACTCCAACCTATCGGTGAAGGATAGAGAACATAAAGCTGGGGTCTATTTTGTCCGTTTTTGTACGTTTTCGTGGCCTTATCTACTATGAAACGAAATTTGAAATTATGTTTCGGCAACACAGCTTATCGAGTACAGGATATGAAACGATTGCTCGAAAAACTCGGATACTCGATAAAGTTCGAGTATACCCGTCCGATTACAGGTCCCCGAAAAATTCGGGTACTCGACCCGAATCATATTCTAATTACCCGACCCGACCCGACTCGACCAATTATGCTACCTCCATACCCCTACAAAAGGGGCTCGAAAATAGACAAAAAATTGTAAACTGTCAGCGTTTTGTAAAAAAACAAAGCAGAATTAAAAAAAAACGGCTGCGCAAAAGGATAGCTACATTTGTATAGGGATCGATAAATCGTTGACATTTCATTTACAGATCATTGAGAAATCGATGATACAATGGAGAGAAATTTGTTTTTCACCGTCGTGTCAAAGCATACATCTCGGTCAATTCTAAAGATTTTTTAATATAAATTGGTATAATACTAGATGAATAAATACTTCATAAGATGAGTATAAACCCGATCCTTTCATTATTAGTTATATTAATGAAAAAAATTGCAATTGACGATAAAGCACCCAGTCCGTACCGGAATTGGGCGTGGGGGGGGGGGGGGGGGGGTCAGGCCACGCGTTACGGTGCTGTTACGTGGGGTAGGGGGTCAAGAATTGGGAAATTTAGCGTTAGGTCATTTATGTACGCTCCGTAATGAGGGAGAGCGAGAGATCGAGAGAAAATGAGAGAGATCGAGGGAGAATGAGATAGGATACGAGAGAATCGGATAGAATCTGATAGGGAGATCGAGTGGGAATAGCAGAGAGCCAAGTTCATGTATTCGAAAAAAAACTTGTTTCACTAAAGCGCCTAGCATTCATGGCGCTTAAGTGAAAGTGAGTTTCGATGGCCTCGGGATCTTAGCCGTGGAAAATAAAACCGCCTATGAGAAGAGCTTTGATGAGGCAATAGATTCTTTCGCGGAAAGGAAAGCTCGACGTGTAAAGCTGTAGCAAGATTAGATAGTAAAATTTGCTGTGACCTAAAGATTGGAGGTGTGTGCACAATCTGGCTTGTGCGTTGTCTACATTGGTTGTACAGAGTGACAATTTGGGGATGGCCACCTATTTTTAAATCCATTTGGGCGGCCATTTTAAATGGGTTGAGGTGCGCTTTTAGAATAGTTTTTCGGGAACTTTTCGAAAAAAAATAAAGGGCTCATGTGAAAAAAATAAATTTCACGGAAAACAAGAAAAAAGATTTGAAAAAAAATAAAAATGGCATTCCGCGCCGACCGAAGCGAAGTCGATTCGATTTTTAACACGGAAGATCCGAATAGAAATCGTTCGAAAAATGTTATCACTGAGAAAAACAATATCAACATTTCGAAATCGAACGATAGTTCAAACGTTGAGTTTGATTTCCGTAGTATCTCGGGAAAGGCGCAACCTGCGAACGGATTCAGCGGAGTGAGTAGGCCCTGGAGCTTCCGCTGCTGTGTTCGCGTCAGGGCTGTCATGGGGCCGCAAACGTCACCGAGAAACGTCAAGCCGCAGCTGACGTTTCGAGAAGCCAAAATGTGCTCACAAAAAATCACCGTAACAAGCAATTTTTCGATTTTTATTCATTTTTTCAACTTCAAAATGGTTTTTTTTAGCAATAATGCGTAATTTATTTACTCAAAGACATCAATTACCAAGAAAACTTTTTAAAAACAATTTGCGAAATAAAAATTCAAAAATTCCGAATTTTTAGGGTAGTTTTGAAAAAAAAAACTGTTTTTCGTGTTTGTTAAGAAAGTGTATTTCAACGATTGGAGCTGCAAAAAAATTAAAAGTTCGAGATTCGTGTGAAGAGATTCAGTCGACATATTTTTTAAATTGACATTGAAAACAAAGGTGATTGACTGGTAAAAAAAATCGACCTCATTTTGTTTGACAAGAAGAGATTATCGTTAACGCGTGAATTTTTTTTTAAATTTGTTTCATTTGAAGACAAAAAATTAATAAAAAAAAATTGCGATTTCTTTTAGGTAATTGATATCTTTGAATAGAAAAATTACGCATTATTGCTAAAAAACCGTTTTGAAGTTGAAAAAATGAATAAAAATTGAAAAATCGCTTGTTGCGGTGATTTTTGACAGAAACGATCAATTTAATCTTCAGGGCATTAAGAAAAAAAAAATCGCAGCCCTTTGCAACTTGGAGGGTTTTTTGGGGACAGTTCGAGATTAAAAAATTACCCACGATATCCTTCGTCCATGCATTATATCCAAACTTATACCAAATTTTCCAAATATCCTTAAATTCGCAAATTGTCAACTTTTTTTCAGTCAACATCGAAAGAAAATGTTTTATCCACAGACACTAATTGCATATCATAGAGAATGTTTTGCAGTTCCCAGAACCCTACTTTCATATTCTGTACGATAATTAGTTCCCCAATAATTGATTGTCAAAGTTGAAATAGACTTTTATGCTTTGATCGACGATCACTCCGCGCCAAATCATCTTACGGAGCTCGTTAAAAGGGCAAATTGAAGATGATTATATTGTCTAAAAGAGTGTCATGGTCGGGTGATAAATTTTTTTTTGAGTCCACAGCCCGATTTAAAGACGGGCAAAAATTTGTAAAAAGAAACGTACATTGGGTTTCGGATGATTACTTGAAAACCGTCCACGCTAAAAAAAATTCCCGTCCCGATCTAAAAACTAGACACTTGAAGCTACAAATTCCTTTTCGTTAATTTTCTGTTCGGCCATTGTTCTCCGAGTTATCCCTTGTTGAAAATCAGCCAGAAATTTGGAATTTTTTTAATGTCCCTTAATTTGTGTGAGTAGTGCATCTATTGTGTCTAGTTTAGGAAATCTCGGTTTTTCAACAACCTTAGTACGCAACTTTAGTCCGATATAACGATCTTCCAACACGCGAGCAGCAAATCCAGAATCACCGCACTTTCGCTCGGCCATCTCCTCAAGAGCACGGCCTTCACTACCTTCAAGTGCTCGAACTTGCAACTTTATTACGATGATTTGGGAAACCGCATTTAAGGGGCCAAATTAAGAAGAACGGCATTACGGCATTCGCGATTTATCGTAGAACGGGATTAATGGGTTCGTGAAAATATGGAATAGAACCAATCTACTCTTTTCAGATGCAAAATCGCGACTCAACTTTGCCTCGAGTCCGGGACCTCATTGAAGGTGTCACACAGTGGTCCCAAATCCCAAAAGGCCGGCCAAAAGTAAAAAAACGTATTCAATTCGGGTGAAAGTCTGGACTCGAGGGTTTTCCAGGTCGCTGAATACGAATTCGGAGTCAAAGTTCTCTTCGAATCGACGACGTTTAAATCAGGAAATGAATCCGAGTTTGCATGCAAGTGTTTCTGTTGTGGAATAATCCCTACAAACTGAGAACGCCGGGCCGAGCATGGGATTCGTTCACGTTCATAGTCGACAGCAGCAGTAGCAGTCCTCAACGGCTATTTTCGTGCGGAGAGTGAAACAATTTTAAAAATCACCCACTGGGAACGAGTCCGAATAGTCTCAAGGTTATTTCGATGATGAAACACGAAACCGAATTTGAATGGACCGTTTTACATATTGGATTCGTCTCGATTCGATAAAAAACATACAGTTGGAACAGGCGTATTTATCAACGTCGAATGTCATGGGAATTTTCGTTCGAATCGACGACTTTTAAATCGGGAAACGAATCCGAGTCTGCATGCACGTATTTCTGTCGTCGAATAATCCCTACAAACTGAGAACGCCGCGCCGAGCATGGATTCGTTCACGTTCACAGTCCACACAAGCAGTAGTAGTCCTCAACGGCTTTTTTCGTGCCGAGGGTGAAACATATTTCAAAATCACCTTCTGGGAACGAATCCGAACAGGCTAGAGGTTATTTCGATAATGAAACACAAAACAGAATATGAATGGATCGCTTTTCACATTGGATTCGTCTCGATCTGATAAAAAAACAGACAGTTGGAACAGGCGTATTTATCAACATCGAATCTCACGTCAATTTTCGTTCGAATCGACGACTTCTAAATCAGGAAACGAATCCAAGTCTGCATGCAAGTGTTTCTGTTGTCGAATAATCCCTGCAACCTGCCGCGCCGAGCATCGGATTCGTTAACGTTCATAGTGCACAGCAGCAGTAGAAATCCTCAATGGCTATTTTCGTGGCGAGGGTGCTACATTTTTAAAAATCATCCACTGGGAACGTATCCAAACAGTCTCAAGGTTATTTCGATAATGAAACACAAAACAGAATTTGAGTGGACCGTTTTTCATATTCCCATATTTTCATATTCATAGAACGCCGCGCCGAGCATCGGATTCGTTCACGTTCAGTCCACAGCAGCAGTAGTAGTTCTCGAAGGCTTTTTTCGTGCCGAGGGTGAAACATTTAAAAAAATCACCCACTGGGAACGAGTCCGAACAGTCTCAAGGTTATTTCGATGATGAAACACAAAACAGAATATGTATGGACCGGTTTTCACATGGGATTCGTCTCGATCCGATAAAAAACATACAGTTGGAACAGGCGGATTGATCAACGTCGAATGTCATGGGAATTTTCGTTCGAATCGACGACTTTTAAATCGGGAAACGAATCCGAGTCTGCATGCAAGTGTTTCTGTTGTCGAATAGTCCCTACAAACTGAGAACGCCGCGCCGAGCATCGGATTCGTTCACGTTCATAGTCCACATCAGCAGTAGTAGTCCTCAACGGCTTTTTCGTGCCGAGGGTGAAACATTTTTAAAAATCACCCACTGGGAACGAGTCCGAACAGTCTCAAGGTTATTTCGATAATCAAACACAAAACCGAATATGAATGGACCGGTTTTCTCATTGGATTCGTCTCGGTCCGATAAAAAAAACCGGTTGAAATAGGCGTATTTATCAACGTCGAATCTCATGTGAATTTTCGTTCGAATCGACGACTTTTAAATCGGGAAACGAATCCGAGTCTGCATGCAAGTGTATCTGTTGTCGAATAATCCCTACAAACTGAGAACGGTCTCTTTCGTGCCGAGGGTGAAACATTTTGCAAAATCACCTTCTGGGAACGAATCCCAACAGTCTCAAGGTTATTTCGATAATGAAACACACAACAGAATATGAATGGAACGGTTTTCACATTGGATTCGTCTCGATCTGATAAAAAAAACATACAGTTGGAACAGGCGTATTTATCAACGTCGAATCTCATGTAAATTTTCGTTCGCATCGACGACTTTTAAATCGGGAAACGAATCCGAGTCTGTATGCAAGTGTTTCTGTTGTTGAATAATCCCTACAAACTGAGAACGCCGCGCCGAGCATGGATTCGTTCACGTTCACAGTCCACACAAGCAGTAGTAGTCCTCAACGGCTTTTTTCGTGCCGAGGGTGGTACATATTTCAAAATCACCTTCTGGGAACGAATCCGAACAGGCTAGAGGTTATTTCGATAATGAAACACAAAACAGAATATGAATGGATCGCTTTTCACATTGGATTCGTCTCGATCCGATAAAAAAACATACAGTTGGAACAGGCGTATTTATCAACGTCGAATCTCATGTGAATTTTCGTTCGAATCGACGACTTTTAAATCGGGAAACGAATCCGAGTCTGCATGCAAGTGTTTCTGTTGCCGAATAATCCCTACAAACTGAGAACGCCATGCCGAGCATCGGATTCGTTCATGTTCATAGTCCACACCAGCAGTAGTAGTCCTCAACGGCTTTGTCGTGCCGAGGGTGAGACATTTTTGAAAATCACCCACTGGGAACGAGTCCGAACAGTCTCAAGGTTATTTCAATAACGAAACACAAAACCGAATATGAATGGACCGGTTTTCACATGGGATTCGTCTCGATCTGATAAAAAAACCATACAGTTGGAACAAGCGTATTTAACAACGTCGAATTTCAATTAAATTTTCGTTCGCATCGACGACTTTTAAATCGGGAAACGAATCCGAGTCTGCATGCAAGTGTTTCTGTTGTTGAATAATCCCTACAAACTGAGAACGCGGCTCCGAGCATCGGATTCGTTCACGTTCACAGCAGTCCACAGCAGCAGTAGTACTCCTCAATGGCATTTTTGGTGCCGAGGGTGAAGCATTTTTTAAAATCACCCACTGGGAACGAGTCCGAACAGTCTCAAGGTTATTTCGATAATGAAACACAAAACCGAATATGAATGGACCGGTTTTCACATTGAATTCGTCTCGGTCCGATAAAAAAAACGGTTGAAATAGGCGGGTGTATTAACGTCGAATCTCATGTGAATTTGCGTTCCAATCGACGACTTTTAGATCGGGAAACGAATCCGAGTCTGCATGCAAGTGTTTCTGTTGTCGAATAATCCCTACAAACTGAGAACGCCGCGACGAGCATCGGATTCGTTCACGTTCACAGACCACAGCAGCAGTAGTAGTCCTCAACGGCTTTTTTCGTGCCGAGGGCGAAACATTTTAAAAAATCACCTTCTGGGAACGAATCCCAACAGTCTCAATATTATTTCGATAATGCAACACAAAACAGAATATGTATGGACCGGTTTTCACATGGGATTCGTCTCGATCCGATAAAAAACATACAGTTGGAAAAGGCGTATTTATCAACGTCGAATCTCATGTGAATTTTCGTTCCAATCGACGACTTTTAAATCGGGAAACGAATCCGAGTCTGCATGCAAGTGTTTCTGTTATTGAATAGTCCCTACAAACTGAGAACACCGCGCCGAGCATCGGATTCGTTCACGTTCATAGTCCACAGCAGCAGTAGGAGCCCTCAATGACTATTTTCGTGCCGAGGGTGATACATTTTTAAAATCATCCACTAGGCACGAATCCGAACAGTCTTGAGGTTATTTCGATAATGAAACACAAAACAGACTTTGAGTGGACCGTTTTTCATATTGGATTCGTCTCGGTCCGATAAAAAAAACGGTTGAAATTGGCGTGTTCATTAACGTCGAATCTCATGAGAATTTTCGTTCGAATCGACGACTTTTACATCAGGAAACGAATCCGAGTCTGCATGCGAGATGTTCTGTTGTCGAATAATCCCTACAAACTGAGAACGCCGCGCCGAATCCGAACAGTCTCAAGGTTATTTCGATAATGAAACACAAAACAGAACAAAACAGTTGTCGAATAATACCTACAAACTGAGAACGCCGCGCCGAGCATCGGATTCGTTCACGTTCACAGACCACAGCAGCAGTAGTAGTCCTCAACGGCTTTTTCGTTCCGAGGGTGGAACATTTTGAAAAATCACCTTCTGGGAACGAATTCCAACAGTCTCAAGGTGATTTCGAAAATGGAACACAAAACAGAATATGAATGGACCGGTTGTCACATTGGATTTGTCTTGATCTGATAAAAGAAACATGCAGTTGGAACAGGCTCTATTTATCAACGTCGAATTTCATGTGAATTTTCGTTCGCATCGACGTCTTTTAAATCGGGAAACGAATCCGAGTCTGCATGCAAGTGTTTCTGTTGTCGAATAATCCCTACAAACTGAGAACGCGGCGCCGAGCATCGAATTCGTTCACGTTCACAGTCCACATCTCCAGTAGCAGTCCTCAATGGCTTTTTCGTGCCGAGGGTGAAACATTTTGAAAAATCACCTACTGGGAACGAGTCCGAACAGTCTCAAGGTTATTTCGATAATGAAACACAAATAGAATATGTATGGACCGGTTTTAACATGCGATTCGTCTCGATCCGATAAAAAAACAAGCAGTTGGAACAGACGTATTTATCAACGTCGAATCTCATGTGAATTTTCGTTCGAATCGACGACTTTTAAATCGGGAAACGAATCCGAGTCTGCATGCAAGTGTTTCTGTTGTCGAATAGTCCCTAAAAACTGAGAACGCCGCGCCGAGCATCGGATTCGTTCACGTTCATAGTCCACAGCAGCAGTAGGAGCCCTCAATGAATATTTTCGTGCCGAGGGTGATACATTTTTTAAAATCATCCACTGGGAACGAATCCGAACAGTCTCGAGATTATTTCGATAATGAAAAACAAAATAGACTTTGAGTGGACCGGTTTTCATATTGGATTCGTCTCGGTCCGATAAAACAAACGGTTGAAACAGGCGTATTTATCAACGTCGAATCTCATGTGAATTTTCGTTCGTTTCGACGACTTTTAATCGGGAAACGAATCCGAGTCTGCATGCAAGTGTTTCTGTTGTCGAATAATTCGAACAAACTGAGAACGCCGCGCCGAGCATCGGATTCGTTCACGTTCACAGTCCACAGCTCCACTAGTAGTGCTCAACGACTTTTTTCGTGCCGAGGGTGAAAAGTTTTTAAAAATCACCGTCTAGGAACGAATCCGATCATCCTCAAGATTATTTCAATAATGAAACACAAAACAGAACAACACAGTTGTCGAATAATCCCGACAAACTGAGAACGCCGGGCCGAGCATCGGATTCGTTCACGTTCACAGACCACAGCAGCAGTAGTAGTCCTCAAAGGCTTATTTCGTGCCGAGGGTGCAACATTTTGCAAAATCACCTTCTGGGAACGAATCCCAACAGTCTCAAGGTTATTTCGATAATGAAACACAAAACAGAATATGAATAGAACGGTTTCCACATTGGATTCGTCTCGATCTGATAAAAAAACATACAGTTGGAACAGGCGTATTTATCAACGTCGAACCTCATGTAAATTTTCGTTCGCATCGACGACGTTTAAATCGGGAAACGAATCCGAGACTGCATGCAAGTGTTTCTGTTGTTGAATAATCCCTACAAACTGAGAACGCGGCGCCGAGCATCGGATTCGTTAACGTTCACAGCAGTCCACAGCAGCAGTAGTAGGCCTCAATGGTCTTTTTGATGCCGAGGGTGAATCATTTTGGAAAATCACCCACTGAGAACGAGTCCGAACATTCTCAAGGTTATTTCGATAATGGACCACAAAACCGAATATGAATGGACCGGTTTTCACGTTCAATTCGTCTCGGTCCGATAAAAAAAAACGGTTGAAATACGCGTATTTATTAACGTCGAATCTCATGTGAATTTTCGTTCCAATCGACGACTTTTAGATCGGAAAACGAATCCGAGTCTGCATGCAAGTGTTTCTGTTGTCGAATGATCCCTACAAACTGAGAACGCCGCGCCGAGCATCGGATTCGTTCACGTTCACAGTCCACATCTCCAGTAGTAGTGCTCAACGACTTTTTTCGTGCCGAGGGTGAAACGTTTTTAAAAATCACCTTCTGGGAACGAATCCGAACAGTCTCAAGGTTATTTCGATAATGAAAAACAAAAAAGAACAAAAGAGTTATCGAATAATCCATACAAACTGAGTACGCCGCGCCGAGCATCGGATTCGTTCACGTTCACAGACCACAGCAGCAGTACTAGTCCTCAACGGCTTTTTTCGTGCCGAGGGTGAAACATTTTGAAAAATCACCTTCTGGTAACGAATCCCAACAGTCTCAAGGTTATTTCGATAATGAAACACAAACCAGAATATGTATGGACCGGTTTTCACATGGTATTCGTCTCGATCCGATAAAAAACATACAGTTGGAACAGGTGTATTTATCAACGTCGAATCTCATGTGAATTTTCGTTCGAATCGACGACTTTTAAATCGGGAAACGAATCCGAGTCTGCATGCAAGTGTTACTGTTGTCGAATAGTCCCTACAAACTGAGAACGCCGCGCCGAGCATCGGATTCGTTCACGTTCATAGTCCACAGCAGCAGTAGGAGCCCTCAATGAATATTTTCGTGCCGAGGGTGATACATTTTTTAAAATCATCCACTGGGAACGAATCCGAACAGTCTCGAGATTATTTCGATAATGAAAAACAAAATAGACTTTGAGTGGACCGTTCTTCATATTGGATTCGTCTCGGTCCGATAAAAAAAAACGGTTGAAACAGGCGTATTTATCAACGTCGAATCTCATGTGAATTTTCGTTCGTTTCGACGACTTTTAATCGGGAAACGAATCCGAGTCTGCATGCAAGTGTTTCTGTTGTCGAATAATTCGAACAAACTGAGAACGCCGCGCCGAGCATCGGATTCGTTCACGTTCACAGTCCACAGCTCCACTAGTAGTGCTCAACGACTTTTTTCGTGCCGAGGGTGAAAAGTTTTTAAAAATCACCTTCTAGGAACGAATCCGATCATCCTCAAGGTTATTTCAATAATGAAACACAAAACAGAACAACACAGTTGTCGAATAATCCCGACAAACTGAGAACGCCGGGCCGAGCATCGGATTCGTTCACGTTCACAGACCACAGCAGCAGTAGTAGTCCTCAAAGGCTTTTTTCGTGCCGAGGGTGAAACATTTTGCAAAATCACCTTCTGGGAACGAATCCCAACAGTCTCAAGGTTATTTCGATAATGAAACACAAATTAGAATATGAATGGAACGGTTTCCACATTGGATTCGTCTCGATCTGATAAAAAAACATACAGTTGGAACAGGCGTATTTATCAACGTCGAACCTCATGTAAATTTTCGTTCGCATCGACGACGTTTAAATCGGGAAACGAATCCGAGACTGCATGCAAGTGTTTCTGTTGTTGAATAATCTCTACAAACTGAGAACGCGGCGCCGAGCATCGGATTCGTTCACGTTCACAGCAGTCCACAGCAGCAGTAGGAGGCCTCAATGGCCTTTTTGATGCCGAGGGTGAATCATTTTTGAAAATCACCCACTGAGAACGAGTCCGAATAGTCTCAAGGTTATTTCGATGATGAAACACGAAACCGAATTTGAATGGACCGTTTTACATATTGGATTCGTCTCGATTCGATAAAAAAAACATACAGTTGGAACAGGCGTATTTATCAACGTCGAATGTCATGAGAATTTTCGTTCGAATCGACGACTTTTAAATCGGGAAACGAATCCGAGTCTGCATGCAAGTGTTTCTGTTATTGAATAGTCCCTACAAACTGAGAACACTGCGCCGAGCATCGGATTCGTTCACGTTCATAGTCCACAGCAGCAGTAGGAGCCCTCAATGAATATTTTCGTGCCGAGGGTGATACATTTTTAAAATCATCCACTAGGCACGAATCCGAACAGTCTTGAGGTTATTTCGATAATGAAACACAAAACAGACTTTGAGTGGACCGTTTTTCATATTGGATTCGTCTCGGTCCGATAAAAAAAAACGGTTGAAATTGGCGTATTCATTAACGTCGAATCTCATGAGAATTTTCGTTCGAATCGACGACTTTTACATCAGGAAACGAATCCGAGTCTGCATGCGAGTGTTTGTGTTGTCGAATAATCCCTACAAACTGAGAACGCCGCGCCGAATCCGAACAGTCTCAAGGATATTTCGATAATGAAACACCAAACAGAACAAAACAGTTGTCGAATAATACCTACAAACTGAGAACGCCGCGCCGAGCATCGGATTCGTTCACGTTCACAGACCACAGCAGCAGTAGTAGTCCTCAACGGCTTTTTCGTTCCGAGGGTGGAACATTTTGAAAAATCACCTTCTGGGAACGAATTCCAACAGTCTCAAGGTGATTTCGAAAATGCAACACAAAACAGAATATGAATGGACCGGTTGTCACATTGGATTTGTCTTGATCTGATAAAAGAAACATGCAGTTGGAACAGGCTCTATTTATCAACGTCGAATTTCAGGTGAATTGTCGTTCGCATCGACGTCTTTTAAATCGGGAAACGAATCCGAGTCTGCATGCAAGTGTTTCTGTTGTCGAATAATCCCTACAAACTGAGAACGCGGCGCCGAGCATCGAATTCGTTCACGTTCACAGTCCACATCTCCAGTAGCAGTCCTCAATGGCTTTTTCGTGCCGAGGGTGAAACATTTTGAAAAATCACCTTCTGGGAACGAATCCCAACAGTCTCAAGGTTATTTCGATAATGAAACACAAAACAGAATATGAATGGAACGGATTCCACATTGGATTCGTCTCGATCTGATGAAAAAACATACAGTTGGAACAGGCGTATTTATCAACGTCGAACCTCATGTAAATTTTCGTTCGCATCGACGACGTTTAAATCGGGAAACGAATCCGAGACTGCATACAAGTGTTTCTGTTGTTGAATAATCCCTACAAACTGAGAACGCGGCGCCGAGCATCGGATTCGTTCACGTTCACAGCAGTCCACAGCAGCAGTAGGAGGCCTCAATGGTCTTTTTGATGCCGAGGGTGAATCATTTTTGAAAATCACCCACTGAGAACGAGTCCGAACAGTCTCAAGGTTATTTCGATAATGGACCACAAAACCGAATATGAATGGACCGGTTTTCACGTTGAATTCGTCTCGGTCCGATAAAAAAAACGGTTGAAATACGCGTATTTATTAACGTCGAATCTCATGTGAATTTTCGTTCCAATCGATGACTTTTAGATCGGGAAACGAATCCGAGTCTGCATGCAAGTGTTTCTGTTGTAGAATGATCCCTACAAACTGAGAACGCCGCGCCGAGCATCGGATTCGTTCACGTTCACAGTCCACATCTCCAGTAGTAGTGCTCAACGACTTTTTTCGTGCCAAGGGTGAAACGTTTTTAAAAATCACCTTCTGGGAACGAATCCGAACAGTCTCAAGGTTATTTCGATAATGAAAAACAAAAAAGAACAAAAGAGTTATCGAATAATCCCTACAAACTGAGTACGCCGCGCCGAGCATCGGATTCGTTCACGTTCACAGACCACAGCAGCAGTAGTAGTCCTCAAAGGCTTTTTTCGTGCCGAGGGTGCAACATTGTGCAAAATCACCTTCTGGGAACGAATCCCAACAGTCTCAAGGTTATTTCGATAATGAAACACAAAACAGAATATGAATGGAACGGTTTCCACATTGGATTCGTCTCGATCTGATAAAAAAACATACAGTTGGAACAGGCGTATTTATCAACGTCGAACCTCATGTAAATTTTCGTTCGCATCGACGACGTTTAAATCGGGAAACGAATCCGAGACTGCATGCAAGTGTTTCTGTTGTTGAATAATCCCTACAAACTGAGAACGCGGCGCCGAGCATCGGATTCGTTCACGTTCACAGCAGTCCACAGCAGCAGTAGTTGGCCTCAATGGTCTTTTTGATGCCGAGGGTGAATCATTTTTGAAAATCACCCACTGAGAACGAGTCCGAACATTCTCAAGGTTATTTCGATAATGGACCACAAAACCGAATATGATTGGACCGGTTTTCACGTTCAATTCGTCTCGGTCCGATAAAAAAACGGTTGAAATACGCGTAATTATTAACGTCGAATCTCATGTGAATTTTCGTTCCAATCGACGACTTTTAGATCGGGAAACGAATCCGAGTCTGCATGCAAGTGTTTCTGTTGTCGAATGATCCCTACAAACTGAGAACGCCGCGCCGAGCATCGGATTCGTTCACGTTCACAGTCCACATCTCCAGTAGTAGTGCTCAACGACTTTTTTCGTGCCGAGGGTGAAACGTTTTTAAAAATCACCTTCTGGGAACGAATCCGAACAGTCTCAAGGTTATTTCGATAATGAAAAACAAAAAAGAACAAAAGAGTTATCGAATAATCCATACAAACTGAGTACGCCGCGCCGAGCATCGGATTCGTTCACGTTCACAGACCACAGCAGCAGTACTAGTCCTCAACGGCTTTTTTCGTGCCGAGGGTGAAACATTTTGAAAAATCACCTTCTGGTAACGAATCCCAACAGTCTCAAGGTTATTTCGATAATGAAACACAAAACAGAATATGTATGGACCGGTTTTCACATGGTATTCGTCTCGATCCGATAAAAAACATACAGTTGGAACAGGTGTATTTATCAACGTCGAATCTCATGTGAATTTTCGTTCGAATCGACGACTTTTAATTCGGGAAACGAATACGAGTCTGCATGCAAGTGTTTCTGTTGTCGAATAGTCCCTACAAAATGAGAACGCCGCGCCGAGCATCGGATTCGTTCACGTTCATAGTCCACAGCAGCAGTAGGAGCCCTCAATGAATATTTTCGTGCCGAGGGTGATACATTTTTTAAAATCATCCACTGGGAACGAATCCGAACAGTCTCGAGATTATTTCGATAATGAAAAACAAAATAGACTTTGAGTGGACCGTTCTTCATATTGGATTCGTCTCGGTCCGATAAAAAAAAACGGTTGAAACAGGCGTATTTATCAACGTCGAATCTCATGTGAATTTTCGTTCGTTTCGACGACTTTTAATCGGGAAACGAATCCGAGTCTGCATGCAAGTGTTTCTGTTGTCGAATAATTCGAACAAACTGAGAACGCCGCGCCGAGCATCGGATTCGTTCACGTTCACAGTCCACAGCTCCACTAGTAGTGCTCAACGACTTTTTTCGTGCCGAGGGTGAAAAGTTTTTAAAAATCACCTTCTAGGAACGATTCCGATCATCCTCAAGGTTATTTCAATAATGAAACACAAAACAGAACAACACAGTTGTCGAATAATCCCGACAAACTGAGAACGCCGGGCCGAGCATCGGATTCGTTCACGTTCACAGACCACAGCAGCAGTAGTAGTCCTCAAAGGCTTTTTTCGTGCCGAGGGTGAAACATTTTGCAAAATCACCTTCTGGGAACGAATCCCAACAGTCTCAAGGTTATTTCGATAATGAAACACAAAACAGAATATGAATGGAACGGTTTCCACATTAGATTCGTCTCGATCTGATAAAAAAACATACAGTTGGAACAGGCGTATTTATCAACGTCGAACCTCATGTAAATTTTCGTTCGCATCGACGACGTTTAAATCGGGAAACGAATCCGAGACTGCATGCAAGTGTTTCTGTTGTTGAATAATCCCTACAAACTGAGAACGCGGCGCCGAGCATCGGATTCGTTCACGTTCACAGCAGTCCACAGCAGCAGTAGGAGGCCTCAATGGCCTTTTTGATGGCGAGGGTGAATCATTTTTGAAAATCACCCACTGAGAACGAGTCCGAACAGTCTCAAGGTTATTTCGATAATGGACCACAAAACCGAATATGAATGGACCGGTTTTCACGTTGAATTCGTCTCGGTCCGATAAAAAAAACGGTTGAAATACGCGTATTTATTAACGTCGAATCTCATGTGAATTTTCGTTCCAATCGATGACTTTTAGATCGGGAAACGAATCCGAGTCTGCATGCAAGTGTTTCTGTTGTGGAATGATCCCTACAAACTGAGAACGCCGCGCCGAGCATCGGATTCGTTCACGTTCACAGTCCACATCTCCAGTAGTAGTGCTCAACGACTTTTTTCGTGCCAAGGGTGAAACGTTTTTAAAAATCACCTTCTGGGAACGAATCCGAACAGTCTCAAGGTTATTTCGATAATGAAAAACAAAAAAGAACAAAAGAGTTATCGAATAATCCTTACAAACTGAGTACGCCGCGCCGAGCATCGGATTCGTTCACGTTCACAGACCACAGCAGCAGTAGTAGTCCTCAAAGGCTTTTTTCGTGCCGAGGGTGCAACATTTTGCAAAATCACCTTCTGGGAACGAATCCCAACAGTCTCAAGGTTATTTCGATAATGAAACACAAAACAGAATATGAATGGAACGGTTTCCACATTGGATTCGTCTCGATCTGATAAAAAAACATACAGTTGGAACAGGCGTATTTATCAACGTCGAACCTCATGTAAATTTTCGTTCGCATCGACGACGTTTAAATCGGGAAACGAATCCGAGACTGCATGCAAGTGTTTCTGTTGTTGAATAATCCCTACAAACTGAGAACGCGGCGCCGAGCATCGGATTCGTTCACGTTCACAGCAGTCCACAGCAGCAGTAGTAGGCCTCAATGGTCTTTTTGATGCCGAGGGTGAATCATTTTTGAAAATCACCCACTGAGAACGAGTCCGAACATTCTCAAGGTTATTTCGATAATGGACCACAAAACCGAATATGAATGGACCGGTTTTCACGTTCAATTCGTCTCGGTCCGATAAAAAAAACGGTTGAAATACGCGTAATTATTAACGTCGAATCTCATGTGAATTTTCGTTCCAATCGACGACTTTTAGATCGGGAAACGAATCCGAGTCTGCATGCAAGTGTTTCTGTTGTCGAATGATCCCTACAAACTGAGAACGCCGCGCCGAGCATCGGATTCGTTCACGTTCACAGTCCACATCTCCAGTAGTAGTGCTCAATGACTTTTTTCGTGCCGAGGGTGAAACGTTTTTAAAAATCACCTTCTGGGAACGAATCCGAACAGTCTCAAGGTTATTTCGATAATGAAAAACAAAAAAGAACAAAAGAGTTATCGAATAATCCATACAAACTGAGTACGCCGCGCCGAGCATCGGATTCGTTCACGTTCACAGACCACAGCAGCAGTACTAGTCCTCAACGGCTTTTTTCGTGCCGAGGGTGAAACATTTTGAAAAATCACCTTCTGGTAACGAATCCCAACAGTCTCAAGGTTATTTCGATAATGAAACACAAAACAGAATATGTATGGACCGGTTTTCACATGGTATTCGTCTCGATCCGATAAAAAACATACAGTTGGAACAGGTGTATTTATCAACGTCGAATCTCATGTGAATTTTCGTTCGAATCGACAACTTTTAATTCGGGAAACGAATCCGAGTCTGCATGCAAGTGTTTCTGTTGTCGAATAGTCCCTACAAAATGAGAACGCCGCGCCGAGCATCGGATTCGTTCACGTTCATAGTCCACAGCAGCAGTAGGAGCCCTCAATGAATATTTTCGTGCCGAGGGTGATACATTTTTTAAAATCATCCACTGGGAACGAATCCGAACAGTCTCGAGATTATTTCGATAATGAAAAACAAAACAGACTTTGAGTGGACCGTTTTTCGAATTGGATTCGTCTCGGTCCGATAAAAAAAACGGTTGAAATAGGCGTATTTGTTAACGTCGAATCTCATGTAAATTTTCGTTCGAATCGACGAATTTTAGATCAGGAAACGAATGCGAGTCTGCATGCAAGTGTTTCTGTTGTCGAATAGTCCCTACAAAATGAGAACGCCGCGCCGAGCATCGGATTCGTTCACGTTCATAGTCCACAGCAGCAGTAGGAGCCCACAATGAATATTTTCGTGCCGAGGGTGATACATTTTTTAAAATCATCCACTGGGAACGAATCCAAACAGTCTCGAGATTATTTCGATAATGAAAAACAAAATAGACTTTGAGTGGACCGTTCTTCATATTGGATCCGTCTCGGTCCGATAAAAAAAAACGGTTGAAACAGGCGCATTTATCAACGTCGAATCTCATGTGAATTTTCGTTCGTTTCGACGACTTTTAATCGGGAAACGAATCCGAGTCTGCATGCAAGTGTTTCTGGTGTCGAATAATTCGAACAAACTGAGAACGCCGCGCCGAGCATCGGATTCGTTCACGTTCACAGTCCACAGCTCCACTAGTAGTGCTCAACGACTTTTTTCGTGCCGAGGGTGAAAAGTTTTTAAAAATCACCTTCTAGGAACGAATCCGATCATCCTCAAGGTTATTTCAATAATGAAACACAAAACAGAACAACACAGTTGTCGAATAATCCCGACAAACTGAGAACGCCGGGCCGAGCATCGGATTCGTTCACGTTCACAGACCACAGCAGCAGTAGTAGTCCTCAAAGGCTTTTTTCGTGCCGAGGGTGAAACATTTTGCAAAATCACCTTCTGGGAACGAATCCCAACAGTCTCAAGGTTATTTCGATAATGAAACACAAAACAGAATATGAATGGAACGGTTTCCACATTGGATTCGTCTCGATCTGATAAAAAAAACATACAGTTGGAACAGGCGTATTTATCAACGTCGAACCTCATGTAAATTTTCGTTCGCATCGACGACGTTTAAATCGGGAAACGAATCCGAGACTGCATGCAAGTGTTTCTGTTGTTGAATAATCCCTACAAACTGAGAACGCGGCGCCGAGCATCGGATTCGTTCACGTTCACAGCAGTCCACAGCAGCAGTAGGAGGCCTCAATGGCCTTTTTGATGCCGAGGGTGAATCATTTTTGAATATCACCCACTGAGAACGAGTCCGAACAGTCTCAAGGTTATTTCGATAATGGACCACAAAACCGAATATGAATGGACCGGTTTTCACGTTGAATTCGTCTTGGTCCGATAAAAAAAACGGTTGAAATACGCGTATTTATTAACGTCGAATCTCATGTGAATTTTCGTTCCAATCGACGACTTTTAGATCGGGAAACGAATCCGAGTCTGCATGCAAGTGTTTCTGTTGTGGAATGATCCCTACAAACTGAGAACGCCGCGCCGAGCATCGGATTCGTTCACGTGCACAGTCCACATCTCCAGTAGTAGTGCTCAACGACTTTTTTCGTGCCAAGGGTGAAACGTTTTTAAAAATCACCTTCTGGGAACGAATCCGAACAGTCTCAAGGTTATTTCGATAATGAAAAACAAAAAAGAACAAAAGAGTAATCGAATAATCCCTACAAACTGAGTACGCCGCGCCGAGCATCCGATTCGTTCACGTTCACAGACCACAGCAGCAGTACTAGTCCTCAACGGCTTTTTTCGTGCCGAGGGTGAAACATTTTGAAAAATAACCTTCTGGTAACGAATCCCAACAGTCTCAAGGTTATTTCGATAATGAAACACAAAACAGAATATGTATGGACCGGTTTTCGCATGGTATTCGTCTCGATCCGATAAAAAACATACAGTTGGAACAGGTGTATTTATCAACGTCGAATCTCATGTGAGTTTTCGTTCGAATCGACAACTTTTAAATCGGGAAACGAATCCGAGTCTGCATGCAAGTGTTTCTGTTGTCGAATAGGCCCTACAAACTGAGAACGCCGCGCCGAGCATCGGATTCGTTCACGTTCATAGTCCACAGCAGCAGTAGGAGCCCTCAATGAATATTTTCGTGCCGAGGGAGATACATTTTTTAAAATCATCCACTGGGAACGAATCCGAACAGTCTCGAGATTATTTCGATAATGAAAAACAAAACAGACTTTGAGTGGACCGTTTTTCGAATTGGATTCGTCTCGGTCCGATAAAAAAAAACGGTTGAAATAGGCGTATTTGTTAACGTCGAATCTCATGTAAATTTTCGTTCGAGTCGACGAATTTTAGATCAGGAAACGAATCCGAGTCTGCATGCAAGTGTTTCTGTTGTCGAATAATCCCTACAAACTGAGAACGCCGCGCCGAGCATCGGATTCGTTCACGTTCACAGTCCACATCTCCAGTAGCAGTCCTCAATGGCTTTTTTCGTGCCGAGGGTGAAACATTTTAAAAAATCACCTACTGGGAACGAGTCCGACCAGTCTCAAGGTTATTTCGATAATGAAACACAAAACAGAATATGTATGGAGCGGTTTTCACATGGGATTCGTCCTGATCCGATAAAAAACAAACAGTTGGAACAGGCGTATTTATCAACGTCGAATCTCATGTGAATTTTCGTTCGAATCGACGACTTTTAAATCGGGAAACGAATCCGAGTCTGCATGCAAGTGTTTCTGTTGTCGAATAGTCCCTACAAACTGAGAACGCCGCGCCGAGCATCGGATTCGTTCACGTTCATAGTCCACAGCAGCAGTAGGAGCCCTCAATGAATATTTTCGTGACGAGGGTGATACATTTTTTAAAATCATCCACTGGGAACGAATCCGAACAGTCTCGAGATTATTTCGATAATGAAAAACAAAACAGACTTTGAGTGGACCGTTTTTCGAATTGGATTCGTCTCGGTCCGATAAAAAAAAAACGGTTGAAATAGGCGTATTTGTTAACGTCGAATCTCATGTAAATTTTCGTTCGAGTCGACGAATTTTAGATCAGGAAACGAATCCGAGTCTGCGTGCAAGTGTTTCTGTTGTCGAATAATCCCTACAAACTGAGAACGCCGCGCCGAGCTTCGGATTCGTTCACGTTCACTGTCCACATCTCCAGTAGCAGTCCTCAATGGCTTTTTTCGTGCCGAGGGTGAAACATTTTAAAAAATCACCTACTGGGAACGAGTCCGACCAGTCTCAAGGTTATTTCGATAATGAAACACAAAACAGAATATGTATGGAGCGGTTTTCACATGGGATTCGTCCTGATCCGATAAAAAACAAACAGTTGGAACAGGCGTATTTATCAACGTCGAATCTCATGTGAATTTTCGTTCGAATCGACGACTTTTAAATCGGGAAACGAATCCGAGTCTGCATGCAAGTGTTTCTGTTGTCGAATAGTCCCTACAAACTGAGAACGCCGCGCCGAGCATCTGATTCGTTCACGTTCATAGTCCACAGCAGCAGTAGGAGCCCTCAATGAATATTTTCGTGCCGAGGGTGATACATTTTTTAAAATCATCCACTGGTAACGAATCCGAACAGTCTCGAGATTATTTCGATAATGAAAAACAAAATAGACTTTGAGTGGACCGTTTTTCATATTGGATTCGTCTCGGTCCGATAAAAAAAAACGGTTGAAACAGGCGTATTTATCAACGTCGAATCTCATGTGAATTTTCGTTCGTTTCGACGACTTTTAATCGGGAAACGAATCCGAGTCTGCATGCAAGTGTTTCTGTTGTCGAATAATTCGAACAAACTGAGAACGCCGCGCCGAGCATCGGATTCGTTCACGTTCACAGTCCACAGCTCCACTAGTAGTGCTCAACGACTTTTTTCGTGCCGAGGGTGAAAAGTTTTTAAAAATCACCTTCTAGGGACGAATCCGATCATCCTCAAGGTTATTTCAATAATGAAACACAAAACAGAACAACACAGTTGTCGAATAATTTCGACAAACTGAGAACGCCGGGCCGAGCATCGGATTCGTTCACGTTCACAGACCACAGCAGCAGTCCTCAAAGGCTTTTTTCGTGCCGAGGGTGAAACATTTTGCAAAATCACCTTCTGGGAACGAATCCCAACAGTCTCAAGGTTATTTCGATAATGAAACACAAAACAGAATATGAATGGAACGGTTTCCACATTGGATTCGTCTCGATCTGATAAAAAAAACATACAGTTGGAACAGGCGTATTTATCAACGTCGAACCTCATGTAAATTTTCGTTCGCATCGACGACGTTTAAATCGGGAAACGAATCCGAGACTGCATGCAAGTGTTTCTGTTGTTGAATAATCCCTACAAACTGAGAACGCGGCGCCGAGCATCGGATTCGTTCACGTTCACAGCAGTCCACAGCAGCAGTAGGAGGCCTCAATGGCCTTTTTGATGCCGAGGGTGAATCATTTTTGAAAATCACCCACTGAGAACGAGTCCGAACAGTCTCAAGGTTATTTCGATAATGGACCCTAAAACCGAATATGAATGGACCGGTTTTCACGTTGAATTCGTCTCGGTCCGATAAAAAAAACGGTTGAAATACGCGTATTTATTAACGTCGAATCTCATGTGAATTTTCGTTCCAATCGACTACTTTTAGATCGGGAACCGAATCCGAGTCTGCATGCAAGTGTTTCTGTTGTGGAATGATCCCTACAAACTGAGAACGCCGCGCCGAGCATCGGATTCGTTCACGTTCACAGTCCACATCTCCAGTAGTAGTGCTCAACGACTTTTTTCGTTCCAAGGGTGAAACGTTTTTAAAAATCACCTTCTGGGAACGAATCCGAACAGTCTCAACGTTATTTCGATAATGAAACACAAAAAAGAAAAAAACAGTTGTCGAATAATCCCTACAAACTGAGAACGCCGCGCCGAGCATCGGATTCGTTCACGTTCACAGACCACATCAGCAGTAGTAGTCCTCAACGGCTTTTTTCGTGCCGAGGGTGAAACATTTTGAATAATCGCCTTCTGGGCACGAATCCGAACAGTCTCGAGGTTATTTCGATAATGAAACACATAACAGACTTTGAGTGGACCGTTTTTCATATTGGATTCGTCTCGGTCCGACAAAAAAAAAGGTTGAAACAGGCGTATTTATCAACGTCGAATCTCATGTGAATTTTCGTTCGAATCGACGACTTTTAAATCGGGAAACGAATCCGAGTCTGCATGCGAGTGTTTCTGTTGCCGAATAATCCCTACAAACTGAGAACGGCGCGCCGAGCATCGCATTCGTTCACGTTCACGGTCTACAGCAGCAGTAGCAGTCCGCAACGTCTATTTTCGTGCCGAGAGTGAAACATTTTTAAAAATCACCCACTCGGAACGAGTCCGAACAGTCTCAAGGTTATTTCGATAATGAAACACAAAACAGAATTTGAATGGACCGTTTTACATATTGGATTCATCTCGATTCGATAAAAAAAATGGTTGAAACAGGCGTATTTATCAACGTCGAATCTCATGTGAATTTTCGTTCGAATCGACGACTTTGAAATCGGAAAACGAATCCGAGTCTGCATGCAAGTGTTTCTGTTGTCGAATAATCCTTCCAAACTGAGAACGCCGCGCCGAGCATCGGATTCGTTCACGTTCACAGTCCACATCTCCAGTAGCAGTCCTCAATGGCGTTTTTCGTGCCGAGGGTGAAACATTTTGAAAAATCACCTACTGGGAACGAGTCCGAACAGTCTCAAGGTTATTTCGATAATGAAACGAAAAATAGAATATGTATGGACCGGTGTTCACATGGGATTCGTCTCGATCCGATAAAAAAACATACAGTTGGAACAGGCCTATTTATCAACGTCGAATCTCATGTGAATTTTCGTTCGAATCGACGACTTTTAAATCGGGAACGAATCCGAGTCTGCATGCAAGTGTTTCTGTTGTCGAATAGTCCCTACAAACTGAGAACGCCGCGCCGAGCATCGGATTCGTTCACGTTCATAGTCCACAGCAGCAGTAGGAGCCCTCAATGAATATTTTCGTGCCAAGGGTGATACATTTTTTAAAATCATCCACTGGGAACGAATCCGAACAGCCTCGAGATTATTTCGATAATGAAAAACAAAACAGACTTTGAGTGGACCGTATTTCATATTGGATTCTTCGCGGTCCGATAAAAAAAAACGGTTGAAACAGGCGTATTTATCAACGTCGAATCTCATGTGAATTTTCGTTCGAATCGACGAATTGTAGATCAGGAAACGAATCCGAGTCTGCATTCAAGCGTTTCTGTTGTCGAATAATCCCGACAAACTGAGAACGCCGCGCCGAGCATCGGATTCGTTCACGTTCATAGTCCACAGCAGCAGTAGGAGCCCTCAATGAA
The DNA here is from genome assembly GCA_963210295.1 of Ophion ellenae. NCBI lineage: Eukaryota > Metazoa > Arthropoda > Insecta > Hymenoptera > Ichneumonidae > Ophion > Ophion ellenae. The sequence goes on from OY723386.1 coordinate 30,885,401, forward strand.
TATTTTCGTGCCGAGGGTCATACATTTTTTAAAATCATCCACTGGGAACGAACCCGAACAGTCTCGAGATTATTTCGATAATGAAAAACAAAACCGACTTTGAGTGGACCGTTTTTCATATTGGATTCGTCTCGGTCCGATAAAAAATACGGTTGAAAGAGGCGTATTTATCAACGTCGAATCTCATGTGAATTTTCGTTCGCTTCGACGACTTTTAAATCGGGAAACGAATCCGAGTCTGCATGCAAGTGTTTCTGTTGTTGAATAATCCCTACAAACTGAGAACGCGGCGCCGAGCATCGGATTCGTTCACGTTCACAGCAGTCCACAGCAGCAGTAGTAGTCCTCAATGGCCGTTTTGGTGCCGAGGGTGAAGCATTTTTAAAAATCACCCACTGGGAACGAGTCCGAACAGTCTCAAGGTTATTTCGATAATGAAACACAAAACCGAATATGAATGGACCAGTTTTCACATTGAATTCGTCGCGGTCCGATAAAAAAAACGGTTGAAATAGGCGTGTGTATTAACGTCGAATCTCATGTCAATTTTCGTTCCAATCGACGACTTTTAGATCGGGAAACGAATCCGAGTCTGCAAGCAAGTGTTTCTGTTGTCGAATAATCCCTACAAACTGAGAACGCCGCGCCGAGCATCGGATTCGTTCCCGTTCACAGTCCACATCTCCAGTAGTAGTGCTCAACGACTTTTTTCATGCCGAGGGTGAAACGTTTTTAAAAATCACCTTCTGGGAACGAATCCGAACAGTCTCAAGGCTATTTCGATAATGAAACACAAAAAAGAAAAAAACAGTTGTCGAATAATCCCTACAAACTGAGAACGCCGCGCCGAGCATCGGATTCGTTCACGTTCACAGACCACAGCAGCAGTAGTAGTCCTCAACGGCTTTTTTCGTGCCGAGGGTGAAACATTTTGAAAAATCGCCTTCTGGGAACGAATCCCAACAGTCTCAAGGTTATTTCGATAATGCAACACAAAACAGAATATGTATGGACCGGTTTTCACATGGGATTCGTCTCGATCCGGTAAAAAACATACAGTTGGCACAGGCGTATTTATCAACGTCGAATCTCATGTGAATTTTCGTTCGAATCGACGACTTTTAAATCGGAAAATGCATCCGAGTCTGCATGCAGGTTTTTCTGTTATTGAATAGTCCCTACAAACTGAGAACACCGCGCCGAGCATCGGATTCGTTCACGTTCATAGTCCACAGCAGCAGTAGGAGCCCTCAATGACTATTTTCGTGCCGAGGGTGATATATTTTTTAAATCATCCACTAGGCACGAATCCGAACAGTCTCGAGGTTATTTCGATAATGAAAGACAAAACAGATTTTGAGTGGACCGTTTTTCATATTGGATTCGTCTCGGTCCGATAAAAAAAAACGGTTGAAATTGGCGTATTTATTAACGTCGAATCTCATGTGAATTTTCGTTCGAATCGACGACTTTTAGATCAGGAAACGAATCCGAGTCTGCATGCAAGTGTTTCCGTTGTCGAATAATCCCTACAAACTGAGAACGCCGCGCCGCGCATCGGATTCGTTCACGTTTACAGTCCACATCTCCAATAGTAGTGCTCAACGACTTTTTTCGTGCCGAGGGTGAAACGTTGTTAAAAATCACCTTCTGGGAACGAATCCGAACAGTCTCAAGGTTATTTCGATAATAAAACACAAAACAGAACAAAACAGTTGTCGAATAATACCTACAAACTGAGAACGCCGCGCCGAGCAACGGTTTCGTTCACGTTCACAGACCACAGCAGCAGTAGTAGTCCTCAACGGCTTTTTTCGTGCCGAGGGTGGAACATTTTGAAATATCACCTTCTGGGAACGAATTCCAACAGTCTCAAGGTGATTTCGATAATGGAACACAAAACAGAATATGAATAGACAGGTTGTCACATCGGATTTGTCTTGATCTGATAAAAAAAAACATGCAGTTGGAACAGGCGTATTTATCAACGTCGAATTTCATGTGAATTTCCGTTCGCATCGACGACTTTGAAATCGGGAAACGAATCCGAGTCTGCATGCAAGTGTTTCTGTTGTTGAATAATACCTACAAACTGAGAACGCGGCGCCGAGCATCGGATTCGTTCACGTTCACAGTCCACAGCAGCAGGAGCAGTCCTCAAAGGCATTTTTCGTGCCGAGGGTGAAACATTTAAAAAAATCACCCACTGGGAACGAGTCCGAACAGTCTCAAGGTTATTTCGATGATGAAACACAAAACAGAATATGTATGGTCCGGTTTTCACATGGGATTCGTCTCGATCCGATAAAAAACATACAGTTGGAACAGGCGTATTTATCAACGTCGAATCTCATGTGAATTTTCGTTCGAATCGACGACTTTTAAATCGGGAAACGAATCCGAGTCTGCATGCAAGTGTTTCTGTTGTCGAATAGTTCCTACAACCTGAGAACGCCGCGCCGAGCATCGGATTGGTTCACGTTCATAGTCCACAGCAGCAGTAGGAGCCCTCAATTAATATTTTCGTGCCGAGGGTGATACATTTTTTTAAATCATCCACGGGGAACGAATCCGAACAGTCGCGAGATTATTTCGATAATGAAAAACAAAACAGACTTTGAGTGGACCATTTTTCGAATTGGATTCGTCTCGGTCCGATAAAAAAAAACGGTTGAAATGGGCGTATTTGTTAACGTCGAATCTCATGTGAATTTTCGTTCGAATCGACGAATTTTAGATCAGGAAACGAATCCGAGTCTGCATGCAAGTGTTTCTGTTGTCGAATCATCCCTACAAACTGAGAACGCCGCGCCGAGCATCGGATTCGTTCACGTTCACAGTCCACATCTCCAGTAGCAGTCCTCAATGGCTTTTTTCGTGCCGAGGGTGAAACATTTTAAAAAATCACCTATTGGGAACGAGTCCGAACAGTCTCAAGGTTATTTCGATAATGAAACACATAACAGAATATGTATGGACCGGTTTTCACATGGGATTCGTCTCGATCCGATGAAAAACAAACAGTTGGAACAGGCGTATTTATCAACGTCGAATCTCATGTGAATTTTCGTTCGAATCGACGACTATCAAATCGGGAAAGGAATCCGAGTCTGCATGCAAGTGTTTCAGTTGCCGAATAGTCCCTACAAACTGAGAACGTAGCGCCGAGCATCGGATTCGTTCACGTTCATTGTCCACAGCAGCAGTAGGAGCCCTCAATGAATATTTTCGTGCCGAGGGTGATACATTTTTTATAATCATCCACTGGGAACGAATCCGAACAGTCTCGAGGTTATTTCGATAATGAAACACAAAACAGACTTTGAGTGGACCGTTTTACATATTGGATTCGTCTCGATTCGATTAAAAACAAACGGTTGAAACAGGCGTATTTATCAACGTCGAATCTCATGTAAATTTTCGATCGAAACGGCGACTTTTAAATCGGGAAACGAATCCGAGGCTGCATGCAAGTATTTCTTTCGTCGAATAATCCCTACAAACTGAGAACACCGCGCCGAGCATGGATTCGTTCACGTTCACAGTCCACAGAAGCAGTAGTAGTCCTTAACGGCTTTTTTCGTGCCGAGGGTGAAACATATTTCAAAATCACCTTCTGGGAACGAATCCGAACAGGCTAGAGGTTATTTCGATAATGAAACACAAAACAGAATATGAATGGACCGCTTTTCACATTGGATTCGTCTCGATCTGATAAAAAAAACAGACATTTGGAACAGGCGTATTTATCAACGTCGAATCTCACGTCAATTTTCGTTCGAATCGACGATTTCTAAATCGGGAAACGAATCCAAGTCTGCATGCAAGTGTTTCTGTTGTCGAATAATCCCCGCAACCTGCCGCGCCGAGCATCGGATTCGTTCACGTTCATAGTGCACAGCAGCAGTAGGAATCCTCAATGGCTATTTTCGTGCCGAGGCACAGTGGGGCAGAATCCCAAAAAGCTGGCCAAAAGTCAAATTTTTGCGTTGTATATATTCGTCTATATATGTACAGATCTCTTTTACTGATAGTCCTAGGACGAAATTCCGGACCGGGCAGGTTTATACCTGCTCTAGGGTCGCCTCGACATCAGTCGACATTCGGCCGCCGTTGGGTACTTATTAAACAAGCGTACGCGTCGAAAAATTCTTGCCTGTTTCGAAGTGCTGTGAAACGGACGAAACTGTCTCAATTTTAATTCTGCAAAATGGAAAAACTTTCTGAAGGTATGCAGAAAATATAATTATGCACAGTTATTGCTTATTTTATGTTTGAAATATCTACATTTTGCAACAAGTAAACATAAAAACTTATACATTTTTTTTCGAAAATCGATTTTCTAAAGTAGTTTTAAAAATGTCTTCGCGAGTCTCGACCTTGTTTCAACAAGAAACTGATAGTGTACAGTACTAAATATAATATACTCAAAAACTGGCTGTTCAGGAGTGCTCAACGAATAGTTAGACTAATTTTTAGGGAGAAATACGTGGCGCGACATTAACGGACGTGTGAATGTAATCCTTTGATTATTACGTTACAGCGCGTTGGTATATTTTCTGTCTATTAACATAGATTAATATTTATTTATCAATTCCATTTGTAGTATGTTCATTTATTGATTAATATTCATAGATCATTTAAATTTTAATACAGTAATTTATTATTCTAAATGTACGCTTTACGACAATCTCAACATTTTATAAAATATTCCTGCAAGAACTCTCAGTAGCTAGAACTGTGTTTCCCCCATGTTTGTACGGCGTAACGGTTTTCGGCAGTAAAGGTGTATTAGTGTATACGTACATAGTGTATACGTAGTATAGACGGCGATTCGGCAAGGACTGACGAGGGGCTCCTAGAGCAGCCATGTATGAAAGAAAGGAGCCCGCCTGCTGTTCAGGCTTTATTATACCTGTTGTATACTGACACGGAGGTGATTCTCGTAAAGACAGATTTCATGTAATTTCGGTTTTTTTTTCGTGCAGAATGTATGTAAATATATTTGTTAATCATTTATATCATAAATATTCGTTTTCTTTATAAATATAAAATCATTTTTAGTAGTAATACATTATTTTTGTACATTTCGAGTCAGAACACCGTATATAGTTTTGTTAAGTATAAAATGATTTCAAAATAATGTCATTCAATTTTGTACACGTTTATATTGGTATTTTACAGAGTCTTCCCAATCTTCAAATATGGAATTATCAAGAAGAGATGTTTTTTTCATGGTGAAAGACAGTTTAAAAAACGAACAGAAATTCGTTATTGGAGTTTTGAAAGATGCAATTTTCAAGAAAACAGAACATGTGATACAAGTAGACGAGGATGAAAAGTCATTAGGACTGTTATTTGCAAATTTTCGATCCAGATGGAAAGCAGCAAATAGAGGCGAAGAAAAGTTTCTAAAAAATAATGAAGAATGGTTGAATGGCACCGTATGTTTTTCAACATTATCCAATGCTGAATGCACAACATCAACATCTGAGAAGATTGTGAAGAATGATGAAAAAGGAACATCTGGACGACCTTCGAAATCCTTTGCTTCATCCAGCGATAGATATAAGAGGCGAAAGACTGAAGAAATACGTTCTACTTTATCTACAGAAGAATTGCCGTATGCTGCTCAAATGAGTTTAAGGACTTCTGGTCAAGTGGATGCTGCTCAAGTTCTTAAAGATGTCACATTAACCAGCCCAACAAGAGCCTCAAAATATATAGTTGCTGTTCGGTCAAAAAATGAGACACCTTTAACCCCAGACGAAGCACTTTCTTTGATGATCGAGAAAGGAGAATCAAAGCGCTCTTATCAGCTATCAAGAAATGCAGCTAGAGCACGTAAATGCAAATTATACCCATCATACCATGAAGTAGAAAAAGCAAAAAATCGTTGTTATCCATCAGTTGTGTACATGAATATTACTGAGTCGTGCGCACAAATTAAACTACAGGCTTTACTTGATCATACCACATACAGAATTATACAACTTCAGGCTGATGTCATCGATACTCTAAATTCTGAAATTCTGCAAAAATTAGTACTTCACTGTAAATGGGGATGTGATGCAAGCAGCGGTCAAAGTGTTTATAAGCAAAAATTTGATGAGGCTGGAAAATCTGATGAAAGAATTTTTTATACTTCTCTGGTACCTTTGCAATTAATCTACAACAATCACGAGACGGATGAAGGAACTATTGTGTGGAAAAATCCTAGACCTTCATCTCCTCGATTCTGCAGACCAATACGATTGCAGTTTGTACATGAAGATGTACAATCAACATTGAAAGAAGTTACCGACATTGAACAGCAGATTGCGGGTCTTGCACCATACACTACTGAACAAAATGAAAAATCAATTTCAGTAACCTATTGTATGTCGTTTACGATGATAGACGGCAAAGTCTGTAACGCTGTAACCGGTACCACTTCTGCACAACGCTGCTTCCTGTGCAATGCCACCTCTAAAGATTTTAATAACATCGACAAAATTATAAAAATGGACATTACTACAGATAATTTAAGATTTGGCATATCTACATTACATGCGTGGATTCGTTTTTTCGAGTGCTGTTTGCATTTGTCGTATAAGCTCACAACTCAAAAGTGGCAAGCTCGTGAAAAGGAAGTGAAAGTACGCAAGGAAGACATACAGACTCAATTTAAGACAACACTGGGGCTTATCGTTGATCGACCAAAGCCAGGATATGGCAGCTCAAATGATGGAAATACCGCCCGCCGCTTTTTCGAAAATGCTAATATATCTGCTGAAATAACAGGAGTCGATGAAAATTTAATTCACCGATTTCATGTTATTTTGCAGGCAATTTCGAGCGGGTATGATATAGACGAAGAAAAATTCAAAGACTATTGTGTAAATACTGCCCGTTTATTCGTTGCTTTATATCCATGGTATTACATGCCGATATCTGTGCACAAAGTGTTGATGCACGGAGCAGAAATTGTAAAATATGCCCTTTTACCGATCGGACAACTTTCTGAAGAGGCCCAAGAGTCACGCAATAAGGACATAAAGAACTACAGGTTACATCATTCAAGAAAATGCTCTCGAGAATCGAATATGAGAGACATTTTCTATAGGCTCTTAGTATCATCAGATCCATTTCTCTCAAGCATCAGGAAATTGCCCCAGAGACCGGCGAAATCTTTACATAAAGAAGCTATAGAAATGTTAAAACAACCTGAAGTCACCAGACAAGAGATAAGGAACGATTCCGATTTGGATACAAGTGGGTCAACATCAGAATCCGAATCGAATGATTCCAACATTGAAGATGACATACAAGATTTTTGTTACTAGAAGTAAATAACAGATATTTGATTTATTGCAAATTTTGTACTCAAGAAATTGTTCAAAAATAAAAACATGGCTCAAGAGATTTTCTACTCATTTAAACCTAAAAATATTATGAAACATTTTCTATTAAAAATTATTTAAAAATTGAAAATTTTTGTGGAATCGACTATATATCGCGTCTGCTATTTTGAAAATTAACATTCCTATAACAAATTCGTAATCAGCGATCCCAAAAACCCTTAAGAAATATGATTGGGTATTTTTTACTGAATTATTTGACTAATTGGTTGAATTATGTCCGCCATTTTGGGTCCGCCATTTCGAAAATCGTAATTCTGATAACAGATTCGTATTCAGCGACCCCGAAAACCCCCGAGAAGAGAATTGGAAATCATTTTGGACACTTTCCGAATTTTGGCCAGCTTTTTGGGATTCTGCCCCACTGTGCGAGGGTGCTACAATTTTAAAAATCATCCACTGGGAACGAATCCAAACAGTCTCAAGGTTATTTCGATATTGAAACACAAAACAGGATTTGAGTGGACCGTTTTTCATATTCCCATATTTTCATATTCATAGAACGCCGCGCCGAGCATCGGATTCGTTCACGATCAGTCCACAGCAGCAGTAGTAGTCCTCAAAGGCATTTTTCGTGCCGAGGGTGAAACATCTTAAAAAATCACCTACTGGGAACGAGTCCGCACAGCCGCGAGGTTATTTCGATAATGAAACACAAAACAAAATATGTATGGACCGGTTTTCACATGGGATTCGTCTCGATCCGATAAAAAAAACGGTTGAAACAGGCGTATTTATCAACGTCGAATCTCATGTGAATTTTCGTTCGAATCGACGACTTTTAAATCGGGAAACGTATCCGAGTCTGCATGCAAGTGTTTCTGTTGGCAAATAATCCCTACACACTGAGAACGCCGCGCCGAGCATCGGATTCGTTCACGTTCACAGTCCACAGCTCCACTAGTAGTGCTCAACGACTTTTTTCGTGCCGAGGGTGAAAAGTCTTTAAAAATCAGCTTCTGGTTATTTCGATGATGAAACACAAAACAGAATATGTATGGACCGGTTTTCACATGCTATTCGTCTCGATCCGATAAAAAACAGACAGTTGGAACAGGCGTATTTATCAACGTCGAATCTCATGTGAATTTTCGTTCGAATCGACGACTTTTAAATCGGGAAACGAATCCGAGTCTGCATGCAAGTGTTTCTGTTGTCGAATAGTTCCTACAAACTGAGAACGCCGCGCCGAGAATCGGATTGGTTCACGTTCATAGTCCACAGCAGCAGTAGGAGCCCTCAATGAATATTTTCGTGCCGAGGGTGATACATTTTTTTAAATCATCCACTGGGAACGAATCCGAACAGTCTCGAGATTATTTCGATAATGAAAAACAAAACAGACTTTGAGTGGACCGTTTTTCGATTTGGATTCGTCTCGGTCCGATAAAAAAAAAAGGTTGAAATAGGCGTATTTGTTAACGTCGAATCTCATGTGAATTTTCGTTCGAAACGACGAATTTTAGATCAGGAAACGAATCCGAGTCTGCATAAAAGTGTTTCTGTTGTCGAATAATCCCTACAAACTGAGAACGCCGCGCCGAGCATCGGATTCGTTCACGTTCACAGTCCACATCTCCAGTAGCAGTCCTCAATGGTTTTTTTCGTGCCGAGGGTGAAACATTTTAAAAAATCACCTACTGGGAACGAGTCCGAACAGTCTCAAGGTTATTTCGATAATGAAACACAAAACAGAATATGTATGGAACGGTTTTCACATGGGATTCGTCCTGATCCGATAAAAAACAAACAGTTGGAACAGGCGTATTTATCAACGTCAAATCTCATGTCAATTTTCGTTCGAATCGACGACTTTTAAATCGGGAAACGAATCCGAGTCTGCATGCAAGTGTTTCTGTTGTCGAATAGTCCCTACAAACTGAGAACGCCGCGCCGAGCATCGGATTCGTTCACGTTCATAGTCCACAGCAGCAGTAGGAGCCCTCAATGAATATTTTCGTGCCGAGGGTGATACATTTTTTTAAATCATCCACTGGGAACGAATCCGAACAGTCTCGAGATTATTTCGATAATGAAAAACAAAACAGACTTTGAGTGGACCGTTTCTCATATTGGATTCGTCTCGGTCCGATAAAATAAAACGGTTGAAACAGGCGTATTTATCAACGTCGAATCTCATCTGAATTTTCGTTCGTTTCGACGACTTTTAATCGGGAAACGAATCCGAGTCTGCATGCAAGTGTTTCTGTTGTCGAATAATCCGAACAAACTGAGAACGCCGCGCCGAGCATCGGATTCGTTCACGTTCACAGTCCACAGCTCCACTAGTAGTGCTAAACGACTTTTTTCGTGCCGAGGGTGAAAAGTTTTTAAAAATCACCTTCTGGGAACGAATCCGAACAGTCTCAAGGTTATTTCAATAATGAAACACAAAACAGAACAACACAGTTGTCGAAGAATCCCGACAAACTGAGAACGCCGGGCCGAGCATCGGATTCATTCACGTTCACAGCCCACAGCAGCAGTAGTAGTCCTCAAAGGCTTTTTTCGTGCCGAGGGTGACACATTTTGCAAAATCACCTTCTGGGAACGACACCCAACAGTCTCAAGGTTATTTCGATAATGAAACACAAAACAGAATATGAATGGAACGGTTTGCACATTGGATTCGTCGAAATCTGATAAAAAAAACATACACTTGGAACAGGCGTATTTATCAACGTGGAATCTCATGTAAATTTTCGTTCGCATCGACGACTTTTAAATGGGGAAACGAATCCGAGACTGCATGCAAGTGTTTCTGTTGTTGAATAATCCCTACAAAATGAGAACGCGGCGCCGAGCATCGGATTCGTTCACGTTCACAGCAGTCCACAGCAGCAGTAGTAGGCTTCAATGGCCTTTTTGGTGCCGAGGGTGAATCATTATTAAAAATCACCCACTGAGAACGAGTCCGAACAGTCTCAAGGTTATTTCGATAATGAACCACAAAACCGAATATGAATGGACCGGTTTTCACGTTGAATTCGTCTCGGTCCGATAAAAAAAACGGTTGAAATACGCGTATTTATTAACGTCGAATCTCATGTGAATTTTCGTTCCAATCGACGTCTTTTAGATCGGGAAACGAATCCGAGTCTGCATGCAAGTGTTTCTGTAGTCAAATAATCCCTACAAACTGAGAACGCCGCGCCGAGCATAGGATTCGTTCACGTTCACAGTCCACAGCTCCACTAGTAGTGCTCAACGACTTTTTTCGTGCCGAGGGTGAAAAGTTTTTAAAAATCACCTTCTGGAAACGAATCTGAACAGTCTCAAGGTTATTTCAATAATGAAACACAAAACAGAACAACACAGTTGTCGAATAATCCCGACAAACTGAGAACGCCGGGCCGAGCATCGGATTCGTTCACGTTCACAGACCACAGCAGCAGTAGTAGTCCTCAAAGCCTTTTTTCGTGCCGAGGGTGAAACATTTTGCAAAATCACCTTCTGGGAACGAATCCCAACAGTCTCAAGGTTATTTCGATAATGAAACACAAACCAGAATATGAATGGAACGGTTTCCACATTGGATTCGTCTCGATCTGATAAAAAAAAAACATACAGTTGGAACAGGCGTATTTCTCAACGTCGAATCTCATGTAAAATTTCGTTCGCATCGACGACTTTTAAATCGGGAAACGAATCCGAGTCTGCATGCAAGTGTTTCTGTTGTTGAATAATCCCTACAAACTGAGAACGGGGCGCCGAGCATCGGATTCGTTCACGTTCACAGCAGTCCACAGCAGTAGTAGTAGTCCTCAATGGCCTTTTTGGGGCCGAGGGTGAATCATTTTTAAAAATCACCCACTGGGAACGAGTCCGAACAGTCTCAAGGTTATTTCGATAATGAAACACAAAACCGAATATGAATGGACCGGTTTTCACATTGAATTCGTCTCGGTCCGATAAAAAAAACGGTTGAAATACGCGTATTTATTAACGTCGAATCTCATGTGAATTTTCGTTCCAATCGACAACTTTTAGATCGGGAAACGAATCCGAGTCTGCATGCAAGTGTTTCTGTGTCGAATAATCCCTACAAACTGAGAACGCCGCGCCGAGCATCGGATTCGTTCACGTTCACAGTCCACATCTCCAGTAGTAGTGCTCAACGACTTTTTTCGTGCCGAGGGTGAAACGTTTTTAAAAATCACCTTCTGGGAACGAATCCGAACATTCTGAAGGTTATTTCGATAATGAAACCCAAAAAAGAACAAAACAGTTATCGAATAATCCCTACAAACTGAGAACGCCGCGCCGAGCATCGGATTCGTTTACGTTCACAGACCACAGCACCAGTAGTAGTCCTCAACGGCTTTTTTCGTGCCGAGGGTGAAACATTTTGAAAAATCACCTTCTGGGAACGAATCCCAACAGTCTCAAGGTTATTTCGATAATGAAACACAAAACGGAATATGTATGGACCGGTTTTCACATGGTATTCGTCTCGATCCGATAAAAAACATACAATTGGAACAGGTGTATTTATCAACGTCGCATCTCGTGTGAATTTTCGTTCGAATCGACGACTTTTAAATCGGGAAACGAATCCGAGTCTGCATGCAAGTGTTTCTGTTATCGAATAGTCCCTACAAACCGAGAACACCGCGCCGAGCATCCGATTCGTTCACGTTCATAGTCCACAGCAGCAGTAGGAGACCTCAATGAATATTTTCGTGCCGAGGGGGATACATTTTTTTAAATCATCCACTGGGCACGAATCCGAACAGTCTCGAGGTTATTTCGATAATGAAACACATAACAGACTTTGAGTGGACCGTTTTTCATATTGGATTCGTCTCGGTCCGATAAAAAAAAACGGTTGAAACAGGCGTATTTGTCAACGTCGAATCTCATGTGAATTTTCGTTCGAGTCGACGACTTTTGAATCGGGAAACGAATCCGAGTCTGCATGCAAGTGTTTCTGTTACCGAATAATCCCTACAAACTGAGAACGCCGCGCCGAGCATCGGATTCGTTCACGTTCACGGTCTCCATCAGCAGTAGCAGTCCGCAACGTCTATTTTCGTGCCGAGAGTGAAACATTTTTAAAAATCACCCACTCGGAACGAGTCCGAACAGTGTCAAGGTTATTTCGATAATGAAACACAAATCAGAATTTGAATGGACCGTTTTACATATTGGATTCATCTCGATTCGATTTAAAAAAAACAAACGGTTGAAACAGGCGTATTTATCAACGTCGAATCTCATGTGAATTTTCGTTCGAATCGACGACTGTTAAATCGGAAAACGAATCCGAGTCTGCATGCAAGTGTTTCTGTTGTCGAATAATCCTTCCAAACTGAGAACGCCGCGCCGAGCATCGGATTCGTTCACGTTCACGGTCTACAGCAGCAGTAGTTGTCCTCAACGGCTTTTTTCGTGCCGAAGGTGAAACATTTTGAAAAATCTCCTTCTGGGAACGAATCCCAACAGTCTCAAGGTTATTTCGATAATGAAACACAAAACAGAATATGAATGGACCGGTTTTCACATTAGATTCGTCTCGATCCGATAAAAAAACATGCAGTTGGAACAGGCGTATTTATCAACGTCGAATCTCACGTCAATTTTCGTTCGAATCGACGACTTTTAAATCGGGAAAGAAATCCGAGTCTGCATGCAAGTGTTTCTGTGGTCGAATAATTCCTACAAACTGAGAACGCCGCACCGAGCATCGGATTCGTTTATGTTCATAGTCGACAGCAGCTGTAGGAGTCCTCAATGGCTATTTTCGTGCCGAGGGTGATACATTTTTGAAAATCATCCACTGGGAACGAATCCGAACAGTCTCAAGGTTATTTCGATAATGAAACCCAAAACAGAATTTAAGTGGACCGTTTTTCTTATTGGATTCGTCTCGGTCCGATAAAAAAAACGGTTGAAGCAGGCGTATTCATCAACCCTCGGCACGAAAATAGCCATTGAGAACTACTACTGCCAGGGCCGGTTTACGAAAATTAGCGCCCCAGCCCTGAGAAAGTCAGCCCCCCCCCCCCCCGCCACTTTTCGGTCAGGAGGGGGCGAGATAAGAAGGGGCGCGCGTTTGTGCGGATCCCGCCGACGCGCGGCGCCCGAGGCCCGGGCCTCGTGAGCCTAGTGTAAACCGGCTATGACTAGTGCTCCTGTGGACTGTTCGGATTCGGTCCCAGAGGATGATTTTCAAAAATGTATCACCCTCGGCACGAAAATAGCCATTACGAACTCCTATTGCTGCTGTGGACTATGAACGTAAACGAATCCGATGCTCGGCGCGGTGTTCTTAGTTTGTAGGGATTATTCGACAACAGGAACACCTGTATGCAGACTCAGATTCGTTTCCCGATTTAAAAGTCGTCGATTCCAATGAAAATTCACATGAGATTCGACGTTGATAAATACGCCTGTTTCAACCGTTTTTTTTTATCGGATCGAGACGAATCCAATATGAAAAACGGTCCACCCAAATTCTGTTTTGTGGTTCATTATTGAAATAACCTTGAGACTGTTTGGATTCGTTCCCAGTGGATGATTGTTAAAAATGTATCACCCTCGGCACGAAAATAGCCATTGAGGACTACTACTGCTGCTGTGGACTATGAACGTAAACGAATCCGATGCTCGGCGCGGCGTTCTCAGATTGTAAGGATTATTCGACAACAGAAACACTTGCATGCATTCGAACGAAAATTCACATGAGATTCGACGTTGATAAATACGCCTGTTCGAACCGTTTGTTTTTTATCGAATCGAGACGAATCCAATATGTAAAACGGTCCATTCAAATTCTGTTTTGTGTTTCATTATAGAAATAACCTTGAGACTGTTCGGACTCGTTCCAGCGGGTGATTTTTAAAAATGTTTCAATCTCGGCACGAAAATAGCCGTTGGGGACTGCTACCGCTGCTGTGGTCTATGAACATGAACGAATCCGATGCTCGGCGCGGCGTTCCCAGTTTGTAGGGATTATTCGACAACAGAAACACTTGCATGCAGACTCGGATTCGTTTGCCGATTTAAAAGTCGTCGATTCGAACGAAAATTCACATGAGATTGGACGTTGATAAATACGCCTGTTCCAACTATATGTTTTTTTATCGGATCGAAACGAATCCAATGTGAAAACCGGTCCATCCATATTCTGTTTTGTGTTTCATTTTCGAAATTACCTTGAGACTGTTCGGCCTCGTTCCCAGTGGGTGATTTTTTTCAAAGTTTCACCCTCGGCACGAAAATACCCATTGAGGACTCCTACTGCTGCTGTAGACTATGAACGTGAACGAATCCGATGCTCGGCGCGGCGTTCTCAGTTTGTAGGGATTATTCGATAATAGAAACACTTGCATGCCGACTCGGATTCGTTTCCCGATTTAAAAGTTGCCGATTCGAACGAAAATTTACATGAGATTCGACGTTGATAAATATGCCTGTGTCAACCGTTTATTTTTTTATCGAATCGAGACGAATCCAATATGTAAAACGGTCCATTCAAATTCTGTTTCGTGTTTCATTATCGAAATACCCTTGAGACTGTTCGGACTCGTTCCCAGTGGGTGATTTTTTTTAAAGTTTCACCCTCGGCACGAAAAAAGCCATTGAGGACTCCTACTGCTGCTGTGCACTATGAACGTGAACGAATCCGATGCTCGGCGCGGCGTTCGCAGTTTGTAGGGATTATTCGACAACAGAAACACTTGCATGCAGACTCGAATTCGTTTCCCGATTTTAAAGTCGTCGATTCGAACGAAAATTGACGTGAGATTCGACGTTGATAAATACGCCTGTTCCAACCGTCTGCTTTTGTCGGATCGAGACGAATCCAATGTGAAAACCGGTCCATTCATATTCTGTTTTGTGTTTCATTATCGACATAACCTTGAGACTGTTCGGATTCGTTCCCAGTCGGTGATTTTTAAAAATGTATCACCCTCGGCACGAAAATAGCCATTGAGGACTACTACTGCTGCTGTGGACTGTGAACGTGAATGAATCCGATGCTCGGCGCGGCGTTCTCAGTTTGTAGGGATTATTCCACAACAGAAACACTTACATGCAGACTCGGATTCGTTTCCCGATTTAAAAGTCGTCGATTCGAACAAAAATTCACATGAGATTCGACGTTGATAAATACGCCTATTTCAATCGTTTGTTTTTTTATCGAATCGAGACGAATCCAATATGTAAAACGGTCCATTCAAATTCCGTTTTGTGTTTCATTATCGAAATAACCTTGTATACTGTTCGCCCTCTTGGGTGATTTTAAAAAATGTTTCACTCTTGGCACGAAAATAGCCGTTGAGGACTGCTACTGCTGCTGTGGACTATGAACGTGAACGAATCCGATGCTCGGCCCGGCGTTCTCGGTTTGTAGGGATTATTCCACAACAGAAACACTTGCATGCATACTCGGATTCGTTTCCTGATTTAAAAGTCGTCGATTCGAAGAGAACTTTGACTCCGAATTCATATTCAGCGACATGGACATCCCCCGAGTACAGACTTTCACCCGAATTGAATACGTTTTTGATTTTTGGCCGGCCCTTTGGGATTTGGGACCACTGTGTGACACCTTCAATGAGGTCCTGGACTCGAGGCAAAGTTAGGTCGCTATTTTGCATTTGCAAAGAGTAGATTGATTCTATTCCATATTTTCACAGACCCATTGAACCTGTTCCACAATAAATCGCGAATGCCGTCATGCCTTTCTTCTTAATTTGGCCCCTTAAATGGGGTTTCCCAAAGTCGAGTTTTCATTCAAGTTTCAACTGCCACTGCACAAGGCGATAAATGTACTTTATCTCGTACAAATTCTCTACTTCGATTCAAAATAAGATTCACGCGTGCGCTTCTTCAGCGTGAGCCCCTTAACATTTCTCGTCGATAATCAACATCTCGCTAGGGAGCTTCCTCACACCCAAAAACGAAACGTTCGCCCCATTTGAAGGAAGTCCTCTGATCCGTTTTCGACAAACAAATTTGCACGCGTCCCGTTTTGCAATTCAACCCCTTAATTCCCGCTCTCAATCGCCTCTTCTTGCCGTAAAACTCTAAGGTGAACTCACTTCCTCATAATCTTTAAGACCGCATTCACATTTAATCGTTACGCATTCTTTGTTATCTTAATTGACCCCTTAAACACGATTTCGGGAAGACGGCTTTCTTTGCGTTCACAATCGATACATCCACCCAGCGCAGCTCGAATTGTTAGGCCAGTCGTCGAGTGTCTCACGAAAATCGCTCGTTTAATTATTGACTCATTGCCAGGGCTTTTAGGTGCTTTTTTATTTTTTCTTCGCCGATTTCGCGGGGCCTGCAAACAAATGAAGCCCGTTCGACATTCATGCGTAATTTTTCTATTCAAAGACATCAATTACCAAGAAAAAAAAAATTCGCAATTTTTTTTTATTAATTTTTTGTCTTCAAATAAAACAAAATAAACAATTTTAAAAAAATCACGCGTTAACGATAATCTCCTCTTGTCAAACAAAATGAGGTCGATTTTTTTTTACCTGTCAATCACCTTTGTTTTCAATGTCAATTTAAAAAATATGTCGACTGATTCTCTTCACACGAATCTCGAACTTTTAATTTTTTTGCAGCTCCAATCGTTGAAATACACATTCTTAACAAACACGAAAAACAGTTTTTTTTTCAAAACTACCCTAAAAATTCGGAATTTTTGAATTTTTATTTCGAAAATTGTTTTTAAAAAGTTTTCTTGATAATTGATGTCCTTGAGTAAATAAATTACGCATTATTGCTAAAAAAACCATTTTGAAGTTGAAAAAATGAATAAAAATCGAAAAATTGCTTGTTACGTTGATTTTTTGTGAGCACATTTTGGCTTCTCGAAACGTCAGCTGCGGCTTGACGTTTCTCGGTGACGTTTGCGGCCCCATGACAGCCCTGACGCGAACACAGCAGCGGAAGCTCCAGCGCCTACTCACTCCGCTGAATCCGTTCGCAGGTTCCGCCTTTCCCGAGATACTACGGAAGTCAAACTCAACGTTTGAACTATCGTTCGATTTCGAAATGTTGATATTGTTTTTCTCAGTGATAACATTTTTCGAACGACTTCTATTCGGATCTTCCGTGTTCAAAATCGAATCGACTTCGCTTCGGTCGGCGCGGAATGCCATTTTTATTTTTTTTCAAATCTTTTTTCTTGTTTTCCGTGAAATTTATTTTTTTCACATGAGCCCTATATTTTTTTTCGAAAAGTTCCCGAAAAACTATTCTCAAAGCGCACCTCGACCGATTCAAAATGGCCGCCCAAATGTATTTAAAAATAGGTGGCCATCCCCAAATTGTCACTCTGTATGTATTCTATGTTAATGTCACATATAAGGAAAAGTTATTAGCAAATGGGTTGTAAATTACGCAAATTTATTTAAGGGTTCTTATTCCCGGTCACGAAAATCCCACCCAGTATATTTGTTTTGTGAGTTTTTCAAAATGTCAAGTTCGGCCAATGTCAAGTTCGGCCCCAGCTCGGATAAATCGAGGGGCAGAGAGAGAGAGAAAGAGAGAGAGAGAGAGAGAGAGAGAGAGAGAGAGAGAGAGAGGGAGAGGGAGAGAGAGAGAGAGTGAGAGAGTGAGTGAGTGAGTGAGAGAGCGAGAGAGTGAGAGAGTGAGAGAGTGAGAGGAGAGAGAGAAAGAGATTGAATGATTGATTGATTGTGTCACATCCAGAAGGGATGAGAGCATAATATTTTCGTTTCCCTCTTTGTTGCCTACGCCTAGCGCAACAGCACGGGATGAGGATAAAAAGGGGTAGTGCGTGGAAAAGAGTAGAATTAAGAAATTGACACGATATTTCGGTATGGAGGAATAATTCGACAGACTTGGTGTCCGATTGACACTATGTCATTTATTATAAGATTACTAGACGGGTCAAAGCGATCAGGCCTACGATGAATGATACAGAAAAAAAGGTATGGTTAGCTTACATTGGTTGTGTTTGACGCTCGGTCGCTCGCTCGCTCGCTTGCGTGGATATTTGTTGTCGCTCGCGTTGCAAGGGCCTTCGCTCTTGGCGTGGTGCGCTCGCTGGTACAATTGCTGGTAAGACGCTCGGAGGATTTTACGCTGGACGTGTGTATACTCGACGTGTTTACTACGACGGGCAATACGCGTAGATAGAAATATGAACGGCGCGCGTGGTCGATGAATTCAGACTGTTATTTAGGGGAAAATGAAGACTGTTCGTATGAAGGTTAATTGGAAATATTGGTTTGTCTTCTGAATTAAGACTTGATAGAAGAAGTTGATTGGATGTTGGTTGACGAAAGACTGAGATTGAATTTGATGAAGATTGTCGGGAGACTGCGATTGAGACTTGACAGAAGAACTTGATTTGATGGTGGTTGACGGGAGACTGGGATTGAAATTCGATAGAACAACTTGAGTCGATGGTAGTTGACGGGAGACTGGGATTGAGACTTTATAGAAGAACTTGAGCCGATGGTAGTTGACGGGAGACTGACTTCAGGAAGGAAGTCTTTCTTGATATGAAAATTAGTAGAGGTTCAGTAGTTGGAGAAGGAACCTTAGGGAGAGTATGGTCTTGGTCATCTAGTTCTTCGGGGATTGGTCCATTGGTCATGAATATATCGGTTGATAAGCGTGATTGGTTGCGGTATGATGTGCGTGTAGGTTACAGATTTCCTAGGCACGGGCGTGACCTTATTTCAGGGCATCGGTTCTGACTAATATGCGTATGAAGAAAGGAGACCTTTGTCTCGTGTTTCGGCGAAAAAGCGCATGGAAAATACAGTTCGATATCTGAGACCTAAGCATGCGCATGGTTTGTGTTATGTAAATTTATAGCTATGGTGACTCTTCATGTCAAGAAGTTTATATATCGGACTGCGCTGCGAGACCGGATGTCTTATTTTTTTAGTCAGAGGTATAAATTTGTCGGAACCGTATAGTCTATGTTATGATTAAATAATCTAGGGTCGAGGCTTTCTCTGTTCTCATGCGGTTGGGCCGGCGTAGGATTTTTAGAGTCTGTTGATCGAGCTAATGGTTGGTTTTTTGTTCGACAGCGCTTCTTGGAATATGCGCCTGAGATCTTGTTCTTGTTGACAGCCAATGGCATAGGAAAAGTCAATAACTGACGGTGCTGCTATCATCGTGTGTATATCGCTGTGGGTTGAATATGCGTGCGAAACGTACGCACGTTCCTTTTTACGCTGTTATTCGTCTTATTCTTAGATTTATACATTCAATAATAAGCTTATAACGGTAAATGAGGATATTGGGAATAACCGAGAGAAGGCACATTAGCTAGGATGTAACAATTGATTGATTGATATAGTTTATTATGCCCCAGTCAAACTTTCGGGCAAACAAGGTGTAATTACATCCTAATACTTCACCAATGACCAACAATAACAATGATAAAAATTATAATAATAATAATAATTCCGGTGAACGAAAATGGTAATAGTGGCGGTAAAACGGAATGATGATAAGACCGGAGAAAATTATACTAATAACAATGAAATACAATAAAATAAACTAAAAATAAGAATACTAGCTATATTGTACATGCGTGACATTTCAATTGTGATGAGATGGTAATTCATGTAGACTATACAATATTGCTGAATACGAAATACAATTTTTGCGAAGAATATATAATACTACATGATACCAATGATAATGATCGAAATTTTATACAGGCGGTATCGTGCATACGCAACCAATCACAATAGAGAACAGTGTGACATAAAGAAACTAAAAATAACTGAAATAACAAAATTAACTAAATAAACTAGAGTAAAACTTTGACCAAATTTGATCCATAACTAATTTTGACTATTTAGCTATTTAGCTGTAGTACCGCCTACTGAATGTTGATAGTAGAACAAAAATAAGGTAAAGTAATATAACATAAAATGGGAAAATTACAAAGAAATAAATTAAAATACTGCAACGGTGATTTTCCGCGCGATACAGAATCGACCATAAGGAAACAAGAAAAATAACTATTACAACTTTAACTTAGAATCTAAGCTTTCAGGAAGAAGAAAACGTAATAGTACTAGTACGGGAACTATGATAAAATAAACAAGATAAACTGAATAAACTAAATAACGTTTGGGCGTCGAGATGACCGATGGGTAGGCGCGAGCGCGCCTCAAAATCCAACCATGAATCACTTACATGAACCACTTACACGAGCTAACCAAGCAAAAGCGAAAGCAACAATCAAAAATAGCCAAAATGACAGAAACAGAGAATTTTCCAGAGAAGAAAACAGAAAAGAGGTAATTCCAGCCATCATCATCGCTGCAGGTTAACCTTCTCGGAGCCAAGGTTGAAGCCAAGGCTAATTTACCACCGTTCACCCGCCATCTCGCCACTTAGCAAGTGCTCAAATAACTGCGATTTAAAAATACTCAACGAAGAAGAGCCGGTTACACTCGCAGGGAATGAGTGCCGGAGACGAAAAGCCGCCACACTAACAGAGTTTTGATACATGATTGTTCTGGCAAAGGGAATTATGAAGGTAGGGGATGGTAATCTGTGTGACATTCGAGAATTGGGATCGACCATGCTGAATAACTCTTTGATGTAGTCCGGGACTCTCTCATTTAAAAGCTTGTAGACGAAAATTGTAAGAAAGAAAGCACACCTATTCGTTGCGGAAAGCCATTTTAAGCGATGCCTGAAAACAGTAACGTGCTCATCACGTCGTATATTTTACACGAATCGGATGCAACAATTTACGAGCCTTTGTAGTTTGGTGTTAAGAGTGTCAGGCACATTGTTGTACACTATCGAACAATAGTCCAGCTTCGGGAAAACTAAAGCACTGATTAATTTGGCTCGTAAATCGGTCGACAGAGAGTTACGGTGATGTTTTAACTTATGGAGAGTACCATGAACGTCTCGAGAGATACGTGCCACATGACCTTTCCAGGAGAGAGACGAGGAAATTGATAATCCTAAATTGCAATGTTCCGTGACATAAGGTATGGGAGTATAGCTCACACGTATAGCCGGCAGCTCAGCTAAGTTCAGTGTTCTTATACGGGCGTTGCTGCCTGGGATCAGAACGCACGACTTGGATCGGCTCAGAGATAGTTCGTTTGCTATAGAGTGCTCGTATATAGCTTTGACATCCCCACATACACGAGCAAGAGTCAGGTGTAAATCATTTGGTGTGCAGCTGCAGTAGATCTGTGTATGGTCCGCGAACATCATGTATCGCGAGTAACATAACCCATCCGATATATCGTTCACAACGAGGGAAAATAAAAGAGGCCCCGGCACCGAACCCTGTGGCACACCTAGGTTTGTGGAACGCCACGTCGCGGCATCACCATGCTCATCAATGACTATTTGGGAACGACCCGAGAGGTACGAGTACACCCACTTCAGAGCGGTGTCAGAGAAGCTTAGTCGTTTAAGTTTAGCTAGAAGAAGGTGAACTTTGTCGAACGCCTTGCTAAAATCAAACATCACTGATATGGTTAGCATGCCTAAGTCCACTGCTCACCGGATATTATCACAAATTTTGATTAAAGCGGTCTGAGTTGAAAAGCCTACTCGATAAGCGGATTGTCTTGGATTGATCAGATTATATGAGTCAACGAAGTCAGCGATTTGGTTTTTTATTATCCGCTCAAATAACTTAGATACTTCCGATAGGTTAGCGATAGGACGCGTATCGGATGGCGCTTTTAGTGACTTGCCCTTGACCAGCGGTTGCAAGTGCGCTTTTTTCCAAAGCGAGGGAAAGTAGCTGTTATCAATGGAGGTGTTGTGTCCGCAAACTTGTGCAATACGAAAGTATTTGCGCAACTGCGAGAGTTCCACTTTGTTGCCCTCCTTGCGAGAGTGACACTTTATTGCCCTCCTTGCGAGAGTTACACTTTCGCCAAAATGCAAACATCAAAACGACACTTTGCGACACATCCTAACCAAGCATCTTATGATGCTTGATCTGGGGCAAATTACGACAATCAGCGTCGACAATTAAGAGAAGACACCAGGAAACAGGCAGTCCTTGGTTGGCTTTTGAACGGTTTGGTCCTAAGGTACGACCGACACACTGTAAATTCAATTATAAGACCAGCCCAGTAATAAACTTATATTCCTATTCAACGAACTTGAGTTCCAACTCTTAATTTCGCAACGATCCCAAAATTACCTATCCCGGGTTCTCGAGACGGGGATACAACATTGATGGCAGCGGTGGGATCTGCCGAAGAGTTCGTTCATTGTACGTGGACACCCACAACAACCACTCAAGCACCATAAGCGAGTGACCGAGTCAACCCGTGTGCTAGAGTGAGACATCCCGACCGAGTCGGAAGAGGAATCCAGAGGAAAGGCTACAGCCAAGCAGAGCCAATCCCAGAAAACCCGGATCCCGAGGATCAACGGAAGAAGGACTCAACAATCAGAAAAATCGTACCCAGAACCAGAGTACGAAACGGAGGAACGAAGACCAGGACGATCAGCAGATCATCTATCAGCATGCATCTTGCGATCATCTACCTGTAAGTGACGGAACATTTTATAAATAAACTCCTCCAAAGCCAGAGAATTCGTCTATGTCGGATGAAGAAAAAGCAGACCGGTATCGATTGCCCGGGAGAGACGAACTATCGCGATCGTTAGATTCGTTTTTTAACACTGTCGTAAGTTACGACGGTGAGAGTGATCTAGGCCGAAAGCGTCGTAGGGAAAATCCAAGCACAGAAAAACTAGTTTTGACTCCTGTAACGTACGCGAAATATTTAAATCCGAAGCGTCAGCATAATCAGCCTTCGGAACACAATTCGTCAGACGCATCGTCCAGTGCTGACGAAACATTTAATCCCGTTGAAACCGAAAGAAATCGCGAATTAAATCACCACGATTTTACGCTATTAAACCAACGGACAGAAACAATGGCGGAACACGACGACTATATGTCAATGAAAGAGGCTCGAATGAGCATACCCGTATTCGACGCATCCAAACCGGAAGCCGTTACAGATTTTATACGAGCAATAAAATACGCGTCAACTCGAGTCCGTCCCGAAAATGTCGCAGATTTATTACAAGCTATATTGCATCTCAAATTACAAGGCAAAGCCGCGGCGGACCTGCGTTACAAAAACGTAGAGACGTTCGACGATTTGCTGACGTTATTAAAATCACTGTACGAGGCGAAGCGAACAGTCCCCGCGCTACAAATCGAATTCAATTCCTGTAGACGAAAACATGACGAGACTGTACAAGTTTACGCAAACCGCGTCGAATCTATAATGATGGATTTAATCAAGGGTTGCACGCCCATGGTCAATTCAGAACATGGACTTCGCAAGGACCTGCAGTTAATGGTAAGGTCACGCGGGTACCACGATTTAGGGGAAGCAATCCGCGGAGCAATCGAAGAGGAAAAATCGGTCGAAGGAACAAAAACAATCGCGAAGAGCGTCTCCCACAGTAGCGGACAGTCCGCACCGTCACACGCCCACGAGGGGCGAAAATCGTTCCTTTTTCAAACGCGCGCGTCGCATCAGGCGCAAACACAAGCGCGTTATAGCTTGCCGGTGCCAACGAAAACGATTAATCAAGCAGAAATAATTTGCAATTATTGCAAAAAACCGGGTCACAGGTTATCACCGTGCCCGAGTTATCAACAGAAGCGTTACAATTACGCACCAAACAATAAGTTCCCAAGAAAACAAAATGAGTATAGGCCAAATGAAGAAACCCAAGAAAATACGCCCAAAAGAACCGTCAGCTCATTAGCAGTCGGCGTCCTCTCAATACAGAGAGATACAAAATGCGTTCAAGTGAACGAGAAAAAATTATCGCAAAGAAAAATAATGGACATTCTACTCGGAAAGCCATATGTATACAATGACAAGGCGCCGAGAAGAATCTACCACGTCAGCGCTCAGCTGCCGCGAGTACTCACCAGTGACCTACATATAACGTCAAAGCAGGCTCGCGACAAAATGCTGACGCTCCGTTGTGACACAGGGGCCCAGTGCAGCATAGTAAAAGTGAATGAGGTGGATCCGGAAACACCCATCGGGGACGAGATAATAGAACTTCACGGCCTCGGGGGCAAGGCGTTCCGCACGCTCTGCACAGCTGAGCTGAAACTGGACACCCCGGCCGCTGTGATAACGCACAAGTTCCACGTGGTCGGCAAGGAAGTACCTCTAGCAGTAGACGGACTCCTTGGAATGGATTGTATAGTCGAAAAGGGAATAAACATACTTGGAGGAAAAATGATAGAAATTCAAGGGCACAAAATCCCGTTTGTACACGGCACGAAATACTTGAAAATACCCGCCCGCACAGAATGTATTGTGCAGGCGAGGACGATGGGAAAAGGCCAAGGATTTACAAGGAAACAAAAAATCCAAAAGGGAGTCACGCTGGGAAAGGCCATCGTGAAGGCAGAGGCAAACACTTGCCCTGTAATAATAAGGAATGTGCTCGAGAAAGAGCAAATTATTAAAAGACCTACGGTCGAGCTGGAAAAAATGGAAATCGCCAAGGTTAGCCTGGAAAAAGAAAACTGCGACAAAAAGAAGAAAGAAGAGGAAACTCGTGAAGAAGCCAAAAAAAACCGCGGAAATACGAAAGAAAAGGATTGAAAAAAAGGACGGAATTTTTTATGAGGAAATCGGGACGATGTCAATAACCCGCGACGTGTGGAAACTGGCAGTAAAAATGGATCTTAGAGGAATAGCGGAACAGGAAGCGCAGATCACTGAAGCCATGAAGAAAATAATAGACCTATGTGTTCAAGACCTGCGGGCCAACTTGCTCTGTCATATGGCGACAAAAACGACTCGCATGGTCGATAAAATCAACAACGAACTACAGGCCGCATACGACATAACAGGAATTTAAAAAATTCGTTATCGGCGGCGTTTGATAGACGGATTAGGGGGAATAATAAAAGCAATCACAGGAAATATGGATGCACAAGACGCATGAGAAATGAGCAACGAAATAAACAAAATAAATAAAAAGCAAAAAACAGTAGAAGACGCCTTAAAAGGAAATGTGCTAATTTTGAACTTAACAATAGATCTTCTTAATCGATCATCAATCCGTTTGGAAGACAATCAGAAGGTGCTACAAGCTCTCGTGCAACAGTTCGAGCAACGGGTGGTCAACCAGTACAACGACCAAAACACCCGGCAACAATTGGATGAACGAATAGCGGCTGTAAGCCTCATCGTAGAATCATTACTGAACGACGTACGACAAATAGTTAATTTTTTAATAGGACTCACGAGAGGAATGGTGAGCCCAAGCATACTATCTCCAAGAGAATTGATAAACTATTTGCCTGACGCTTTCCCCAATTTGCCAATAGGGCATACGTTCCCTACCGCAATAAACTACGCGCAAATGCCAAAATTATTGGAGTTGTCAGAAGTAGGCGCGTATAGTACGAAAACGTACATTGTACTTATAATCAAAATACCGTTAATTGGCACTGAAGAATATAAAATCAGCAAAGCCTATCCTCTGCCTGCCAAAATAAAAAATCATAGTTATCATTTTGTAGAAATAAAAAATGACCTTGTCGCGGTCGAAGCCACAAGAGAATCGTGCTTACACATAACAAACAATGATTTAGAAAATTGTAAAGCCATAGCGTCACATTGTTATTGCCGGCCAAAGCAAGCAGCGCGTCCCGCTCATACGTGCGCGTCGTGCGAGGTGGCATTGTACATTGCACCTAAAGATAAATACGCAAATTGCGACCAAAGAGTTGCTCAGATAAATAGCACTTTAATTATTGCGGTAGAATGCCATGGTAGGTGGCTATACGTTGCACCGGAGCTCGAAACGCTTCTCATCCATTGCGGAAAACAACCAACCGCGCACGAGACCCTTACGGGTGCAGGGACTCTGGCTTTGGACGGAAAATGTTCCGTCACCGCTCCTAGTTTTAGACTAGAAACAGTCGGCGAAATAAGACAGAACGTATACGCCGATTTCCTACCACAATATAATTTATCATTCTTGTCTACAGATATGAACATACTTGATCACACATCGACAAAATTTGTATTCCCGCACGAAATCATAAACGATCCAAAATAATTAAACAGGATCAGTGAACGTTTAAAAAACAAAAATTAAATTAAACAAAGAGTCAAGCGATTCAATTACATATAGACATATAATAGGTAACTATTCACTAAGCACAATCGCGCCGATAATACTTGGAATAGCCTGTATATGCTATTACCGCATAAAACACGCAAGGAAACCTGTCCACGACGAGGACCAAAACAACGACGAGCGGACGCAACCAAGCGAAGCACAGTCAGCAAAAAGGAAGCTGTCCGTGCCCAAATTGACACTAAAAATCAAGCGAAACACATCAACGACGAGTTCCGTGTAAAATAATCATACGAGAAATGTATTGAAAAAAAAAATATATTGTAATTACGCGAGATTTATTTTAAGAAAAAAAATAATAACTATATATATGGGATAATCACACGGGAACATGGATTTAGAGTTTTGTAAACCGAAGGAACGACCATTGATGCAAAACAAATCCCAGGAGGGATTTGATCTTTTAAGGGGGAGGGATGTTGTGTCCGCAAACGTGCAATACAAGATATTTACGCAACTGCGAGAGTTCCACTTTGTTGCCCTCCTTGCGAGAGTAACACTTTATTTCCCTCCTTGCGAGAGTTACACTTTCGCCAAAATGCAAACGTCAAAACGACACTTTGCGACACATCCTGACCAAGCATCTTATGATGCTTGACCTGCGGCAAATTACGACAATCAGAGTCGACAGTTAAGAGAAGACACCAGGGAACAGGTAGTCCTTGGTTGGCTTTTGAACGGTTCGGTCCTAAGGTACGACCGACACACTGTAAATTCAATTATAAGACCAGCCCAGTAATAAACTTATATTCCTATTCAACGAACTTGAGTTCCAACTCTTAATTTCGCAACGATCCCAAAATTACCTATCCCGGGTTCTCGAGACGGGGATACAACAGAGGTATTGAACATTTTTGTCAGCTAGTCGACTACTACAGGACAGGCATTCCGAAGACTGAAGGCCGATACCCCGTCCGGGCCTGTGGCGAGTGACGACGACTTGAGCTCGTCAACTTGACGACGAACTGTCGTATCCTCAATAATTGCGAACGAAAAAATAAGGTTGGGCTCCGGAATGTGCGACAAGACTGTTTGATTTTTATGCCAATTCAGTGCGGAAAATGAAGTAGAGACGGAGGAGTAATGATCATAAAGGGCCTCGGCCGAGAAAAAATTCAGTGGCACGGACAAGGTAACTTTGACTAACCCAAGTCATAACTCGTTCCAGAGGGCGGCAGGATCATTTAGCGTGCCTAATCGTTGTAGGTGATAGCGATTTTTCGCTTCACGAATATCACGTGTCAGTGAATCGCGACACCGTAGCCGAACAAGCTGTTTGCTCGTCTTGCCGAACGATAGAAACAGTCTTTGATTCTACTGCGGTGGCGGAGTTCCTCGGTGAGCTATGATGCAGGTGGTCGGGATGCAGCAAGAGTACGCCATGGGGCATGATTATCCATAGCCATGACCAATGCATCAGAGAAATGCGCTACTTTTTGTTCCAAGTCTAAAGCATAATGAGTCACGTTTACATTATTGAGTAAAGATGAAACTAGATTCGCGTACTGCTCAGGATTAAAGGACGCGATGCATTGGCGTTAAAAGGAACGAGTGTTTGGCTCGGTCAGCTTAAAAGAATATACGACTTCGAGCAGGTCGTGTCCGTTAATGAATGGGGTGGAGGACTTGGAATACGATTTCAACTTGTCAAGATCATCTACTATAATGACGTCTAGCCACGAGGTGCAGGAATCCGTGTGAAACGAAGCTCCAGTGTCTACCAAGCTTAGGGCTGTTGTAAAAACGAAGTTTTTAAGATGGTTCGATTCGAAGTTATCGCTCAGGAGATTGCAATTGAAATCTCCAGTGATTATAATATTTCGGTGAGAATACGAGAACTTAAAATAGACCTCGATGAATTCATCTAACAGCCGCACTCGAGGCCTCCTGTATATAGCTGCAAACAGTAATGAGTCAACGCCCTGTGGATAGATGTTCAATAAGATGAATTCTGGTGAATTGGAGAAGAGGCTTCGAGACTTAGCAAGCACATTTGCCTTTAGAAATTTTAGAATATATTCCGATACTCCCCCTCCTTCTTTACCTTCTCTGTCATTTCGAATAACGAAGAACCCGTCGATGTTTATGAGGGAGTCATGAATATGCGAGTGTAACCGGGTCTCGGATACGACAATTATATGGTAGAGTTTGTTCTGCAAATATAACCTGATTTGATGAATGTGAGCAGGAAGAGAGTTATCATTAAATAGTGCAACGTTGAGTGCTGAGTGGGCTGAAGCGATGGCAGGCGTGACGACTGAGTCATAATCTTCTGGTGTGGGCGCGGTCGACTGAGTCATAATCTTCTGGTGTGGGCGCGGATCCAGGCAAGGAGGTGGGTCAGTTTGAGGGCACAAGATCTTCCTCTGATCTGACTACAATAAAAGGCTGCCCCTCGGCTTTTCTTGCGTAAATAGTGCCATTTTTTGGCCAAATGAATTTGTAACCTGTGGCTTGCGCTTTGACCTTAACTCTACGTAGTACTTTGTATGTCCCCGAGGGGAGCAATTCATTGACGAAAATGTTGAAGTCTTTCGTTGTGTCTGAGCAGCCTTTAATTACCTCCGACCATTTCAACACGCCCTTTTCACGCTTCTTGCTGAGGAGAATATCTCTGACTGTGCTTGAGGTCAAAGTGACTATGTACGAGATTTTTAAGTTAACTACAGGTTCGCCGAAAGCACCTGTTCAGGAATTACGATCCACTCGTAATTCCCCAATTGTTCATAATTTTCTGCGGGAACTAGACAAGCGAGTCACGCCGGGATCCTCTCGTGGCTGTCGTCGATGGCGCCTCTTTTCGGGGCATTTCCTTTCATCGATTGCGTGATCGCGCGGCTTTTCCCTCACTCACTCTAATTATTTCCTCATCAATCACAGAGACTACACGCGTCGTCTCATGGGTTGGTCAGTAAACAGGAAACTTCTTCATCGTATTTTTCGGAGCCATAGTTCCTCGGATCGTACAGTACTCGGGACGTAGTTACAATCGCGTACGTCGGGCGATATTACTGCGTTACGGGCGGATCGTCGAGATCTCGGTCGATCCGATCCGTCTCCCGCGTGTCGGGACGCGTCTCAAGGTAGCGGCCATTGTCCACCTTCGTTCGGGAAAGTTCTCATCAACACCTTAAAACCGGGCTTTCCTCACATTTACCGGGCTTATTTTCCACACGTATACTATATCTTTGTATGATCTAAGGAGGGGTGCATCAAATAAAACCTCTCACTTTTATCTTACGTACGAATAATGCTTTATTACCTATTACGATACACGCGAAGGAACGACCCGACAAGAAGAAACGCACCGAAAGTAATTGACCAGTAAGTACGAGAGAAGACTGGAGGCATTTCGCCTACTAGAAGGGCGTCCTCGCAATGAGCGTTTGCTTGCGACGGTTGCGCTGTCGGTAAGGAAGGGCGTGTGGAGTATCACAGTTTGTGGTTACTGTCGCTGGTGGTCCCGCGAGTGGCAGAGACGCCACAGTCACTCCCCCTCCAGTGACTTTCACGTTAGTGGAAGGAAACGTGACAGTTTTTTTACTAGCATCCTTAGGGGGTCTATCCCCAGTAGAAGACTTGTTGGTATCAGGTACACGAAGGTCCTGCCGCTTCAATGAAGTGTCCTCCTTGGCGATATAGGCAGGTTTGAGGCATTCGATTGAGACGGATTTCTCAACTCCGTTCACGGAGATCAGGAAAACCCGATCATTGATTCGTTTGACAATCCGATGAGGACCCGAATATGGTGGTTCTAGAGGCCGTCGGATTGAGTCAATTCGTCTGAAGACG
Source organism: Ophion ellenae (assembly GCA_963210295.1). Classification (NCBI taxonomy): domain Eukaryota; kingdom Metazoa; phylum Arthropoda; class Insecta; order Hymenoptera; family Ichneumonidae; genus Ophion; species Ophion ellenae. The sequence goes on from OY723386.1 coordinate 30,915,751, forward strand.
TGAGTGCAAGTTTGCAGATCCTTCAGGATGAAGAGCCGTGACTTGATGTGATGAGCTGTTGGCGTGGGTCTCACACTTCGTATGTGCTCCCTGAACTTTTCTAAGAATACCTTTGGATCTGCGGGCACATTTTGAGAAACGAAAAATTCCCCTGGTACACGTAGCTCGGTACCATACAGCATTTCGGCAGGCGAAGCTTGTAAGTCTTCTTTGAAGCAAGTGCGTAGTCCAAGAAGCACCGTCGGTAAATGCTCGATCCATGGAATCTGTGGATTGCATATGAGCGCTGCTTTAAGTGTGCGATGCCATCGCTCGATGAGCCCGTTCGATTGTGGGTGGTAAGGAGTTGTGCGAATCCGGTGAGCTCCGACCATGCGCCCTAGCGCCGTGAAGAGTGCTGACTCGAACTGTGAGCCTTGATCGGTGGTTATCTTGAGAGGAGTTCCGAATTGGCATATCCATTGGGTGTAGAACGCAGAACCGACGGTTTCCGCTAGGATGTTTTTCATCGGAACGGCAATTGGCCACCTGGAGAACCTGTCGATCATGGTCAAACAGTAACGGAACTCACCGATTTTGGGCAGTTCGATGATATCGAGATGGACGTGCTCAAAGCGATTATCCGGGACGTCTTTTTTTTTGGGAGTGAGCCGGTTGTGCCGATGAATCTTCGCCCGTTGACATGGCACGCATTCACGTGCCCAGCGCAGTGCGTCCTTTTTTAGACCTGGCCAGATGTACTTTTCCTTGAGTTGACGACAGGTCACCCGACCACTGGGATGAGCCAGCCCATGAATTACGTCGAAAGCTCGACGACGAAGTTCCTTAGGAATGTAGGGTCGTACCCAGCCTGCAGAGATGTCGCAGAGGATATTGTGCCCCTCAATCGAGAGACGCTGGAGTTTGAGCGACGTTTGCACCTGCAAATTCTGCAACTCCTCGTCCTGAGCCTGTGAGTTCCCTATGGTTTCGGCGTCTAGTGCGGTCGGCATGCCTATCGCGTTGATGCGCGAAAGTGCATCAGCCACGACATTGTCGTCGCCGCTGATGTGGACAATCTCAGTGGAGAACTGCGATACGTAGTCCAAGTGGCGCAGCTGTCAAGGGGACGCTTTATCAGATCGCTGAGAGAATGCGTAGACTAGAGCTTTGTGGTCCGTCTTGATGACGAACTGCCGAGCTTCGAGAACATGGCGGAAGAACTTGATCGCAGCATAAATCGCGAGGAGTTCTCGATCGTAGGTACTGTAGCGCGTCTCCGCCGAGGTAAGCTTGCGCGAGTAGAATCCAATTGGCTTCCACGCGTCTCCATCAAGTTGCTCCAAAGAAGCTCCGATTGCGTAGTCGGAGGCGTCAGTTGTTAGGGCCAACGGTGCCGAAGGCGACAGAAAAGCAGTCCTGGTAGCAGCGACGACACTGTTCTTACAGTCCTCAAACGCCTTTTCGGAGACTGGGTTCCAGTCTACTTTGCGTTTATCCTTTTTCTTTGCGTTTTTTAGGTAGTCGTTGAGCGGAGCCTGAAGTTCTGCTGCCTTCGGAATGCAGCGTCGGTAGTCATTCAGTATACCCAGGAATCGACGAAGGTCGGAGATCGTTTCCGGCTTAGCATAGGTGGCAATCGCCTGTACCCGATCAGCCGGCGGTAAGTACCCGTCTCTGTTGATGGTGTAGCCGAGATACACGACTTCGTTCTTTCCGAAGTAACACTTGCCAGGATTGATGGTCAGCCCGTGCGCACGGAGAACAGCGGAAATCGTCTCTAGGTGTTTCAGGTGTTCTTCGTGGGAGCTCGACATAATTATTAGGTCGTCAATGAAACAAGCCACGAAGTCCAATCCACGCAGAATGTTGTCCATATGCCGTTGAAACGTTTGCGTAGCATTGCGAAGGCCAGGTGGCATGCCCACGAATTCGAAAAGGCCGAAAGGCGTCGTTACGGCAGTCTTTTCGACGTCCTCCGTGGCCACAGATATCTGATGGTACGCCCGTACTAAGTCTAGTGTGGAGAAAATGGTCTTACCATGTAAGCGTCCGAAAATGTCCTCGATGAACGGCACAGGGTATCTGTCTGGCACTGTTTGCGCGTTGAGCTTCCTGTAGTCACCTGTCGATCGCCAGCCACCGAGCTTCTTTGGGACCATATGCAGCGGGCTTGCCCACTGACTGCTGGATGGACGGATGACACCGTGGTGGAGCAGGAGTTCGAAATCTTCCTTGGCCACCTTGAGTTTTTCGCCGGTGAGTCGACGGGCTCGTTCTGCTACCGATGGCCCAGTGGTGACGATGTGATGGGCGACAGTGTTTCTAGCGTCTTCGCGTGGAGCTGAACGGGGCCGTGTGATGTCCTCGAATCTTTGGATGAGTTCAGTGTAAGCCTTACCGATGGAATCGTTGGGAATATCTAGGGTCTCCACCGTGGAGACGCTAAAGATGTCGGTCTCGCACAGTTCTCCTTTGACGTTGAGTGAAGTCAGAGCGTCCATGAGGCGACGACCCTTTAAATCGATGATGAGTCCGTAGTGTACGAGGAGGTCAGCTCCGATGATGGCTGATTTCACATCGGCGATGACGAAGGCCCACTTAAAGGCACGCCGCAGTCCCAGGTTCAACGTGAGGACCAGCTGTCCGTAAGTATTAATTGTTGTAGAGTTAACGGCGTATAGCTTCAGTTCAGCAGGGTGGAGCTTGCGGTTGACAGCACTTTTTGGCACCAGCGATACAACGGATCCTGAATCAATTAGGAATTTCAGGTTAGTGGCCTTGTCAAACATGTGAAGGCGGTACTCCCTATTGCGGGCTATGTAATTGTTGTTGCTGTCACCCGTCGCCTGAACGGACGACAGCTCCTCTAGTTTTCCTGGTTGCTAGCAGGTAAGAGCGGATCCTTTGATGTGCATGGTAGGGTGCATCGATAAGCTTGTGGGCCGAACTTGCGATGGTAAAAACACAAACCCGTCGACGAGGGCGAGGCAGCTCGTGATCGAGAGCGAGGCCTACGGTCTCGGTTGCCGCCAGGAGTGGTCGACCTCCGAGCCCTGTCTTTGGTTAGTGTAAGGAGCTCCGTTAGAGCTTGTCGAATTTCTTTCAACTCACCCGCGAGTGTGTTGGAACTGCTGTCCTTATGATGCGTTGAGTCATGAGATCTGTGCGGCGAGTGCGACCGCCCGGGACGGGTGGTCGTAGGAACTGTTGTAATTTTCCATAAGCTCGTCCGCCGCTATCGCGAGTTCATCCAAGGAAGAGCCCCTGAAAATCTTCAGGAACTTTTGTGTGTTGTCGGGGAGTAGCGCAAGCCACCGGATACGAAGCACGTCTTCCGATGCACGGTCCCCAGCCAATGTACGCATTTGTCGAAGCAGCTGGGAGGGTTTCTTGTCACCCAGATCAAGCTCTGTCAGGAGCTTATGCATTTGTCTGTCCACGGAGTCCGAGAATCGACGCATAAGGTTTATCTTCAGGTTTTGATACTTATCGGTCGCTGGCGGATTGCGGAAAATGTCGGAAACTTCCTGGACAGCAGCGGTGTCGAGAGCTCCTATAACGTGGTGATATTTAGAATCCTCGTTGCGGATGCGTTTGGCCCGAAAAATCGATTCGATCTGAATAAACCACAGCTCAGGGTGGTCACGCCAAAACGCGGGTAGCGAACACGTTTGGATGGCTTCGACGGTGTAGCTCGACGTGTCCGTTGTGGCGGATGCCTCGGCCTGACGTTGATTTTCCTCGCTGTTCTCGGGGAGCGGCTTCACGGGCGTCCGCGGCGTCGCCATGTCGAGCACGTGTGCACTTGTACGCGAACGCACCAAATATATTGTTTTTTTGTTTCTCTATTTGTCAAAATCACGTCGGGGTCACCATTAAGGAGGGGTGCATCAAATAAAACCTCTCACTTTTATCTTACGTACGAATAATGCTTTATTACCTATTACGACACACGCGAAGGAACGACCCGACAAGAAGAAACGCACCGGAAGTAATTGACCAGTAAGTACGAGAGAAGACTAGAGGCATTTCGCCTACTAGAAGGGCGTCCTCGCAATGAGCGTTTGCTTGCGACGGTTGCGCTGTCGGTAAGGAAGGGCGTGTGGAGTATCACAGTTTGTGGTTACTGTCGCTGGTGGTCCCGCGAGTGGCAGAGACGCCACAGATCTTTTGTTAATATGATTTTATATTATTTTTCCGTACATCAAGAACTTGGCGCCTTTTCTTTTTCCACCTACACCCGATCTTCCGGGTCCTTCTCAAACATTTTTGGTCCTTCGAGCCGGATCTGGTGGGGGATTACGTGCCAGTTCTTCGAGAAAAAGTGCAGTAAAACGTGTGTGAGAAAATTCGGGATAATTTTCGGGACTTATTTCTGGACGAATCGGGACTCAGTGAGTTTTTTCGGGAGTGGAAGTCGAAGCTCGCAAAAGTTTTGCTCAGCGAAGACGCCACACGACGCGTTTGCTCGAGTTTGAATTTTCAACGGCTTTGTTTCACGCGTCTAGTGCGCACTCTCTCACTCCCATCCCGCCATACGCGGCGTCTCTCAGGTATATCACGCGTCGATAGTGCGCGCTCTCTCCTTCTCAGGGAGGAGTGCTCTCATTAGCTATCGGTGTCACGTTCAGCCTTCGGGCAGAGAAGACCGTGCGCGCTCTCTCGCGTTCACATTCAGCCTTCTCATTGGCTCTCGCTCAGTATCTCGCAGGCTTCGTACAGTGTGGATCATGCGTTCTCTCTCCGATATACGTGACAGAACCACAAGTGAGATTTTACGCGCAACGCTTGGGGTCCTCTCATCGACAATCATACGCGTTACAATTTTCGGGACATTTTTCTCAGAGAGGTGCTACGCTCGCGAGACACGTGCTCGGGGGGTTAACGTGCCGGCCACTCATGGGACGTTTGGACTCAACAGGCCACGGGAGCTCATTCGGTACGCAAAGGAGCTTCATCGAACATTTGGTGAGTTTTTCTCAAGAAATCTGTCGGGTTAGTTTCAGTGTCGCTTAATTGACATTCGGGCGTTACGGGGGATATTAGGATATCTGTGGCCCCAAGTTTTGGCCATGCAGTCTTTATATTTGGCCCAAAATAAGACTTTTTTCAAGAATACAAAAAATCGAAATTCGGCTTTTAAGGGGGTGAAACAGAGGTTTTAAATTTTTAATGAGGCGGAGTATTTTTTGGGTAGATTTCTTTAGAATTCGGCGTAAACATTCTAGAAAACAAGTAATTTTCAAAGAGTTAGGTAGTTCATTGAAACACGATTTGTAACGGGATAAACGGGAGCTTGGAACGTTGTTAAACATGGGGATATTACGGTATCTGTGGCCCCTAATTCTGACCACGCAGCCATCATATGTGACCCAAAATAAGACTTTGTTGAGGAGTGGTAAAAATCGAAATTCGATCCTTAAGGGGTTGATACAGGGGTTTTAAAGTTTGTATGGGACATCATATTTTTTTGACAGATTTGCTTGAAACTTGGTGTAAATACTCTACAATACAAATAATTGAACACGTATTTCTGCATTTCCTAAAAGTGGACCCTTAAGAGAGTTAAACGGGAGGGTAAAAGTTTGTATGAGACAACATATTTTTTTGTCAGATTTACTTGAAACTTGGCATAAATACACTAAAATACAAATAATTAAACACGTATTTCAACAATTTATGAAGTTTAACCTTTAAGGGGGTTAAGCGGGAGTGTTAACGTTGATAAGAGAAAACATATTTTTTTACCAGATTTAACTTACTAAATCAATTGAAGAAACTTACTAAATTGATTTGATATAGAACACTAGATGTTTTCCTCTGTGTTTGGTGCGTGTAGACAGTCAAGTAGTACTTTTTTAGCCCCTTAACTGTGTTTGTTTCAGTTGGCATAAATATACCAAACAAATACATGTGTAATTATTTGTATTGGAGTGTATTTATACCGAGTTTCGAGCGAATCTGACCAAAAAATATGTTGTCTCATATAAACTTTGAAACCTCTGTTTCACCCCCTTAAGCGTCGAATTTCGATTTTTACCACTCTTGAAAAAAGTCTTATTTTGGGTCAAATATGAAGACTGCGTGGTCAGAATTAGGGGCCACAGATATCGTAATATCGCCGCGTTACGCGTCCACTTGGCCTGTGAATTGGGAGTTCGTTTGGACAATTTTCGGTCATTGTCGTGCGCCCGCAGTGGCTTTGGACAATTTCAGTCATTTTCGGGTGTGCGTAGCGACATTGGACATTTTCAGTCATTTTCGAGTGTGCGAGTGTCTTTGAACATTTTCGGTCGTTTTCGGGTTCGCATAGTAACGTACGGATATTTTGGGTCACCATCGGGTTTGCGCGGTGATTTTGGATATTTTCGGTCACTTTTGGGTTTGCGCAGTGATTCCGGACATTTCCGGGAATTATACCTCACAAGAAGTCGAACTCTCGCACGCGCTCAGCTCATTGGAGTTTTTGATCACTCACCGATCGGGTCTCGGGAAATTTTGGACAGTTCTTGTTTCAAAGAATCGTTTTCGATCATTTTCGGGTTTTACACATCGAGTAGGGTCGGGAGTTTTTTGAACATTATATCAACTAATCGACTTCGAGATTTTTCGGGCGTTACTACACTAGTGCTTCGGAGATTTCGGACGGGTTCCTAGCACTATACTCACGGGTGTTTCGTCTTTCCTCAGTGACGGGAACGCGTAAGCCTCGCGTTTGGTGTCCAGTTCGGATTACCTACGAGTAATTCGGGGACAATACGTCGCACAGCGAGGAATTCGGATTTCCGAGTTTTTCTAACAAATCGGGCTCGGGCTCGTGAGAACGTAGAGACTCCCCGTTCTCAGAACAAGTCAAGGAACGGGCAAGAACGGGCACGGACTCATCATCGGGAACTTACGCCTCACGGGTACACGCAGTCTCATCGGGGCCATCCATTTCGCGGCCTTCTACATCGGGACCGGCTTCATCGGGTGCATCCACATCAGCATCCGGGTATGCATGCTCGCACTGTAAAGGTGCTCACTTCATCGTGGCGTGCTCGAGTTTTCGGCAACTCTCAAACGAGGCAAGACGGGAAGAAGTCATCCGTCAGCGCCTGTGTTTCAATTGTCTCGGGAAACACAGCGTAGCGGCGTGCCAGGGAATGACCAGATGTAAGGAGTGTGATTGTAAACATCATACGATGACCCACACCGGGTAGTCAAAAGCTGGGGACCAACGAGCCACAGGTGCGGCTCAACGCCACACACAGTCGTCCTCTGCGGGAGCTACTAGACCATCGGGAGCTACTAGACCATCGGGCTCAACACAATGAGAGACGGGGGCATTAGCTTGCTCGGGTGCTAGCTCATCAACGCTTCCGGGATTTTCAACTCTGCTGGCCACGGGCTTGGCAGATCTCGAATTAGCATTCGGGGCAACTCACCGGGTACGAATGTTAATCGACAACGGATCGGAGCTCACCTTTGTTTCGGAGAAGTTAGCAAGACACCTCAAGTCACCTGCATTTTACGTTCAGTAAACTCAAATCATGAAATAAATGTTCAAGCGTTCATTTTACCTAAGCTAATGCCTATCCTTCCTTCCTTCTCAACATCCGGATTACATTGGTCTCATTCGGAGGGGCTGAAATTAGCAGACCCAGATTTTGTCTCACCAAGGGCGATTGATTTCATTTTGGGAGCAGACTCATACTCTCAATTTATTCGTCCAGAAATTCGAAAAAGAGCAGACGGGACTCCTATGGCGCAGAATTCGATATTCGGGTGGTTCGTTCATGGCCCAATCGCCAATCGGGCTTCATGTTCGGGATTGTCGCAGCAAGTTTCGGTAGATCACAACTTCGAGGAAGTTCAGGATCTTCTCACTCGATTTTGGGAACAGGAAGAGGCTCCCAGTCTACCTGCTTTTCAATTTACGTCTGAAGAACAGGAGTGTGAGTCTCATTTTGAGCGGACTCACTTGCGGGATGCAACGGGACGGTATATCGTTCGATTGCCGATAATGTCGTCTACGAGTCAACTCAGGGACTCGTACGGTAGGGCAGCCCTGAGCCTGCAAAGGCTATTACGACGACTATCACGGGATACCTCATATCAGAAGCTATATTCAGAGTTTCTGCAAGAATATGAGGAACAGTCTAACATGATACGGGCTTCACGTGCGCTTTCTAAAAAATCACGGGTTTATTATCTTCCTCACCACGGGGTGTTGAAAGAATCGAGCACTACAACGAAATTGAGGGTTGTTTTTAACGGGTCAAGCGCTACGAGAACGGGAGTACCGCTCAACGACATTTTGCACACGGGTGCGAAATTGCAACGGGACATTTCAGACGTTCTATTATGGGTACGACGACATCGATACATCTTTGCAACGGATATTACGAAGATGTTTCGTCAAATTCAGCTTCATCGGGACGATTGGGATCTACAGCGGATATTGTGGGTCGATCAACACGGGAACATAATTGCTTACAGACTCACGACGGCCACATACGGAACCAGGCCAGCTCCGTTTCTCGCCGTTCGCGTTCTTTTGCAGTTGGTGGAGGACGAGGGCGACAAGTATCCCGAAGCGGTCGCTCCTCTTACAATGGGGCGATACGTGGACGATATTTACGGGGAAGCTGATCAGAGGTCGGATCTCATCACACAGGCACATCAACTCACCGGGATTTGCAAGGCGGGCGGCTTTCCACTCGCCAAGTGGCAAAGCAATCATCCAACGCTTCTTACCTCAATCGGGTTCGACATCAGCACAGAAAATTCTCACTCGTTTAAGGATTCCGAGACAAAGGTACTCGGACTTACATGGATTCCAGCCACGGACGTGTTTACATTTACAACACTTCCACTCTCAACCGGGAACAAGATCACAAAGCGGGCTATCTTATCTGAGATTGCCCAGCTCTATGATCCCTTGGGATTTCTCGCACCAGTCGTGATTCGGGCGAAAATCCTCTTGCAAAATCTGTGGCTGGAGAAACTCGGTTGGGATGACGACGTCTCATCGCGGGTCCACGACTCTTGGCTTACGTTTTGTCGGGAATTAGCGGATCTGGGAAACATTTCGGTTCCGAGATGGATTCATCTCACTCCTTCGTCATCCGTGCAGATACACGTGTTTTCTGACGCTTCACAACTCGCAATGGGAGCGGATGTTTGCGTTCGGGTATCGGGACCAGAATCAGCAACACTGGTTACGATGGTTTGCGCAAAAACTAAGGTTGCGCCTATCAAACGTCTTACGATTCCACGTCTGGAACTCTCAGCGGCTCTTCTCCTGGTAAAACTAGTACGGTATGTGCAAGATACTCTCAAGCTCACTGATTCACAGGTTTTTCTGTGGACGGATTCATCCGTCACACTCACTTGGGTAACGAGTCATCCATCTCGATGGAAAGATATCGTTCGGAACCGGGTCTCATTGGCTCAAGAGCTCCTTCCTAGTGGACAATGGAAATTCATCCCGGGACGGGACAATCCTGCGGATTGTGCATCACAAGGGTTAACTGTTTCTCAGCTCGAGCGACATACACTTTGGTGGGACGGGCCTCACTGGTTAACAAAACCTCACTTCCATTGGCCTTCTCACATCACCGGCGCGGATCACACAGCGGTGCTTGAAGAGCGACCAGGCCTCATGCTCACTGTCTCAGCAGGCTCAACTTCACCGGTCTTATGGACCCTCATCCATCGATACTTATCTCTCACTCGGCTGTTGAGAATCACCTCCCTCTGCTTCAAAGTATTTACGACACTTCGAAGACAAAACCAAGGGAGACCGGGCTCACAAATCTTCCCGGGCGACCTGGAACACGCACGGCTTTTTTGGGCTAAAGCCACACAAGGGACACACTTCTCATTGGAGCTCACACTTCTCTCATCGGGACAGGCACTTCCAAAATCGCATCCTCTCACGCGATTGACGGGATTCATAGACTCAGACGGGGTTCTGAGAGTAGGAGGGCGATTACAGCACTCAGCCTTACAACCTGAGGGCAAACACGCCGTCATTCTACCTCGGGATTCGGCTCTCACCCGACTTCTCATCGTAGATGCTCTTCATCGGACGTTCCACGGTGGGGCTCAGGTTACATTGGCATACCTGCGCACTCACTACTGGATCATCGGTGGGCGGGCACCAGTACGCTCATTCATCTTGATATGCGTGAAATGCGCGCGTCAAAGAGGGATAAAAGCTCAGCAACTGATGGGATAGTTGCGTCTCACTCGGGCTACACCTTCACGGACGTTTCTCTACACGGGAGTATATTACGCCGGGCCAGTCTCTCTCAAACTCGGACGAGGGCGAGGCTCTCGATCTCACAAAGGCTGGCTGTGCATATTCGTATGTTTCTCAACCTCAGCGATTCATCTCGAAGTTGTTTCAGACTTGACTTCCGAGGCGTTCATCGCAGCGTTTCGGCGATTCACTGGAAGACGGGGCATCTGTCACACTTTATACAGTGACAACGGGACGAACTTTCAAGGAGCCGACGCAGAACTGCGCAGACTCTTCATCAGCGGGACTCGGGATTCTGAAACAACTGCTGAGATATTGGCCAGTGACGGCACGCATTGAGTGTTCAACCCTCCGGGAGCTCCTCACATGGGCGGGAAATGGGAAGCTGCAGTCAAATCGGTCAAATATCATCTTCGAAGGACGATCGAGGAGACGGCCCTCACGTATGAGGAATTTACGACTCTTCTTACAGAAATTGAGGCCGTTCTCAACGCTCGTCCATTAGGACCTCTCACGGAAGATCCGGACGATCTCTCCGTGCTTACACCGGGACATTTCCTCATCGGGGAAGCGCTCACCGCAGTTCCAGAGCCATCGCTACGGGGAATTAATCCTGCTCGGCTCTCCAGGTGGCAGCTCATACAAGAGCGGCTGCAATACTTTTGGGATCGTCGGTCAACGGGCTACCTACAACGGCAACAAGCCATCTCATAATGGCATCATCCTTGTCACGAGATTCGGGTCGGGTCTTTGGCTCTATTGACTGACGAGAGGACTTCACCTACTAAATGGCCTTTGGTTACGGGTCTTGGAACTGCATCCGGGACAGGACGGACTCACACGGGTGGTCACTATCAAGACCGCCACCACCACACTCAAGCGGCCTATTGCCAAATTGGCCATTCTTCCAATCTCATCCGGGTCTCAAATAATCGACAGCACTGCTGCCGATGGCGGGCGGAATGTTCAGGAATTACGATCTATTCGTAATTCCCAAATTGTTCATAATTTTCTGCGAGAATTAGACGAGCGAGTCACGCCGGGATCGTCTCATGGCTGTCGTCGATGGCGCCTCTTTTCGGGGCATTTCCTCTCATCGATTGCGTGATCACGCGGCTTTTCCCTCACTCACTCTCATTCTTTCCTCATCGATCACAGAGACCACACGCGTCGTCTCACGGGTTGGTCAGTAAACGGGAAACTTCCTCATCGTATTTTTCGGGGCCATAGTTCCTCGGATCGTACAGTACTCGGAACGTAGTTACAATCGCGTACGTCGGGCGATATTACTGCGTTACGGGCGGATCGTCGAGATCTCGGTCGATCCGATCTGGCTCCCGCGTGTCGGGACGCGTCTCACGGCGGCGGCCATTGTCCGCCCTCGTTCGGGAAAGTTCTCATCAACGCCTTAAAACCGGGCTTTCCTCACATTTACCGGGCTTATTTTCCACACGTATACTATATCTTTGTATGATCTATTGTTAATATAATGTTATATTATTTTTCCGTACATCAAGAACTTGACGCCTTTTCTTTTTCCACCTACACCAGATCTTCCGGGTCTTTCTCGAACAGCACCAGTTGATCTAGTGGGGAGTTTTCGTGTCCCGAGTATGTGCGGGGACAACTCCGAGATACCTAGCGTGTGAAAGATCTTCGAAATTAATTCTCTGGGGTTGTCATCATCTTTTAAAGGCATACCCGCTATAACGACCTCACCACTGACTGCGTGCGTCGGAGCAGTAATACCTAGCGAACTGTTGCGGCGCAGCTCGTCAACCCTTGCTCTTAAGGCTCGGTTTGATGTCTCTAGATCGGTTAGACGATGAGCATGCTCAAAAACAGCAGCTTTGATGGAAGGCAACTGCTATAGTAATGCTCTGAATTCGGTGTTTGTTTGTTCTTGGCGCAAACTAAAGGAGGTGATTTCAGCGATTTTTGCATCAGTTTGTACATGTCGTTCGACTAACTTAGCTAGGGTGGCTTCGATAATCTGAGAAGGTGGAGATACAGGTGAAGATCTACGGTCGGTTTTCGAAGACGCCGTGATTGCATTAAGACTGCTACGAGTCGCAGACGACTGACTAAGATTTGAAATATCCGGCGCGGACGCAAGGCAGGCAGCACTCACGGACTGATTTTGACAGTAAGTGGTTGCGTGCACATCCAGGGTGGAATGTTAAGCCACAACCGATGCGATCACTCGTACTACCGGCGATTATCGGCGCCCTGTCAGAATCGGGCATGTTCGCAAGACGGGGGACCGTCGATGAGTGCCCAACAGCAGGTAAAACAGAGAGTGATAGATACTCGCCCAGACCCACCGGATCCGTGGTAGGTGTCGGTCAAGCAGAGCGTGATGGAGTGGTCACACACACATGCAGAAGGCGGCGGCGATGGACTGTATGTGGTTGTGAGAGTCGAAGTCAGAGCCGGAGCGCAAGCGTTGAGCAACTGATGGTCCTACAATTGACAGCGTGATCGATCGAGCGGTGCGCGATCAAGCGGTCACACATACATGCAGGAAGGCAGTAGCAGGTATCGGTGAGTGTAGCGTGAGTAGATGTCCTAGGCCGATTCTAACTCAGGGATCTCAGGGGGGAGCGGGGCAGGGTTGTCCAGCGCGGGGAAGCCAAGTGTGGGGGTACGGCGGAGGAGGGGGGGGGGGGGTCCCCGGGCGTGTGTGACGTCATCGTGGCTAGAGGTCATGGCGATCGGCTTCTCGCCGGGAGCCATACAAATATTAGAAGAAATGTGAAATAAAATATAATGAAAAGATAAATACGAACTTATCGTTATTTTCCCATCGATTCTTATTCTCAAATCTCAATAGATACTGCCGTATCGAGTATCGAAAAACTTTTTGTGACTTGTTACACAAGTATCGAACATCGAGCATGTTATCGTTACTCGATACTCAAATACTTTTGTAATCGGGTATGAAACACATTTTCGATACTCGTTACACAAATATCGAGTAAGGAAAAGCTTTTGGATAGTCGATACTCCTTGTATCGAATATCGAATAAACTTTCGATACTCGATACTCCTTGTCTCGAGTATTGAATACATTTTCGATACTCAATAATCCTTGTATCGAGTATCAAATAAATTTTCAATACTCAATACGCCTTGTATCGAGTATCGGATACATTTTCGGTATTCGATACTCCTTGTATCGAGTAAGGAACAATTCCTCGATACTCGTTATAAAAGTATCAAGTATTGAATAAATGTTCGTTACTCTATACAAAAGTAGCGACCTACAACGATAGCTTGATACTTTCGTATCGATTAACGAAAAGTTTTTCGATACTCGATACGTTTTTATCGAGCAAGAAGTAACGTTCGATACAGCTTTTGGGCAACTCTGTTCTGGCATTACCATTGTTGAAATTGCTGCATATCTAGCCGCCTGACTGTTTAATAATGGATATGATTCGATTTTACGCACAATGAGTACTTTGGATATTATTATTGGGCAGCAAACCAATATGCGTGCTGCCAATATGGATCAGCATCGACTGGCTTGACTCGTAAAGTCCGAAAAAAGCAGCTGCAAGGGCAAAATCAGCTTCATGAAGGAGCTGGAGGACTGTTGTATGGCCCTCACGCACTCTTGCACACACGCACACACACACACTCTCTCAGTTACACACACGTATGCACACACGTACATACACACGCACACGCACACACACGCACACGCACCCACACGCACACTGTGGTGTGGAATTTTCCCTCCGCACAAATGTTCAGGCGCACGCAATTACAACGCATTCCCCTACCCCTCCCCTTTTCGCTGCCTTTCTGCTGTAGCGCGCACCTGATTGGCTATTTATTTTAATTCATAATTGATTATCTATGCGTCTGATCAAAGAAATGACTGAGGACTTTTCGTCTCAGAATTCGTTTTCCTACCAGATGCTAGAAGGGCGTACGTTACTTCTAGAACACCTTGTATATATTTTTTTAATTAGTGGGAAACATAACTTCAAAACGAGTTGACCGATCGTGCTAAAATTGTACACACAACTCAATATAAATATTACCTTGAACTTATACTTACTTGTTTATCAAAATCACGTTCAAAAAGTACTTTTTTATTGCAGACAGAACGAAAATTTCGTCCTAAATTTAAAAAAAAATTCTGGAGGGTTTTTTAAAACAATCTTCTAAATATTTCCAACGTATAAGTCGTCATTTTGCAATATTTGTCAATAAAAAAAAGTATTTCAACTTTTTAATTGTGTGATAAATTGTACGTCAAGTTACGAAAATGTATACGTAAAACGTTTTGTTTCTTTAAAAGAATGTCCATTTTTGCCATCTACATGTATTTTCCGCCTTAAGAGGCCAGTCCACTTTGGAGCCACGAAAAAGGCTATTTTCGCGATTTTTTGTTGTTGAGGATTTGATAAAAGACATGAATGTAAAAGTTGTTAGGCTTGATGAATAAAGTCCTGAAATACATTTTTAAAAAAATTAATTTATTTTTGTTCATTTTTAAGTACAAAAACTATAGTTCAACGTAACGCCTCAAATATCGGTGAGCTAGGTCACAACTCGGCAACGGCTTGTCTGAAAGAAAAAAATCAAAGTCCATTAGATTCAGTATGACACCAGCTACAAAATGACCCTCGGATATAAAGTCTTATCAAAAAATAAAAAAATGGCAGATGAAAAACGAAAAAAGTAAAAAAACGGGTTTTTCCGCAGTTTTTCGCAAAAAAAAGAGTAAAAATCAAAATTTTAAAACCATCGAGGGTCATTGTCACATCCGGAAAGGATGAGAGCATAAAACTTTCATTTCCCTCTTTCTTGCCTACGCCAAGCGCAATAGCACGGGATGAGGGTAAAAGGAGAATGTGTGGAACGGGTGTTCTAGGTCTCGAGTGCCTAGATGGTCAAGATTTATGTGAGTGATTGCGACAGATGTAGTTACCGTTTACAAATTTTCGTTTATTACCGAGCACCGTCCACTTGGCCGGTCGGAAACATGGGAAGAATACAGTTCGGCGGATTAAGAAAATGATACAAAAAAAATGATGCAGTTAGCTTACGTTTGCTGAATGACGTTCCTTCGGACTTGGGTGAAAGGGCCTTCGCTCTCGGCCTGTTACGCTCGCTTGTACAATGTCAGTCGATAGGCCGCACACACGCTGTGTTTACAATGGTGCCGCAGATGGGTCAGAGGGTCACTTCATGAGTGTGAAGAGCGCGGAGAAGATTCACAATACTTTTCGAAGTATAGATATGCAAATGGATGATCGAAAAACAGAGTTGGATTATTAAACGCGGAACAGAGGTACGAATCGCGATACAAGGTTGAAGCCGATAGAAGAGATCTTTCTGGTTCGGATGATGATGCTGAACTGATTTTTCTTTAATCCTCTGGACCTTCCTGCTCCAGATTTCCCTTCTTGGGTGGAGTAGGAGAAACAGGGGGTTTTCGTTTTTTACTCTCTTTCGACCAATCGGAGCGGTCGATGGGGAGACAGTTCTTTGTATCTTGGAATCTGGGCGCATGAAATTAATTACAAAGCAACCAATCGGAATGAAGCTATTCCGAGCGAGTTTTCGTGGAAAAAGCGCATGGGATCGTGTTTGTTTATCTAAAGTCTAGGGCCCGGCGCCGAGTCGCCCCGCGATAGTGCAGCTCCTATGCGCCTCATAGCCCTTCCATGTGCATTTTATTTTTGTCGCGGCCCGGTTTTATGACCGAGTCGAGTGGACTTTTCCGGCGGTCTTGGTCTATCCTTGGTTCCCACACGGATTAGAAAATCGGAGCTCCGCTACGCCTTCGCCGGCGGGTGAACTCTGGGTCATCTGGCTTGCAGTATGATATTTTTTGTTTTACGACTTTTCCGAGAAAGCGTGCCTAAAACTATGTTCTCGTTGAATTCGAGTGGGTAAGGAGGGTCGTACGAAAGTACGCCCGACGCTCACTTATTATCGATCGAAGCTTAAGAAGATACAAGAATGTGTCGAAAAATGTGAATGCCATCTTCGTTTAATGGTTATTCACGATTTCCATGGGAAATCGCTCAGGCCAGCGTTCTCGCCGGATTTCAACAAAGTAGGAGAGAGAAAACGCAATATTTTTATGCGCTTTGCTCCCGACGTTACATCATCTTGTTGCAAATCATGTTTATAATATGTGGTTCAAATTTCAAGAGAATCGGTTTATTAGTTTTAGAGGTACGATGGAGCTAGATTTTGATAACGTTTCGAGAAAAACGCGTTTGAAGTTTATACTATGAAAAACTCTTACCTAAACTCAACCGGCAATTCCTGCACCGTACAAAATGCCTTCTGATTGCTCATCATCGTCGATTTCTTCAAGTCTTACTTGCTTTCGTTTGATTCTGGTCTCTTTTGAGCACCCAGAACTGCGGCGGTTTGCAGAGCGAACACGCTGGTCATCGCGATTGTCGGCGAAGCCGATGGCGATCGGGCCGAGTTTGACGCCCATTATTTCCATTATTTTAAACACTGGACGAAATCCTTCATTAAAGACACGCGGAAACTTTGCAGGCAATGTTTACGATTTTGCCGTTGAACATGTGTTTAGGTGCCATATTCCATACGCAGTTGTTAAAACTTTCATTATTGTTTTGCGTATGGCCACCTAAACACCTTTCAAGCAGTTCTGTTTTGGTGAGATCCTCGTAAATAGGTTTTAAAACTTCCTGTACTTCCTCAGAAAGAGCAGGAGGATGTTTGTAATGTTGCTGAAGTGCCTTAGCTTTGAGGTACTTGCACCATTCTATCGAGCAGTTGTGATGTTACGGCTGGACATCGGTAGACATTTTGTGGTAATACCCTGTCCATATTTCTTTGCGCATACCTTCAATAGAATTCAAATTCCTTCGAATAGCTGAGCCGTCATTTTCATACAACTGTTTCATCAACTTGATCGTCAAAGTTTGCGTTTTTGCTTTTGACACTTTTTTTTACGGTAGCCGTTTTTTTCTTCACAACTACAGTTTTTTCGGTGCGGTTTTTTTCGATGCGGCTTTTTTCGGTGTAACGTTTTTTGATGCGATTTTTTCCTCTTCTGCTTCCTTTAGAGCTTTTTCTTCTGGATCAAAGATTTTCTTGCTTCATTTGCACGTTTGAAAACGCCTTTGTCCACATGTAAAACACACTCTAATTTTTTTGAAACAAACTCTTTACCATATGGAAAGCAATTAAGCAGCATTCTGAAAGTCTTTGAGGCGCCATTACCGATGTAGAATCCATATCGCACAGCAAATCGTTCTACCGATCGTAAAAACATTTCTACTATGCCATCTACCTCCATTTTGCCAGCACTTCCTGAGTGATTTGCTGTACAATGAGGTTTATGCTTCTCAGACTATGTGATAAAGTCTAATGTGTTTTCTTTACCTTTCCATTCTTCACATCCTGTACAGAGACTTGATCATATTTCAGCGTCAGCGATTTTTCCAGTAAATGAAAGAATAATTGAAACTATACCAATTCGAGAAGAGAAGCCTCTTTTTCCCCATGATCCGTCACCAGAAACTGTCAAAACGTCCTCAGAAAGACCTTTTTCCTTTTGCACTTTTTTTTCTTTTTTAACAGCTTTGCGCGTCACTAAATCGAAAACGGTTTTAACTGCTATGGAAATGCCGTCAACGATTTGATTGTAAACATTCTTGTGTAATCCGTAGCCTAAGTCCATTAGACCACAATATAAGTTGATTCCAGCTAATCCAATGCCCGACGTAATCACGCCGGGCTAATCCCGTAAAAATAAACGCATCACAAACACGAGGCGCCGATTCACTTCGTAACCACTTCTGATCATCGGGCACGAGTTAATGTACTTTTCGCCACACGCACAACTCAAACATACTTTAAAACCCAAGCCTCGCTCTCTATATTTAGAAAATGAAATTTCTCCATTGCAAACTTTACACTTCAAGTAGTTTGACAACGTTGAAAACACGAGAAGAAATCTTATGATACTGTAACCGGCAGCTGGATCCGTGTGTACGTCGAAACTCTGATCCTTCGAAGTTGACGGTTTTTCAACTGATTTGCTTGCAAAATTTGCAGTTTTATTCAAGTGTTGATTCCCTGCAAACATCCGCTTCCTGGTTCTCCCTCGATGAGCTTCGTTCTTTTTACCCATGATGCACGACCCGATGTTATTCCTACGCGGTCTAAGCAAATACTGATGTTGAAATAACGGTAAAGATGTTTCAATGTTCGTTTTTGCTCCTAAACCTTACTTATAACTGCGGTTATATTTCAAGAAGGACTACAATATAGCTGTATTATACGCTTTATAATGAGAAGCAGCTGTTTAATGAACAATAGCGGGGGAAGAGGATTAAGAGGCTGATGGGTCGGCCGAGCGCGCTATACGCTCAGGCAGACGAAATGAAGTCCTGACTATCAGGTAAAAAAAAACTTAGAGAGCTCGGATTTTCATGAAATTTTGACACAATATTTCTGAATATATGTACTTTCGAAAACGGTAAAAAAATCGATTTATTGAAATTTTCAAAGTCACCTGGCCCCTTAAACTTCCCACTACTGTAGGGATCCATAAGGACCGTATCCTGTGCAAGCAGCATGTTCCGAATACTCAACTGTTTCCGAGAAAAGGAAGGGACAAGTTTGCGTAAACCGCTTCGTTTCAGGTGTTATCACAAGCCGCCCGTAGCATAGCGGCCAGCAGCGTAGACAAATAACCGCGAGGTCGCTGGATCGAGTCTCGTTTAAACGACTTTTTTTTCTTCACTTTAATACTTTTTTTTCGTTTCTTATTTGTATAATTCTGCAGCAAGTCACATTAATTCTATTTCTAATTTTCTAATTTTCTATATCGAACTAATCTTATTTTTCATCATTCTAAAGAGTGTAATAATACAGTTTAACGGTCATACACACGCGTATGCACACTGTTGTGTCGCTGAATCGCGCCAACAATGTTGTGCCCCGGTATTCACGCCCTAGAAGAGATTGGTGGCTGGAATCGGAAGATCGAGGACGGTAGCTGGGATCTTTCCAATAACGAGTAATTGTCCAACCCGGGAATTATGATCTCGCAACTATTTAACTTCATTATAACTAGGCAACATTTGATTTACAAAAGGTTTAATTGCCTTGAGACCGACCTCCTCGGTTGCCAACCGAACACTGACTTTTTCTTTTCGTTCCTCTAATTGTTAACGCGATTTCTGGCAACCTGACGTTTTCGAATGTTCAAATTGTACGATGCCGACTCAGGAATACGTGTCACCAAAGTAACCTCTGGAGCTGCCTTACCAGCCGAAACTACTGTCATTGCACAGGGGCCTGCGACCTTCCGATTTTATACGTCGAATATGTCTGTTACTATGCGCCTTATAAAGTATGCGCTAAATTCGTGGTACAACACAGACAGACACGTACACACACGAAACACACGCACGCACATACATATACCTATGCAGCTTATATGGCATTAATTACCCGTTATTCCAACAAACATTGTATTTTACGTTTGAATTATGTACAGGTAAAAGATCAATAAACGAAAGTCACCAAGCGGGATTTCACACGAAGGATAATGACAAGGATCTCGAGAATGGAGCCCAAATAATCTGGATTGACAATGACCCATAATAAATACAATAAAAATAATGAAATCAATTTCAATTCCCGCTTAAGCATTTTCCGTTATTAATATTTGACCATACATTATTTAAAAGGAGAATGCAACGATTTCTAGAATAAGGAATAATTGACACCAGCGTTTGCAAATAGAATAAGCTTGTGACCTATTACAATACAAATTTACCTTATTTTTCATTTTATTCCTCATAAAAGTAATATTACATCCTATCGAACAATGAAAAATGAGTTTATTTAAAAAAGCAAAACATTCTTTTGAGTTCGTTTCAAGAAGAAAAATAATTCAAAAAATAAAACTCATATTACATGCTTCAAAATGATAGAAATAAGAAACGAAAAACAAACCGTAAAACGAGACTCGGTCCCGCGGTTATGGGTCCTGGCCGCCGCCCGCCGCGCTACCGGCAGCTCGTGCTAACAGCTGAAACGAACGGTTATAAAAGCTCTTCATGCAAACCGCTGCCTCAGTTTTCTCGGAGACGGTTGAGTGTCGCAACTTATTGCTCGCACTGTGTATGGTCCTAATGGACGCTTACAAATGTGTAAAGTTTAAAGAAAATCGGTGTCCTAAACGTCCAGTCCTCCCGTTGTTAAACCAATTTTGCCTTAGGACCGAACCCTCCAATTGCCTTTCGAAGACTAACCGATCGTTGTTTGGCGACGATTGAGTCCCGATCAATCATGCCTACGAGGCACTTACGTTTTTCCATTTCTGCTGACGCAAAATATTCAATTCGCCGAGTGCTCATTTCGACTCCCTTTCGAAGATCACAATGCGACAGGCGTGGCGAGTGTATATAAATTGCCGCTCATGATAGTTTCCATGACTGCTTTCCAATTTTTTTCCCGACGTTCCATTGTTCGGACGCTAGGAGACAAGTCCATTCGGCTGTGATATTTGCATCAATTCGGAATCCCGAATTTTATTTCTTTAGCAGTGACGCATCACATATTTGCGGATGTCTCGGCATACAAAATATTTACCGAGCGTGACGTTAATGTTATTTCTTCTCTGGTTCCCTTGATCAGAGAAATGATATGCCCGTAAATGTTGAGGATTTTTCCACTGGGTGTATCGACGATATAGTTCGGGATGAAATGCATGCTAGAATACCGTCTACTTTGAGCGATACAGTGTCGTCGATCTTGGTCGATGCGGTGGTTACCTATATTCTTTATATACAGTACATCATGTCCTTTATAACGCTGTTACTTGGTCTTGAAGTTTTTCGTATGCGTCAATTTGCTCTGGTCGTTTATCTTTTGGCGCTTTTTCCACGTTTTTTGTGGTCTCACTTTCTCGGATTTTTCCTCGTAAAATTGCGGTAATTACAGCTGGTCGTCCCATATTGTCTGCGTTATTTTTAACGAAGGAAAGATCTTCCAAGTCAATTTTAAGCCCACTTTCGGTACTTACGACGTCTGAAAAATCACCAGCAGTTCGTTCTTTCGCAGTTCTTTCGTGCTTTATCTCGTTCTGATATTCGCTTTTACCCTCGAGCAGATAAAGTAATTTATCATTAAATAACTATTCCAGTGATAATTCGAGATGCGATAACATACGTCCTCATCTGGGAGTCTTAAACGTGGTGCACGCTCGTCGCCCAGTAAAAAATAGAACTTTGCTCCGTCACTTACGGTACGGTGATCTGCGGTGGTGATGGCTTCTTTTTGATCGGTTACCCATTGGTCGTTCATTCAATCGCATACTTTTCTGATTTTTTGTTTCGTCATTGCCTATCCTGACGCCAATGCCCTTAAAATTCGTTACGCGGGAATAAGAGTGTCGAGGGTTCGTCGGAACGTGTCAAGGGCGATTAAATCTCCAACACGAACTTTACACAAATTTACGGGGAATTTATTATATTATAATATTACATCGATCGCTCCGACTTGCGAACGAAGGCTCGCAAACGAATCTGTTTTCGTCGTCGGTTCAGTTCTGAACATTTGCAAGCAAAACTAAAAGAATATGCCAACGGACATTAGAATATTGACAGCTGGCCCACCTTCCGAAGCACACTGTAACGGATCCCATTACTTATTAGGAAAACTCGACTAGCCGTGACACTTGTCTCTCGCGGGTGGATTGACCACTTGCTGATCTAAAGCGATTACCCCCTCCTAAGATTTATCGAGATGTATCGGAACGACGTGAGGATTGAATTGAAGGTTAGAAGACACTCAGCGCTGAGCCGTCGATACATAGACATTATATCGAGTCTTAAAATTAAGTCTCCAGCACTCATTAAAAAGCGATAAATGTAATTAATTGTAAAATAGGCTAGGAGTTAAATTAGTGTGCGAATGGAATTATCGTATTTAAAATTTATTGGGGAGTGCGTCTGGAACCACACCCTACCCATTCTCACGTGACTGGCGAGAGGACCTACGACGCGGACCAAGGTATTTGAAAAATTAACAAATTATATTTGTGCGTACTTCCTTAAGCCGAACCCATATATGCGAAGATAGAGCAAAAGCCTTGAGAGAGAATACGTTACAATTATGGCGCCCAACGTGATTAATAAAAACAATACTAAATACCAATGTCCGAAAAGCGTAGGCGAATAAAGGAAAATGACCCAGACCAATAATTGTTACCAACTAACAATAAACTAGAACAAAAGAGACGTGTACATAATAACTGTCGGCATGCAAGGGGTCCGTTAGATTTGGAATCGAAATTTCAAAAATTAAATTAAATTAAAGGAAAGAAAATATGATCGAAGGCCCTCAATTCTATAATACTGTACAGATTATACCCGATCGAGTATAATACTGTACAGATTATACCCGATCGCCCACCGATCAAATGTACACAAGCAATAAAATCTTTCGAAGCCTAGCTGACCTCGCCATGAAGGATTAACTCATCCCCCCAAACATACGCCAACAGACACGACGCTACAAAAAAAAGAGATTCAAAATGAGCGGCACTTCGAATAAGGCGGATAGAACAAACAGATCAGGGAAAAATATACTTCCAATCGGCAAAGCATTGCAACGCTCACCCGTGCATGCTGAATCGGGGAATAGTCAAACGTCACAAGGAGAAGAGGATGACATGATAATTGAAACGACAAGTAGACCTGAATCAGCAAGGTTAGACAAACAAAAGGGTAAAATTTCAAAGCGGATGAAAAAAAAATCACCGGGGGCTGAATCAACACAATTAATGGACGACATAACTGATAACTTTCAACAAATGTTTATGTCTTTCCAAACAAATATCGAACAAAATTATTCAAACAAATACAGAAGAAAATTGCCGCGAAGTAGAACCTGTACAGGATCGGAATATCGAGATAGTAGATTCTCGGAACATTACAAGCCAATTTAGTAAGATTGGTAAAGGAAACTTCAACAGATTTGGCAACCGATTTTAATATAAAATTGGCAGAGATAACAAAAAAAACCAGCTCAGCTGTCAAAAGATGAAACGCAGTGGGAGTATGACGAAGAACCCATCTTCGACATACGTAAAAAAAAATAAACAGCGGACGAGTGACCAGAATATTTTGCCCCCAACAAGTACACAGACAACCATTGTGACATACTCGGTAACAAACACATTACCGACAATGCTCACAGCGACGTCGACTCACACAAGAGTAACGCAATCAACCCCAGCAACTTCCACAACGTACAACCCAAGGACGTTACACTTTAACGAACGAATTCAAATACATGAACGCTCGGGTTCGATAAATCCTCCTTATCATAATAATGATATCCAAGAAGCAGAATTCCGTCAAATCCGAACGCGTCGAAACGTCAATAAAATTATAAAGTCGTGGGAGTTAAAGTACCCTGGGAAATTAGACGCTGATGACTTCTTGGAAGAAATGGGGAGAAAAATTCAGGCGTCTGGTATCAGTACAAACGACGCATTACAAGTTTTGCCCGAAGTACTGATTAAATCGGCATACTCCTGGTACAAGGTATTCCATGCGAGCTGGAGCTCTTGGGGCGACTTTTCCAACTAGTTTAAAAAAGCATTTGGAGACCTAAATGACGACCAACAAATAATGAACAAGATACAAAAAAGCGTCCAAAGGCAAAATGAATCAGCGGTCGATTATACAATAAGAATAAACGCGCTATTCAATAAATTGCAGGAAAAAGTAGAAGAGCGGCGACAGATCGACAAAATATACGCCGTTTTGCATTCGAAACTAATGATACATTTCGATCGCGATAATGCTACGTCATATGACAATTTAATAACACTGATTCGAAAATACGAGAGGAAAATAGAAATAATGAATCAAACAGACAGACAGCAGGACGAAGATGCAAAATACGCTCGTAACTCACGGGAAAAACAACAACAGGGTGTCTATTGACCTGAAAAGTCATGAAAAATCTTAAATGTCATGAAATCACACTCGACCCTGAAAAAGTCATGAAATGTCATGAAAAATTACCAGTCTACCTGAATTATTATACCCTACCAAATTATCGTAGTCTATATTCAATATGAACTAACTTTGTGGTACTTGTCGATAGGGAAGCAAATATCGAATCGATAGAAAATAAAATAGAAGAAAGTAAAAGAAAATGATACGTTATCTCAACATGTATTAGTTTTTCTTTATTATTCGTGTAAAGCGACTAGATGATATTACTCAAAGTTCCTAAATGTATGTAATATTTTTCGAGATGTTCCCAAAATATATTTCTTTACAGCAATCTTGAAATTATGTTTGTCTCATATTTTTTACTACATATGGAATTGTACAGTTTGGTGACTTTTCGTTTATTCCGTATACTTTTTATTGGCATACAACACACATCTATTTGGAAGAGCAAAATAAAAATATAAGAATTTAGAAAATCGGTCGCACTGTAGAATCATTAAGTATACTGCTATGCCAGAAAGTCATACTAAGAGTCATGAAAAAATCCCCATTTCTTGCCTTAAAAATCCTTAAATGTCATGCAATTTCAGTTCTGGTCAAAATTAGACACCCTGAACAATTGAATGGTCTCACAGATCTAACGCTCGAGAACGCAGAGGCCGCAAACGATAAATACGAATCAATAGACATTACCAAACGCAAAGTAGAGAAATTAAAAAAAAAACCGAGAAAAACGCAAACGACCCATGCAGTCCGGATACTCCGGAAAACCCAACAAACAAAGTGATAGGCGAACAACAAACTTACAAGCGATAAAATCTGAAACCAACTTAAAAGCAGACTACGAAAAAAGCGCAAATCCACGAAACAGAGAAAAACAGCGTATCATCGATCTAGCATAGATAGTTCGTGCTCTTCTAGCTTAGCTGAATCGCAGGGGAGTGAGCGACCACGATCGCCGACACGCAGAAATTGCGAATACAATAATCCGTACAACGATTATTCAAAAATAAATCTCATTATAGAACGTGAACACCTAGCAGAGAACGCTATAGATCGTATCGCCCGACTTATTACAGCAACAGAAATAGACGCCCGTACGATAATTCGGAACGGAGAGATAACTATAGTTACAGAGACAGTCTCAGCAAAAGGCGCGAACTTGACTGCTATAATTGCAGGCGGGCAGGGCACCATACCAAAGAGTGATGGAGTCGGCGGGATTGGCCTCCGGAACAGGGCAAGTATCGCGGTCGCGAGCGACGTAACAACGAGCGAAGCTTTTCGCCTTTGCCAAAAAACGAGAAAGGCGTCAGGAAGGAAGCGAATTAGCTCTACTTCCTGACGAATCCTCAGAAAAAAATAGTCCACAGGATAGCCAAGAAAGGAAACTGCCAAATCCCAAAATTGATAAAAGCGTAACGAATTTTTTAACGGAAAAACAAGTCATAGACTTCGTGGAAGAAAATACGGGAACTGATAGATTCGTAGACGAAGACGCATCGTATACAGTATCAGAGATAGAATACACAGAAGATGAAGACGAAGCATTTCAACAAGAGCGTCTTACATGCGTACCCTCCACGCAGATCACAACGTCGCGTTTTTCATCAATCAGTTCGCTATTTCACTTGAGTGGAAACTCGGGCGAACGTTTAATCCTGAACTATCTAGAGGAAATGGGTAGGCGTAGAATATTCACAGAATACACTTCAGCTGTAGCATTGCACAAAAGATATATTGCCCCAGTAGTTGTGAAAATTAACGAATTTCAATTTTCGGGAATAATAGACACAGGTAGTGATCGTAGCTTTTTAAGCGGGGACGCTTACGATGGAATGAAAGTCCTGCAGCGATGTAACCCTGTCGTAGATGCGATATCACGGGACGGCGTTCAGCTCGCACAGCGTCACCTCGGTATTCTGCTAAATTCCTGATTGACATCTACGATTGTTACGGAGAACAGTGGCTCGCAATTTTGGATCGGTTAACCACACCCGTCATACTAGGTATGACGGGTGTGGTTTTTAGGATTAGGTTAAGGTAGGACTTTATATTACCATGGAAAGTAACGATCGACGCGAATAAAGGTTGTTGGAGAATAAATGACTCGCAATTATACGACCTGACCCCGAACGAACACCAACATCTAGAACGGTTGTTAGACGAGAAATTCAAGGAACAGGAGATGGCAAACATCGGCCTTACGACGATGACAGCCCACGAAATTGAACTAACAAATGAGACACCCATTAAACAAAAACCATATCGTCGAAGCGCCGCTATGAATAACATCTTGAAAGAGGAAGTTGATCGACTATTAGAAAAAGGGTACATCGTACCTAGTAAGAGTTTTTGGGCAAGCCCCCCAGTCCTCGCGCTATAGAAAAACAGAAAATATCGGTTTTGCGTGGAGTACCGCCGTTTAAATAGGGTTACGAAAAAATCCGCATACTCGTTACCAAGGATGGATGCTATATTAGGCGCGTTGTGCAACGCGGTGGTAATAAGCACAATATACCTAAGTAAAGCATGCCATCAAATACCCATGCACCCCCAAAGTCGAACATACACCGCTTTCGTCGTGGAAGGTCCTGGATTATTCGAGTATGTACGTATGACATATGGTCTCACGAACGCACGAGCAACGTTCCAAAGTTTCATGGATGAGCTCAAGAGTAAATTCACCGAGTATATTCGAGCTAAGGAACTACCAGAAAAATTCGTTCACCAAATCTACGCCTACCTCGACGATTGGATCGTTATCTCGAAGACATTTCAAGAACACATAATATTGTTGGACATTTTGTTCGAAGTACTGAAAGAAACGGGGTTGAAAATTAATAGGGAGAAATCGCACTTCGCGCGGCAGAGAGTAGAATTTCTTGGTTTTATTCTTAATTACCCGTGACCTCGCAACCGGAAGGACCTACGTGGATTCAACGGATCTGTTAATTGGTACTACAGGCATCTCCGCAATATTGCAAGGATTCAAATCCCATTCAACAAGCTAGTAAGTCCGAAATTCCCGTGGAATTGGACCGAGGAGTGCGAAGTCGCTTTCAAAGAAACAAATAAGTCCTTAAGGAAGCCCTAGCCCTAACGGCACCGCGACCCGAAATACCGTTTTATCTATACACGGATGCTAGTGACACGGGACTAGGGGCAGTGTTGACTCAAAGAGACGGAGAAAAAGAGCACCTAATAGCGTGTTTAAGGGGAGGGTAGGGGTTTTCACGTTTCAAAAATCGATGTTTTTGTCTTTTCTTATAGTTAAACATTTCAAGAATATAATTCAAAAATTTCAAGTCAATCGGAGCAAAACTCTCGAAGTTATTGACTATTTAGTCCGGCTATTCTAACACTGTAGCTCCGACTTCTCTAAACTTCAAATGCGTTTTTCTCGAAACCACTTTTTCAAAGTCCGTGTTCACTGCCATTTGAAAACTACGTGACCGATTTATTTCATACTTGGTACACACTTTCTACATATAAAATACTTCCCCCAACGGTTAGTTTGAGTTTTTTTTACATTAAGGGGGTTTTCCACCCCCAAAATGGTGGAATTTTTCGTGAAAAATAGCACTTTTCACTTTACATGACCACCAAAAATTCATAAATGAAAAAAAAATTATCAAAGACCGTTGGGGGGAGGATTTGATGATACTTTGACTAAATTTTAATGGTACTTGATTTCAGATAATTTCTAGCTGAGATACAGTGAACACCGCAAATCGTGTTTTTCCAAAGGCGTTCTTGGAAAAGCTTTGTCACCGGCTTGTTTGTGGATATTTTCGCGTACAAATTTCACCGAATGTTCTTGTAATGACACTTAACAATGTACAAAAGGTTTCAATAAATTTACTCTATCCATATAGATGAAAAAAATTCACAAAAAAGTGTTTTTTTTCACGCTGCAACCCCTACCCCTCCCTTAAGGTAATTCGGTCGAGTTTGGCCGAAGTCAAATTTCATCCGTAATTTAAATTTATTCACGTACAATTTAACCATATAAGCTATGATAAATTAAATTGTCGCATAACAAAATATTATAAGCTTCTTTTAGGCGTATAAATGATAAGTTAATAATTAATACCCGAAATAATGACAAGGACTCAACTTGACTACCTCTGTACACGTTAGTGAGCGAACTAACCTAACCTTACGCATAAGTTACTAGATTGCATTCGCGAGTTTTATTGTAAAGAAAATGGAGCGGGTGCGTGCTTCAACAGGCCGCTTCGCAAAGAAATCTCGCGTTATTCAACGTTTGACGAGTGATGCTGTTTTAAAGCAGTACAATGAAGAACAGCAGGAAAAAAGGCTCGTCTCGAAGCGAGTAAAACGGAATCAACGCTAGTATGCAATGTGCTCGGAACTCGTTTCGTTGATATCGCATATCTTGCCGAACAACTAAAATGTGATAGTTGTTCAAAACCACTTTTGCTGGCGTTCATCGAATCCGAATTGAGACGTGGATTAGCTTCGGTTCTCAGTATTCGATGCAACAAGTGTTCAGCTGTGAAAAAAAGTGTACACGTCAAGAAAAACTCGGGGAGTTGAAGGTTATGCCTTGTACGATGTCAACTGTAAAGCTACATTGGGTATTTATAATTCTTGTTTCAAAATGCTTTTATCAACTCAGTCAGTTAGGAGAGAATTCTCTGTCCGGAGCAGATTCTCTTTCCGGTGAGAATCTCATTTGTCCGGAGCAAATTCTCTGTCCGGAGAGAATTCTCTGTCAGAGCAAATTCTCTGTCAGAGCAAATTCTCTGTCCGGAGAGGAGTCTCTGTCAGAGTAAATTCTCTGTCCGAAGACGATTTTCTGTCAGAGCAAATTCTCTGTTCGGAGAGAATTCTCTGTCGAAGAGAATTCTTTATTTTGTTGGTTTTTACGTATATGTGTTATATGATATTTACGGAGTGGTTTTGGTTTCGCAACTTGAGTTATCATAAATATTGCATGGATTCCTTTAGGTTCAATTGACACTGGCATAGGCCATGAACAAATGAAGAAATTTTTCGCCGATCTGGATATTCCTCCGCCAACATACAATATCCTGAAACGAGCTGAAAAACGAGTTGGAAAATTATTCGTCACCACAGCCGAAGCTTCATTCAAGGAAGCCATTCAATGAGAAAAGGAACTTACTGTAGCTGTATCGAATGAAAGCATGTAAGTATTCTCATAAAAATTCCATTTATATCGCCATGAATTTCACTGAATTAATGCGAGACTTATCATTAGATCCCCAGGAACTACACAAGCCGCTTCAGCATAATGCGATCAAAATATAATGGTAGTACATTAAATTTATATTGCTCAAATGGTTATGTGTTTTGGAAATAGAAAATTAATAACACTTCCACAAATTAACAACTTTTTGGCATGCAATTATGTCGCTTAATTAGCAAAAGCGACTTTATGTTTTACTAAGCTACAAATCTCACATTTTTCTTTTTTTTGCATTGATAGTGAAGAAAGCTCTAATATTTATACACTGGAATTTAATACCTGGTTATATTTGGTTTGCAAAACTTTTTTGCATTTTATTTTAAACTACTGTTTTCTTTCAGTTTATATATATGTGTGTGGTCGCCAATCACAAAACAAAATTTTTGTGGTTAAAATTGATGATAGATGCTCATTCTATTTTATTTGTGTTTCATAGATCGTCTCCACGTAAGCGTCCATACGTCCCGAATAATGGCGAAGAAGGAATCATCTACATCACTGTCTCGTACGATTTCGGGTGGCAAAAACGTAGATTCGACAGTAAAAGTGGCCAAGGTTCTATGATCGGTGTCTTGTCGAAGAAGTTACTCGAAATGGATTCATTTACTATGAGTTGTCGAGTGTGTAATCTTGGACATGAGCCTGCAGACCACGACTGTTCCAAGAATTATACGGGCAGTTCGAAAAATATGGAGAGCACAATGGGTGTTTTACTAATGGTAGATAATCCATTATTACATGAAGCTGGAGTTCTCGTGGGTACTCTGATCGGCGATGACGACGCTTGCACCTTCGCTGCGGTACAGCGGCTATCGACACATACAGTTGTCAAATTGTCTGATTCAAATCACGTGAGGAAAAAATTTTCGACGTGGTTGTACAAACATGTTTCAGCCTACAGTGAGCTTGGTCGTCCGTCAGTGATTCCGTACCTGAGGAAGTGCTTCAACTATGCACTCGATCAGAATAAAGAAAACGCTTCGGCAACGACAGGGGCTCTTCTGAATATAGCAGATCATGCTTTTGGATCCCATGATAATTGCGACGTCTGGTGTAAGACAAAAACAAATCCAAATTACGCCCATAAAAGTCTGCCCAATGGAAAGCCTTTGAAGGACACGAATCTGCGAGCTGCCTTACGTGAGATTCTGCAAAAATTTTCAACCCGTATTACAAGAGTTGCCACCGACGGTTCTGCGCAGCCCAACGAATCTGTCAACCACATGGTTGCTACCCGACAGCCAAAGAGTAGACATTATGCGGCATCGAACTCCTGTAAATATCGGACAGCAAGCGCTGCTTGTTGTAAAAATTTAGGATGATCTTATACACTAAGCGCAACAATTGAGGGATCACTATTTTTTCGACGAAAAATAGCCCTTTTTCAAACCGCTGTAACTCGGTGAAAAATGGTCGGAGAAAAAATGAAAAAAAAAGCATTTTGTAGTGTAAACCTTCGACTTTGATAATCTGATTATAAATAATTTTTTTTCGTTTCGTTTAAATAAAGAAATTCGTTGTTAAACAAAACAAAACATAAAATCAAAAAATTTGCTCGAGTTTGACAAGGTACACGGGGAACAGAATTTTTTTTTTCGAAAATCTGTTTCGACCATTCGAAAGCTTGTATCTTTCCCAACAATTTGTTTTTCTTTTCAATTTCTGTGCGATTTTTTTTAGCCAAGTTATCGCAGCTTTACGAAAAAATGCATTTTTCAACTTTGACCGGTCATAACTCTGGTCCAAATCATCGCACAGCATCCAAACCGGCATCGTTGGAAAGCTTGGATTTCCCCCTACAAAACTGTTTATTTTTCGTATTTTTCAGAAGCCGTTTTCAACATTGTAAAACTGATTGTGTAAAAGTGTGTAAAATGCCCATTTTTACACTTTTTTGTTTATCATGTTATAACATTACAACAAATGCAGAGGCACCAAAGGTTTTTGCGTTTTTTTTTTAGTTCAGGGTATGTAGAAAACTCCACCAAATAGCAGATCGCTGCCTTTATTCTTTATTCGGGTTGCAACCCTGTTCTTTTGGAGAAAATCGAGATCCGTCAATTTTCACGAAAATCGAGGTTTCTCAGGTATCAGCGCGGGGTGAAATTTCTCGAAAAAAAAAATCAGAAAATTACGAAATTTGGTATTCAAGGGTTTTCGAGGTTGCTGATTGCGAATCTGGGATAAAAAATGGAAAAATTCAAAATGACGGATCCAAAATGGCGGATCAAATGCAAAAATTCTTGCAATCGGGCGAAACTCGATGTTTGGGGCTTTTCGAGGTCATTCATTACGGATCTGAGGTTTAAATTGAGGATCGCAAATTCGAATTGAATCAAACTTTGCATTTCGGTTCGCCATATTGGACCCGTCATTTTTTTTTATTTCTTCGACCTGAGATTCGTAATTAACGATCCCTCAAAACCCGCAGATTACCGAGTTCCATGCGATTTCATTTCATTTCTGCATTTCGGTTCGCCATATGTGATCTGTTAATTTTGTTTTTTATTTTGAACCTGAGTTTTTTCCCCGTACTTTGGGGAATAACTATGAAATTTGTCTCGTCACTCTCATTGACACAAACATTGATTGACAACTACTAGTCTTAAAGTGTGAAGAAAGCAGAGGTCGTACAACAGACGTACACATACGTTATTGCAAAGGTACCTACAATATTTTTGTTTTGTCAGCTACTTCATTTGCGTGCGTTTCACACAATATTTGTTCGTTTTGATCTTTTCTCCACTCATTCTTTCCAGTCTTCTGCGTAACAAACCTTACAATTATTCTCAATTTTGTGTTTGTTCCGCGGATGGCTGAATTTTTATCATGGTGCGAAGACAGCTTTCGGAAGTTAAGGTCAGTAGAGTTTTAACTCTTTTGGGGCAAGGCCAATCACAGCGTGCAGTCGCTCAATCTATGGGAGTGAGCCAGTCCGTTATCAGCCGTGTAAGTACTCGACATCGGCAAACTGGCCGATATCGGCGACGACGGGGGCAAGGACGGAGGCGAGTAACGAGTGCGCGCGAAGATCGGCGGATTGTACAGAGTACACGCCAAAATCATTTCATAACAACACCGCAAATCGTGAGTCAAGTAGTTCAAAGGCCCATCTCACGATCGACGGTGAGGAATCGTTTGCGCGAATCTGGCGTACGTTCCTACCGGACAAATCGCGTTCCATTTTTAACTCGCGACCATCAACGGGCTCGACTGAATTACGCTCGTGCTCACGTACATTGGAATTCGAGTCAATGGGGTCGGGTGTTATTTACCGACGAGTCGAGATTCACGCTCTATGGCAATGATGGTCGGATACGAGTTTGGCGTCGAAGTGGCGAACGTTTTGCCCCACAATGTTCGCGCTCTGTTCGAATGTTTAACGGTGGTTCCATAATGGTATGGGCGGGGATCACTCCTTATACGCGAACTGAGTTGGTTATCATACCAGCACCGGGATTAAATTCAAGACGATACGTTGACGAGGTCGTGAGACCATATGTTGTGCCATTTCGGCAGCGGATCGAAGGTCGCTTCCGACTAATGCAAGATAATGCACGTTGTCACACAGTGGCATTTACACGTGCATTTATGGAGCAGAATCGGATTGTTACTCTCAACCATCCGGCGAACAGCCCCGACTTGAACCCAATCGAGCATGTTTGGGATATGTGCGCTCATTCGTACTTGGCGCCGAATTCCACAGGCAGCAATCCGAAGGTGCATAAATATGCATGATCGATTGTTGGCAGTGATCCGCAACCGAGGTGGCAACACACGCTACTAATACGGTCCTACCTCCCTCACTTTTCACCGCCTATTGCAGAGAGGGTTTGGAGTCATTAAATGCTGCGGAATTGACGAACCGCGGGGTCCTGATCTCTGCAATATTTCTCCGTCCTACAGAGAGGGTTTGGAGTCATTAAATGCTGCGGAATTGACGAACCGCGGGGTCCTGATCTCTGTATTCCTTATTTTTTAATGTTATGAGTGCATATTCTCTTCTCCCCATCCCTAAAAAGGCATTGCAGAGATAAGAACTTACTTCAGAGATAAAAGCTCACTTCGAACTGACCGGATCAGAGTTCTTATCTCTCCAATGCCCCCCCCCCCCCCCCCCCCGAAGCGTAAATCCGACCGTGCAACCTCCTCGTGGTACGCTTTGGATAACGCAAATGCCGGCGGTACTTTTACAATTTTTCTGATGGATCTGAATCGCATGGAACTCGGTAATCTGCGGGTTTTGAGGGATCGTTAATTACGAATCTCAGGTCGAAGAAATAAAAAAAACGACGGGTCCAATATGGCGAACCGAAATGCAAAGTTTGATTCAATTCGAATTTGCGATCCTCAATTTAAACCTCAGATCCGTAATGAATGACCTCGAAAAGCCCCAAACATCGAGTTTCGCCCGATTGCAAGAATTTTTGCATTTGATCCGCCATTTTGGATCCGCCATTTTGAATTTTTCCATTTTTTATCCCAGATTCGCAATCAGCAACCTCGAAAACCCTTGAATACCAAATTTCGTAATTTTCTGATTTTTTTTTTCGAGAAATTTCACCCCGCGCTGATACCTGAGAAACCTCGATTTTCGTGAAAATTGACGGATCTCGATTTTCTCCAAAAGAACGGGGTTGCAACCCGAATAAAGAATAAAGGCAGCGATCTGCTATTTGGTGGAGTTTTCTACATACCCTGAACTAAAAAAAAACGCAAAAACCTTTGGTGCCTCTGCATTTGTTGTAATGTTATAACATGATAAACAAAAAAGTGTAAAAATGGGCATTTTACACACTTTTAAACAATCAGTTTTACAATGTTGAAAACGGCTTCTGAAAAATACGAAAAATAAACTGTTTTGTAGGGGGAAATCCAAGCTTTCCAACGATGCTGGTTTGGATGCTGTGCGATGATTTGGACCAGAGTTATGACCGGTCAAAGTTGAAAAATGCATTTTTTCGTAAAGCTGCGATAACTTGGCTAAAAAAAATCGCACAGAAATTGAAAAGAAAAACAAATTGTTGGGAAAGATACAAGCTTTCGAATGGTCGAAACAGATTTTCGAAAAAAAAAATTCTGTTCCCCGTGTACCTTGTCAAACTCGAGCAAATTTTTTGATTTTATGTTTTGTTTTGTTTAACAATGAATTTCTTTATTTAAACGAAACGAAAAAAATTATTTATAATCAGATTATCAAAGTCGAAGGTTTACACTACAAAATGCTTTTTTTTCATCTTTTCTCCGACCATTTTTCACCGAGTTACAGCGGTTTGAAAAAAGGCTATTTTTCGTCGAAAAAATAGTGATCCCTTAATTGTTGCGCTTAATGTATATCCACCGTGTACATGGACGCAGGGCTGCCCTTGGGACATATTACAGAAGAGTTTCGCTTGACAGATGATCAAGCTCATGAAAAACGTGCAGACAAAAAGCAAACGGTGGAGTATAAGCGCCAACGTTGTGCGAGAAAATAAAAAAAACAACGTGACAATGCCAAGAGAGAGAAGAAAGGAGGGATTTCTTATCAATCTGGCATAGCAATTGATCTTCCGATGGACATCGACGATGCCAACAGTATTCTTTGCGATGATAGCACATTAATTATCGCTGACACTGAGACAACAAGCTTTGATCCCAATGCCGATATACTCCAAGTTGCAGCTAAATTTGGCGACAAAGAATTCACAAGATATATGTTTCCAACACAACGAATCGATCCACATGCTTCCGCAGTAAATGGATTGGTCGTTCAAGAAGGAAGCCTGCTCCAACGTGGTATGCCTGTAACAACAACGCCTCCAAGAATCGCAGCTAATGAATTTTTAACATTCATTGAATGTTGTAGACCAAAGGCTGTTTTGGTTGGTCATAATTTTATCAGGTTCGATTTTCCAAAAATAATATCTTGGCTCCAGAAACAAAGCTTACTCAATAATTTTGTTGAGCGTGTTTCCGGTGTTGCTGACACGCTGCCAATTATCAGCCAAAATTCGATTCGAAAACAAGATTTACTCGCAAATCGCACGTCGTATTTGACCGACGATAAGTGGAAAGATATAATTAAAGAGGCTCATGATGCTTTGGCTGACTGTCGGATCCTAGATGGTCTGCTGCAACATTTCGAGATTTCTCGTTCGCAACTCTTGACCGCAGCGCAGCCGATAAAAACTCTTTTCAATCGTTCAGCAGTTTTGCAGAAAAAGTAAGACATTATTATCACTTTACAGAGCTTGTCGGGTCATGTATCGAAAGCGATCATTTAAAAAATTGCTGAAGTTAGCATCACAATGGATAATCTGCGAGAAGTTTACAAATGGTCTGGCCGAGAAGGTGTAAAACTCTGCCTGGCAAGAAGTGTCCAAACGGAAAAGGGCCCAAAGCCATGCGTAACCTCTGCAGATCGCATAATTGACGCCATAACTAATTGTTTAATTGCCGAAAGCTGCACACCTGCCTGTTCGTAATATATAAATATATCGTGTATTTGAAAAATAGAAATGTTACCACGATGAACTGTCTCATTTGTATGGAGCGTTGAAAACGAGTACGAAGAAAGATATGAAGATTATATGCGTATATTATCTTAGCCTTGAACTCTCCTTTTTTTAACATAAGATGTCCGAGAAGAAACATAAAAACATAATACGTGTATTTGTATATTTGTGTAATAAAGCCTAAGAGTTTTTATCTAAGTCTGTATCTAAGTATTTTACAAGATCTATGTCCTATCAAGACTCTTGAGACGGCTGGAATGTTCCCGCTACAGAACAAAAAAACTGCTTCCATTTGAATGTTGTTATATATATATTATATGTGTATAATATATTTTATATGTTACATATATTATATATGAACCAATTGTTCCTTGTTTACTTCATACTTGCTTTACATTTGCTTGTGTTAGACAATATTCATGGAATATTCTCTGCTTACGCGAAATGTTACACTCGACCAAATTCAAATGACAAGGACAGAGGCCGCGGAATCGCATTAATTATTGAAATAAAAAACCCTGTGGTAAATCGACTAAAATCGTTGGTAAATATCTTTTATAGATATCAACACTTATAGTGGTAATTTTTTTTTTGCCCTCAAACGATTTATTTTTCGTGTATATTGAAATTTCGATTGTTGGCGTGTCATCGGAGCCTTATGCCCTATAAGAGCAATGTAAAGTTATATATTAATTACACCCAAACTACATGGTAAATTAACTTAAAATTTTGCAGACATGCAGAGCAAGGTCAACTATTTCGATTAAATTTAAAAAAAACAGGGCCTTAAACGTGAACCTCAATTCGACCGCACTACCTTAAGCCGACCTTTGCGGGGTGCCGAACTCAATTATACAACGACCGAAAAGCAATGTTTGGCCGTCGTATTCGCAGTACGGAAATCCCGATGTTATTTGGAAGGTGACAGTTTCAATGTTATCACGGATCACTCAAGTTTAAAATGGCTATATTCCTCGAAAGATCCGATAGGCAGATCAGCGCGATGGGCGATGGATCTACTATCCCATGACATAACGATTGAGCGTCGGAGGGGGTCGTCGAACGAAGCCCCAAACGCACTATCACGGCTCCACGTGGATTCTCCTACGTGCGCGCAACTGAACAACCTCAGGCAAAAGTCATGGTATGAAGAAAGGTGCGAGATGGTAACACGAAAACCCGGGGAATACCCGTAATACAAATTAGTCAACAACCAACTATTCTATTATAAACCGGACGAGTTAAAGACAATAGGGGACATCAACGATTGGAAATAGGTACTTAAGGAAGAAGAGATAGGCCCTACGTTGAAACAGTACCACAACCCCCCCCCCCCCCCCAAGCGGCGCACCAAGGGATCCAAAAAACGTACCACGCCATATCCAAACTTTTCTACTGGCCTGGAATGCGTGGAGACGTTATACGATACATAAGAGC
Source organism: Ophion ellenae (assembly GCA_963210295.1). Lineage (NCBI taxonomy): Eukaryota > Metazoa > Arthropoda > Insecta > Hymenoptera > Ichneumonidae > Ophion > Ophion ellenae. The sequence goes on from OY723386.1 coordinate 30,953,149, forward strand.
ATGCCAAACTTGTATGAAGTGTAAGCCTAATAACTGACCGCCCCGAGGGCTGATGTACCCGCGCAGTATGTCGGAGCCCTGGGCGACCATCTCGATCGACATAATGGGCCCGTTCCCGCGTTCGAAATCGGGAAAATGCTTCATCCTAGTTTGCGAAGACACGTATACACGGTATTTAGGATGCTTTACCCTAACGAAAACTGATGGGCCAAAAGTCGTCAAATCGTTGCGAACGTTGATCAATAGGTGGGGAACTCTTAAAGCGATAATCACGGATAACGGCACAGAATTCAATAATAGGGTCATGGCAAGGTTCCTTGAAGAAATCGGTACAGAGCACATTACCACCCCCGTTTACCGCCCATAATCTAATCCGGTGCAGCGGGTAAATCGTAACTTTAAGGCGATGATATCGAGCTTGTTGGGTGACATCCATCGCGAGTGGGATGAGGCATTGGAGACAATCCAATTTGCTTACAACACGACCATTCATTCGCCGTTAGGGGTCACGCCTGCATTTCTAAATTTCAGCCGAGAGCCGAGGCTCATGGGCGAGTTTAATCTAGGGGAAGCAGGCATTGATTCGAGTGACCAAGGCGTCGACCAATGGAAGGACCGCATGGAAAACTTAAGCGAGCTACGCAAGGAAATCGAGTCCCTTATGGCAAAAGCTAGTGAAACGCAGCGAGAAAAATATAATAAAAATCGATAGTCTACCACAGATTATGTTGAGGTCGGAGATACCGTATAATACCCGAATAAAACGTTATCAAACGCTGCTTACGGATATACCGCTAAATTGGCACCAAAATTTGAGGGCCCGGTCGTGGTCACAAGGAAATGAGCACCGCTGGTGGTATTAATCAGCAACCAATCAGGTTTAGTAATAGGCAAATATTATATAAGCGATCTTAAGCTCGTAAAAAGAAGCGTACGTCTGGGAAGTCCGGCTGAAAAGGCTCGCGAGCACCCACGTCAATAATTAAAGCAAAAAAATTAAGGAAAAAAACAAACAAAGGGATAGCACGAGACATCGGCCAGCGGTAGTAGCAGTTTAGGAGGGGAGGATGTAACGGATCCCATTACTTATTAGGACAACTCGACTAGCCGTGACACTTGTCTCTCGCGGGTGGATTGACCACCTACCGATCTAAAGCGATTACTCCCTCCTAAGATTTAGCGAGATGTATCGGAACGATATGAGAAATTAATTGAAGGATAGAATGCACTCAGCGCTGAGCCATCGATCCGTAGACATTATATCGAGTCTCAAAATTAAGTCTCCGGCACTCATTAAAAAGCGATAAATGTAATTAATTGTAAAATAGGCTCGGAATCGAATTAGTGTGCGAATGGAATTATCGTATTCAAAATTTATTGGGGAGTGCGTCTGGGAACCACACCCTACCGATTCTCACGTGACTGGTGAGAGGACCTACGACGCGGACCAAGGTATTTGATAAGTTAAAATATTATATTTGTGTGTACTTCCTTAAGCCGAACCCATATATGCGAAGATAGAGCGAAAGCCTTGAGGGAGAATACGTTACAACACATACATAGGCAAGTATTAAAATAACCACGCTAAGAAAGAAAACTACGCACAACTTTACCTACAATATATGTATACTTGGATAATTCAATTCCAATGAAATCGTATTATTCTGTGCAGGAGCTTTTCCAATATTACCATCACTATTCACTCGAGAACTTAATCTAGAGCTTCCCTCAACGGTCGCCAATTCCCTGCAACTTCAATGACGTCAGTCACTAGAGTGGCGCTTGGAAATAACTTATTGGGCGTCAACCCACTTTTATAAGAGGGTGTCTCAAAACATGCTTTTATTTTTAATTACGCGCGATTTTTGTTGCATCAAACATGGAACGTTGATATTTCGCAGTTGTCATCAGCAAGCTTAGCGTTTAAGTCATGGAGCAACGCAATGGAATTGTAATAATTCACTACCGAAATGGTAAGAATTTTGCAGATACGGTCTGAAAAGAGCGCATATTTTTCGGTCATCATCACGCGACATCTCTGCCCACTGTGGTGAATTGAGTACGTAGTCTGGTGTTCAGGCCCGCTTCGGAAGGTTATTGCAGATTTTTTTATAGCAAAATAAAGTACAATCATTTTAATGTTTATACCTGTTTTTATTGACATCGTAAACTATTCAAAAAAACTTTTACTTAATTTTACACAATTTGATAATTGTTTTTTCAAGTTAAAGTAGACACCGTTAAATAGCGGTAGGTGGGTGGCACGGATGATTACGGCACTTAGAGTAATCGGAAACAAAAAAATTAAATTGATTATTGTTCAGTATGCTTGTAGCTCATATTTCATTAATAAATAACGAAATGGCGAGCTTGTAAACAAAATTAGAAAATCGTGATTTTTTTTGTTAAAAATCGGCGTAACAAAAAGAAGTGATTGTTATTATTAAGTAATTTTAGTGCCCGACGGAGCCATTGTTGTGTAGAATAACATGTGCAAAAATAATGGTCAACTGTTGAATAGAATTTTTTTAATCATCTGCGTCGAGTACAACCATTTTGTTTCGAGAAAAACGCGTTTAAAGTTCTTATTCCAGATTTCTTATAGAAAAATTATACTTACACTAATCAGCTATGCCTGGCGCATAGAGTAAACCTTCCGTTTCTTTAAAGGCATCGTTTTCAGCTAATTCCACAGCTCTGCGAGATGCCCTGGCCATTTTTGAAGCGTCAAACGTTTCTTTCTCCATCCTCATAATTCGGTGTTTGTCGTACGTCTGAACGTAAGCCATACGTTTCGGGCCGATTTGTACACCCATGATCTCCATAATTTTCAAGACAGGCATAAATCCTTTAATTGAATATGCATGCAGCTGTTAGTGTAGCAATTTCTAATGTCTTTTTCCCGACGAAAATATGCTTCGGAGCCAAATTTCATACGCAGTGGTCTAAGCTCGCGTTGTTATTTTGCGTATGCTCTCCTAAGTATCTTTCCAACAGATTATCCGACGATAATTCTTCGTATATTGGCTTTAAAATCTTTGCAGCATCGTGATCAAATGCGGGTGGATGTGTCACAGTACTTTCTTGATTTTGGAAGGCGTTTTCTATATTCGCACCACGAAATCGGGCACTCTGGGCAGTAAAAGTATTGTGGCTTTTTGTCTGTGGAGGTTAGTTGGTAGAACGTTGCCCATACAGCTTTCTTTATTTCTTCAACAGAATCTGAGTTTCACAAAATCGCTAATCCATAATACGTGCTCAGAATTATCATTGATTTGTTAGTTGAAGAATGTCTTCATTTTTACATCACTATTGGCCGATGAATCGCCTCTTCTTTTACGTTTTTTTTCGCTACAACACCATATTTTTTTTCTTTTTTTCATGGTTCGTCCTCTTTTTTCAGCTTCTCCGAGTTCTTTCTTGGCTTTCAAAAACTGCGTAAGTCATTTTTTGGCTTCTTTTACACGTCTATACATTCGTTTTTTGACGTGCAGTACACATTCTTTCGTTTCAACTACAGGATTGCCGCCTTGACGATCGGCTTCCAAATTTGTAAATGTTTTTGAATCTCCATCGCCAATGTATCGTTTATATTTCACACCAAACAGATCGTTCAGATCGTTTCAACATTTCGATGGAATCATCTACTTCCATTTTTCCCGAAATTCCATCGTGGTTTGCTCCACAATTATCTTATGGCCGTCATACCACTCCAAATATTCATCATTTCTTCTTTTCTTGACCATTCTTCACAAGCTTTACATATTTTGAATTTCACTATCGCAGCAACAGTTTCATTCGAGTATTTTCCGATTAACAAAACAATACCTAAAAGTGATGTGAATCCATGCTTCGCCCATGAACCATCGCCAGAAACCGTGATGTCGTTTTCGGGATAGCCATTTTCAACGTTTTTCTGTTTTTCTTCATTCACTGTTTTTTTTTAAGTATCGCAGCTTCGACTTTTACGCCAGTATGTAAATGTTCAAGTAATGCGTAATAACCACTTTTATTAATTCCAGTACTTAATTCCATTATTGAAAAAAAACGCTCATGCCAAACCGATGCCAAGTAGCCGCATAACATAACAAAAATGCCTGTTGACTCCATATGCATTTTTTATCATTGAACAAGATTTAATTGTAAATTCTTGGCAAGGACACTTCACAACTACGTTAAATTCTAATCCTTGCGCAGATTTAAAAAAAAATTGTAGATCGCCATGACAAAATTTACACTTCATTAATGATTGCAAGGCTATAAAAACTAAAATGAAACTTAGCAAATTATAATGAAAACTATCGTCGTAGGCTACCTCAAAATCACGTATATCTTTACGTTTACTAGCTGATGTACTGACAAATCGGAAGATATCGATTGCCTCGAAAATGTATTTTTTTTTTTTTGGAACCATCACTTTGCCGTCTATTGCTATATTTCGACTATTTCTTATCCATTTTGACTCGATGTTTAATCACTGAATGGCAAACTTCAACTACCGATTTGCTTTGAAATACCTACTATTTAAACATTGGTTTTCTCTCTTTCTCTTTCAAACAGGTTTGAAATTATCAAAAGACGCGGCAGCGTCTTGACGCCGAGTATTAAAAAAAAATTCTTTGCCACTGACAACGTCACCAAACTTGACGCCACTGACGAACTGACGACACGCCGCGACTCTATATACAGTGAGATGGTCTTTTAGCAGACGACTTTTCACGTTGTCTCGACATTACGCGAAAACACGGCAACAAATCGAAAATCTAATTACAGTTTACTGATGTAATGTGATTTTTTCCTATCGATTTTGTTCGGGATATTTTTCGATTCGTCCACGCAATCTCGAGATCTCATAATTTACGGCCGAATTTTCGAGCGACTTTTTACCCCAGAAATTCTTCCACACTCGTTCATTGTCGTTCATTGAATGCAATAAAGTCGTTCGCTCATGTCGTAAACATAGTACATACGCCGTTTTGTGAATTGATTAACACTCTAGCGCAACAGGCACAGCAACGCCACCGCTTTCTGGAATGGTGCGACTCGAACTACACCCTGCTTGCAATATATATTGTAACGGGTCGGAATTGGTTACAATAAATTTTATTCATTCGGGACTCGATCAGGGAAGAAATTAGTTGAAACTCTTTGTTTTGGAGGTATTTGTTAATAAAATGGCATTTATTCAGTATTTTTGACTCGATATAATGTTAAAAGTTTTCTGTGTACAGGTGCGGTATGTTGTTTGTATTTCTAAAGTATATTTTGTGTGTCTTAATGTATCACGTCTCGGTCGGTATAATACTCGAGTAGTGCACTCGCTCGGATAGTAAATATGTTGGAACGCGATGGCTTTACCGTAGGTTGGTAATTTTCTTCCCGTTCCCCTACGTGTATTGGCGCTCGCGGCGTGCGTACGTTACGACGCGCTCTCGCCTACGGCGCGCGTAGTCTGCTGGGCGCCTTTCCCTAGGTTGCGCGTGGCGCTGTCTAACGCGGTCCACTTTCCGTAGCGGTATCGATCATAGCGCGCTCGATCTCCGGACGGTGCGTTATCCCCTCTCTTCCTACTATCGCTCGATGCGCGCGATGCCGAGCGCGCTCTCGCACCACTAGCCGTCTCTGGGTCCCCCCACTCTATTGACTCACGACGCGGTGGATCGCGGCGCGGTTTCGACTAACGCGCTACGGCGTGCTTTCTCCTAATTACTCCCCGTTAGCGTAATTGATTATCGCGCGTCGGTAATCGATTACTCTGATTGTGGCTGACGCCGTCGGATGGCGCCACGTGCCCGCTTATGATAATATTACCGCTTGTGACGTGTATTGTGTCGGTGTGGTGTTCGAATTTCGTGATACCTCCTTGACCTTCAGGTTCTCCTGCTATTTTCAGGAGCCCTTGCAGATATTTCGCGTTTTACAGGTGTATGTAGGTGTGTGTGTATTGTCGCCTGGTGTTTCGGATACCTCCTCGCACTTTCTATTCTCCTAATACTAATTTTCTATCTCTCCTTTCGTAATTTATTCGACCTTCGTTTATTTTTAATATTTTTAGTGCTCCTTTTTCCCTTATCCTTTTTTCATGTTTTGAATAAATGTATGCTTCCTTTGTTTTTTTGTTACGTTCTCTGTTTTCTTTCCAACGAATTTTCCCCTTCCCTTACTTGTTTACCTGTCGTTACCTTTCTCTACTGTTTTTGTTTATTTTCTGTTTTTCTTTTTCTCTCTAACTTTTTATAACTTCGACTGTTTTTGTTTCGTGACCTTCAGTTTTTGTGTTTACTTGTGTTTTTCAGAGGTCCACATTTTGTTACTTCCCCCTCCCCTATTCCTATCGACCGGTCTTTTACCGTTTGATAGGTTTTGTGGTGGGGGCATTAGCATGATACGTACTTGTACGTCTCAATATGTATTCTAATCACGGTCTTACATACAGGTCTGGAAACTCCGGCGTTTTTTAGTGGTGGCGGTAGGTCGCTTAGTGAAGCCATATTTTACGACTTTTAGCGGTGGCGCTGCGGTAGTGTCCTAATCTTGGATGAGGGACGGTGGTTGCAGGGGCGGGTTCTCTGTCTCAGTCTTACTCTCGCACAATTGCAGCTGTCATCAAATTCGCGAATCAAACTAACCGTAAAACCCGAAAAATTGGAGTACAAATATCGTGTCTCTGTGTAAAAAAAATGAGAAAATGGTGTGTGGTACCGAACTGCAAAACAGGTAATAATACGTTGGAAAACCAGTCGGTATTTCGTATCCCAAAAGATATAGAAACGTGAAAAAAGTGGGAAAATGCTATTCCCGGAATCGTGTATTTACGCAAAATCGATGTGGTGTGTGAAAGACATTTTAACGAGGAAGACATTTCCCGTGAGTGGATTAAAATCGACACAACTGGCCGAGTAAATGCACGGGTGAGTTCGATTTGAAAATATCATATGCAGTTCAAAACGTAAGATTCCCCATCGAATCATGTATTTTTCTATTGAAGGTTGCATACAAGTATCCACAACTCAAGAAGTTCGCCGTGTCGACAAGATTCAACAGAGTTTTAGAAGGCAAACGTCCGGATGTGGCGAGTGAGCATGACGTTTTGGCTCATCCTACAAATCAGGCAACTTCATCGATTCAAGCAGTCGGTAGTTCTGTTGGTGAGTTTCTTCTGGTGGCAGTCATATAGGCTGCAATCATTTGGGAAAATTTTAATGTGTCGCCGCGGTATAAAGATAGTATTGCACGTTGTAAGAACCGTAGACGTTCCAAAAAATTATATTTCTGCTCTTCTGCATTTTTCTATCTCATGTTCTCGCATTGCAGATATCTCTTCACCATCCTCAGCCACTGGCATGAGTGATGAGTTATCGATCCCTCCCGTTGAAGCAACATTTCTGAGAAACAGTGGACGTAAGTATCATAATGCTTTGCTCGAATATTTAAGTCAAAATACTTGGAAAAATGAATAAGGTGTTCAAGAAAAATTGATTTCCTATACATGTGTTCTGATATAATTATTGTGAGAGCAATTTACAGCTTCCTTAACACAGAAGTTTACCATTATTTATAAAAATTACTTACCTTTATGATTTCAGAAATAGTGGGAAAAAATACAAACACGGACGATGTTGACATTTCTCGCTATATCCCAGAGGAATGGAGTTCGGTCATCATGAGGACGGATCCTACACACCATGTGTTATTTACATACACGATTACAAAGATTACCGATGGTGAAGAATGTCCAGTAGCACAAAAGAGTGTCAGACTTGACGAGGCTGGGACATCATAATATTTCGTGTATGGACGCCACGTTGATCCGCAAGACCAGAATCTCGAAAGAGTTTTGAAGAAAAAGGAAATGCTTCCCGACGTCTTGAAGACATTTAAAGCCATGAACATCTGTACAGGCCTAGGTGAAATTGGTTTGCATCTTGTACCAGGTGATGATTCCTACTGCGATTATGTCGACAAATGGAGAAGTAAGGGTTGCTCTTTGCTCTCTAAGAAGAAAAGGAGCGGCATTTGCATGATGACAAGAAAAAACGTGTTACAACGAATGAGGCGTCTCCAAAATCGTCCCAAGATAAATCGGGTTGGTGGTGTTTCTAACCCAATCGACGCACGGAAAATCTTGGCGATGCGATTGAAAATTCGTCGCGAAAGACGTCAAAAAATAGCAGCTCAACATCGCGTGAATCTTCTTACGACGTGCATTGAAGCTCAGAAAGCAAAAATAGCGAGCATGGAAGAAGCGACCGTAGATAAAAAATGTGCGGCGTTAAATATTTCGGACACTCAGAAATTGGCCCTCAAAGAAATCATCGCAGCAGCGGGAAAACAAGACGGTAGAGGTCGGCGTTACACCGAAGACTGGGTCATACTGTGTATTCTAATGAACATTCGATCGCCGGGATATTATGAGTTCTTACGCAAAAACAATATCCTTCCACTTCCGTGCACGAGGTCGATACGAAGCTATTTGTCGTTAATTAATTTAAAATGCGGCTTCGACGAACAATTCGCAAAACTCCTGGTAAAACATTTAGCTTCGAAAGACATGCTGCAACGTCATGGAGTCCTACTGCTCGATGAAATAAACCTACGGAAGTCGGTCGAAGTTTGCTAAAAAAATTTAACATATTTGGGCCTAACGGACCATGGCAATGATTCGAAACAGTCGATTGACATTAACGAGCAGGCAACTCACGGTCTCGTACTCATGTTCCAGCCGCTAGCTGCTAAGTATACACAGCCGATAGCAGTGTTTGCTTCGAAAAGCTCCGTAAAGGGTGAAGAGCTCGCAAAAATTGTCGTGAAAGCAATTGCGTATTTGGAACAATGCGAAGCTATGATTCACGGGATTGTTGCCGATGGTGCTGCAACGAACGCGAAAATGTGGTCGCTTTTAGGTATCAGTGGGAGGATGGAGCATACCAAAACATGGTTCGCGCACCCTTTAGATGAAAAGAGATGTCATCAAAAACATCCGAAGTCGGCTGTACAACGCAGGGAAACTGCGGGTGAGTTATGAGGAGGAAATTCGTAGTGTTACAATGTTTATTACTGGCTGCGATAAGAATGTTGTAATTGGCATACGTACGCATTCTCCTGCAAAATGAGCGACCGCGTACAAAAAGCAATTATAATGTACACATCCTGTCCATAATATGTCCAGAGCCCCTAAAAATTTAAAACAGTATCTGGAAGAAGAGAAAAAACAAAATCAGATCGACACACACATTTTCTTGAATTTTGGAGATCCCGAAAATGAAATATTACGTGAAAATTTATACTTACCTTTTATGAAATGTCGCAGTACCTGAAAAAGAATACCTGGTGAAATGTTTGATTTATGCAATCTAGAAATGTTCTTCCGAGAAACTGCAAAAAAAGATCTAATTCCATAATAGCGTTCATATTTTTATTAATTTTCTCATTAAATGAATACCTTATTCACGTCTCACTTATTTTATGTGTAAAAATGTAATGTTAACACCATAATAAAGACATTTTTGGAGTTTTGTAATCAACATTGACTTCTGAATGACAAAGACCGATCAAATAAATTATTCTCTAGCTCAAATCTACGAGTGACTACGTTCGGTGGAGCTACTTCGAAGCGTTGTACGATCTGGATAAAAACCGCGAGGGAAATGCCCGTGCATGTCCGAAAATAACACGTAGACATGTCGTGCTGGATACCACTTCCAAAATGCGCGTCAGGTTGGCGACTCAGGTACGTTAGCAGGTTACGAAGCAGATGGTATTTTAGTTTTAATGCTTTCACATTTTACATTATAATGAAAAGAGTTGGTATTTATTCGCATAACTTCAAATGTGATGGATAAATTAACAAAGTACGTATTGTGTTATAGATGTTCAGCAACTCTGTTGCTCGCGGGCTGCAGTTTTATTTGTCACACGGATGTAAAGACGTTAATGGGTGTGAAGAGACCATTGCTTTTTGCAAATTCTACCCTGCTGCAAATTCCCACACAGGAACCTGTATGGGATCCCACCTGGTGTTTTCGTACAGGGAACCCGTACGGGTTCCCATATAGTGACCCGTACGGGTATGGGATCCCACGTGGTAACCCGTACGGGTTCCTGTATGGGATCCCGTACGGGTTCCTGTATGGGATCCCACGTGGTGCCCCGTACGGGTTCCTATCCGGGATCCCACGTGGTGTTTTCGTACAGGGAACCCATACGGGTTCCCATATAGCAACCCGGTTTCGGTGTTACAAAAAATTGTTGAAATAAACCGAAATTTAATTGCAGTCCCCACTGCCAACATTTTAAGTGTTTCCACACTAAGTGCACGAGGATGAATATATTGCACCGCTAACGAACTTGTATTTCTATTAATAGCTATTGTAATAGTACATTAATCGTATAATATTATTGCAATTTTCTATAAACATATTTTTGTAAGACGTAAAATGATAACATAATAAAAAAGTTTAATAAAAAAAACATTAAGATATTGCGTTTAATTAAGTTTAACTAAGAACTGTGTATTAAATATTTCACGCCATGGTGCGAGGCCGGGACCCACGTTGAAAAACAATACTTTTGACGTGAGATAAAACGTTTTCAAAAAAACGTTGACAATAGTGATTAATGATTTATTTTCTCACGAAAGTGTAGATGCAAATGAAAAAATTAGAAGTTCCACATTTGTTTTGATTCAATCGTGATTAGCTTATTAAGCGCTGTTTCAAAAATTAAGCTACCCATATTGCTCCACACAGGTTCCCATGTAGGTTCCTGTACAGGAATTTATTGTCTGCATTCTCCCATACAGGATCCCATACAGGATTCAGCACCCCCCGTTGCCCCACACCGGTTCCCATGCAGGTTCCTGTGCAGGAATTTATTTCCTGCGTTCTTCCGTACAGGATCCCGTGCAGGGTTCAGCTTCCCACGTTGCCCCACACAAGTTTCCATGCAGGTTCCCGTACAGGAATTTATTTCCTGCGTTCTCCCGTACAGGATTCAGCTTCCCACGTGGCCCCACAGAGGTTCCCATGCAAGTTCCCGTGCAGGAATTTATTTCCTGCGATCTCCCGTATCGGATCCCGTACAGGATTCAGCTTCCCACATTGCCCCACACAGGTTCCCATGCAGGTTCCCGTACAGAAATTTATTTCCTGTGTTCTCCCGTGCAGGATCCCGTACAAGAATTTATTTCCTGCGTTCTCCCGTATAGCATCCCGTACAGGATTCAGCTTCCCACGTTGCCCCACACAGGTTCCCATGCAGGTTCCTATACAGGAATGTTCATCCTGTACAGAAACCGTACGGGATCCCACACTTTCCTTGGCTGTCCCATGCTTTCCCACACATTCCCATACTAAAACCCGTACGGGAATTTGCAGCAGGGTATAATAACCTATTCGACGCGCTCAATCGAAAAATGCCAAATGAAGGACTTTCGCCGCAGTCTAATGACTTTAAGGTTCATAAGTAATGGACACTGCACAATTAAAAATGAAATAGAGTGAAAGCCACATCAAATTGTTTCATTATTACTTTATACTTGCCACATTCTCGAAAATTCGGCACAGCAATTGAACGAATGGGAAACAAATGTATTAAATCGAGATATCCCTCCAGAAGACTTTCTGACTGTCGAAAAATCGCGAGCTCTCAGAATCTCTCTTCGATCGACGATGGACCTCTGCCGTTATCTCATTGACGAATTCGAATTTCAATACCTACTGACTGGAAAACTCAATCAGGATAATTTGGAGGTAATTTCTATTTGTCTTAGACTATTTTTTTTCTTACGTTGCAAAAAAATCGACTAGTTGCACAATAAATTGTCTGTGTTGGATTTAGAAATTGTTCGGGACAATACGGCAATGCGCGGGCTGCAACGACTACCCCAACTGTCCTACGTTCTTACAGTTGTACAAGCTGCTGTCCGTGTACAGTGTTATCAAGCCTCCAAAATACGGAAATTGTACTGTATCGTCAAACATCAAGCCGGCAACCCTGATCTCTCTGAGCGAACTAAAAGCTATTTACGGTGATAATCGCGAAGGCAAAAGTGCGGAGTATCAGCAGAATATTCAGCAGAATCTCGATGCTGTATTACAGTACGATGATTGGGAAGCAGATGACATTATCCCGCTTTCCGTCGAGCATGATTATGCCCTTTCTCCTATCCTCGATTGTATTATATACTACGTGACAGGTTTTTGATTTTGATTTAATATCTTACACTAACAACGTAAGTAGAAATTTTACTGACAACGTACGTAAAAATTTCACTAACAACGTAGATACACATTTCAATAACACCAACGCTTACTATACTGTGCTAAACATCGTAAGGTTCATCTGTACTTACTCAGTATACATCCTATGTGTTTTAATGAAATACGAGGTTTGTTGTTTTAGGTCCAAGGAATCTTTGTTAAGATTTGTTTTTGAAATTTGTTCATATCATTTCCAGGTTACCTTTGCAAACAGGTGCTAAGAAGATTTAATTCCTGCTCCGCGTGCACAGACGCCGTGAAATTGAATGCCAGCTGCGGATCTTCGGTGTCGCAATTGGTTGACATTAAATCACGCGGCGGTCTTATTCACGCAAATTATAATTTTTTTAACCTTATTCGGCATGTCGAATCGATTTTCGCAGAATATTGTTCCAGCGCTGACGTCTTCAATCTGACGCTTGACAAAGTGCTTGATAGTTACACCTTTACGTTCCCCTGTAAGGAACATGGTTCAGAAATTCTTTCCTATGCGATAGTCTATTAGATTAGGTTAAGGATGCGACAAACCGCGCACCAAAAAAATCTCAAACAGAAAAAAAAGTTTGTTGTAAAGAAAAAGTTGTCAAAATTAACGAACGTGTGATTTTGTCGCTCACGAAACGAATTCCACGCGCGTGTGTTTGTGTGTGTGTTTATAAATATATATACGAATATTTCTTAATTTTGAATGCATAAATTTGAATTAAAAAACGAGAAAATGGAACCGATATTTTTATTCATACTTACCTGTATTTTTAAGACTGAGAAACCTATATAAATAAAAATGGATGCGATTTCCTTGAAATTATGCTAATAGGTTTTTTTCTATTCTTACGCGTTCTTAGATACAAAGCAACGAAAATTCATTGCCCAGATATACAAGTGTCGCATTCAATAGCTCATTAAATAGGGTTTCTTTGAGTTTGTACTTAACTACAATCTGCAATATGGTAAAATTTGCAACACATAGTACAATAGAATTAGGATCATAATAATCTTAATTACAATACTTATACAATATTTATACAATACAATATATACAATACTTATACAATAAGCCAAACAAACTAGCCAAATCTGAGGTGAAAGTAAAATGTTTCATTTTTTATCGAGCTTGCTCACATTTCGATAAAACTTTAGTCGCTGTTAATAACATATTTTTCTGTGTATATTCATTCATGTGTTCATTTCGGAATTCCTTTTTCCATATACTATAATTCCGTCACTATAATAAATAGGTAAGTCAACGTACGCAGGTGGAATAACGGCAAAATCCGTGGGTGAGACTGAGACGGTGAACCCTCCTCCGCAACCACCGCCCCTCGTCGAAGATTAGTACCCGACCGCAGCGCCACCGCTAAATTCTAAGAATGAAGCTCCATAAACATAAGCTCCATAAACTTAGCCGCCGACTATGGAAATATCGAATTTTTTTCGACGCCAATCGATTGTTAGTCGTTTGTTAGTGTTTGTTAGACAAAACCCAGCGTTTGTTAGACTTTATTTATTGAATAAAACGAAAAAAAAAATGTATGCCAAAGTTAGCCCCAGAAAATAGTTTTCTGGTGAATTCGAACTTTTCTTCGTAACCAATCGATTGTTAGTCGTTTGTTAGTGATTGTTAGTAACTTTATATCGTTTGTTAGAGCTCAATTATTATTAAAATTAATGCAAAACTTTTCGGCCCTAGAGCGCGCTGCAAGCCAAGTGAAGATGGCGGCATCGTCGCGACAGCTGCTTCCGGCTTTCCACATGTGACTCGTCAACTTCAGCAAAACGTTGATTCTTGTCATTCTATTAGATTGTTAGACGATCACTAGGGATTGTTAGTTCATTTGCATCGTTTGTTAGAGCTCCATTTTTATTTAATGGCCGAAAAACTTTTCGGCGCGAGAGCGCGCTGCATGTCGCGAAGGTTGGCAGCATCGTCGCGACAGCTACTTCCGGCTTTGCACATGTATCTCGTCAATTTCAGAAAAACGTTGATACTTGTCATTCTATTAGATTGTTAGACGATCGCTAGTGATTGTTAGTTAACTTTCATCGTTTGTTAGAGCTCCATTTTTATTTAATCGCCAAAAACTTTTCGGCGCGAGAGCGCGCTGCATGTCACGAAGGTTGGCAGCATCGTCGCGACAGCTACTTCCGGCTTTGCACATGTAACTCGTCAACTTCAGCAAAACGTTGATTCTTGTCATTCTATTAGATTGTAAGACGATTGCTAGTGATTGATAGTTCATTTTCATCGTTTGTTAGAGCTCCATTTATATTTTATCGCTGAAAAACTTTTCGGCGCTAGAGCGCGCTGCTTGTCGCGAAGGTTGGCAGCATCGCCGCGACAGCTGCTTACGACTTTGCACATGTAACTCGTCAATATCAGCAAAACGTTGATTTTTGACATTCTATTAGATTGCTAGACGAATACTAGTGACTGTTAGTTAATTTTCATCGTTTGTTAGAGCTCCATTTTTATTTAATCGCCGAAAAACTTTTCGGCGCGAGAGCGCGCTGCATGTCGCGAAGGTTGGCAGCATCGTCGCGACAGCTGCTTCCGGCTTTGCACATATATCTCGTGAATTTCAGCAAAACGTTGATTCTTGTCATTCTATTAGATTGATAGACGATTGCTAGTGATTGTTAGTTCATTTTCATCGTTTGTTAGAGCAGTATTTATATTTAATCGCTGAAAAACTTTTCGGCGCAAGAGCGCGCTGCTTGTCGCGAAGGTTGGCAGCATCGCCGCGACAGCTGTTTACGGCTTTGCACATGTATCTCGTCAATTTTAGAAAAACGTTGATTCTTGTCATTCTATTCGATTGATAGTCGATCGCTAGTGATTGTTAGTTCATTTTCATCGTTTGTTAGAGCTCCATTTATATTTTATCGCTGAAAAACTTTTCGGCGCTAGAGCGCGCTGCTTGTTGCGAAGGTTGGCAGCATCGCCGCGAGAGCTGCTTACGGCTTTGCACATGTAACTCGTCAATTTCAGCAAAACGTTGATTCTTGTAATTCTATTAGATTGTTAGACGATCGCTAGTGATTGTTAGTTAGTTTTCATCGTTTGTTAAAGCGCCATTTTTATTTAATCACTGAAAAACTTTTCAGCGCGAGAGCGCGCCGAAAAGTTTTTCATGCGATTAAATAAAATGGAGCTCAACAATCAAAAGTTTTTCACATGGCGCGAAGGTTGGCAGCATCGCCGCGACAGCTGCTTACGACTTTGCACATGTAACTCGTCAATTTCAACAAAACGTTGATTCTTGACATTCTATTAGATTGTTAGACGAATGCTAGTGATTGTTAGTTAATTTCCATCGTTTGTTAGATCCCCATTTTTATTTAATCGCCGAAAAACCTTTCGGCGCGAGAGCGTGCTGCATGTCGCGAAGGTTGGCAGCATCGTCGCGACAGCTGCTTCCGGCTTTGCACATGTATCTCGTCAATTTCAGCAAAACGTTGATTCTTGTCATTCTATTAGATTGTTAGACGATTGCTAGTGATTGTTAGATCATTTTCATCGTTTGTTAGAGCTCCATTTATATTTAATCGCTGACAAACTTTTCGGCGCTAGAGCGCGCTGCTTGTTGCGAAGGTTGGCAGCATGGCCGCGACAGCTGCTTACGGCTTTGCACATGTATCTCGTCAATTTCAGCAAAACGTTGATTCTTGTCATTCTATTAGATAGTTAGACGATCGCTAGTGATTGTTAGTTAATTTTCATCGTTTGTTAAATCTCTATTTTTATTTAATCGCCGAAAAACTTTTCGGCGCAAGAGCACGCTGCATGTCGCGAAGGTTGGCAGCATCGTCGCGACAGCTGTTTCCGGCTTTGCACACGTAACTCGTCAATTTCAGCAAAACGTTGATTCTTGTCATTCTATTAGATAGTTAGACGATCGCTAGTGATTGTTAGTTCATTTTCATCGGTTGTTAGAGCTCCATTTATATTTAATCGCTGAAAAACTTTTCGGCGCTAGAGCACGCTGCTTGTTGCGAAGGTTGGCAGCATCGCCGCGACAGCTGCATACGACTTTGCACATGTAACTCGTCAATTTCAGCAAAACGTTGATTCTTGACATTCTATTAGATTGTTAGACGAATGCTAGTGATTGTTGGTTAATTTTCATCGTTTGTTAGATCTCCATGTTTATTCAATCGCCGAAAAACTTTTCGGCGCGAGAGCGCGCTGCATGTCGCGAAGGTTGACAGCAAGGTTGCCGGCTAAAAAGCCGGCAGCGTGCTCACAAATTCTCAGAATCAAATTTTAAATCTGGATTCACTTTATGGAAGTTCGACAAGGACGCACAATTTGGAATATCGAGCAAAAAAGGCTCATGATCAGATCGAGGTATGAGATGTACACGCTTTTTTTTAATTCTCTATTTTTCTAATTCTATACTTTTTTTTAATCGTCGATCATTTGCACCGATTTCCCATTTTTAATTAAAATTATATACGTTTATCGCGGCCATCGTGGCGATGCTGCCAACCTTCGCGACATGCAGCGCGCTCTCGCGCCGAAAAGTTTTTGGCGATTAAATAAAAATGGAGCTCTAACAAAAAATGAAAGTTACCTAACAATCACTAGCGATCGTCTAACAATCTAATAGAATGACAAGAATCAACGTTTTGCAGAAATTGACGAGATACATGTGCAAGGCCGGAAGCAGCTGTCGCGACGATGCTGCCAACCTTCGCGACATGCAGCGCGCTCTCGCGCCGAAAAGTTTTTCGGCGATTAAATAAAAATGGAGATCTAACAAACGATGAAAATTAACTAACAATCACTAGCATTCGTCTAACAATCTAATAGAATGTCAAAAATCAACGTTTTGCTCATATTGACGAGTTACATGTGCAAAGTCGTAAGCCGCTGTCGCGGCGATGCTGCCAACCTTCGCGACATGCAGCGCGCTCTCGCGCCGAAAAGTTTTTCGGCGATTAAATAAAAATGGAGATCTAACAAACGATGAAAGTTAACTAACAATCACTAGTGATCGTCTAACAATCTAATAGAATGACAAGAATCAACGTTTTGCTGAAATTGACGAGTCACATGTGCACAGCCGGAAGCAGCTGTCGCGACGATGCTGCCAGCTTCACTTGGCTTGCAGCGCGCTCTAGGGCCGAAAAGTTTTTCATTAATTTTAATAATAATTGAGCTCTAACAAACGATATAAAGTGACTAACAATCACTAATAAACGACTACCAATCGATTGGTTACGAAGAAAAGTTCGAATTCACCAGAAAACTCTTTTCTGGGGCTGACATTGGCATAAATTTGTTTTTCGCTTTATTCAATAAATAAAGTCTAACAAACGCTGGGTTTTGTCTAACAATCACTAACAAACGCCTAACAATCGATTGGCGTCGAAAAAAATTCGATATTTCCATAGTCGGCGGCTAAGTTTATGGAGCTCGGAGACAGCTAAATTTATGGAGCTCGGAGAGCGAGAGTTAGCGCCACGACTTTCGAATTTCGCATTTGTTTTGGTTCTAATCGTTTGTAAGTCGTTTGTAGGTGATTGTAAGAACAATCCGAACGTTTGTAAGATCGCCGTTTGGTTAAAAAATAGAAATAAAAAATTAGCGTGAAGTTAGCGCCAACAGTTTTCTTGGGAATTTTTTTTGGTTCCAATCGTTTGTAAGTCGTTTGTAGGTGATTGTTAGAACAATTCGAACGTTTGTTAGATCGCCGTTCGGTTAAAAAATAGAAAAAAAATTACCGTGAAGTTAGCGCCAACATTTTTATTTATTTTGCCATTGACATTCTTTGGGGGGTCTTTCGATCCGGAATCGTTTGTAGGTGACGAATATTTAAATTAATACGTTTGTTAGATCATCGTTAAAAAAAAAACGGTAAATACCGTATGTGGTAACTTCCCTACAAATAGTCATATTACCCGATGAAGATGGCGCCAAAAATTTCATTACTACTGTATATCTACATAATAAATGGATTAATCGGTGTGGAATCGTTTGTAAGTGACGAATATTCAAATTAAAACGTTTGTTAGATCATCGTTTCTGAAACATAAACCAAAATACCATATGTGGTAAGTTCTCCACGCATCGTCATATTACCCGATAAAGTTGGCGCCGAAAAATGCATTACTACGGTATTTCTACATAATACATGGATTAATCGGTGTGAAATCGTTTGTAAGTGATGGATATTCAAATTAAAATGTTTGTTAGATCATCGATTCTGAAAAATAAACTCAAATACCATATGTGCTAAGTTCTCCTCGAATCGTCATATCGTTCGATGAAGTAACTACCAAAAAATTCATTACTACGGAATTTCTACATAATAAATGGCATTATCGGCGTGAAATCGTTTGTAGGTGATTATTAGATCAATTCGAACGTTTGTTAGATCACCGTTTGGTTAAAAAATAGAAATAGAAAATTACCGTGAAGTTAGCGCCAACATTTTTATTTGGAATTTTGTTTGGTTCCAATCGTTTGTAAGTTGTTTGTAAGTGATTGTTAGAACAATTCGAACGTTTGTTGCATGGAGGCTAGAGTGGGAGGAGGCCGATCTGTGCATTTCAAAGTGGCTACAAAAATGTGGTCAGACCGGGATGGCGCCACTATCTCTAAAACCTCGAGCACAAAGCTGAGTATCGATGTCGTGTAAGAGAGATGGAAGAGGATCGAATACGCATCCCAGCAAGCAGTGCAGCGAGATCGCGCGCAAAAGTTACCCCCTCTCTGGTCTCTTACGCGCCCATCACACAATCATAGTAGCGCGTGTCCGTGAGCGAGCGACGCTCGGACATCTTCGGAAAGAGCAGAGCGCGCCGAAGTTTCCCGACCGCTCCTTTGGCAGCTACACCAACACATGGACGCCGAGCTCGTTCATGTGCGGCCAAGCCGAAACGAAGGCTTCAAGGGAAAAAGCAATGTGAGCACGACTCGCGCGTGACGTCACCCGACGGAACGCGCGAGGCTTTTAGATGATTTCGATGCTTATTTAGCTCTTGATTCTCTGCGTTATCAATGTATACAAAAAAATGTATCGCGCACCCTGATTGCTTATTTTTTTAGTTTATACGTTAATTTAAATATAATTATGAATCCAAATTACAACTTATTTATCTTCTAAAAAATTGTTTACGCTTTACTCACACCCGTCCTTATGCCAAATAAATTATAATTAATAAAAGTAAGCGGAAATATATTTATATTCGTATTATTATATTAATTCTCATAATTTCATCAAACGATAAAGCATTATCCCCAAAAGCAAGCCAATCAACCATCCGGCCGCGAATCGTCAGTACCAGAAAGTGTATATTTTACAAGCGATGGGATGGTCCCGTTGGTAGCGTTCCTCGCTTCGGTCCGCAGAAGCGTAGGATCGTTCCTCGCGCTCAGTGCTTTTTTTTTAAATTATTATCACTATTAATTCTTGTTTGATTAGTTATTTTTATTAAGTTATCATTATTATTTTTATTAGTTATCTTTTAGTGCCGAAAAATTTATCGCACACTCCGACCGCTTATTTGATTAGTTTGTACGTTAATTTGAATGTAATAATAAATCTACATTACAACTTATGTATCTTTTAAAAAATTGTTTGCGCTTTACTCACACCCGTCTCTATGCCAAATAAATTGTAATTCATAAAAGTAAGCGCCCTGTCATTTTGGTCAACCGGTTGTACAAGACAGTTGAGTCAACGTAAAAGTTCAACGGTTGAATTTGGACAGCTTCTCAACTGTTCATCTTTGAAAGTCGACCATCCTGCGTTTTCTGTGGATAGTTGACTCGATGGTTAACTCGGCGGTTGATTGGATGGTTGACTCGACGCAATATATTTAATGATTAATCAAATTATACTGTCTTGATAATTAAATTGATGATTTGCGGAGAATTGAGTCATCAAACACTGGGGGGGGGGGGTGGGAATATCCGCAGCAGATTGTGCGACGGAGTGAGACAACCATCCAGCGAAAACAAAATGGCCGCGGTTAAACAACCGTTGAATCAACCATTAGGATTTTTTTTACGGTCGACTTTATAGTTGTAAAGCTGTCCAAATTCAACCGTTGATTATTTCGGTTGACTTTGCAGTTGCCAAAATTGCTAGCGCGGAAATATATTTATAGTCGTATTATTATATTCATTCTCGTAAGTTACGATTCGCGGCCGGATGGATGTGGCTTGTTTTTGGGGATAATGCTTCATCGCTTGATGATAGTATATGAGAATGAATATAATAATGCGAATATAAATATATTTTCGCTTAGTTTTTATGAATTACAATTTATTTCGCATAGGGACGGGTGTGAGTAAAGCGCAAACAATTCTTTAGACGATAAATAAGTTGTAATTTAGATTTATTATTAAATTAAAATTAACGTACAAACTAATCAAATAAGCGGTCGGAGTGCGCGATAAATTTTTCGACACTAAAAGATAACTAATTAAAATAATAATGATAACTAATAAAAATAACTAATCAAATAAGAATTAATGGTCATCAGAATTTTAAAAAAAGCACTGAGCGCGGGGAACGATCTCGCGCCCCTGCGGACCGAAGCCAGGAACGCTACCAACGGGACCATCTATCGCTTGTAGAATATGCACTTTCTGGTCCTGACGATTCGCGGCCAGATGAATGATTCGCTTGTTTTTGGGGATAATGCTTTATCGCTTGATGAAAGTATGAGAATTAATATAATAATACGAATTATAAATATATTTCCGCTTACTTTTATGAATTATAATTTATTTGGCATAAGGATGGGTGTGAGTAGAGTGTAAACAATTTTTTAGAAGACAAATAAGTTGTAATTTGGATTTATTGTTATATTTAAATTAACGTATAAACTAAAAAAAAAGCGATCAGGGTGCCCGATACATTTTTTTGTATACATTGATAACGCAGAGAATCAAGAGCTAAATAAGCATTGAAATCGTCTAAAAGCCTCGCGCGTTCCGTCGAGTGACGTCACGCGCGAGTCGTGCTCAGATTGCTGTTTCCCTCGAAGCCTTCGTTTCGGCTTGGCCGCACATGAACGAGCTCGGCGTCCATGTGTTGGTGTAGCTGCCGAAGGCGCGGTCGGGAAACTTCGGCGCGCTCGGCTCTTTCCGAAGATGTCCGAGCGTCGCTCGCTCACGAACACGCGCTACTATGATTGTGTGATGGGTGCGTGAGAGGCTAGAGAGGGGGTAACGTTTGCGCGCGATCTGGCTATATATCATTTTGCATCTCTCTCGCACGCAGCCTACTTCTCAAGATCATGCTGCCTTATGCACAGTTCACTTCTCATTATTTACTTGTTCCGTCTCTGTCACACGCAGCTCACTTCTCGACGTCTTAGCAATAGTGGCGCCATCCCGGTATGACCACATTTTTGTAACCACTTTTTTCAAGTCTCTCCATAAGAGATCGGACTCCTCCCACTCTAGCCTCCCTGGTTTGTTGAATCGCCCAGGGAGGCTAGAGTGGGAGGAGTCCGATCTCTTATGGAGAGAGTTGAAAAAAGTGGCTACAAAAATGTGGTCCTACCGGGATGGCGCCACTATCTCTTAAATCTCGAGACCCGAGCTGGGTATGACAGAGACGGAACAAGTAAATAATGAGAAGTGAGCTGTGCATGAGGCAGAATGATACTTGAGAAGTAAGCTGCGTGCGAGAGAGATGTAAAATGATATATACCAGAGAGAACTCCAGCCTCCATGGAAAAAGCAACTTTTTCATGAGTGTTGTACGATTTCCTTCTTTTGCCAGTAAGAATTATTTAAAATATTCAGAAGGGATAGGTACAACAGAACTCTATGAGGTAATGTAAAATTCATGTTTATTCTAATTATTACAGGCTAACCCAGGGTAGTAGTTGGTAATGTTACAAAAGCCATACGTACACACACGCGCGCGCGCGTTGGGTATGTTAACAGTAAAGAGTAATTACAACTAAAGACGTTACCATAATTACAAAGATCACGCTAATTCACTTATTTTCTTCTCCCGTGTCGTCCGGAACCCCGTTTTGTAGCTGACTATTCCGTATCTGTATATCTGTTTTTTCGTTTCCGTTTTGACGTACGGGATATCGTTTATCTCCGTTACACATCTAGACCTCAACATTGTTATTTAATCTGATTAATTATTTTCCGTTTTAGTACAGTTTCTCAGAGACTACAGTTGAAAAACGGACTCGATGAAATCATCTTTTCAGCTCATACTAATTTTTTTTTTGCTTAGTCGTTCGCTTTTCCCTCGCACAGCTTTTTTGTATCATTTCGCTCCTATCAAACGTCAATCTTGTATAATGCTTTCAAACGTGAATCTTGTATGTGCTTACAACAACGAAACAAAATTAATTTCTTCTTTTCTGTTCATATTCGTCGCAACCCAAACGCGTGTACAGGACTCTGGCTGTGAGACCACGATGGACGATGGAACCCCGTCGAGCACCGTTCAAGGAACCTTTGTCGTTCTGAGCATCCATACAGTTTCGACATGGATGGTGTGTATGCGTCATAAAGCTTGCACATTGAGAAGACTCAGTGACGTCAAGAGCAAGGGCGATTGTTACTGTCCAGGCGAAGCAGCGGCATAGCGGCTGACAAAGGCTTCGTTTTGGAAAAACGAAAAAAGGAAAATCGAAAGAAAGACAAATTCGCATTTATTTAATATATTACAAGACATTATTTTGTTAAACATGTAAACAACTATACATTACATTAACGATGACGCGTTACCGCTGACGATCAAACTTTTCCGTCTTCACACATCTTTCTTCCTCTTTGCCCGAACGCCGTCCCCTTGGTCTTTCAACTTCTCTGTTTTTTCGTCTTCGTTTTGATCGAAGATGATTACTCTCCCGGAGTAGCAATAGGCAGTGATAGTGGTGTTACTTTTTCTTCGATGATCAACTTGTGACATTCTCCGACGCCAAATGATAATCGATTTATTGGAAATGTACGCAAAGTTGATCTGACCAGTTTCGCTCCGCGTCAATCGACCGAGCGACCGCGTCTCCTATTCTTTTATTCCCAACAAATTAAACTGTTCCTTTTTTTCAACGATGAAAACCAAAATAGATCGAGGGCTTTCAATAATCACTAAATGGCTAAATGACTTTGTCTCGTATTGATGGATCCGTATTTATTTCCGTAACCTTACAACTAAATATCTATCAAGTCGCGTCTCACTGTGTGAACGTACTCTTCGTGTATGCGACCCTTGCGTAATTGCGCTTTGTATAAAGTACTTACAAAAAAAACAATGTGTACGTAAGTGACGCCTGTTCGCAAACTAGAAAGAATGAGAGCACAATTACTTCTTTCCTGTTCGTATTGGTCGCAAGCCAAACGCGTGTCCATGACTCACAAACTATTTGCACATTTTCTCTCATCTTTTTTTTCGCTTTCGTTTCTGCTTTTATATGTGAGAAGGATTAAGGTAGTCCTATCGCCAGGATTCAATCCATAGGATTTTCATAATTTGTTTGAGCTTCGCTAAATATATTATCAATCATCTCTGTAAAATTTCAGAGTCGGTTATCGCCCTAATTACGGAGAAAAAAATTAAAATTGCGTGTTTTTGTGAAGGAATTCTGAGACGACATACAAAACCCCACTTTCCGGTCGCTGCCAAGGTGTATATAATAGTGGGAATCCGTCAGTTTCCTAAAAATAATCAGATTTACATACTTAGGGGGCGTACACAACACAGCGTGTACAAGTCTCAAGTATGATCAGTGGTATGACTAGTGTGAAGCGATAGATTACCTTAAGGGCATGTACAAAGTCAACATAACATCACAAATTTTCCAACCCAATTTTCTTATAGATGGTTACATTTTTTAGGGAAAACAAAGCATTAGGCTCTGGAGAATTCCAAGACGCAGAGCTTGATCATTTCCTTTTGCCCTAAATATTATTCATATCTGAAGAATCTCTGTTCGCAAATTTCCGCTATCTCTCTCGCACTTATATGTCACGTGGTACATCTTCTACTTCGCCTTGAAATCTTATCTCTCATCATAACTGTACTAATCATTTTGCTACACGCGCCTCTATGTTTTTCGCCCTATTTTGCTTGAATTATTTGTTCAACTCGCTGTTGCATGACGGTGGGAGGCTACGAGGCAATATCCGATATGAGCTGGGCCAGCAGTGCCGGTTCTATTGGACCATGCGTCTGTCCCATGCGTTCTAACTCTTCCTCCTCTTCCCTCGAGGGTTCATATCCTCCGTTTCGAGTTTCTGGAAATTACGAGCACATTTTTATTTTAGAATATTGAGTGCGTGGTTTTGTTACATGTGTCCAGAAAATGCATCAAAATCACAATCATAAAAGTTATCGTCTTCGACGAGAAATTAACGTGACGTTCCCTTTCGGAAAATTTATTGTACTGATTAGGCGTAAATTGGGGAGTTATAAATCGTATCCGATGCACCTTGAGAACCGTTCGAATATCGTAAGAATTGAAAATTATTTTAAGGATCGCTATGTGATAAATTGTTGACATAGAAAACGCGTGAAATTGAATTCATTCGTTGCATAAAAAAAAGCTGCCGTAATTACCGTGCAGTGCGAAACTGGATACAGGTGATCTAAAGCCAGATTAGTATCTCATTTCCAACTTTGGCAGTTGAGTCCTTGTCTATTATTTATATATAATTTATATTATTTATGTCATTATATTTATTTGATCTCGACTCTCGACTAATATATACCTTAATTGGACCGCAGCACAAGCTCAAATACATCCCCACACTCAAACAAACCCAAACATACGACATTAGGTAATCGAGATAGATTTATGGCAGATAGTACCAAATTGAAATTGACTTGCAAGTGATATAGGTTCATCGAAATAAATAAACGTGCAATTTCATTCTGTGTGTTACGTATGATTGAGAGTGGAACTCACCGTGAAGAACGTGAGATTGCTCGTGATGCTCTGGCCGGCCTCTTCCCTGTGCAAAACGAGTTGAGCAGCTTTGGCTATGTCACCCTCAGCAACGGTGACGCAGAGTCTCACCTCGGCGGGACTTCCTCCAGGTAATACTTGGTGGCGAAGCGATACTTGGCGCCAGGAAGGTTCTTGTTGCTGGAAGCGCGCACAATAAAAATTAATTCTTTTTTTTTCATTATGAATTCAGCTGAAAAAATCGGTGCAAACAAATTCGACTCTACAATCTCCTACGGACCCAAACAAACTCATTACCGGACCCAAACTACCGATATTTCTCGGTCATAATTAAGGGGGTATACCAGTGTGACACTTTCAAAAAATCGATTTTTTTTTGCTTTTTTCGACAGTTAATACTTTCAACAATATAATTATCATTTACATCAATATCATTTCATCTTGCAAAAATCGATAGTTAAATCTTTAAATGCGTTTTTCTCGAAATGAGATTGTTTACATTTCCTGAAATTGTAACTGAAAGAGCAATTATCCGATTGACTTGAAATTTCAACTGAGTACTCTTGAATATATTCACTCTACAATGACGTAGGGTATTTTCGATTGGATGAAAATTGACGATTTGGCATTGAAAAAAACGACCATTTTGTAGGCAAAACAACAGACTTTTTTCATAACTACGCCATTTTGTTAGGTTTTGATATTTTTCGACAATCCTACGTCATTGTACAGGAAATACCATCCACTATAACGATATTTTTTTCTGTTTCGGTTCCAGCTACTTAATCGGCCGGAATCATGTCAGCAGTGCAGGTACTTTTTTTGACGCCTCCGAAGGCAGCGCAAAAGTTGCATGGATCTCAATATTTTGCTATAAAAAATTATGTAATATAAGTCAAATATAGCCAAAAATATTCCTAATTTTCCGAAACATTTAATTGGGTACTTTTCTTTCAAAAAATTCCCGGAACTTATCCAAATTTTCAGCGTTCACACTCGTATAGCCCCTCAAGACGGAATGACGCACCGTTGCCGCCGGTATGGCAGAACGTGATTGTCAATATCCACGGATTTCCTAAACAGCTCTTTAGGATTTCGCACAATTTGCTCAGATGACATAAGATTGATAGACGAACGGCTATGTGCTCGAAAAAAGTTTCAAAATTGCGAAAAAAATGTGGATCGTCTTGCCGTGCTGAACTTGTAATTAAAATTATGAAAAATAATCGTAGATTAAACGAAAAGCGGCTTTCCCTAAAATCAGAAAAAATCATGTTCCAATTGTAATGAACAATTGCATGAAAATATAAAGGAACTATACAAAATGAATCGTATATTTTTATACTCACGATCGTCGTGATACGATAAGATACCTCAAAGGGCCGCCGATGTTTTGAATAACGAAAACAAATTCGTATAACTAGTGACTACTCGGATTCACTCTTGGTGAATGATTGAAACCTTGGCTACTGCGTCACGCATAATTAATGCCTTGTCGACTGTTATTTCCAAACCATTGGAAGCTGTAAAAAAAATAGATTATACATGTCTATAATCATATTTCAATCAATATATTTTTAAAATATTTATATCTATAATTTCATACTTCATAAAAGATAATGCAACACATTTTTCTGTTTTTTGTTTGTAATATGTGCAGGAAACAAAATAATTCAACTTTTGCCTTTCGGTTTTTCGAAAGTATTGGAGAATCAACCGCACACTGTATTATTCAGTAATATAGAGTTATACCTTACATGCAGCGGCAATGAAGAGATATGACCCCGATGCGATTTCAACACCTCATTCCCTCATTAAAATCTGCGGCATAGAGGGAACAAATTATACAGCAATATTAAAATCGCTAATACTAGCAACAGCGCGGTGAAGAATCACAAGCGCCCTAATTGAAGAATGACAATAGTTCTAAGTAATCGATAATAGTTCTATGCAAGTAGAAGTAGCGATAAGTAATTTACGTACAATTTCGCTTGTTTACGGTGCATCCTAGATTTTTTCCGGCTGCTGTTGTTGTTTATGTTGTAAGATTTGCTGAGGAAATGACCGCGCATGATCAAATAAAAATCAACAATTCGACGAGTGATTTCTTTCGCATGTGTTTGACACCCGACTAAAGGCAGAGATGGGAGCTGCGAAACTTTCTCCAAGATTGTCGTTAGTGTGTCGATCTTCACCTGCATCGTGCCGACGACGTTCAGCACGACAATTTCAAGTTTTTTCGTTAGCTCGAATAGATCTTTGCTTGAATATATCAGCCCGCCGTGGTCCACAGCCTCCAACAAATCCTCGCGCGATTCACGGCAATCGTGTGCACTTTGGAGCGAGTTCCGACACTCGATAAACTGCAGCGACCGTAGCATTTTTCGTGCGACGTACCCGGCTATGTAGCACTGTACCTCGTCATTCGTACTGGTAACATCATATGTATGATCCGTACAAACGGAGTTGATCACAGATTTCATATCGTCTTGCTCGTTTTCCATTTGTGTTGACTCTGCCAAGGGTCCACCCTCGAAAAGATTGTCGATTTTGTCAAGCCACTTTTTTCGAGGTTCTCGAGCAGCAGCCAGTGACTCTGGACTTTGCATTAGAGTTTGCAATAGATCGACGCCACTAACGTTTGACCCTCGCGGCGGTTTCACCAACGAATAGGTACATAAAAGCCGAAACACGTGGGAAAAAAGCAGCGGGTCGGGGTGATCATGCGATCCACACGAGCTCCTCATAATGCCGAAAAATCGCTGCAATCAATCAACATTTTGTAGCACAATTCGAGATAGTATGGATCAATTGAATATATATTGATGAATAAAATAACAGGAGAAAGTAAAAGGTTGCAAAGTAGGTTGTCGAAGTTGGGAGAAAATGGAGAGCTGATCGGAAATACGCTGCGAGACGTCCAATAAAACAAGAATATCGTGCTTACCATTGAAAAAGAAAGCTACGAAAGAGAAAGCTAATTCTAGCTGAAAACTTTAAAAAAATCGAAGTACAGGGCGAACTGACGAAAGCGAATCGAATTAAATTCTGTACTAGTAGAGGTCAGTATAACCCCGATTAACCGGGGTCGCGTTATTCGCGAAGCGGATTTACCGTGCAACTTGTAAAAGCCTAGACACTTGCGCCGTGCATACGAGCACGGTCGCTTGTATCAAGCGCGAAACATGTTGAAACACGAAATTCGCTCGTTTCAGCTTGGTTACTCATCAAGAAGCTGAAAAGACGACTAAAATCGTACTTGACTTTCGGTCACCAAGTATAGAGCAAGTCAATCGAATATTAGCATTTCACGAAACGTGTAATAGAAGACAATCAAGGGAAGAAACAAACCCAAACAAAATTAAAAGCTTTTTTTGATAACAGAGTAAAATAAAGAGCAATCTTCAACATAAATTAATATCATCTAGCATAAGATGTAGTGTAAACTATTTCAATAAAGTTGGTGGTTTCAGTTATCCGGCGATTCTTCTGTCCCCGGTTGCGACGAGCACCCCGGTCAATTGGAGTTTTACTGTATGTCTAGCGCCCATATGCAGAATATACATATAATTCATATTATTTAGCGTACGAACAAACAGTAATGTGCCCATCACGCAACCGCGAATGCGACTGGTGTGGTTTTTGAATCTATTTCCATATTTTTTATTTCAGCTTTTAAATTTTTTAGATGTATGATTTCGCAGCAGTATCTCTCGTAACGGAAAATCATGAATAACACGTAAGAGAAGTAAATTCCGAAGATCTGTCCACCATTTCATGTAGAAACTACACTACTCACACAAATTAAGGGATATTAAAAAAATTCCAAGTTTTTGGGTGATTTTCAACAAGGGATAATTCGGAGAAAAATGGTCGTACAGAAAATTAAAAAAAGGAAATTATAGCTTCAAGTATCTAGTTTTCAGATCTGGAATGTAACATTTTTAAGCGTGGGCGGTTTTCAAGTAATCATCCGGAAACCAACAATAAACATTTTTTCCGAATTTTTTATCGCCTTTAAAATGATCTGTGGACCTCAAATTTTTTTTTCACCATGCGACCATAAAACTCTTTCAGACAATTTAAGCAGCTTTAATTTGACTCTTTAACGTGCTCCGTACGATGATTTGGCGCGGAGTAATCGTCGATCAAAGCAAAAAAGTCCATTTTAACTATGACAATCAATTACTCAAGAACTCCGTTATCGTAGAGAAAATGAAAGTAGGAGTTTGGAAACTGCAAAACATTCTCTATGACATGCAATTAGTGGCTGTTGATAAAAACATTTTTTTCGGAGTGATGATGGCTGAAAAAAAGTTGAATATTTGCGAATTTAAGGATATTTGGAAAAGTTGGTATAACTTTGGACATAATGCATGAATGAAGGATATCGTCGGTAATTTTTTAACCTCGAAGTGTCCCCAAAAAACCCTCAAAGTTGCAAAGCGCTGCGGTTTTTTTTCTTAGTGCCCCGAAGGTTTAAATTTATCGTTTCTATCCAAAATCACCGTAACAAGCAATTTTTCGATTTTTATTCATTTTTTCAACTTCAAAATGGTTTTTTTTAGCAATAATGCGTAATTTTTCTATTCAAACACATCAATTGCCAAAAAAAAATCGACAAAAAATTCAATTAAAAAAAAATCAAATTTTTAGGGTAGTTTAAAAAAAACCGTTTTTTATGTGTTTAAGAAAGTGTATTTCAACGATTGAAGCTACAAAAAATTAAACGTTCGAGATTTGTGTGAAGAGCATCAGTCGACCGTAGGGAGTATATCAATTTTTAAATTGTCATTGAAAACAAAAGTGGTAGGACTGGTAAAAAAAAAATCGACCAAATTTTTTTCGACAAGAGGGGATTATCGTTAACACGTGAAAAAGAATAAAATAATAAAATAAAATTTAAAACAAAAAAGATTCGAAAAAATGTGTAAACATTTTTTTCTTGGTAATTGATGTCTTTGAATAGAAAAATTACGCACTATTGCTAGAAAAAACCATTTTGAAGTTGAAAAAATGAATCAAAATCGAAAAATTCTTTGCTACGGTGATTTTTGACAGAAACGATAAATTTAAACCTTCGGGGCACTAAGAAAAAAAAATCGCAGCGCTTTGCAACTTTGAGGGTTCTTTGGGTATACTTTGAGGTTAAAGAATTACCGACGATATCCTTCGTTCATGCATTATATCCAAAGTTATACCAAACTTTCCAAATATCCTTAAACTCGCAAATTTTCAACTTTTTTTCAGTCAACATCATCACTTCGATTTTTTTTACATCTACAGCCACTAATTGCATATCATAGAGAATTTTCTTTTTATTTTCTGTACGACCATTTTTCTCCGTGTTATCCCTTGTTGAAAATCCGCCAAAATATAGAATTTTTTCAATATCCCTTAATTTGCGTGAGTAGTGTACTTCTTAACAAAATTTGTTCTCATACTTATAAAGCCAAAGGCGAAGCACGGCCAAAATATACTTAATAAAATGATAAATTTGAAGAAAAAATCAACGATACCTCTAAAGCATCTTGGTTAAGGCGAGATGTCATCAGGTAGTCGAAACCTAATTCGTCGTGCAGTTCCTTCAATATTTCGATCGTCGCACCGAGCGTTACCTTCAAGCCCGTAAACGTACTCGCCGAAATTGGAAATGGGAATCCATTCAATTTCGACATGTACTTCCACGTTTCTAGGTATTGTAGAAAATTCACAACAGCCTACAAATAAAAAAGCTGTGAAACAAATTTGCCAAGCAATAATGTCGACGTTTACAGTCGAATGTGGTTTCAAGCTTGCCACAAACGACCAAGGTATTCACTTGAAAGCGTAAGCAAAAATGCCGTCCTGTATGTATGTTTTTGTGTGTATGCCAACAGTAAAACTGGTCACGCCCATGAAATGATAATTAAAAATAAGTATCACAGAAAATAAATACATGCACCCAATTAAATGTTTACAATTCAACTTAATGAAAAAGTGAATGACAACTCCACATCTGTATAAATCGGGAGCATGTATAAATATGTAACCTTATTAGTAACATTGGTGCAATAGAAATACTATAGTAAATAAGAAGTGATATCCAATCCATTCACTGACAATATTAGTAAACAGTCACAATCTCAACCCATTTCAAATAATTGTCAATTTCTTCTTTTCCTCGGGAGTAGAATCGTTCATTCATCCGACAAACAGCACATTTATTATCATTTTATTTCAGTAGAATAACGAGGGGGAAAACCAATCAATGTCATCATTGTTTCTGCAAGATAACTCGTTATAGAAATATGCTTGATATCATGCTACATCTTTTAAAGCAATCTTTATTTTGATTGTTTAATTGCCATCAGCGGAACTCGACTACTTTAATTTTGATTTACCAGAATAAAAATCGACGAATCAGGCTGGCAGGTCTGGCGATTGATGAGCCGCGTATTTAGCTCTACTCTTGCTCTCTGCTGAAGGACATTATTTTCGTCGAAGGAATATCGAATTTGCCATTACAGGATCACGGGCAATTTATACATTGGAGGGGTATGAAAAAAAACTTTTAAAACGCACAAGACCGGTACATCATATTAGAAACTGGCAGTGGCTTAAAGTTATCGATACAGTGGTACTGTTGGGAAAACGTGCAACATAAAATATTTGTTTCACAGCAACAACCTCCAATAAAAAGTAAATAACCAAATGGGTAGATAGTGTGCAGCCATGCATCAAAAACAAAAAAAACCCACCTAATTTATCATCTTGATTTTAAGGTACTTACGTTTTATAGCGGATGGTATGGCGGAGCAAGAATGTTAATTGATGAACTGTTTTATCTACAACATACCGCTCTTGCCCTGAGCGGATATTCTTGTCGCCGTTAGCATCCGCTATAAATGTGTTACACTGATGTGCCTTTCGGTTATTCATCGTCCAACACGTCACATCAATTTTCATTATTAATCATATCAATGTACGGTATTTCCGCATCGAAGAGGTGCCTAAAAACTTAATAAATATTTTACTCCTGGCATTTGGTTGTTCCGCTCTGCAAGTCCCTTCACATCGATCTGCAACATACTGGCCACAAACACATTATGAACGACAAATGCATAAACGTTAAGGGCTCCGCGTGGACTTATCTACAATGGGACTGCGTGCATTTTTTTATATTCGATAATCCATTTTTTCAACCTTAACGATTCATTCCTATAAAGCATTAGACGAATAATTGATGGTATCAGATCCGCTTGAGGATAAATGATCGATCTGCTTGCATTGTAAGGGAATTCGTATGTAACGATTTTTTTTTATCTGCGGGGTTGACTGCTGCATACTCGAGGCTGCATCGTCGTTGAACTCACATTCCTCACTGCTGTTCAGTCGTGAAACGTACAAATACTTGATAGAATTGTAAATGAAACACTTGCAGGCATTGTTGCGTTTATATCGCTAAAAGTTCATAAATTCATCCGATAATGATAGTCGATGTAAGATTCTTCTCATACAGCTGCGGCTATCGAACCCTTTTCGAAATACAGACACGTCTCAAATTGTTCTTTATTATTCAAACGCTCTTCAAAGATCGATTCCACACATAATCCAATATGTTATAACTTACGGATTTTGCGAACAATGAATATTCGAGGAGGCTTCATAAACACGAAAATGATTATGGTCGATAACGAAATATCTATTGTAAAGACTTGTACGTGTAACCTAACAATGTATAAAAATTCGATTTCACTTACTTTTTTCTGTCGGCAATCGTCGTGGTGGCGCATGGCATCATGGTGGGTGCGAGACATCATAGCTTGTATGAGGTCCCCAACCCTGTTTATAAACGTCTGCGTGGCCGTAGAGTCGACTAACTCACTGCACCGATCTTCTTTCCCGTATAGCGCCATTGCAACGCGTACCGGTTCCGAGAATAACTGAAAATTATGTACACCTTCTTCAGATGGTGGTTTGGTTAACAAACACTGGACGTCTTGGATTTTATGAATGTTTTTCAAATGAAACTTTTTTAGCGACAATGAGAATGAAAATCACAGAAGTGGAAGGAACGTATCGTTTCAGACAGAAGATATAATACTGGGTAAGAGAGTGGATTAGGTTTTCGTGACGCTAACGGCAAAAGGCCTCAAAGCCCACATGTACGTAGCTCGGGTCGGTGTACGGGCTGAAAGAAGAACAAGAAAATCCCGAGTTGCATTGGTGAGAGTACCACAGACCAATTCGTAAAGATCATCGAATCCAAAAAGAATAGTTATTTTAAATCAAAGTGAATTTACTGGAAACCAGTCGTGCTGAATACAGTAAATTTGTTGTTTTTTTTAAACCGTAATTGTGAAGAATATTAAATGAGAAAAAAAAATATTGAAAAAAGTACGATAATTTTCTGTAGATAGTAAAATGAAAATTATCATAAAGTACACGATATTTCAAAGCTTATATTGAAATGCCGTGTACTAAAATCGAAAACAAGCTTGTATGCTGTAAGCAAAACTCGAACAAACTTTAAGAAATCCAATCCCATAGAGTCGAAGTAGATTCTAGTTCGGTTTCCTTAAGGTTATGATAAGATTAAAAACGAAAATCTTACCTGAAATGCCATCGGAACGTTCATGTTTTGGAAGCCTTTCGGATTAACGTGATCTGGTGTTAACTTAGGCGCCACCTTAAGAGAGGGCTTGACGTATCCCTCGTGCTGAATAAGCGCCAGCCAATGCGACTTCTTTATGATTCCGTCAAGAGTCTAATGAACGAAAATATAATAATAAACATACATTTCATTATGATATGCATGGCCAGATCGCGGCTGCAACTTGTAATGGATGTCTTTGGGTTTTTGTAGGTTGAGGTTTAAGGAAACAAACACATTTATTTATATTAAGAAGTCATACTAAAATCACGTAGCTCATGCACGTACCCAAAATTCGTTCTTGGTCACGATAGTGTTCCGGAAACATTTCAAGAGGTGTGGAAAATCCGATATAAATCTCAACTTCTTGGAATCATCGTGAGGGTGCGTACAGTGCAAATTCGTGTCATTGATGCCGAAGAGGGTCCACACTCCTCTATTCCATTGTGCACCGTCCATAGCTACAGCGTCGACGTGAAATCCCGTGTTGCCAAGCAGGATGATGCCCTCCAGAATCAATCGGTGGAGGATTGCACTCGTAACAGAGTTTTTGCTCAAAAAGCAACCCAACACTTGCACCCATGGACCTCGAAACGGTTGGAACATGAATACAAGAGCATGATCTGCTCTTGTATTAGCTTGGCGTTCCGGCGTATACTTTCCCAGATCCACAAAACCGCTCATCTCCATGGTTTGACGATTGAAGGAGATGGACTCATTGATCTTCATTTCATCGACTAACATGACACCTAAGAGATTGAATAAAATCGATCCTGTTAGTTTCATTTCACATAACATATGTGTGTGTTTCAATTCATTTGAAACCTATATCGCATGGAGGCGACGGCAGCCACCATGCAATATCGATGGAACCTGTCAGATGAAATAAATAGCCGCAGTAACAATAGTTGGTCGTAGTTAAACGAATGCTGAAATGTTATTGTACCTCGTTTATCGGAGCTCTCCATCTGCGAACCTTTGCGACGCATACATTCGAACACAGCTTCTTGAAAACCATACCTTGCACCATCCAGTTTTTGGATATACTTATTTAAAGTATCCTTGGATGGCAAAGGTAAGATATTCCGTAAGCGCATATGTTCGTAAAGCTTGGCGTTTTTCATACGCATTAGGAGACACTCATATATCCACTTGATGGTATAGCGACGACCGCGGTTACTACACGCTTTCGCTGCTTGGAGGACTGACTTCACTGCGTGTTGTTGAAGTTCAGGGAGTTCTTGAATTTGTGACTCCAAAGTTTCCTTCTTTATTGAGGCGCAGGCTACTTTAGCTCTAATAACGGCGGCACGTAATTTTCGAGTTTAAAAAATAGCGAGGAGTAACAAATATCATGACCAACAAGCTGAAGGGAAACATTCCCGTACGCATGTGATTATGAATCCAAATCATGGAGCTCGAGGCAAAAGAATTCGAAGGAAACAACTGGTCGATAAATAGCTATCGATCGGCATTTTCATAAAATACACTAACAATAGAAATAGAATAAATAATAACAATTTAATTTGTTTTACCGGGTGAACAGTGCAACAACGCCGTAATCGAAACAAACAAATGTTTCAATCACATATTGAGTGCGATTATAATGCGATGGGAATTTTGTTTTCTATACTTCAATTTTCATTTCTAGACTTTATTTTGAAGAAAGAAAATTTAATAACGAATTCCAACTGTATTTCTTCCAATCCCTTCTAGCTTTTATTTTAACGCAACTCCTTAATACAACGTTAGTGCATATACGTATAAAATATTCGGGACAAATTTTTTTAAATTCCTTATCTATATACCATTTTTCTTTATCTAACCCATTGTCTATATACAATTACATCAATTTCGATCAATATTGTTAATAATCGATAGTATACTGTCAATAGACAGAATGTCTCAACCACTCTCCTGAAAGCGTTCCTGGGAATGTGGGGGTGGGGACGGAATTTTGAGTCGACTGATATAAGCATGTATGGGTTCAGATCAACCCCTCAATTATTGTTAATTTTTAAAGGCGGGCCAATCAGGTGCGCCCTATAAACTCGGCGTACGTCGATGCGCGGTACGCCCGTGTAGTGGTGCAGCGATACGTGCGTGTAGTATGGCTCACCGACGTACGCCGTCTCATCGGGCGCACCTGATTGGCCCACCTTTAAAAATTAATAATAATTCAGGGGTTGAGCCGAGAGCCATACATGCTTATCTCACTCGACACAGAATACCATCGTCCACTCCACATTTCCGGGAAGAGGGACACCCTGTATACTATACATTGATAAGTAAGTAAAAAAAGGCCTGAAGAAAGATGATGCATCGAAGTTATGCGGAGTACGAAAGGGACAACGTAAATTGAACCAAGAGATGAATTTGAAGTTTGCATCGTTGAAACGTAACGAAAATACGATTTAAATGTTTATACTCACACTTGCAATATATCGATAGGTAATTTTCTGCAATTACAGAATTTATAATACTCAGAAATATCAAGAAATAAAAATGATTTTTTAAAGAAACAATGAAATTGTAAGTAAATCAAACTTTCGTTACTATCCAGCGATGAAAACTTCAACATCACACCGAGAGAAGAGAGAAGATGGAAATAAGAGAAAAATTAACAAAAGCGCTAAAAGAGATTATAGATCGGTAAGTATGTTAATATTTCAAAGTAATAGAGATAAAATTTTAAAAAGAAACACAGATACAGACGGAAAAAACGATAGAGAAAAATGGTAGGGATATAAAATATGCAGATTATAAAGATTAGCGAAACTGGTTATATTATGCTATACAATATAAGCTTCATGTTGAGTCTTCAATATCGTAAAAGGATATAATAAAGAAATTTTACTAAGAACTGTCATTAAAGGTGACAGAGAATAAAAGTATTTGATGCAACGTAATAGTGTTGTAAATTACTGACCTTTCTAAGTAGGCGCTGGTACTGCCGCTGCTGGTGGTAGACTTCGCGTTTGGAGCGGGCGTAGCGAACTTCAATATCAGTAGAACTTCGCTGCCTTCTTTTCAACGTTTTGATCCTCAATTTCCGGCAATAAAAGCACCTATGTGGACCAGCCGGTCGTTGGTATTCCTCTTCCAAAAGAAGAAAACGGCAGTTCTCCGAACGGCTGGAAAAATGAAGACTTTTGTTATTTTTATATAAAAACTCCAATTCCAATCTGAAATGTTTTAAATCGCATTAACAAATCGGTACCTATCGGGTGTGACGCCAGTGCCGTTACAGGTCTTACACGTTTTCATAATATCAAAGACACGTGCCATCGTTTCTGCCTTACAACCCAGATCGATTTTCCCGCGGTCATCGGGAGAACGAATCTGTGGTCGAAAATTTAATAAAGTTTAATCCATGAAGATTTTTGGAAATATGTCTTGACCAGTTTTTGACACGAATTCTGCGAGGTTGTAATATTTATGTCGACAACGTAAAACTTTTCACAAGTATAGCGCAGATATGGATAATTTTTTATTTGCCACAAAAATATATTCTTTCGACGTATTCAGACGTTTCACGAGTATTTTCTAACCGAATCAGTGCGTCAGCACCATGTTGAACCATATATCTGTTACGAAAAAATATTTGAAATTATTTCAAACATTTCCTGACTACTTTTCATTATGAACTCTGTTTACGTTTAGCATGAATAGCTAATATTACATTTTAGAGGTGTTGAAAAGATCGTCACAGAATTTGAGTTAATTAATGAAATAACTGAATTTTCACTTTCTTAAGGCAGTAGTCTGCTCTAGAAATCTGACAAAAACGATTTTTTTTCTTCATTTTATTATTCCTTAGACCTTTCTTAATACGCTCGTGAAAACCGTTTATTGATATTTAAAAAATTAGCAGAGTAATAGAAATTATAAGCAAGCCGCGCGCAAACCTCATCTAACGGTATCAAAACTTTGAACGCGTTTATCTTAGAACTATGTTTTTCAAATCGGCGCCCACCATATCTCGATAACTAATTGACCGATGAAGCTCCATTTTTGCACATACCTTCGGTAGCCTCTTTCTGAGGACTGGTAGCAGAATTGAGTCGCACAATGATTTTGCCCACATTTTATAACTCGTCGAATACCCGAAAATGTAGGAAATATCGTCAAAGTTTAACAGGCCGCCATTTTGTAGATACATTTTTTTAAGTACTAATTCTGCTACCAGTGCTCAGAAAACTCATACAGATTGAGAATATATATATATATATATATATATATATATATATATATATATATATATTTTCCAGATGCATACAACATCACCCAGAGTGGGCGCCGATTGAGGCGGTTTTCGGCGGACCACGTTGTAAAAAAAATTAAAAACTACATGAAAATATTTTAAATATTT
The DNA here is from genome assembly GCA_963210295.1 of Ophion ellenae. Taxonomy (NCBI): domain Eukaryota; kingdom Metazoa; phylum Arthropoda; class Insecta; order Hymenoptera; family Ichneumonidae; genus Ophion; species Ophion ellenae. Next base: position 30,991,316 of record OY723386.1, read on the forward strand.
TTTTTTTTTTTATGTAGATACATTCTGAAAGGAACAATAAATACATATGTAAAATTTCATCAAGACAACTTCAACGGTTTAAAAGTTATTCCAACCCAAAAATGACGTAAAAAATCTCGCTCTAGACCAGACTACTGCCTTAAGTGTTCAACAACGTATTAAATTCATCATCTGCTATCATTGTTCAAAAAGTAATGTTATATCAATAGAATTAAGATGTAATAAAAGAATATAGAGTATGATCTAGTTGATAAAAATCTTATTTAGAGAAATAAAGATTATTAGGTTGAAATATGAATGCGATTCAAACCGAAGTATTCAATGAATAATTAAACAGTCTTTCGATTGGGTCCTTAAAACATCCTTCTGAGTTGTTTAATAAATAAATAATTACGAATTGATACAAGTTATCAATATAGACCGCATATAAAAGTGTGGTTTCCAAATTGGGATCGTTGGAAAACACAAGGAATTTTTTTGCGTTTTCCAACGATGGAAACTTCAAATTCATAAATTAGAGAAAATTGGGACAACTCACTATTATGGATAAATCCACTTGAATGTCCACAAAAAGTTTTATTTTCGACGTAAATTGATCGATCTGTGTAAAAACGATTTTCTCGTTCGATTGAAACCAACACCAGGTCGGCGGCAATGGGGTTTCAATTAAAGTCGTTTTAAATCGTTCAATTGTCATTCCCACCACCTATAATAAAACAATGCTTGATGAATGTTTTTGAAGAAGTTAAAAATGATCTGATACTGTGAACATGAAGAAAATGTGACAAAAATCACTGTGTCAAACTGATTACATATAAAGATCAGTCAGTCACATTTATTTCTATGCGACCATAATTTCGATTCTAATTACCTCGTTAATCACCATAGGCGCAGCGCCGTCAGGACAACCTACAGCATCTCCTGTCACTACTGCGCTGTCTCTGGCTGATGAGGTTTGGTCATCGATGATGCGTCTTAAAGGCAATGCCCCTCTCCGTAGGGTACATCGCAGACGAGGCAAGACTGCTCGACAGCCTTCAAGGATGAAAGAATCCTCTGTTTGAACATCTTCTTTGGAAAAGTGTTGTTCGCATACAACACTGTTACCGTGCAAAGGTGTTCGCAGCAAATCGGCCCACCGTCTGAGATCCGCTTGGCTCTGAAACCAAACAAAAGCGAGCCCTATATTTTTGTGCCCATACTTTGTACAGAATCAATTACAGCTTGCACTGATTATTATACTGATACTATTGAGTGTTGCTCTTAATGTAGAAATGCAGCAGAGCTTTGACGCAAAATTGGTTCCAAAAAATTATTCAAGTGTCTTCACTTCGACAAATTTTGAATGCACAAAATAGAACGTGAGAGTCGAATAAAAAATAAGAGAAAATTATGAAATAACCAAAGAAAACTTGAAGAGCACAAAAAACAATGAAAGAGAACTACCTACTACAAAAGTAGTGGACATCAGGACATGAAATTTAATTCAAACAGTTGAAGATTGTAACGATCGATTTTGTGTGTTTCGAAGAGTTGGCTTTCGCAAGTGATATATTAAAAAAGCGTATAAAGGCTCAACGTCAACTCGAATTTCTGGAAACGGAAGTTGCCAGCCAATTTCTTCACATATGCGATCCCACAAAGAAAGGTCCCGAGACAAATCACAAATAACACGGTGCGCAGTCGACAAAGTAAAAACGTCGGTAAACGTAAAAAAGATCGTCCGATCATCGCACCATCCCTATCGGACAATCGACTCGTCTGAACGCAAACGACCATCACACCATCTCTATGGGACATTCCGAATTCTTCAATCCGAAACCCGAAATGCGTTTTTGCGTAAAAAACATTTCTTCGATAAAATCTGTAAGTACGCCTCAACTTTATAATATAAAAACCTCTCGGTGCTGGAGCACATTCAGTCGTGACATGATGAACAACAGTGTAAGTCGAACAGAATCGTGGCAAGCGATCCGTAAATCGCATATATGTCTTTAAATTTATTTTAAGAAATCGTCGATACGAATACCGGAAGTCCAGAGTCGCGCTTTTATAATGTTCAATCTATGTCTGCGGGTACAGCCCCGAAATTGTAATACAAAAGTGAAATAAAGCAATGTGACTAAGGAACAATCATAACGTGATATAATGCTTAGTAAAAGAAGCACTGATGTGTTGGTCTAGTGGTTAGCGTGCTTGCCTCTGAAATTAAACCATCGGGAGGTCTACACAGATGTCGCACACACGGAACGGTACGTGTGTGTGTTGGGTGTGTATGGCTGTAGCCTGTGAGCTAATTCTCGACGAAACGGGACTAGCTCCGAGGTTGGGAAGCAAACTCGTGACTGGCTATTGGAATAGGTTTTCCGCAGTTTCCCTATACCCATGACAGAAAATGTCATGGTGGATGCGATACAGAGGGGGAAGTCGGCTGCTGCCGCAAGGTGGGGATCGATTAGGGATGTGGATTAGAGAAAATGGTGGGAAATCCCTGAACATGGAAGCTACAAATTAGCAAAGCGTTCGCCGTAGCAGATTCGCTTAGTAAAAGAAAGAAGATAGGCATAATAATAGAGTTTTATTTGATGAATTACCTTGGGCATCGTAAATAGTCCGAGTTGTCGCACCCCGCGCAGCTGCCTTTCCGATCTGCCTGCAGCGTTTCCTGCCTTGCAGTCAGCCACTGCACAAATTTTCACCATCCTCCTAGAAAATAAAAATGATTAATATTCTTCACAAAAATTGATAAAATAGGCAATATCATGGTGATTTAAAATAAATGCGCCGTTGCATATGAACATGACAAATGTCACAGCCACGCCGGCACACACACGTTCATGATGGATGAAACAGATTCAACAAACTTATCGAAAATTATATTCTTCACGTTAGTAAAGATAAAACAGATATTTGTTGTGACCTCCGGATTGATAAAAAAGATTTTTCGTCGAAATCGTTCGATTAGCCCCTTTTTCGCAGTTAAAGCACTCGTTCTATCTAAATTCAATATGGACGCCGAACTTGCTGGGATGCGTAATCAAACCTCTTCCATCTCTCTTACACGACATCGATACTCAGCTGCCTACTCGAGGTTTTAGAGATAGTAGCGCCATCCCGGTAGGACCACATTTTTGTAGCCACTTTCAAATGCACAGATCGGCCTCCTCCCACTCTAGCCTCCATGGAATCGCCGTTCGGTTAAAAAATAGAAAAAAAATGACCGTGAAGTTAGCGCCAACATTTTTATTTATTTTGCCATTGACATTCTTTGGGGGGTCTTTCGATCCTGAATCGTTTGCAGGTGACGAAGATGCAAATTAAAACGTTTGTTAGATCATCGTTTCTGAAAAAAATGGTAAATACCACATGTGGTAACTTCCCTACGCATAGTCATATTACCCGATGAAGTTGGCGCCGAAAAATTCATTACTACGATATTTCTACATAATAAATGGATTAATCGGTGTAAAATCGTTTGTAAGTGATTGTTAGATCAATTCGAACGTTTGTTAGATCATTGTTTGGTTAAAAAATAGAAACAAAAAATGACCGTGAATTAGCGCCAATACGTTTATTTATTTTTCCATTGACATTCTTTGGGGGGTCTTTCGATCCGGAATCGTTTGTAGGTGACGAATATTCAAATTAATACGTTTGTTAGATCATCGTTTCTAAAAAAAGGTGAATACCACATGTGGCAAGTTCTCCACGCATCGTCATATTACCCGATGCCGTTAGTGCCGAAAAATTCATTACTAAGGTATTTCTACATAATAAACGGCTCAATGAGCATGGAATCGTTTGTAGGTGCCGAATATACAAATTAAAACGTTTGTTAGATCACCATTTGGTTAAAAAATAGAAATAAAACACGACCGTGAAGTTAGCGCCAACGATTTTATTTATTTCGCCATAGATATTCTTAGGGGGGTCATTTGATTTAGAATCGAATGTAGGTAACGAATATTCAAATTGAAACATGTGTAAGATCGGCGTTTCTGAACAATAAAAGTAAATACCAAATGTGGCAACTTCCCTACGCATCGTCATATTACCCGATCGAGTTGGAGCCGAAAAATTCATTACTACAGTATTTCTACATTAGCCTAATTGGCGTGAAATCATTTGTAGGTGACAAATATTCAAATTCAAACGTCTGTTAGATCACCGTTTCTGAATAATAGAGGTAAATACCATATATGGTAATTTCTCCACGCATGGTTTTATTACCAGATGAAGTTAGCGGCGAAAAATATCAAAACGACAAACGGTGTGTGAAAATTGTGGCGTGGCTTTGTGCTACAACAAGCAAAACAACTGCTCAAAGCATCCCATGCATCAGAAAGGAATGTTACGACACAATGTAATATATCTGTCATACTTCCTTTATCGCTTCACAACTGGCCCCCTGATTAAATTGTTCAAAAACTACATAATACATGTTTTTTATTTGTTAAAACCTACTATAAAGTCAACTATTATTTTGTTTTTACTGTTAAGTAACGAAGGGTGAACGCAATCTCCAGTGTTATATGAAAATAGCTAAACTGTCTGAAAAATTGGGTTGCGTAGCATTATCATGAAGAAGAAAAAACGCGTTATCATGAATCTTTATAACTAGCCCTCTGATAAAACATTTCAAAAACTAATTAATACGCGTCTTCTTATTTATTACTAACGTACCATAAAGTCAATTATACCCTTTATTGCTTTACAACTCGGCCCCTGATTAAATGTTTCAAAAACTAAATCATACGTGTTGTTTTATTTATTAGAACCTAGCATAAATACAACTATTCTTTTAATTTTTACGTTTTTGAGTAACGGAGGCAACATCCACTTTTGTATGGAAATAGCTAACCTGTGTAAAAAATCGGATTCAGTTCCGTTATGAAAAAACGGATGATCGTGAAAATGCCTACAGCTACACTTTTTTACTCCCACACGAAACAGGAAAAAATAAAAAAATTATAGCGGATTGAAATATTTCCTCGATATCATAGTTCACGATTATTGACAAACCAACATTTTATGTTTTTCCCGTACGATCGCTCGCGATCTTCGCAGCTGTTAAGTGGAACGTACCCAATGGCGTAGGTCCACATAGTTGAATGCCATCGAAAAAGGTGTCTGCGATAACCGTATCTATGACACAAGCATCGAAACTGTAATAGGTAATAATAGGTGCTATTCCAATAAGAATTTAATTATAAATGGCGATTGAGCGAAGGTTTTCTTAATTTTTATTTATGGAGTAACGTGCTCCGAAAATACACTTATCCAACACAACGGACTCCGAAAACGTGTTGTGTGAGATAAAGAAAAGTGTTGCCACGATATCTTATTTAAACTACTTATTTTGTTTTTCTGATATAAATTGCCAGATGGGGCTCAATAATTGTTCTCGGATTGGAGATGGTTTTTTTGTTGCCCATGTTATTGAATGTATCCCAAAAACCGCCATTTCGAAACGAGTGGGCGATATAATGTCCCGGGTTGTACTGCACAACTCCAGCAAGTCTGAAACAAAACAAAGAGAATTAATTCTTTATAATTTCGTCGGTAGTAATGCGTTGCTAGTTGTGATAGGTTCTTCCAATAACTGTTTTTCATATTTTGAGGCATATTTGTTTGATTCTTTATTTCTCGCTGCAATAAGGATGATGCATGTGAAAATTGTAAAGCTTAAATGAAGCTTTTTTTAGTTTTTTTTTTCATTAACTAAATCAACCAATGTTCCATACATTACTGACACATAAAGTTCGTGAAAAGGCATTCCCATAAATCATAAATACGCAAATAACACTGCAACCGTCAAGAGAGTTTTGTGAGAATCGAATACCATTTTCAAAATTCTATTGCAATGGTAAAAGCTATTGCAACCTGATCCAATTACGACGACTAAAAAATAGATGAGATTGATTCATTCACATTTATGAGGTTAGTGGCTCCATTAGAGTACAGAATGGAACGTACCTGTACTCAATACTCGTTTTTTCATTCGTCTGTTGAAACTGCATTCTTTGAGGGAATTCTGCCAATGACCACCGCAGCGACTTTTGTAGATTTCGACTGTCGCGAATGTCCAATTCAATAAATAGGTGTTCCGTTAGATTACTCGTACGAGTACTCCTGCCCCCATCTTCACACCTTATATTGTAAATCAGTGAATGGAATTCCAGAGCCTCTTGAAGTGCTGACAAACCTTTTCTCGACAAAGTTTTATGATTTGGTGCAATTGTACAATAATCAGTTGTTTTTCGGCCACACTCTGAACAGTCGTTGATGACCACCTTGCTCGGGCAGGGAGATATACATTTTTGGATTGTTTCCGCGATATTGTTCTCCGCATTAATTTTGTACGTGATGACTTTGTCATTCGATACTGCTTGAACTGTTGGCGTGTAAAGAGTAGATAAAATTTCGGCTCTTTCAGTCAAAATACTCTTTGATACGCCACTTGTGATAAAATTAAGCACGAGTTTTAAGGTCTTATTCAAAGTATGTTCCAAAAATTCGTAATACTCAATGTTATCAGTTCCAGCTGTAGCTAATATTTGTATTATCGAGTCAAAAGCACAAGTGTTTCTGATGAAGTAGGAACAACCTTTGAAATCTATGGCAGAACAACGTGAGCCGTTTGGTAACAATGTTATCCTTTTACGATGCATATTCTTTCTGTCTGCGACGAGAGCATTGTCTTGACGTATGTCTGGGTACGGTTTGTAATACTTGCCGGTAGACGTAACCGGTTTGTTTTGTAGTTGTGGAATCGTTTTCTTTATAGGCGATGAAACGCAGCCGCGTTGTATCAAATCGGACTCAAAACTGTTGTAAGTAATTTTGTTGTAATCCACTAGCTTGAAGTCGGCGTGGTCAGTGATGGGCGGTTCATCATTATCTTTGTTGCAGAGATAATCCATTTCATCTGTCGGCCCAATGCGAACGGTCGCAGCAGGGATTTTCTCAGTTGTAGTTAATCCATCGACGACTATATCCCAACCGGTTTCACGTACACCCGCAACGTGTTGATGGTGATCAATAGACAGCGCGGCTCCTTTGCCGCCCCAATTCTCTACGGCGAAAAAGTCCGACTCGTTCTCTGTCAGATTCCCCGACGGTTTCCCCACACAATCTGTTTTTTCTTCGACGATTTCCATCTTTGTAGTCGTAATCTTTTTTACGGACTCAATCGCGTTTAGCACTTCCTCAACTCTGTTTTCATGCAGCCGTTCATTGTTGTAGTGAACTATCTGTCCAGAAACTATGCAACAGATTTCTTCTATGTCCGTAATACGTTCCCTTATAAATTTGTTGACAGAAATGGGAAGTTTGTAGTGTTTGAGAGTGCGCGTTTTAAGGTCGTTGAAGTACCCTTCGATGTAACTGGAGGTTGCACGTTTTGTATCCGAAGGCATTTCGACTGATGTCCACAGCGGAAATTCTTTGGCTACTCTCGCGAACTGCTTAATGAAGTCCGGAAGATAAAATGCATTCAGATTCTCGCCGAATTGAAGTGTTTTTTTTGCTTCGATGATTAGATTACCAATCCATTGTCGAATACAAACACCCGATTCATTCGAAGCTTCGATTTCCTCCTCACTGTTGATGTCTTCCTCGGCACTTGCGGAATCTTGACAAAAGGGCGTATTTCGTCTTTTTTCTTCCTCATATTCTTTCAACTTTTCAGTGACGTTTCCCTCTGAAATGTAATTTTCCAATTGCTTTCTAGCATCTCTGGGTGTGTAGACATCTCGGGAATCGATCACAGAATCTTCATGCGTGTGCAGAGCAACGGCGCAGGTAAGTAAGAACAGTTTTTTAAATTGTGAAACCGTCTTAGACTCCACCATCAACGTTATACAGCGTACGAAAAAGTCCTTGATGACACCTTGTCGAACGAGCTTGAAACACTGCCAACGACATATCATGTGTGTAAAATGTGCGACATCAACACGAATGAAAGTAGTAGGCTCTTTTGACATTCCATGGGAATCCATCAATGCTCTGAAGCGGTCATCAATATATTCTTTGATTGGCCGTTTGGTAAACGCCATACTCAGGGCCATTAACAGGGCCCGAGAATAGTCACAAATGGCCTCCTTTGGGATGGTAGCTCCATTCTGTATCCATCTCAACAGCCACAACGTGATGGTTATGGAATCATGGCGCTCAGATAGCATTTGGTAGACACAGGCCGTCGTGCCGCTGAAATTTATCGTAATAACGTACAGAAAGATATGACCTGACTTCGTACCATTCGTTCTATGTAGTTTTGTTACCAGACCTCCAGTGGCATCCACACAGATTGTTGCCCGACCTTTGTTTATCCGTTTATATTCTTGGTAGATACGAAATTGTACGCCGGCTCCATATACGACCCGAAAAGGTAGTCCTCCCACTTCGTGAATTAATCCGCTATATTGCGGACTTAGGCACATGTCCTCTATTGTCTTTACGACATCACGACCGTCGCATTTCTTTATACCAAGATTGGCGTCAATTCCTTCCTTTTTTGCTTGCCGAAGAACATCAAGACTTGGTATAATCGGTAGCTCAACATCTCCTGGTCACATATAGTCCCGCGCCTCCTGCTTTCTGTACTTAACGCAACCGTCGGTTTTCAATTTTTTGAAGGCGGCTTCCCTTTGCTTTCCATTGAATGGTCGTTTTACAATTTCGTGTCTTTCATGACACGTGTCGCGAGTTTCGATAGCGAACGTTTCGTTTATTTTTTTTTCTCCTACACCTCTTATCGAATTCTTACAGCCTCTGCTTTTGCAAGTACCACAGAATTTAATCAAATAGCTTTCCTTTTCTGCCGAATAACGGATTCGTCCTTGCTTGAATACAAAAGCACATGGCATTCGATATTGTAGCCAGAAGGCGGATGCAACGATATTGGTCCACTCTTTCGGTGTTAACTACAGATTATTATTCGTACCGGCTGGTTTTATTAGGTCCCATTCGTCTTCAGTCAAAATCATGTTCTTGATAGATTGGTTTTCAGGTCTCAGTCCAAAGCACGAACTCTCTGAGCAGTTACTTTCTTCTTTGCTCGTGTCTGATTGATCCTGCTGCTCTGAATCACTGTATACGTTGTTGTTTTCCTCACGCCGCTGCAGCACTATTCCCATTTGTTTTCTGGCCTCGGACAAAATGATGCGCCTGTTTTGCACTACATTTATGTATAGTGTTTTGAAATTCCAATCGTGCCCAAGATTGTTGAAAGTTGCCGCCATTTCCTTCCAAACATCATGGGACCAACCCTAGCAGATTGGGTGCCTTGATAAATGCCAATGAAAGCCGTTTGATATGCCTATTGAAGTGACTGGCTGAATGCCGTGCCTATTGTAGGCATTTATCGTTACTTTGGCAGCCATTCGGGTTCAAATAGTGACGGTAAGTGCTGAAGAGTGACCAAATCAGAATTTTGTATCCGAAGTACCGGCATGTGACGGCATTTTTTTGGTCGTTCGCCGGCTTTGTTAGGCACTCACCGGCATTACATTTTTAGGCATTCACCGGCACTTTTCGATATTCACCGGCATTACTTTTTTTAGACACTCATCGGCATATTTGGGTATACGCCGGCGTTCTTCTCTTTACGGCAGTCATCGGCATCTTTGGGTATTCACCGGCATTCTACTATTTGGGGCATTCATCGGCATTTTTGGCATTCACCGGCATTCTATTGTTTCCTGGCGTTTTCAGCTTTGCCCGGATTAGGGACAGATTAGGGACGGCGAAGATGAACGAGGATATTGGCAGGATTATTTCAATTTTTAAATACTTATACATAACAAACAATACATGATAATTATACAATACATAATAAATGTACGGATTTATTATATAAATATAGATTTAAATACAGTATATATACATTTAAATACATAGATTTCAAACAATTTCACACAGCACGAAAGTATTGGGTGGCAAAAATGAGAGCTGAGAACCTGGAAACATTAGTTCGACTTGCTTAGCTTGTGTGCATATAGCTTTCTGTGATTTAGCAGCGCACACTTATATAAGTACGTATTCCGACCCCTGATATCCTCGATGTTACGTGGAAATGAATTTTTGAGGTTTTAATCGGTCTCCCAAATATTTGCGAGTCGTATTCCGTGATAATCATTCCGTTTGAAGGTGATTATTATTACCGGTACTTGCACATCGCAAATATCAATGAATTCTCTGTGTGATGTTCGTACGATTCGTCTAATGTGCTGTGCTCCAAAACTGCTACCTACATCTTTGAAGCACTCGACGAAAAGACCACACACAGTCTCTCTGTTGTGATGAAATTGTACGATATTTAAAATTTGGACGAAACCAATATTTCGTACGAAGGTGTAGCTATTTGAAGATTTATTGTTCTTATTTTCTGCGTTTTGGCAATTGTACTGTACACCGTTAATAATTGCTCGCCGGATGATGGAGATCGAATCAGGCTGGTAACCGGTACTATGCATTAATTCTGTTTCCCAAGCGTCTGCTTGTCGATCGAAAACACTTCCAATGTTTTGGAACTTGGTACCGGTAGTTCGTACATTCGACAACTTCATTCGTCCGTTCTTTTTTCCACTGTTCAATATGGATAATACTCGATTTCTGGTCATTTCTGGAATTGATTCATCATGTACGAGATTCTCGGTAAATCGATTCATTAAAAATCGCGTTACTATTTGCAGTGGTCGTGTTGTTGCGCTGCTGACCGAGTCTATTATTCGTTTATTGAATGATTCAAATGGGAAGGCACTATGGGCCCACAACGGTCCCCAATTCTCCACTGTGTCCATTAAATGAGTAAGGAGATGGACATTAAATGTCATATTAGATTTACCGAATATATGTTGAAAATTTTCTACGTACTTTTCGAGTAAAAATCGCACTTCCTGTAGTTCTTCAGTACTTATTGAGTTCTTACTCAATATATATGCCGCACTGGACAATAATGTTAAGTGTTCATGATCTCTGTCGCGAATTATTCCCTTCAAACACAACGTGCTGTAATAGAGGAGCCAATTGCGCCACTCAGAAGCCTTCCAATTAGGACAAGTTTGCACATTTCTTGGTTTTCTCGATACTCTACTAGGCGATCGTATGTGCACAAGTCGGGAATTAAGTTTTGCCAATAACTTTGGTTGACCTCGGTACCAAGGATCGGTTGCTTTTCCAAATAAAAGAAGCATGGTGTGTTGCTTAGCTACCCCCAAAAATACGCTATGCATGCTTTCGACGACCACACCCCGAGCTAAATCAAGTTTCGGCATTATCGCGAGTATTGATGTTCCTTTCACACCACATATTTTTTCGTCCTTCTGATCGGCTTGGTTCATATGCTCTCGAATTTCATTGTCCGTGCGACAAGTAGCGACAACTTCAATTGGATATACCCGAGTACGATTATGTCTTTCACCTTCGGTATAACAAAATGTGCATCCGTATTTGCCGTTAAATTGCGTCATGTTAAGAAGTGAAGGTCTCGCGACAGAGTCAACGGTAGCAATGAGGGTAATGAATTTGCTCGTGATTTCATCGGCGGTACCGTTATCGCCGATACGTTTGTAAGTTATACCCGTTGTGTATAAAGAACGTAACTCTTTAACGATCGGAAAGAACAGTGCGTTCAGATCAGGGTGAGTGCTGTCAACCCATACGCCGCCCATTAGCATGTATCGTTTTCGCGCATGAGGCGGCAGTTCGTTCACTGTAAACAATACTGGCCAAGCGCTGCTATTTGACGAATTGGCTACCGCAGCTCCATCTGTGTTCACTGTTAGTGAATAATTCTCTTGACAGCTTAAAAAACCACCAGGACCGCATTCCTTTTGATACTCTTTGCCGTCGTAAATATCCTCAATGTTATTACTATGTTCTTTGTGTCGTGTGTACCGGTACCGTAAAGAATCCTGTATTCCCGGGATCAAGAACAAATTTTCCAGCTGTTGCTTCAAACTGAGTTGAATGAAGTACGACCACGACTGTTCGGGTTTATCCGGGCCGCTTTTTTTGCAACAGCACTCTCGGTTGGGTTCTATTCCCTCTCCAATATAGTCATGGCAGTAGCGACAATACAAACAGCGCACCATTATTAATTTATCGTTTCTTGATAACGTTGACCATAGACTTGACTTCGTGGAAGGCAAACCACTACTGTTGGTTATTGAAATCATCGATTTAAATAAATCGATAGTTGCTTCGTACGATAAACGGTGGCGCATTGATATAGCAATGAGCTCAGCGAATATACCAGTTTCCGTTACATTTGGCCTCATTGTCGCAATTCGGGACAAATCGACGGTATCGGTGCTCTTTATCCTGAACATTCCTGACGGGTTATCGGGAGAATCGGTATCATTTTCTGATTCTTTGAAGCTCGACGAATAATTGCTATCATCCGGGAAGTCATCGTCGGTCTTATCGAGATCGTCAACGGGACTTTTTTCGTTATAGTCCTCAATCGAAACAATATCATTTTCAATGGAAACATCAATGGAAACAATTCCATTACCTGATATGCAATCAGAATTCAGCACACCGAAGTTACCGATGCTCTCCATTTCTTCATTACTGGCACATACCTCTGAGCTCTGATCGGCACTTTTGCTGATTTCTTCGTCGTTATTCGGGCACTCATTTGGTTCTATCTCTATACATACGTTTTGTATCTGCCGTTGCGGAGAACTCTTCGATACGCTATCGGTATTGGTTTTTTGTTTACACCTACGTTTCCGCGTACATACCGTCGTTCGCGATGGAGCACTTTCGTCATATACCTGTTTCAGAAAACAATTGGTTAAATAGTGTCACGAATGAGATTTGGTTCTTTTTCCAATCGCCTATAACTTGCCGAAAAAAGACCAAATAGAACTTTTTTAAGGATGTATGCGGGAGACCTTTCTGATGAAAATTTTATTTGATCAGAATTATTGTACTTCGTGATTCACTAAAAATCTGAAACAAATCAAGAACAATTGGCATACTATGAACAACGATAGTCGACATTAATATTACTCAAAAGTTATTAACAAATTGTTTAAACAATTACCTATTTAATAACATAAAGGGGACCCCTTGTTTTTTCTTATACGAATAAGATGTGTGAATTTTTGTGAATGCTTATAAATTTTTTCAAAATTTTTCTACTATTTTGAAATTCCCTTTTTTAAATTTTTAGAATAGCCGTATATATTCATTGTTCGGCTTAATGTTTTCGAAACTTTGTTTTTACAAAGTTTCAAAAACAAAGTTTCAAACTAATGGTAAACCTGACGGCAAAAACATATTCAAAAATTACATTTTTCAGTTTATATTTCATAATAGTTTTTCAAAATATTTCAAAACCGTAGGAAAATTTGAAAAAATTAATTGAAATATAAACTAAAAAATGAAATTTTTGGATGTTTTTACGGACAAGTTTACCATTAGTTTTACAAAGTTTCAAAAATACTAGGCCGAAAAATGCATGTATACGGCAATTCTAAAAATTTGAAACGGAGAGTTTAAAATCGTAGAAAATTTTTGAACAAATTCATAAGCGTTCAGAAAAATTCACACATTCAATTCGTATAAGGAAAACAAGGGGTCACCGTTATGTTATTAAATAATTATTTGTTTAAACAATTTGTTAATAACTTTTGAGTGATATTAATGTTTATTATTGTTGTTCATAGCATGCCAATTGTTCCTGATTTTTTTCAGATTTTTATTTAATCATGAAGTACAATAATTCTGATCAAATAAAATGTTCATCCGAAAAGTCTCCCGCATACATTCTTAAGGAGTTACATCTAGTTGGCGACTGAAAAAAACGGGTTTTTTTTGTTTCTTTTTTTTTTTTTTTTGAGAAAATGATTGCAGGTTTCTAACTGTATTTTCTTCATACTAAAGGTTATATCTGTGAGTATGTTTCATAATTTTTGTATTGGAAAAAATGCATAAATGTAAAAGATACGCGTTTTTCTCAAAACGACGTTTTCAGAATCGGTGACCACGATGGCTCAAAAACGAGTGGACCGATTTTCTTGAACTTTTGCACACATTTTTTGTATATCAATAGGCATTCTTTAATCGAAGGATTTTTTTCGCGATGCATACTTTTGTCTATATCAAGGAAAATAACGTCATTTTTTCACGAAATTTAGACTTTCACTTCCGATTGGCGACCATTTTTTTTTAATTAATATTTTATCAAATCCTTTGATTAAAGACTAGATAATGTGATAAAAAAACTAAATTCATTTGGCTTCTTGAGTCGGATGTTTCTTGAGTTTCTTGAGTTGGAAAGGTACAGTGGTCACCGTGGAAGGCCTTTTTCGAACAGTGTTCCGGGCGATACACTATATCTTTGACATTTATCAATTTTTTCCAATAAGAAAATTGTGGAACATACTCAAAGATATACCTTTTACTGTGGAAAAAGAAAAAGTTCGAAACCTACAACTATTTTTCCAAAAAAAAATCACAAAAAACACGCTTTTTTTCGGCCACCAACTAAATGTAACGCTTTAATCTGTGTTTCTTTTAAACCCAATCAAAATTTATTTCTGCGAAAGTAGTTTCACTTCTATAATAAAGTGATAAACACATACGACAAATGTAGAAGGGCAAATGGGCAAGTCTCAAACATTTCGACATATAATCCAACTTACATAGCTGATATGTCGAGGTAATTCAAATTGTGCAATAGATGCTGTCTTATTTTTGCTTTGTGATATCAATGACGATACCCTTTTTCGTCGAAGGGTGCTTCTTGACATAAGACCACGACCAACCGTTGCTTGTTTACAGCGGTTCATGCTCACCCGCGAGCGGCACGTGGCCCCATTCGTCGGTAGCGGAGCCACAGCTTACGCAATGTCTTCTGACAGCTGCAGTATACCTAAAGCCGAAAGTACGAATAAATAACCAGCGGAATATGAAGAAAAACGGTGTACACGGTACGGGCACCTACAGCAGATTACAAACGATGTGTAGAACAAAAAAAAATTCAACACGTGTGAAGTTAATATGAGCCCATAGGCTCGTGGTCCACTCTACAATATACGACAAAAAATGTTGCACATCTGCGCCCGAGAATACGTGAATAGAAACAAAAATTAAATACCAAAACTTGATACGCATAATAACATAACGTCAAAATTGCTTGGTGGCTAATTGAGAGATGACGATCATTTGTGTTCACTTACTTGTCGGCAATATAATGATGCAGTAATATCACAATAATGATATTGAACACTGTAGTAATGATACAGTATTGATATTTCTCACAACTCGCGTCGTAATAATTACTTTTTTTTAAATAAAAAACCGTTAAACAAAGATACGTGTGAAAGATATGTAATCGCAAAGCGTCGTACAGCTGCAGCACCCGGAGGATAAGGGAGTCTTTCCAACAAAATACGCAAATCGACACAAAACTGACACACAGCGATGTGATTGGCTGGATCCAAAAGAAATAACCAATCACATAGTTATGTATCACAGCGCCACAACGCGGACGCAAAGAAAGAAGCAAACGCTAGTTCCCCGGGAAGACTGAGCTCCCTTCTCCCTTACGAGAAAAAGGCGCGTACCCGCTCGTCCACCACACCGGTAGCCATCTTGCACGCCTCGTGTTCCCCCGATTCTCCGCCGCGTTTCTCGCCAAAATTAAATATTGTAGTGTTAAATAAATCATATATTGTCTAAGAAGTGTTATTATACTTATTTCGGATCATAACGGGAACGGAAAGTAGATACAAAGCAGAGTTCGATCTGCGTATGCAAAGAGGTCATAGATACACTCTAAGTACTGCATATAGAAATAAAAAAGTGCGTGTGCGTACTGCGTATAGAAATAAAAAAAATGTGTTTTTGAATTTCAGATTCATTTCACAATGAATCTGAAATACTGCCTCGTCGAGGTTATCGCTGGCAAGGAGTGTATAGTCTGCAAATGCGAAAAAGTTAAGTTGCATAACAAACATACCGGTCGTTACGACATTTGCTGTACCGGCAAAATGCTAAACGACATCGTGAAGAATCACGTTCACCAGCCAGAAACGTTAAGAATTCGCCGTAAGATCGACGGAAAAAATCACTATCTCCATGTCCGCGTCCTCAAAGTAACTGGTAAGTTGATATAAAAACGAATCTCAATCGATAAACAAATATTCTTGTACTAGGATATACCGTGTGTTCATATAAGTCCGTATCCTGCATAGGGTAGATATATATTAAAATTTTCTATTTTATACCCTACAATCAAACTTTCTTTCCTCAATTAGAAACCGAGGAAGAGGCAAAAACGAGCATCGAAGGCAACGAGGACAAAGGTCGCGGTGGTCGAATAAGAAAGCCGGCTACGAAATACACTCCGCGTACCATCATAACTCCTGCTATTTCCTCCACTGAGGATAGTCCGGAGCTGCTCTCTGCCGAAGAAGACGAAGTACGGCTGAGTGATGAGTCATTCCATGATGCTCAGGTAACTGAGACAAATTGTTTGGTGTGAACCGTAGCTACGATAGTACATTTTAGTGCATCGGGTTTTTGTTTCATTTTTAAAGTCCTAAAAAAGAAAGTAATAATGAAGAATTATTTTCAATTAAATCGTAAAATAAGTGCATTATATATATAACATAGTATATTTTCAGGCAGAGGGCAAGGTATTGCGCCAGGATGCGAAGAAGAAAACACGCAAGGCAATCGTGGCTTACGCAATGGAAATCGATAACGTAAGTTAAATTATGTTTTCAGTGTCGCTATTTGTGTTCAGAAACAACAACAATTATGAGAAATCTGTTTTTTTTTCCAATATGACTTTAATACTTGTATTATGAATAATACTTTTCCTATATTCGGCCTTAAACAGGGTTCTGTTCAGAGCACTTTTGTTACATTTTCTAAAAATAATATATTATGATAACAGTATTTTTTTATTAATATTTCTAAGTTAATGATAATTGAAATTGATGAAATAATAAAGCTTTATCTTACCGAAAAAATTATTATAAATCGTTTTTGAAGGTTATTGAGAAGTCTATTTTCTTTTGTATTATAATTAAATCTAGTACAGAAAATAGACTTCTCAATAACCTTAAAAAACGATTGATAATGATTCTTTCGGTACGATGAAACTTTATTTGTTTATTAATTTCAATGATCATTAACCATTATTAAATTATTATATTCAAATATTATTAAATATTAATGAAAAATACTGTTATAATATATTACTTTTAAAATAAGTAATAAAACTAATTTAAAATGACGTAATAAAAAGTAATTTAAAATGAAATAAGTAATAAAATAGAAAATAATTCTCTGGATAGCATCCTGATCAGGGCCGAAACGTCAAATATGACTCATTTTTTCTACCTCGACTGACATAAATTATGCCAAAGGAACTCTACCATATTCTCTTCACAATCACTGTTTTTCGCACAACTTTTCAAATCTTTGTTGTCAAACCTTTGTAGCTCAGAAACTACGATAACACAGATACATCTCTTAGACATAACAGTTTCGGTTTGAAATGTGCTAGCGGGAAAAAAATTGCTGCATTTTTTTAATATGAGTAAGATCTATTTGTATACAAAATGTGCATTAATTTTTTTGTACAACCAATACGTTCCTTTAAATTTGTATCAAAAGCGCACAAAATATACGCAATGAGCAAAGCACGTATTTTTTCATGCATGGCCGAGAACTCGTTTGGAAGCTTTTCAAAATATTCTGTGAATTGAGCGCAGCATCGAAAGTGACGTATTGGTAGTAAAATAATCTTCGTGTGTAATCGAATGATTTAAACCGATGAGAATCAAAATGATAAATTATGGTATTCGTTATTATGTACGGTAAGAATATATCGGAACAGAAGGACGAGAAAAAAGAGGAAGAAGCGAAGGAACATCTGACACAGCAACGTCACGACGTATACGGCAGTGAAATCGGCACAGTACCGGACGTATGTAATTCGAATCGCAATAAAGAAAATGTGACAGACGTAAATGCACCGAACATCACCGACTACAACGAAAACATGAGCAATGAAAGTTCTTCGGGTGTTAGAGTCGTTCGTACGCAGGTACATTTTAAAAATTATAAATAACTATGCATTGAACGAAAACCTTCACCGAGCGCGCGTTACTCGATGACTTGATGTCACACGACGCTGGATAAAGTGGTCAGACGAGTCAATCTAAAATGCCTCGGGGGTATGTGAACTTGGAAATGCGGGTATTTAATTTACTATGCGGTCACTTCTCTACTATGCGAGTATTTGGTTTTACTA
This sequence comes from Ophion ellenae, assembly GCA_963210295.1. Lineage (NCBI taxonomy): Eukaryota > Metazoa > Arthropoda > Insecta > Hymenoptera > Ichneumonidae > Ophion > Ophion ellenae. Next base: position 31,009,599 of record OY723386.1, read on the forward strand.
TGTTCTTCATCAACGAACGACGAATAAGGAAATGAAAGGGCGTCTATTTCCGAGAATCCGCGACATTCGCATCATCGTGCCTGAAGCCTCCTTGAATGAACAACCTTGTTTTGTAAGTTGAACGGTAACCTTATTATTTTTTTTTTACTTATTTCGATAACCTGGGATGATCAAACACCCCAATTAAAAAAATTCATACCTCAGGTATAATTTCACGTAAGGGGTTTTTAAATCCAGAATCGCGGAAGTTTAAGGAAATTTTGCGTGAAGTCTGAAAAGTTGGTAAAAAAAATAGGCAAAAAGGTCAAAAACGTGAAAAATTCATGAAAATGACGAATTTTTTAATCACTTTGGGGTGTTTGAATACCATAGATTACCGTTCTAGGGTTAATGAAGCCCATTTAATGTTTCATTTGACGGTATATAGGATGACAGAACGCCGAGACGTGAGATCGAGCATCAACCTCAAATTCTCAACGTATTCAAAACACCCTCTGTCTGTGAAACCAGTATTGAAAAGTCCTTGGGTTATACGATACTAAGTGACTCCGGATCATCTGGATATTCGGTAAGAGAAGCTGTGAACCGTACAAAAAATGCAATTTTCCCAATCGGAATTGAAATAAAAATAATTGTTTGTATATTCGACCCAGGATAACCACGAAATCGAGTCGATAAGCAACAACGAAGAAGACAATTCGACCTTAGTGCAGTCAACTCCGAAAGATGCAGTATCGGTATGTTCGGAACCATTTTCTAGTTCGACGAGAACTTCATTCGTGAAAGAGCAGCCAAAGGTAATACAATTTGTATACGTACATTCTGCACAAACGCATGTATACATCATATGTTTTGCAGAAACCACAAACAAAATCGAGGTCGTCAATAAATCAATGCACAAAGACGGAAGGCGAAGGGTGGAGGAGCCGAGAAGGTGGCCGGGACATTTTAAAGTGTATTAAAAAAACGATTGAAAAATCAATACAAAAAGCGGTTGAAAACTTCAGGGGAAAAATAAGTGATGAGTTGAGGGAGATCCCTGCTGCGCGTGTACCGGCATTAGGCGACTTACCGGTACCGGACGAGGATGGCAAGGTAATGTAAACGTACTACAAATATGATGGATCGTAAATGAAGCACCAAGCATTATGAACTTTTTGAAATTGTACAATATTACCATCTTTCCCATGAAGGTTGCTCTGGTTCCTGGAGGTATGAGAGTAAATGTTGAGTGTTGCCTACCAGCTATCAATGCAACAAGCATGAAACTTCGTGCTAATAATTTAATGAATGCATTATGGACAGAAGAAGAGCGCACAACCCTAGTACTGAGGCCCAATAAAAATAAGCCGACCGCTCGCCTTATAACAGCTCCTGAGATTCAAACGTTAATCGGTAAGTTCAACGAAAATGTATAGTGATACGCACTTAATTTTAGCTGCATCTGACACATTCTTTGAAATAAACGAATAGATAGCTGCCTTGCGCTTCAAGGAATCCATAAAGTACCTCCCGACGCCGTATTCACGCATAAAAGAATGCGGCAGTGGATTATGGAAAAATTGAAAGCGGAACGGTGGCGAAAATCCAAATTGTCCAGGAGAAATATAGTCGTTTCGTCGTCTTCCGGCTCTGACGCAGCAGAAGAACAGAGGCCAAGAATGACGCAGCGAAAATCGAAACGTTCAAAGACGGTCAAAGAAGTTCAAAGAGCTTCAAAGAGGGTCAAAAGTACTGGTAGAAACCAGTCAAAGGCCCTGAAGATGACATCCGAAGAGCTTCTTCTTCTTTTAACTCCTTCAGACTACACCGGGATGGAATATGAAAACAAAATCGACGACAAGGATCTTTTCACCGCCGACGAAATAAAAGCTCAATGTGGTTGTACCGGTACCGAGCTCAAAGCCATATTTACTAAGGATTGTTCGATGGAGATCAATGGTAACCGAGAGCACATTAAAAAACATGTAATGCAATCACATAATGCAAAACCCATAAAGGAATAATTTATTTTTTTACTTGCAGGAAAATTGCGCTTGGCTAATTGGAATTACGAAATACCGGTTCTCCTTCGAATCCACGAATGGGCCTCAAAAAGGACACTCGGTTTTGACGAGCCCATAAAAAGAAGTGATGCTGAAAAACAAACTGGATCAACAGAAATCAGTGAGTTTATAGATTATTTATTCCATAAGTATTTCGTGCTGGATGGAATAGACCCAAAAGACAACGAGCCACTGTACCGGTAAGCAAAACGAAAATTCAGTTACAGATAATTACATACGGTAGTGGTACAGTAGATCAATATGTAATTAATTTGAATTCGCAGCTTTCAAAGACCAAAAATGCTCTCCATTGAGTTGGACATGCTACTGGCGAGACCCAATGCATGGACACTTAGAGATTTGAAGAGCCAACTGAGAAGGAGCATTTCGTATGGTAATATAATGGTGTAGTATCGAAGATGTATGCTCGTTCCATCCCAACCAAAATTGAGTTCCAGTTACAACTTTAAAATTGGAAAAAATAAAAAAATTGATATGATAATCTTGAACATGATTGGTTTTTTCCAGACTTGTTTCTCCTCACAAAGTACTTGAAAATCGTACCGAAATTCATTTTGGTTGGGGATGTAAGTGCAAAACATCCTTAATAATCAATCAATTTCCATATTGTAATTATAACGTACGATCTTCCTTCTTTCAGACGATGAAAATAGTTTGAGGTCGATGATAGAAGAAATGGCCTCCATTTCAGAAACAAAAGTGCCGATAGTGATGCCAAAATGTGGTCGGCATAAATTAGATCCTCAAGAAATTTTCACAAAAAATTTTCAAGAAGTCTTGTCATGCTATCTGTAGTATAGCTGTGAGTACGCTGGGGTTCTGTATTATTTTCCGGATTTTTTTCAGCATACGTCAACGTCTCCAAACCACATTTTGATGACTTTTTAAGTATAGTCAAAAAAAATCCCAAGGCTCCTTTTTCGGTAGGCCAGATGGACCTAACGCCTTGAAGCAAAAAAAAACAAGGTCGATTCTGAAGAGACACGGATACTAGTCGTTCATCGGCCGGAGGACTTTCACGCTCTCTTAACGAGCTACATCTACCTAGATGGGTCAAAATAAATTGTTTTCCAAAAATGTTTTTATTCGATAGTATGAAGTGTCCATCGCCAAACGTCGCGAAAAATGCATCATCTGCCGGCGGCCATATTTTTATGCTTTGCTGTATTTTTAGTTTTTTGTAAAGGCTCTTAATATATATACCTTTGTGTTTAAAAAAATGCGTTTCTTTTCCCCCAATCGTTTTCCAGAAAAAAGTTCGGAATTGGGCCGAATCGACCAAAAATATTGAGAATATTTTCTTTTCCATTCCACTAAAGTGTAGAATGAATCGAAGATAAAGCTATTTATGGGAAAGCGACTCGTGTCGTAAAGCAAATACGAAAACTTCGTTCCATTGCCATCAGTTTTGGCGGTACGCACGAGCGTACGTCTCGCGATTGCGTGTATCAGCAAATAAGATCGACTGATAAGAGGTACAAACAACATAAAGACATTTCCATCGTTTCAGGGTTTATTAAAAATCACTCATACTTTCTATATACCCGTATTCATTGTTCTCTCTTAGATTCTTTGATCAACCAATATATTTATCGAATAAAAAAGTAATGAATAAAATGGTGGATCAATTGGTTGATTTATAGCCATCTCTCTCTCTCTTATTTCGTTGCTCGGGGTCGTGAGGATTTTACAGCTGTATCCTCGAGCAAATTTATATAAATTATACGCTACAGAGTTCATTACGATAGGGGGATAGTAAGGAAACGCAGATTCCATTACGCTTCCTTATAATCTCGTGTTTGCACTCGTTCTATTCTCTAAATAAAGTTATAATAGTGAATAATGCGTATACGATAATGCCGTCAATAGAATAAAGAAAACGCACTGGGAAACGAGAGAAAAGGACTTTTAACGCTTCGGATATATTGACTGCTATAAACCGATATCGTTGCAATCGTAGAACGTCAATACAGAGATTTTGCCTCCAAAAATTCCGAGCCTCCACCCGGACGGCAAACACATCGTTACATACCGGCATTGTAGCGAGTATTTTGGTAGGCATTTAGGTAGGCATTCTCGCCGAGACTCGACAGGCACTCGCACCATTATTTCTATAGGCATTCTGACCGGCATTCCCATCAGTATTTCCATAGACATTTTTACAGGCACTCGAAAGGCATTCTCTGTGCGCTCATAAAATTTAACGTTCGTCATTCATCGGCATTTACCGGCACTTTTTGAACTAATATGCCTACCAAAGTGCCTTGGGCATTCTTATAGTAAATTGATAGGCACCCAATCTGCTAGGGAACAAGGAAAATCATTCGTGCGGAAGTGCTCGATGAATTTCTTCACGACAGACACAGCAGTTGCCACAGGTACAGCACACACCCGTGGCATTTCGTACCCGTATTTCTGTGGAAAAAGCGTTCAAATTAAGGAATTAGTTCGTTTCGGTCAATTCATTCGAATAGATATTAAAGATAAAGAATGAACGAGAATTTAGTAACAATTACATATCAACTTTATTTTTAATCACTAATATGTATTTTTCTCGTCCATTATTTTTTAAATCCGTGTTGTTCTGAGGCCTTTATCAACTTGAATGTAAAATTAACCTTAAAGAGATATACTTGATACACAAAATAGTTATTGAAGAAAATTGATCATCAAATATATCACTATGTATTAATTTGTGTCGAATCTTAACCTCTCTGGCAAAGAATTTTTTCTGCCGAATTTTACAAGTGTATAGAACAAAAGTTTTATGATACACAATGCGTGTGAAACAACAAAATAGAAACAGTTTTAAATTTCACTTTTACCTTCACAGCTTATCAAAATTGTTCTTGTTTTCCAATTCGTTTACACGCAGTCTATAAATTGGATACCGAAAGAAACGGTCTAAATTGCGAGGGAAAAATATCTACATATATACCGAGCCTGGGTTTAAAACTTTGTGTAGCTTTAATGCCACTGGATCCAAATGGTATAATCATTCTGACCAATCATAAAGTCAACAGCACACAGAGGAATAGAAAGATGCCAGAGAAGAAGCGACAGATATAACTAGTCGCTGTGTGGATGAAACTTGAAACTTCATATCATTCTCTGTTCCTAGTGATAATTGAGATCGAACAATAAAGAAATAAGAATAACAATTAAAACGTTCGGATAGAGACAGGACTCGCGTGATGAACAATATTGAACTGAAATTCTAAATATAAAAAAGAAAAGTTATTTTAATGTACGATTGTTATGTGTATGGAAGTGAAAAACATTGGCGATTTCTGTAATGAAAATCGAAAAAAAGTTGGTCATTATTTTATCGCTATTGTCGCGACAAATTTTCATTGCAGATACTATCTAACGGCCGAAAATTTACTGATACATCAACGATAATCTGCCGACAGGCCCAGCCTTGATAGAGCAAACTTTATACGAAAATGTTTGTTTTTGATCCCTAACCTCGCTAGCAAAGATTTGCAAATGATTGGTTATACAAATATTTTATGGAAAAATTCGTTGATCGTTAATATTAGCAACAAACATGACAGCATGAAAAAAAAAGATTTGAGTTTACATTTTGTTCAATTGAAACGTATATGAAATAAAAACTCATGTCCTAACGATGGAAGACGTGGCACATTCCGAAGTTTCAATAATTGTGAGGTTGAATGCAATTGCTGTTATTTGAAAAGACCCAGGGTTAAAAGAATTTACTCTTCAACTGAAATGTAAGGCGTGATTTAGATCTTAGAATTTATTAAATTTTATACTGCAGATTGTAATAGATTTTTTTATTGATTTATTATTTTGCTGCCTACAGATAGACTATGCTGGATGTATATTCTTGCATTTCATTCTCATAGCTTACAGGACAATTCTGTCCGATATCCCCTGTCTACGGTACTCGGTTAATATCTGACAATGTTCTTGCGGAGTAAAGCTGGCGGAATATATCGTCAACTCAGTAACACGGACAAAGGAGGCCAGATGGGTTCGTCCTATGTGCTTTGAAACTTAAATGTAAGCTGATAGGTTCAGTGTCATTTGTTTGTGTATAACCAACGAGTCAACACATATGTGAAAATCTGTTACCATTTGCAGTATGAAGTTCGATAAATTAGGGCGAGGGGTCTGGATTGGAACTGCAGAATATTTTTAAAGTAGATTTTTTCAACCCTTTGCATTCGAGGCCTCTTTTGCTCGGATAGTAAGTGGTGAGCAAGTCACCTCTCGAGTGCAAAGGGTTAATACTAGTTCATCCCATAGCCGTAGTTGCATTAGACAGTATTTTTTTTCATAGCCCGCAGCTCTCTTCTAAGACATTAGTGAATGTATTTTGCTCACGTTTGTGTCGGACATGTTTGAAACACACTCGACGGATACGAATAAATGTAGCCATTGTGTTCACAGGCTAGCAGTTTCTTCTCGTGAGAGTTTCCTCCTCTTCTTATTGCTGCAAGAATCTGAAAGGAAATATGATAAGCCTGTTAGAAAATTATGCAAATGTAATCCAGACACAGAATCAATTTGAGGTGAGGCACGAATGCTGTTCGAACAGGATTATTACTTGGAAAAAAATAACAAACTCATGCTCCATACAAGTACACGATAGCCATAAAATATTGTCACATATGTCTCTTTCATGAAAATTCAACCACATTCGAGAATGCCCATCGTGTAAATGACAGCTCTTTCTATCGCACTCCTGCATGCTTCATAATACCTTACCCGATTATTCAGCACTGATCAAAAAATCACCTGACATTTAAATAAAAGTTACTCTGGACTTATGAATTAATGATTTGTGAATTGCACGAGTTTCACATTATCAAATTATCTGCTTGCTGAGGGTGAAGCCTTCTTGTGCGCCACGGTTTGCTAGTACATGTTTTTTGTATGATCATCACAACCTTAAATGTTTGTGACATGGTATGAAATATTTTGAAAAATTTCCTGAGTATTCACTGCATAATTATAGTGCGATTAATTGTAACATCCTGAAGTTCGACTTATGTTCTTATCAAGTTTTCTATACACTTTGACTGAACTGTATGGAAACTCTCGATACAATTGAGCAGCTCGAAAATTGCGGTGATCGTAGGGTAGGCAGTATATTCATTCTCAAGCCTTTTTTACTGATGAAGTCAAATATTGAAACTGAAAACGAAACAAACATAAGCAAATACAGGTGAAACAACTATTAAAGCAATCACTTTCAACTGGAAATTCGAGGCTTGTTCTAAATATGCTGCATACAGATGATTTTTCTTTGCGCTTAAGACTTTTTAAGAGTACGCTGAACAGTAGATCAGTGAAAAATTGAACCATCTGCGTGCAAGCTGTTCGAAAATCTGTGAGGTTATATCGATCTTGTACATGCCCTCAAATTGTTTGGTGAATTACCATTGCAGTCATAAGCACCGTTTTCCTTATTCCGCCAATATTTATTAGTATTTTAAATACTGATAATAAGTGATTTTTTTTATTCTGTGAAAAATTCTGTTAAATGACCACCCTGCTCCATTTTTTTTCGGAGTCCGTTGCTTTGAACAGCATATTTTCGGAGCACGTAACTCCGTAAATAAAAATGAAGAAAACCTTCGTTCAATCTACATTTATAAATCAATTCTTGTTTGAATAGCACAATTATTACCTGTTGCAGCTTCGACGCTTGTGGATCAGACCCGGTTATCGCAGACAAATCTTCTGATGGCATCCAACTACGTGATCTTACCCCATAAGGCACGTTCCACTTAACAGCTGCAAAGATTGCGAGCGTTCGTACGGGAGGGACATAAAATGGCGGATATATGAGAGCGATAGAGACAGACAAGCGCTCGCGATGGTTGCAGCCATCAAGTCGAGCGTACTCATAATGGCTCTGTTAATTTGGCTACACTTCTGACGTCTTCTGTGGATTTTCTATTACTGTCTGGTGAAAGTGTAGAAAGTATAGCTGAAACGAACACACCCAATGTACGCGGGCCACCCGGCACACGCGACTCTTAGCTCTTCTACCTATTTGTATTGGGCAAAGGGATCTCCCCTCTATACCTGCCCCTCACTGCCGCGTTCCAATAAGAAATATCCAATAACTATGAAATTATAAATTAAAAATAAATAATCTATAAATTCAATAAAACCTCAAATTGCAATGTATTATGACTGTAAAATCTTCAACGTATCGTTACTTAGGAATGATTTCATGATGATTAAGCCATTTATTATGCAGAAACGGTAGTAATGAATTTTTCAGCGCTTACTTTATCGAGTTATATAACGACGGGTGGAGAACTTACCACATGTGGTATTTAACTTTGTTTTTCGAAAATGTGATGTACGAATCTTTCTGAATCTGAAAATCTTTTTTCAGAAACGAATTAGTTCGAATATTCATAACCTGAATACGATTACGCGTTGATTATTATACAGAGATACCATACAAATCTTTTTTTGGGCTTATATTCTCGGGTAATAGACAACTGTTGGAGAACATAACACCCCAGTAAGAAATTTGGCGACAACACATTGACAACACCACGCCAAGCGAGAGCAAGTTGTGACGGAAAAATGGCATCCTTTGCCACCGCATTAAGCTGTGTTCTAGCAGCACAGCATTGCGCATCCTCGCGTGAATGCGGGTGTTAATATTGCAGTACGAAAATACAGAATATTGGCGGTACATTTGGAGCACGTCCATTGCTGGATTATTGCAAGATCATTGCAGCATTGCGACAGAAAATTCGGAATGCGTTATTTCAGAAAGCTGGGGGCACATTGGAGGTACGTTGTGACGCTCCATTGCCAGTAAAAACTAAGCACGTTATCGCGGCATTGAGACGGAAAATTTGGCATACGCTATTCGGCAAGTTAAGGGCACATTGGCGGCATCCTGTGGCCTCCCGTTGCCGGCATATTCAGAACACAACGTAACGCTCCTTCGTCAGCATAAACGACGCCCGCTATTGCGGTGTTGTGACCGGCTAAATGGGGTTCTGCGTTACCGGTAGCTAGACAGGTTGAAATAAAAGGAGGGCAAAATAAATCATTTGTATTGAATACAATCGCACACACGTACCGGCTCGTGTATGCGACGCACGCGTATTGCTAACGGCTACGCGTTACGCCCGTAACATTTTTTTTCCGACAGTACGAGGCTGGGATTCGAACCCGCAACTTCACGATGGGCTGGTTTAGAAAGGCAAGCACGCTAACCGCTCGACCATCCAGCTGGTTCAACTTATATAACTAATTTTAGGATCATGAAATTTGTCGTAGCGAATCTGCCTATGGTTATAATCGTGTACCTTGTTTTTGCCGGCAATGGAACGCCACAGCGTGCTGCCAATGTGCCCTAACCTTGCCGGAATAACGTATTCCAAATTTTCCGTCTCAATGTCGCGATAACTTGCCTCGTTCATACCGGCAACGGAGCGTCACAGCGTGGTTCATTTATGACTAAAACGTGATATAAAGATGACATCACTCCAAATCTGGAGCTTGCTGCATTAGTACCGTTATTGAAGCAGGTAATTGCTGCGTATGTTTGCTGCAAACTTGTCGTCTTGGCATCACACATTTATTTCGCCAAACCACACACTGTGGCGCAAATTTGCAACTTAATGCGTAAGCAAAAGACAGGATATTGGTGTCACGGTGTGCCGCCGTACACTGTCCTCCTACAGCTATAATGATGACATGTGAATTTTCACAGCACCTTTGTCTATTGGCCTCTGCGCACTGTGCACGATTCGCGATGAGCGATGAGCGATATGCAATGGGAGCTTCACTCTCCTAGGGCGTTTCCGAAATACCTGAACTCCCATTAGATATCGCTCATCGCGAGTCGCGCACTTGTGCAGCGGCCATTATGACATTTTTCTAGTGGATGGGCGAAATGGTATTTACATTTATATTCAGAAACGTTGATCTAACAAACTTTTTAATTAGAATAAACGTCACCGACAAACGATTTCACGCCGATTAGGCCATTTATTATGTAGGAATACAGTAGTAATGAATTTTTTGGTAGTTACTTCATCAAGCGATATGACGATGCGTGGAGAAGTTACCACATATGGTACTTCCCTTTTTTTCAGAAACGATGATCTAACAAACGTTTTTATTTGAATATTCGCCACTTACAAACGATTTCACACCGATTAATCCATTTATTATGTAAAAATACCGTAGTAATGAATTTTTCGGCGCTAACTTCATCGGGTAATATGACTATGCGTAGGGAAGTTACAACATATGGTGTTTACCGTTTTTTTCATGAACGATGATCTAACAAACGTTTTAACTTGAATATTCGTCACCTACAAACGATTCCGGATCGAAAGACCCCCCAAAGAATGTCAATGGAAAAACAAATAAAAGTGTTAGCGCTAATTCACGGTCATTTTTTATTTCTATTTTTTAACCAAACGATGATCTGACAAACGTTCCAATTGATCTAACAATCACTTACAAACGATTTCACACCGATTAATCCATTTATTATGTAGAAATACCGTAGTAATGCATTTTTTGGCGCCAACTTCATCGGGTAATATGACTATGCGTAGGGAAGTTACCACATGTGGTATTTACCGTTTTTTTTCAGAAACGATGATCTAACAAACGTTTTAATTTGAATGTTCGTCACCTACAAACGATTCCGGATCGAAAGACCCCCCAAAGAATGTCAATGGCAAAATAAATAAAAATGTTGGCGCTAACTTCACGGTAATTTTTTTTCTATTTTTTAACCGAACGGCGATCTAACGAACGTTCGAATTGTTCTAACAATCACCTACAAACGACTTACAAACGATTGGAACCAAAAAAATTCCCAAGAAAAAGGTTGGCGCTAACTTGACGCTAATTTTTTATTTATATTTTTTAACCAAACGGCGATCTTACAAACGTTCGAATTGTTCTTACAATCACCTACAAACGACTTACAAACGATTAGAACCAAAACAAATGCGAAATTCGAAAGTCGTGGCGCTAACTTTACCCAGCTCGGAGAGCGCCCTCACGCGGTGATCGTTGTGCCGCCTGCGTCGCACGGAGTAACCGCGTCCTTTCCCTCGATCCCGACAAGTTTGAATTTTACGAGACGTAACGTACAATTTGTTTTGATATGCGGTGCACATTTCGCCAATAAAAATGTTGCTCGCCGGGCAAAAGTTTGACAGTATCAGAAGCTTGGAGCCTCCGAAAATAAGCGTCCGCGTCGATGGTAAAAGGCGATGGCATGATTTCAACGGAAATACTTGTAAAAAAGAATCGTGTTCCAAACGACGAGTACATTGTCGCTTTCGCCATTGTTTGGGTGCTCGATTGTTGTTTCTTGTGTGTTTTATCTCGCGCCCGTGCCTCTGCCCAATAATTTACGATCAATGACAAAATTACTCGATTACTTGGCGGTAATAATATCTCTGGTAAATGAACAATGTTTTCAGGAAATGACGCGCGTCAGTCCGCTGAGGAAATGGACGAGCAGAGACAAAAGATGATGGCTTACGAGTACCTCTGTCATCTGGAGGAAGCAAAAATGTAAACATCAATTGCCACAATGTCCTAGTCTTGCCCATTGCTCCGACAGACAAAAGAAAAAAAAATTTACTAATGTTCTTGCCCAGCTGGATTGAAGCTTGCATCAAAGAAAAACTCCCGCCTACTACCGAACTCGAGGAGAATCTCAGAAATGGAATATATTTGGCCAAATTGGCTCACTTCATGGAGCCAAAGCTGTTGCCTTTGAACAAAATCTATGACGCTCACCAATACCGATACGATGCGGCCGGTTTACAATTTCGGCACACGGACAACATAAATCACTTTTTGATGTGCCTCAAGTCGATGCAACTACCGCTGGTATTTTATCCCTGAGATTCCAATAATTTTCTAAGAAAATTTGTTTGTCGCTAGACTGCTGTGACGACTAAAAAATCAGGGTTATTTAAGAAAGTTAAATGTGATGGAATGAGTGAGATTATTGAAAAATCGTATGGACATTTAGTTGTATGTACATACATTAACAAAGTTGTGTACCAATTTTCATAAAAAGATAATTAAAGAAGTTATAAACAATCTTGTAAAAGACCATTAAACGTGAGGGGCTAAACCGTATCTTTGATTTTGGCCACCCGGTCGATCTGAAATAACAAGAAGCGAGTTTTTTCTTAAAATAGATAATACCGGCTAAGACTTGACCCAGGTTTTTTGTGAACGTGTTTCAAACATTCAAAAAAATATACAAGTAAATTTTTTATTAAAAAAAATTGACAATGGATTTATTATTATTTCAACAACGTAGCGATGTTGCTGCATGGCCAATCGATGTAGCAGGTTCTAGCACCTAGGCCAATCTAAAATGGAAAATTAAAAAAAACACTTTTAGTATACTAATAAAACTTTCGTACAACTGGATAAAAAGTTATGAAAATGTTATAAGCTATGCTGTGTCCAAATCTGACATGAATGACACGAATCTATTTTGAGTCACGACTTACATGATGTTGAAGATTGCATTGTTAGAGTGTAACAAACGTGAATTTTTTCTTCTATTCTTCACATTTATATCGCCATCGTCCACACGGTTTTCTTTATCCTCATAAGGGATGCACGACCTCAATGCGAAAAAAAAAATTATAGACCATAATAAAGATGAAGAAAATAAAAAAATATAAATGAATTTTGGTAGCAATCCAGACATACAAACGTCAACACCATTGCTTTACACCGTGTGATAAAACATATTCACATGAAAAATGCAAAATAAACAGATTCGTCAATTTTTGGAATCATCACAAAATGTTTGTTGAAAATTGATGTAAAGAAAGTACACAGTTCCCTCAATGCTTATCAGTGAAACACCCGATCTTTCTTGAGAGATTTTCGGACACTCGAAAGAACGCGATTCGATCTTGTATTCCGTGACAAGAGCCTTTTATTATTTTCACGAACAATTGTCCTCTTTTGAATGTCTGTTTTTAACGCTTAGTATTTTTACTTCATCATTGTTCGAAGCCACTCATTGGAACAAGCACCCACAATACTACATTCAAACTGTTTTCAATGTGAACATTCAAGTGACGCAGCCATGTACATAGGATGCAAGATCAAAACTTGACTGAGTAATGAAAATCCTTAAGAAAAAGCGTTTATAGGCTCAATCCATTATCTTTTAGACTTTTCAGCCGGAGACAACTGACATCTACGACAAAAAAAACATGCCTCGTGTCATTTACTGCATTCACGCTTTGAGTACGCATTTGTTTAAGCTTGGTAAAGCGCCCCAGATACAAGACTTGTACGGCAAAGTGAATTTCACAGGTTCGCAATGGAAAATTATTACGCTGAACTAAAACGAAAGAAAGGCATAAACACTATTGTGCTTATCTTTTGCACAGATGCCGAGATTGACGCCGTGAGCAGAGAATTGAAGAAGTACGGCATACAGATGCCCGCCTTCCAAAAGATCGGCGGTCTCATGATCAACTGCATGGCAGGTGACACAGCCGCTCTGCACGCAGCTACGATCGCGATAAATCAATCCCTATCGTCTGCTGATATGAATGCGATCTTGGAAAACTTGCAAAACGTTGCCGCACGTTTGCGGAATGTGGAGCCCGAACACGTGGCGCGTTATCACGAAAAGTTGAAGGAGGCGAAAGAAATCAAGATGCAGGCCGCACTCAATCGCGTAAGCGAGACAAAACACCTGCTACAATTTTGATTTTGCTTTTTTCATTCGAAATTTATTTTACGTGAATTTTCAAGGAAATATCGTCTCATTTCATGGACTGAATGTAAAGTATTCGAATATGCACACAATCATACAAGCAATATTTTTATACGAATAGTTCACTCATAAACTTATTATACAATTATTATGGCGAATCAGTGTCCTTAACATTTTCCGTGAGGTTTCTCAGAAATCTAGCTAGTCTTCTCTGGGGATTAACTCTAGGCCCGTTGGGCAGCATTCAAAATTCTCGGTCTTTTCTGCTGTCTCACTGAAAACCTTGCCGCCTAGCTTAACTAACGAGTTACACTTAGCTCGTGGCCGAAACAGAGGGGAATTGTGCATTATTTCTGGGAATTTATGCCTTAAATCGATATGTTATATCTTCTCGCAGTCCTCGCCAATTTCCACATTAATTCAGATCCTCCACTTCGTACAGTCTCTCAATGATAGTTACGTGCCAGATGCGTATGACGAGTTGCTGACTACCGCAGAGATTCAGGGGCACATCAACAACGTAAACGGTAAGGCTGATTGATAGAAACACTTCGTGTGCATATCGCCGCACCTCGAAGCGAAAATATTCGATAAATGACGAATTGTGCGGTAATCATTGTGCTACGATTATTCAATTAGCCGAGCACGCAGTCCAGCATATTGTGAATTCTTTGGATCTTCCCGAGCACAAATTAATCACTGCAATCTCTACTTCGACTCTCGAAATTCAGGTAATCTTTCGCCGAGAATACTCGGTTATTGGATATAGGTTATTGGACCAGCTAAATATTTATGAGTGAATTTGAAACAAATGATGATTTTCCATGCAGAATGTTGCAACGGGAAATGCACCGTTCTACAAAGAGGAGCTGGCTGTGTTAAAAACAAATTCGCAACTTCTGTACGAATACGCCGAAAATTATCGGCATGCTCAAGAATTCGTGCAGGAGAAGATCAACGTTGCGAACGAAATTGCCGAAAAAACGAAGAAACGTGAGTGAATTTCAATGAAAACGTCGCTTTTACTTTTACCCCACTCTTGTCATTTCACTATTTCCGATTTCTGAGAGATCCCCAGGAGTATTGCCCACATCCATTCTTTCCCGACGCACTACCCCATCGCGTTTCCCCAGGGAAACATAAAAACCGTTGTGGGTAGAGTCAACCACATTTTCTCCGAGTTTTAGTTGTGCTACCATCGGAAACTCGGTGAAACCACCTTTCACTCGGTAGTCGGCGCGCAAGCCAGTGCACGGCTGAGTGATCACCTATCCAAGTATAGGCCGGAGCCAACGCTGTTCAACATGCAAGATTGCTGAAGCCGTGCACCGACTACTTTCGCTACTCCCATCTTTACATTGTTTTTTTTCGTCAAACTTCGAGCCATTAAGGAAACGATCCGGACTGCGCAAAAGATTTCGATATTCAACCTCGATTACGTTCTCTCCTGTATTTAGGACAGGAGGCCGTTAATGCGTTGAACGAAGCTTTGGATCACGATGCTTACGAAAAATTCATCGAAGCCCTTACATGCGCGCATCTGGGATTAAACGATCATGTTGACAAATTCGCACTACCCCTTTATTACTTCGAAATGAAAACTGATCGCGCCGAATCTAAGGTATAAGTGGCATATGAGCCTAGTGTAGTTTTCCTGCTCTTTTATATCGCGTCCGATGCGCCCCTTTACAGCTTAACTTCCACGATGTTGAAGCTTGCATCCTTGGAATACAACGAAAATTCTTTCTTAATTTTTATTTCGACAATTCCTTCGTCATCTAAAAATTGACCTGTAGATTTCTGACGAGGATCCAAAAATTTGTCTGCTTTTTTTTTTGTAGCCCATACTTGCCAAAAAAAAGTTCGAGGTACTAAACTTACGATGTGTTCGAACGATGCAAAGTTCAATGTCATTAACGTCCATGCTATTTTCCGCTTTGGCCGAAAAGTCTGATCGTAAATCCACGATTATTTGGCACTAGAGGATTAGAACTTCTTTACATTTAAGTGGGAGATTTTTCACCCTCGTACAAAAGATTTTTTTGACAATCAAAGAAGTATCCCAAAATGAGGCATCTCGTTGGGGTTTTTAAAAAATGGATCGAAATTCGTTGAGTCGATTCGAAAAAGACTGCGAAGCAACCGTTCGTAAAATTATTGGAGATTTTTTTTTGCAAAGCACAAGGAAACAGCTTTTTTTTGCAAAGCAGTTTTCCAAAAATATCAAAATCACATAAAGAAATATAATAATGATAGGAATATTCTTTTAATACAACATAAATTTAAGACGAAAATTGTATTTTTGTTTGTCAATTTTTCAGAATGATTTGTTCTACAGTGACATTGTCGTTAGTACCAGAGTTTTATCAGCGATTGCTTATATCACAAGAGCCGTCGATACCGGCGATCCCGAGCTAATTTATCAAGCGCTGTCAGATCCGGAAGCTCATATCATGGTGAGGATATTTGTTCGAATTCGTCGATGTTCGACTGCCGCCGATTAATTGCACAAGCCGTTGATTTTCCTTTTCAAGGATTTGGAGGCGGAGAATAAAGTAAAATATTATAGAGCCCTGGTCGCAATTCGCTCTGAGAAAAAGCGCAAAAAGGATGACTGTACGTTACTGACATACATGGATATTCAAGAATGCGTGGACGTTGTTAATCAACGGTGCAGCGAAGACAACGAAGGTACGCATTGACCATAGTCATGGCGGCCGATTTATGGGCAGTCCGTTTTCTTTAGGTGTGAGGCGAAACACGTTGAGGTGGTTAATTTTTTTACAATTTTTTAAAAATCGTATACTAGCAAATTTTCCGAACAAATTGACGCAATTTTGTTCCCTATACAAAAGAAGAACAAAAATTAGGCTTCGCTCTATCAAACATTTCAATATGATTAAGAGGAAAGATCCCTTGAGGCGGCCGAAAATAAGTAAATTATCGAGATTTTTAGTGTCGAAACTTTTTATTCTACGGAATTAAAATTTTATGTATATATTATAACATCTTTTAATTTTCCAAAAAAAATATCGTTTAAAAATATTTGCACGCGGCGGCTGTACGACACTTGCTTTGGAGACGTTTTGGTGCATTGATGGGAAACATCACAGCCAAGAAGTTTTATATTTTTAAGGGCCACAAGCTCTATGTGAACCTAAATGATCCAAAGAAAAGTGAAAATTCGAAAGATGGTGCGTGTTTGAAACAATGTTCTATTTTTTATGAAAGTTTTACTATAGTATTTGTTAATGAGAAAGTCGTTTTTGAAATAATGTTCGCGGAACTTTAGGTTCAAATAGACAGTAATTATGTTATCTAAAAGTGTGCGAAATTCGAAAATGATCGAACGAATAGTTTTTTGTGTTATCTGGCACAAAAAAAGTGGTTTGCAGGAAGACGCGTTAAAGTTTCAAGACTCAGAAATGTTGTGACTGAATGACCGATCAATTAATCTGCGATTCCGTGGTCCTAAAGTAGTCCCTCAGCTTCCTCGTGGAGTTCATTTTTAGCAATAAGCTCTTTTTTACGTTGTTAAGGGATCTCCCCCCTTAAGTTTGTATTTTTTTAATCATACCCTCCTATGAAAACGCCCGAAAAGTACGTATATTTCAGATTTTTTTATGCGCATAAAACTACGTACCCATAAAATGTTAACCATTCATTATTTATATACAAAATCCCGAAAAAAAAACATTCTTCTGGTGTAGCATGAAAATATGTACAAAAATTGATTTTTTCTATTCGAAGGTACGTTCCAGTTTTTATTCAAACTTGAATATTGAATGCGAAGTCAAACATTTCAAACCCGACCTAGCGCAAATATGATGAAACGTTTACTCGTTTATTGTAAAAAAAAAATGCACGCAAGCTCCATTCGGTTGTATTTTGAGATATCCATGCTTAAAGTGCGGCATATTTCGAAACGTTTCTCATTTGACTCGGAAATAAATTTCTTTTTTATGTTCCAGTCATAATTGCATTAGAGCAATTAAACAGAGCTGTGTTGACGAGCAATCGCAGCGGATTAATGTCAGCCTTGACCAACGAGTCACTTAAGTTGCAAACGCCGATTTCTCCGGGTGATGCTTCGCTCTATATGAAGATGTTCAAAACGTGCTTGAATGAGAAAGACGAGGATGGCTCAGAGTTGTGGTTAGAGAATGTTGAAAACGTAGCTCGACTCGTCGCCACCGAAGCAGAACAAGTGCAGACTGGTTCGTAGGCACTTAAAACTCCTTCCATTTTCCTTTAAAAAAATTAATTCTTTTGCTATCGTGTTTCAATCGTTAAAAAAAATGTTAAATTTTTTTTCGATTTTTCAAGGAGAAATTACATTATTGTTAATAACTAATGAAAAAAAAAATATTAAGGAGAAAAACGTCGAGTAAGACCAAACGACTATTACACAGAAAAAGTACCAAATTTCAAGTCAATCCGTGCATTAGATGCCGAGAAGTGGTGTACACTGCATTGAAAAACATAGTTTCGAGAAGACGCCTTCAAAGTTTCACTAGCGGTTCTATCTTTGTAATAATAAGTTTAACTTCAACCTGCGATTCCTGCACCATATGTTGAACCTTCTTCTTTAATTTGAGTCGACGCGAACGGCCATCGATTTAAAAAAATCACAGTGGCTTTACCCCTTAATTGATAAGCGGATCTTCAAATGTGTGTTAAAAAATCACAAATTTCGCCTTACCCTCCCAGCGTGCACTCTTCTGACGAAAATCAACACGGGCTTACGTACAAACGACCTAAATTTTACTCTGGAATGTCTCGAAGCTACAGGTCTTCGAATATCAGAATCGCTGCGACCAGAGTACTTTGCGAGGCTAAAAAAGCTGCATGATTATAAGGTAAAAAGACAATGTCTGCAGTATAGGATCATCCATAGAGCAAAGCGTGACAATTGATAATGATTATTTGTAACGAACATGCAGCGGACAAATTACAATTATCCGTACGTTCGATACGTCACTCCCGGAGGGAACGAATCGTATCTAGATATGAAACAGTGCAGTTATACGTGGGAATCTCCGAAGCATGTAACTGAAAGTCTCTACGTTACGAAAGAGGACATTGAGGTATGATAACATATAATGCCAAGTGTAGAACAATTCGAAATTGGAGCAAGAGATGATCCGGAGATCTCGGGGCAGCACACACCAATGACTTCTGCCAAAAGCTTTTTCTGCGATGGTCGGTCGTTCGGAGACCACCACTCGCGGGGTAACAACAACATGTCGGACCCAAAACGTGACGTGAGGTCCTCGAGATCGAATTTAAAAAAAGGAATGAACTTTTTGGAAAACTTACAGTTGGTTCCGCAAAAATTATGCAAAGAAAGTTTGAGATTTCTTTAAAAACAACTTGGCGGCAGCTAATCTGTCCGAAACCATATTTTTTAATATTTGATCACGAGAAAAATACCGGAGCGTCTCTCAATGCCGCTAAAGGATGCTGAACAAGTACGAAGATCTATTGAGAACTATTGATTTAAAAAAAAACGAGACACGTGCGTTTCGATTCAAATTTCTCTCTATTAAGGCAGTGTTTATTCTAGCTAGAGGCTTAAATTTCGTGCGTTTTTTCGGGTTTGATAAAAAAAATATATATATATTTTTGCCATCCATTTTTTTATAGTATATTTATTGATGTTTCAAGAGCTAACAAAAATGTTGTGCAGAAAAATTTTAATCGACAAAGTCATGGGCCTCTATTACAGCGGTGAAAAAAAATGGTTGAGGCGGTTGGCATGATTCCAAAGCTCCCATTCATCCGAAACAAAAATAAAACCAATTTTCTTGATCAATTAGAACATTATAATGGCAGGTACCAAAGACAACATTTTTTTTTTCATAGCGACTGTCTAAAAAAAAGTTAATTTTTCGCCCCTTTTTGAAGGTTAATTTTTATTTAAATTATTTTTTTGAATGGCAATAATAATAACTATGCAATACCCAAGGTAGGACGATGAAGAGATATATACTGAAGGTCCACAACGAATTCGAAGTGAATCGGTTGAAAAGAACTCGAGATTTTATGTCAACCAGGGTAAAAAAAAGTAGTTTCGAGAAAAATAGGTTAAAATTTTTTAGTACAATTTCAGACAACCGCGACTATCTAAGTGATATAACGGCATATTATACTTAGATTATCTTAGTCGGCTATTCTTGCCTCGTAAAATGTGTCTTCCTCGACTTCGGAATGATGATTTTCTGAAGCTCATTCTTCCCTGCGAGCTGTTCTAGCTTCCTTAGAGGCTGCTGAAGTTCGTAGCTCACCGGTCGATCCCATTCCGATTTCGGTTACTGGCGTCAATATTAGGAATTTCGAAACTTCCTTTTGGGGTGATATTCTTAAGAGTCTAGACTTTGAAATGCAAAAAAAACCGGTTTTTTTTCTTCTAATTTCTAGACTACAATACTGCCTTAAAGTTTGGATAGCGAAAGTTTTTCAATATTACGCACGAATCGTTTTTGTAGTTTGCCATACTGCGAAACAACATAATATGTCCTTTTCAGCTAACCAAGAAATATTTTGAATCCAATGTACGCAAAATTCTCCATTTGCGTCGTAAGTTCGGCGATTTTGCATTGTGCCGCTGCTCGCGACCTCGTCGAGTCATTTTTCAGCTGAAAAGGAGTAAACTTTATTTATTATTTTCATAGAACGTTATCAGAGACATTGAAACGGAAGCCTGCGGCCGTGAAGATGTGGAATTCGCCGAAGAAATCATCGTCAAGTTACAGGCGATCGCACGGGGATTTCTCTTGCGCCAAAGGATCGCAAAGCGTTTCACCCACTTCTACGATAACATTGATAAAATCGTGCGACTTCAAGCATGGTGGCGCGGCGTCCTGGCTCGTAAGATTTACGCGAAAATATTTGAGATGGGCCCGAGACGATATCCCAAAGAGAAGAGCAACTACGGACGTGCGAGGACCAATTACCAAAATGCTTTTCATCTCTATCGAGAACATGTACGTAGGAAACAGTCCTGGATTGATTATTTTTAGAAAAACGTGAACTTTGACAACTATGGAGACGCCTCGAGGCGGTTTTTTTAAAGTATTGATGGGATTTGTCTAGAAATGTTACCACGACGATGAAAAGTTGATAAATTATTTGTTTATTCAAAGCCTTATGCAAGATTAGAGACCGATCGATTAACCAGAAGAATTATAACACTTTTAAGTTGTAGTAGTTTTGCATGCGTTCTTCATAGGACGTTTTCAGACTATCCCGTATGATGAGAAAAAGCATGACAAAGTGGTTTGTTTTCTTAAAGTAAATAATATTAGCTAAGACTTGACCTAGCTTTTTTCTCTTATCGTTTTTCAATCGCAAAAAATGCTAATTTTTTTCGATGTTTCAAGGTAAAATGACATCATTATTGTTAATAACTAATGAAAAAAATGTTAAAAAGAACGTCGCTCAAGTCTAACCTATTACTACACTGAATAAGTGTACCAAATTTTAAGTCAAATCGTTCATTAGATGTCGTGAAATCGTGTACACCGTTTTGAAAAACATAGTTTTGAGAAAAACGCCTTTAAACTTCCACTGCCAGTTCTGTCAGTGTAATAATAAGTTTACCTCCAATCTGCAATTCCTGCTCCATATGTTGGTGTTACGTTCAGAAGAAACGATTTTGTTTTATCTTTGGGTTCGTCAAATTATTATAAAGTTAAGTTATTTATCCTCTTTAAGGGATAGCCGCACGTCCTATACGGGCCCGGCAACCTCTCACGTAGAAATTGGATTGGAACGGTAAATAGGTGTTAATAAATTATAGTTGGGTTACACATCGATAAGCCGTATTTATTCTATAATTAATGCTACTTACAACTTCCGAAAATACTGGTGTATCAAGTCTACAATAGGCGCGCCTTTGCGCGGGGACAGTTTCCCCCGCGTCGCTCTCTCACTCTCGGTCTAGCACGCTCTTTCGCGGGAACAATTCTCTCCGCGTTTCTCTCCCGCACACCGCGCGTTCAAACTTATTGGTATTATTTTCTACCTATTTTCGATCGGGGTTTTAACGTAGACCCCGCACCTTTATCACTGACTCGAAGGTTGTGGTTTATAGTATAATTTTGTAAGAATAAAAGTTATGTTTGATAGTATATCAAATAGTAGTACTGACGTCTCTGTGCGGGTCCGCCGGGTTGCTAGCCTGGACTTATTACACCGTCGCGAGCTCCGTTGCTACTAGAGTGTTACTAGTAAAGAGTGACGTCTCTGTGCGGGTCCGCCGGGTCTAAGGCCTGTACTTATTACACCGCCGCGAGCACTGCTTTTACTAGGAGTTTTTCTCCCACTCCAGGAGCGAACCGTGGACTAATCGGAACTAACGATACTCACCGCACTCGGACCGACGTTAGCTCGGTCGCTGTCAGCCCGGTGAGTTTTTTGGCAACGTCCACGGGAACTTGGTCGCTCCTGGGATTCCACGATCGGGCTCCGCCGATCAGGCGATACCCGATCGGGCGCATCCGGTCTCGGTTTCGGCGGTTCACACCCGACACCGCACAGAGACACGAGGCGTCACCAAATAATGAATTATAATAAAAATAAAAATAATAATGACAAAACTGTTGACAGTTTTGGAACGTGACATTGGACCTTCCTCTCAAATTGTAGCAACTCAAATTGTTGAGTTGCTTCAAACGAAGAACGATGTTTTAAAATGTTCTCACTAGCCTAACCCCGTAACATCTAAAATATATTTTTGAGGATTCTAAATTTTGACTCATCATCTGCCTCCCACCCCTACTATTTCTTCATCAAGTTACTAGGTTACACAAAAGTTCGATAACTCATCGCAAACCGAATCCGAAGGTGTGTGGTAGCACACAAACATTTTATCGGACGTCTGCTGGAAGAGTGAAGCTAATTCCCTCGCTTTTCGTCATATGTAGGAAGACAAGATTATCAAGATACAAGCAATTTGGCGAGGGCGCACGGCAAGGCGAGCCTTCCACTCGTTACTTCGATTGGACAAACCGCCGTTTCCGGTGGTTCGCCACTTCTCGTCGATCCTCAATTTCAATGCCGAGGATTACGACAAGGATCTTCAGTTGCAAGTGAGTTCGGATCTCGAACGACCATCCATCTCGAACTTTGATTAATGTTGAGCTAAATGCGTTTCGTTTATTGTTCTAGCAACTGAAAAACGACGTCGTGCAGACGATAAGACACAATCAAAAACTCTCACAGCAGTTGGACGAAATGGATATAAAAATTGGCTTGCTGATACAAAACAGGATCACTCTTCAAGTAAAACCATTATTAAATAGAGTCAATTGTCGAGATATTATACAGTGTTCTTCAGGGTTGGGTTTTTTTTTACAAATTGGGAAAAACATTTATATCGGTTATTACGTTTTGAGAAGTTTCGATAACCGTTCCTTGGCTGCAAGAGCGGGGATGAAAATACAATGACTTTTCGGCAGGCTGGCAACTTCTTGCGAATAAAATTTCATGTAAAAATACATTATATTGGGTAATATCGAACTCATAATATTGTTGAAAAATATTTCTAAACCGGGAAATTATATTAATAGTTATCATTTTTCCAATTAAACATAAATATGTAGCAATTTTATTTAAGAAAAAATAACCGATTGACTTGGCAATAGGGACCGTTTCTGTCATTGGCACGATCAACTATCGCTAAAACGTTATCGACTCCGGATTTTTTACACGGTGAAAAACGTTCAACGTTCAACGTTTTATAAAGTCTTTGATTCGCCAAAGTCGAGAAAACGTGAAAAATGTCGAGCGGACGGATGAATACAATTCATTATAAAGTTCAAAGGCTGTAATCCTATGTACGTTTTAAAACTCCGCCAGTTGATGCTTGACTGTGAGTGGCTCGCTCAATAGAGCCAGTTAACGCCGTGTTACCACGTTTAATCTACAAGTTTCGTTAATCTCCGAAAACAAACCGTTCGAGCTCAAAATTCACATATTTTTTCGAGTATTACTAATGAACATTGTGGAAAAACCGCTTTATTTTTTGACACGACATTGCCAACAATATTATCACCTATAGCCATTTGTATTACCAAATGGATAAAGGTTCAACTTAACATTGAAAAGTTCAACATTGAAAAATTCCGAAACTGTGTTGTGAAACGAATTCATTTTTGCACAGTTAATGCATCGTGAATCAATCTTTCGGTGATTTAAATTTCAATCGCCTACAAGCATCTCGCTTTTAGTCTTGAAACTCCTTAAGGCTGAATCACATGTCTATTCCTATCCAAAAATTGAATTTGATCAGAATTTCAATACTTGAAGATGCGACAGGTTATAAACAGACTCAAGCATCGTTACTGTTATGAATACTGCTTTCGAATAACGAGAATGCCAAAATCTTAAAAATAAACCCCAAACAAAGCGTTTGAATGAATAAATGTTCAATGCAGAATCTGTAAGAGCATTTTTTCTTCGTATAAAATAGAATAGTCGATTTTTCTATTTAGTCATGTCATCCAGGATTTTCTCCTTTTTTCTTAATTGATCTATAAACATTTTTCTGAATCTTAGAAATGTTCGTTTAATTATTTGAAAAATTATCAAGGAAAACTTGCAATCTTTAAACAAAAAGATAATTAATCGCGGATGATAGTCCATCTTTCAGCATTTCAAATGAAAATTCTTAAATAAGAGACGATTTTGAAAAAAAAAACAAAGATTCGAAAAATCCGATGAAGTTTTTTTTTACTGTTTAGACAGTAAATAAAAACTTCATCGGATTTTTTGTTCATGTTTATAGTTAAACTATAAACATGTTCATGTTCATGTTCATGTCACTATAAACATGTTCATTGCTCATGTTTATAGTTAAACTATAAACATGAACAAAGAAAAAATTGTTAATAAGTTTGAGACATTATTTTTTGATATCAGTCCAGCACAACTATGAATGATTATTAATGTATGTAAGAACAATATACGGAAATTGCAAACTTTTTTTAGGATGTCATTGCTCACGGAAAAAATCTCGAATCACTGGCTACAGATAAAAATTGCCACAGATCGAGGAAGAATTCAATGTCTGAAATGGTGACCTCAAAAGGTTTGAAATCCTTGACGAAGGAGGGGCGAAAAATGTTGGAAGGCTATCAGCATTTGTTCTATGCTCTGCAAACCAATCCCAGCTACTTGTCGAAATTATTACTGTGCCTGCCGCAGAGCAAAACGAACAAGTTCTTGCAGAACGTTATTTTCACACTGTTCAATTTCGGTTCGAACTTGCGAGAGGAGTACCTGCTACTGAAATTATTCGGACGAGCACTCGAGGAAGAAATTAGGTAAGTTTCTGCCGCGTTTCCTTGTAATATTCGTACATAACATTGTCGATAATCGAACACAGGAATAAGGTACCCTCGCTTGCAGATCAAAGTTTGAAAAACCGTCGGAAGTTGTGACCGGAAATCCTCTCGTTTTAAAAATGGTCGTAAACTATGCGAGGCAACTCAACGGCCAGAGCGCATTGCGTAAAATTCTCGGGCCGATAATCGAAAAAGTTTTGGCCGACAAGACCATAAGTATCGAAACGAACCCAGTTGACATTTACAAATCTTGGCGCAATCAGTTAGAGATGGAGACCGGAGAGACCCTGTGAGTAACGATGATTGTGTTCTTCCCAAATATGAAATAAGACAAGTTTCTAAACCTATAAGAATTTTCATTTTTCAACGTTGTCGAACAGTTTCTCGGTATCAAAATGTTTTTTCATTATAATGGAGGATTTTTTTTCGCTCACGATTAAAAACTACTCGTTTCCGTGCAGGAGTAAAAAATAATGAAAACTGTACACACAAACATTTCAGCGATCTTCCGTACTCGGTGACGCAAGCGCAAGCGCTCACGTACGATCAAGTGCGCAAACGACTGGCCAAAGGTATAAACGTGCTACAGAACACGGTACTCGAATTTCTCCAGAAAATAACGGAGTCGCGCGACACGATACCTTACGGAATGTTGTACATGGCCAAAGTGTTAAACGACACGTTATCGAGAAAATTTCCAAGGGCACCAGAGAAAGATATTCTCAAGGTCGTTGGCAATTTGATATACTATCATTTCATCAATGCCGCGATCGTCGCTCCAGACGCATTCGAGATCGTCACGTTGCCGATCGATCGATCTCTTTCCACTGATCAGAGAAGAAATTTGGCGAGTATTGCGAAAATTTTGCAATTCGCAGCTTCGAAAAAAGGGGTGAGAGTCTTGTACATGTGCGTCTCGCGGTTCTTCTTTTCTGGGATAGTTTACAATAATTTTTATTGCTAAACCTATGAGACTATCGGGGAAAAATAGTTCAAGCATGTTGGGTGACGCATTTCTCGAAACCCTTTCGAATCTTTGATTTCCAAGGAGCTCCGAAGTGTCGTATTAAATGCATCAAATAATGACACCTTTAGTACATAATCGTATCGCCCCCAAACGTTTGCCAACGATTGTTTACAGTTTGGCGAAGAGGCGCCACATCTAATGTGCCTGAATCCCTTCATCATCGACTGCCACGAACGCTTCAAGAGATTCTTTCGTTCCTGTTGCGAAATCGAAGCACTGGACGAACACTTCAGTATCCACCAATATACGGAGGCGACCTTGATACACAAGCCGGAAATTTACATATCGCTACAGGAAATATGCGATACGCATTCCCTCGTACTCGAATATTGTGCGGACATTGTTTCGAGTCCGGATGATCCTTTGCACGAGTTGTTGAACGATCTCGAGTGCTTGCCGACCGTCGCTTCTCTCCTGGGCATAAGTGAGTGCACCGAGAAAAACATTCTTTTTAGCATACTGTTCGCTCACTTCGTAAAACCTAAGGACATTAAAAGCATTGGAGACATCAAGAGTACCTATCCATTAAGACGCCCAAAAATGACTGGTCCTTCCGATTTTTTTTCTCAAATTCTATACAAGTTATAGGAAAACTCGTTTGGGCTTAATTCAGACATACTTCAACTGCACAAAATGGATTTAAAAATAATAAATACATCGTTGTTTTATGAAGTTGTATTATCTATTGAAGTTATTAAAAAATATGGTGCAACGCCCAGTCAGTTATGAACATGAAGTTCCGAAAAAAGGCCTTTTTTCAAAGCACTTATTTGTTTAAGATAAAAACAACGGGTTTTTTGTAAACTGATGAGAAAGAGATAGCTGATTTGCAGATTCCGAGTGTTCTTCGAAACGACTGAAATTCGAGAAAAAAAATGCCCTCCGCTCTGTTAAACGACAAACAACGTGTTTTTATTCATTTGCCCGAAATGTGTTTCGTCTAGGAGAAAATTTGTCCGTAGGATTTTTATCGACCGGACGTGCGAGTCATGTCCTTAAGGAGAGAATGAAGAAAGGATTTTTCCATCGGTTCATAATTGCAGCAATTATTAATCGCGTAATGCTGCGGGATTATTAGTTATGCGGTACGATGATTAATTTTGCGGATTACTATATGCGGGATTTAAGGGGAGGGTAGGGTTTTCAGCGTGAAAAAACCCACTTTTTTGCCATTTTTTTCATCTATATGGGTGGAGTATTTTATTAAAATCTTTTGTACATTGTTAAGTGTCATTTCAAGAACATTCCGTGAAATTTGTACGCTAAAATATCCACAAACAAGCTGGTGACAAAGCTTTTTCAAGAACGCCTCTGGAATAACACGATTTGCGGTGTTCACTGTATCTCAGCTGGAAATTATCTGAAATCAAGTACCATTAACATTTAGTCAAAGTATCATCAAATCCCCCCCGCCGGTCTTTGATAATATTTTTTTCATTTTTAAATTTTTAATGGTCATGTAAACTATTTTTCACGAAAAATTCCGCCATTTTGGGGGTGGGAAACCCCCTCAATGTAAAAAAAATCTCAAATTAACCGTTGGGTAGAGGTATTTTATATGTAAAAAGTTTGTACCAAGTTTTAAATAAATCGGTCATGTAGTTTTCAAATGGCAGTGAACACGGACTTTGAAAAAGTGGTTTCGAGAAAAACGCGTTTGAAGTTTAGAGAAGTTGGAGCTACAGTGTTAAAGGAGCGGGACTAAATAGTCAATAACTTCGAGAGTTTTGCTCTGATTGACTTGAAATTTTGAGATTATATTCTTGAAATGTTTAACTAAGAAAAGACAAAAAAAATCGATTTTTCAAAAGTGCAAACCCTTACCTTCCTCTTAAATGTGCATATCATTTATCGGTTGTGCTGTAAATCATGAACCGATTAATGCTGCAGTTATTCACAGATTTATAGGCATGTAGGCCTAATTGCATATTATTAATGAGAAAGCGCATAAGAAAACTTTAATGGTTAATATCGGTGAAAAATTGCAAAAAATATCAACCGATATTAAGGTGGTTCGGAAGAAACAATTCAAAAATCGACTAACGTTTAACCTCCTATTTTTGAGAGAAATAGATAGTATGGAATTAACCACGTTGAAGTAATAAAATTGAAGCCATGACTGTACCATTTCCGAGATATGAACGTTGAAAGTTGGCCTAAAATACACACCCTCAAACGTAACCACCGAAAAATTTACCGGAAATGATAACTTTACGTAAAATTTAGTCGTTTGACCCAACAAAAAAAAATTCTTATTCGAATCTTCGATTAATACGGAATTCACCTGCAAAAATTGTAGCTGATCCACCGTGGATTTTTTCCACAATAATTTATTAAATTTTGCTATGCGGCATCTGTCTCTCTCTCTAAACCGTGATCAGAGCGTCAGCTATGATTGCTAGGGGAAATTCCTAGACGGCAATTCATGCAGAATGCGATATGAATGTCGCCGAATGCCTACGCTGCAGATCATGCTAAATACAATAAGAATAGAATAGAAGTAAAACGAATAAAATAAAATAAAACGAAGCATAAAAAATGAATAAAAATATGTTGATCGTAGATCTTAATTTTTTTAGATTGATTATTACGTATAAAAATATACACATGAAAAACGGCTGCAAACATTTTTATTTAGAAAACTTTGGAATTTCTTTCTGTTTTCGTTCTGTATATTTACCTGAAGATGAAACTTTAAAAACTGCCCAATTAATCTCTTATTATTCATCTGTGTGAACAAAAGCAGATCAATTTTTCGTAAAAAAAGAAAAAACCACTTACACGAAGTTGTGCCATGTTTTGATATTTGTCAAGTCGTTGAGAGGTGATGTTTGAATTCTGTTAAAGTGAGGTTATGTAGCGTTGCCAACTGCGTAGAACATGAACTCACTATTAAAGTCGATAGTCATCAACCGAGTGCTCAATAACCAATGTCGATTGTAAGTATTAATGAAAATCATCATAAATTTTCATTCTACTGGGTACCAAAATAAAAATACTTCTTTATGAGATTAAATTCTATGTATTTTAAACATTCGAAAGAAAAAAAAGAAAAGTCGTTAAAATTGTCAGTTTCACTTCCGGTTTTTCTTCCGAGCTACCTTAACCGTTTTGAAAAAGTTGTTCGAGAAAAAGACATTTAACGGATTACACCTAGCTCGTGGCTGAAAAAAGAAGAATCTTCGTGAATTTTCTCTGGAAAAACGTGTGCAGGTGTCAATTTTTTTTTTTACATTAAGAGTATGGTTTTAAGTACCTTTAACAATTTTTGTAGAATTTTCAAATAAATCCGGGAGATGCAATGGTTTGTGCAGGCCGCTATTTGAACAAGGTTCTTTGCAGTGACCACTGCTGCTTTTGGCAACAAATCGTTCGATATGAAAAAAATTGAAGGCATTTTGTTGTTGCATAAAATGATCTGCTGGTTGTACAAATGATTTAATTAAATAATGATTTTTGTAACAACAGCCGCATTTCAAAGTGAAAGTATCAATGTTCGGTTCAGAAACGCTGTATTTCCGTTGATAAAAAAAACTGCATCGAAAAAAATGCCTTCGTTCAAGCACTGCTTTTTTATATGTAAAAGCGGCTTGTCCAATTTCGAAGTTGATCAGTGGAGTGATTTTTGAGATAACGTGGTCACCGATTTTGCAAAAGTTGTTTTGAGAAAAACGCGTAGAACATGTCTTTCTTATTAATAATTTGCCCTTAGAGTTACGTGCCTATACATTTTGAACCATCCGGAATTTATTTTTAAATGGGACAATACATTCTTGCGTAGTACGACAGTATGAAGAAAAATAAACATTTTTCGAACATTTTTTATTAGAGGGCATCCTTGAAGGAATGACTGCATAATAATTATTCTCGTTGCAGCCGATCCAAAGTGCGAAGTGAACGTCGCAAGGATGGGAAAGACTGAACTGTGTCTTGTGCTAACGAATAAATTCGAAGTACCCGAGAACGACGATCAAAATGTCAACAAACTTTTCATCAAGACGAAAGAACTGTTGGTTTCGGTGTTACAATTCCTGAAAGGCGATACCCTCGTCGAGGCACTCGAGGCCTCGTCGTCACCGGTACAGGAAAGACTCTACGACGCGAAATGTTCGTCAATGACAAATGCGCTGAGTCTTATAAATCGCAGGTACATTTCAAATAGAAGCTCGACACTTTTTCATGCTCTCAAAACTCTCTTCGATCTTGTTGTCCTTGCTGCAGTCGTGTTTGTTTCGCCGATTGACGAAAGCGGTAGAATCCTAAGACTTGAAAGCATTCCTAATTCGCTTTGTGCCGTCGAAAAAAAGAACAATCCAGTGGCAATTTATCGAACGCTTTGACGTTTCGCTTAAAAAGTTATAGAAAAATTTCAAGAAAATTTCAGCAACCTCCGAATCAAGTTTTCATAAGAAATGTACAAACATCAAAAGCACTCTTTCGTCCCCAGATATATGAGAATGAACAAAAACAAAGAAAAAAATAACAAAGTCAGGTGCTAGCAGGAAAAGTAGATTGATTTCATTACAGTTCTAAAAATATGCCCAAAATGTTTATCCAAATACCGTTTGAATCTTCCAGTTTTATAATGATATCGCCATTTTATACGATTGAAGAGGACCGAACGTTCCACCGATAAATGTTGAAGGATAGGGATTTTCTTTTAAAATTAGACGTTTCCAATAACAGCTCAACCTTAAGCTTTCGACGAGTTCGTCAGCGCCAATTTCGAGACAACAAAATTAAAATCTAGGGAATCCAGCCTAGTAACTTAAGAAAAATCATATATTTAGCCGCATCCGAAATCTTTTACTGACATATTAAGGACACGGGTCACACGTCCGGTCGGTAAAAATCCGACGACTTAATTTGCTCCTGGATGGATCACATTTCGGGCAAACGGAGATAAAAGTGTTGTTCGTCGTTCAACAAAATGAGAGGCGTTTATTTTCGGTTTTCTGAAGAATTTGTGTGTGTTCGAGAGAGATAGCTAATTTTCAGATTCCCAGTATTCTCCGGGACGGCTGATATTTTGGAAAAAAAACTAAGGAAAATCTCACGCTCTGTTAAACGGCGAATAACGCCTTTGTCTTCGTTTGTCCGAAATGTGATCCCGTCTAGGAGAAAATTTGGCCGTAGGATTTTTACTGACCTGACGTCTGACCCATGTCCTTAACAACGCTCATTGGCAATAAAATTCCAGCTCAATTCGCGATTTTTCACAAGAAAATGTACCCAATTTTTTAGATTTTAATATTCTTTTGACGAAAGCCATGTAGTAGAATTTACGGAAAATAGGAAGTTGACTTCTGAGTGGACTCCTCAAATATGGAGTGGCTGTTTATCTTCATCAATCTTTTAGTGCATATTGGATTCAACAACAAATAACAAAACAAACCGCACTACGAAAAAATAACGATCCAAGTTATTTCATAAATTTATTTACTTGCTTCAATAATAATTGCACCAACGCGGTACATATTCATGAAAAATGTATCATTTTTTCAATAATGATTTCCATTTCGTCAAGTTATTTGCGCCTCTGACGAAACAAAAAACAGTCGAAAAATATCAAATTACGATATTTGTCTGTCCTTTGAAAATTCGAATGAATAGTAGCTCGTCGCTGAACGATTGCAAAATCCAACTGCGCGCCTATCTCTACAAGTTGGAGTTGGGCAAATGGGTTTCCCAGAGTGACAGTTACCAGAGTATCGTGACCGCGGTGGCGAAGGATCTTTGCAACAAAGGCAGATATCGCGTAGTCAGGAACAGAGAGTTGCAAACACTGCGCGCGGCGAAACAGAGACTGCAGGAGAAGACGAAGTATTACCAGGAACAGGTTGATTATTACAACGAGTACACTCAACGATGTTTGGAAAATTTGCACACGGGAAAAGGGTCAGTGCGGATAGTTTTCGTACAACAACAAAAACCGAAAACCTTATCTCTTGAGCGATAACTCGAACAGCTTTTCCCTTCTCTACAGATCACTGCGGGCCGTGAAAATTCTGCAGAAAAACAATCACGGCAAATTAAAGTCGAAAATGACGCTGAAGTATTCGGCAGCGAAATTGCACGAGAAAGGCGTGCTCCTTGAAATCGATGGACTGCCCCAATCGCAATTCAAGAACGTTCTCTTCGAGATCAGCCCCACAGAGAGCAACGGTATCTTCACGATAAGAGGAAAATTCATGGGTGTCGAGATGGAGAAGATCGACATTGATATACAAAATTTGTTGAAGCTTCAATTCGAGGGTGCACCGATACTGGACATATTCGGTAAAGCGAAGATCAACGTGAATCTCCTGTTATACCTGCTGAATCGAAAATTCTATGGCAATACTTGATTTGCTTTTGTAAGCGGAGACTGAAATAACGTTTTGTAACCAGAGACGGAAAACAGCTTTAACGAATTTGTCTTTGTACGTGTTGTCATTCACCGTTTTCCAACGATGCGTCGCTGTGAAATTCAATGCTTCTCGCGTTTCTATCAGTCTGAACGAAACACTGCATTTGAGGAAAAGAAACTGTACCGCCAAACTCAAAACACACGAAAAACGACAGAGATTTTTTCGCGTCAATATTATAATCACGGATTATTCCACGGGTGTGTGTCAATAAGAATTTGTATTTTCATACTACAATGTGGTCTTACACGAGGAGAGAAGAAACAAATATTATAAAAAGTCACTATAATCATCAGAGTGCGACAGTTGCAACGCGGATCATCCTTACTGCAAAGTTATCGCAATTTGGACTGAGTTCTGCAAAAATTAATCCTAATACGAAGAAATGCTATAAATATCATTCCGAAAACCTTTCACGTAACGCAAAATCAACAATTTCACTTTCATTCATTAAATAGCCCCGCTCGCGTTCAGAAGATTTTTGGAGAGGTTTTCTCGTTTTAAGCATTGATATTCAAGTAGTATAGAGCATGTTTTTTTAAATTGTGTACGATGTAACAATAATTTATATATATATATAAACTATGTGAACGCAATTTATTTTCTTCGTACTTTATTTGCATAAGACCCGGTCACAAATATCCCAGTGCTGCTCTGAAGAAGCTTATTCTTTCTCTATTGTTTTCCTGTTTTTATAAAAATCCGGGTTTGCATCACACGAGCGCGGACCTGCAATCTCTGTTCAATAGTAATAACGCGTATGTATGTACACATACGTAAGCATATCGTGAACTCCAAATTTGCATAGTTGGAACGCAACGAAAATTCATTACTTTCAATGGATAAAATTTTTGCTGATTCAGGCTATGAAAATCACTTGACTACTTTTACGTATTCTTATTCGAGATTTACGATCACAATTTGCAGAAAAAAGATTGTTCATAGAAACAAACAAAAAATTCCAAATCGTTGCATCCCAAAGATGTAAATTTCGACGTCATATATTTCACCTTAAACTGCACGTCAACACTACGTTATGGCTATGTATTGCACGTTCGGTACATAAAAATCCTGCAACCAAGTTTTTTTTCTCCCGATTCAAACGATTACAATTCGTGCAAATGACGAATGCACTGCGGCGATATTTAAAAAATTATGGACTCTTTTGGGAACTTGGGTTTGGAAACTACGAGCTTGATATACTTTTTTTGGTATATCATTCGTATACGTACTGCCGAAGATTGAACTTGAAAATTCCAACAAAGAATATAAATAATCGGACGAGTTATCTAGTGTCACGCGGGAAGCGGGCGGTCAGCTGACGTACCCGACTGCGCCCGCTCGGTTGGAAACGTAAAATCGAAATTTATTCGTGACTTACATCGTTTTAGGTATCCTTCGACAAAGTCTGTTTCAAACAATATCATTATCCAACGAAAAATTGAAAAAACGGTATTCTTTATAAAAAAAATCGCGTAGAAAAATAGAACAATTGTTTTTCATCTGCCGAGCGTCGAAAAAAGAGGGCTACATTGGACGATGGCGCGATATAGTATCATGAATTAACTTCGTCTTTCCGCTGCCGAGCGTTGAAAAAAGAGGGCTACATTGGACGATGGCGCGATATAGTATCATGAATTAACTTCGTCTTTCCGCTGCAGAGCAACTGGTGTGCAACATTAGTTATTTATATTCGTTTGTCAGTTTTACAAAAAATTCGTCTGTCCCCACGTATACCAAAGATGTACAAAAAAAATAATTAAATCGCGCAAGTACATTGTTCGTCATTCCAAAAATGTCCAACTATCTTTAGAAGTTGCGTGTGATACATCGCCTCAAAGAGTTAGGCTACCATGAGAGTTTGAAAAAATCGTTCATCGCTTCAGGCAACGCAAATTGAAGAGAAAGGTCCAAGAGATGGTGCAGTAATCGCAGATTGAAGGTAAAATTATGATTAGAACGATAGAACTACTTTTCAAAACGGTGTACACGATTTCTCGACATCTAATAAACGGATTGGCTTTAAATGTGGTACATTCATTCAGTGTCATAATAGTTTAATGCTGACGCCGTTTTTCATTCTAAATTTTTTTTCAATAATTATTATCAATAATGCCACTGTTCCTTCAAAAATTGAAAAAAAATAGAACCTTTTTTTTAAATAATTGTAACACGACATAAAAAACGTCGTTTAAGTCTTAACCAATAGTCTATTTTGAGGAAGAAAAACTCGTTTTATTGTTTCAGATCAATCGGGTGGCCAAAATCAAGTACACCGTTATGCACCTCACGTTCAAAGGACCTTCACGGCATTGGTTATACTTTCTTTAAGGCCTTAGGCCACAGTAACGGGTATAAAATAATGTGCGAATTTAACCATTTTTTTCATATGAAAAGTGATTCACTCATAAAATTAATTACACACCTATTTAGTATGAATATCAAGCTGTTAGAAGATATATATATTTTTTTCGATGTACAAAATGGCCGACTACTCAAAACTTCTCGAAACAGCTTTCTTCCAATTGGCGTGACAAATAACTTCAACAATTTTCACTCGATTTACTTCAAATTTAAAAGTTATGTTCCCAATTGCATTTCGCAGAGAAGTACACTGCCGGCCAAAACTATGGATACACTTAGAAAAACTTCGCGCCGCGCTAAAAGTTTGATATCTCTGTGAAAAAAAAGATATCCGGATTTCAAGGCGGCATTTTAAAAGGGACAAATGAAACTTCACTGCGTTTTAGAAAAAAAAAATCGATTTTTTTTAGACCCGGGTGCCATTTTGAAAATAGCCGTTTTTTTTTGCTTTTTTTGGCTGTTTAAAATCGGCTGCGCGTCTTCAGGACATTTTTCTTGGCCTTTTTTTCCAAAGAACCCTAAAAGATAGAGCAATAACTATAGTTTTATTTTTCGGAAAGTTTCGTACGATTTTTTTTTCACGGAGTTATCGCATTTCTTTTCTCAAAAAGACAATTTTGAAAAGATGCTGCTGAAATGAGAAACACTGAGGTTTAGAGAAAATTTCCAGAAGGAAACAAAGTTGCGTTACATCGTATTGAATCGAGCAGAACTTTTTCAAAATTTTTTGTTCCAACATTGAATAAAAAAACAATTCAATTTTTTTTCTCAATTATTAGCCGCACAAGACATCCACCTCATCCAAACGCCCTTTTCGTCGAAAAACCCACCTCTGGCTTTCAGCACTGCATCAACGATTCGTGGCATCCGATCGATTAATGAATCCAGCTGAGCTGAGCTGAGGGATCTCCACGCGGCTTGCAGTTTGTCCCACAGATCTTCGGCCGATGTAGGGCAGGTCATTCGTATCTTTCGATCGAGCTCAGGGAGGCTCGGGTGGCTGACACTGGTAGATAAATGCTGTTCGCAAAATGTCCTTTCCGCACTGTGGCGCTAGTAGTCGTGTGACAGGCATGCATATATATGTACGTTGCACCGGTGTTTCGAGAATTTCACATGAATAAAAGTTTAGTGTAGATAACTTTACGAAAACCATCATTCGCGTGTATGATGGATCCTGTTATCGCTGTAACAGTACGTGCTGTTATCGCAATAACGATAACAGCACGAAACGAAAGTATAGAATTGTTCAGCTGATCGGAATATTTAGAGCCGACGCCTGTCACGTAACAGCCAACGCTAGGTAGTGGCGCTTTTAAGAACTAAAAAGCCCGGACAAAACGCGTTTTCGTTTATCGTATAGGAATAGTAGGCCAGTGTCAGGGGGCTGGGGAGGCTAGAGTGGGAGGAGTCCGATCTCTTATGGCATGGAGGCTAGAGTGGGAGGAGGCCGATCTGTGCATTTCAAAGTGGCTACAAAAATGTGGTCAAAAAAGGATGGCGCCACTATCTCTAAGACCTCGAGAAGTAAGCTGAGTATCGATGTCGTGTAAGAGGGATGGAAGAGGATCGAATACGCATCCTAGCAAGCAGTGCAGCGAGATCGCGCGCAAAAGTTACCCCCTCTCTAGTCTCTTACGCGCCCATCACACAATCATAGTAGCGCGTGTCCGTGAGCGGGCGACGCTCGGACATCTTCGGAAAGAGCCGAGCGCGCCGAAGTTTTCCGAACGCGCCTTCGGCAGCTACACGAATACATGGACGCTGAGCATGTTCATGTGCGGCCAAGCCGAAACGAAGGCTTCGAGCATGGAGGCTAGAGTGGGAGGAGGCCGATCTGTGCATTTCAAAGTGGCTACAAAAATGTGGTCAGACCGGGATGGCGCCACTATCTCTAAAACCTCGAGCACGAAGCTGAGTATCGATGTCGTGTAAGAGAGATGGAAGAGGATCGAATACGCATCCCAGCAAGCAGTGCAGCGAGATCGCGCGCAAAAGTTACCCCCTCTCTGGTCTCTTACGCGCCCATCACACAATCATAGTAGCGCGTGTCCATGAGCAAGCGACGCTCGGACATCTTCGGAAAGAACCGAGCGCGCCGAAGTTTCCCGACCGCTCCTTCGGCAGCTACACCAATACATGGACGCCTAGCTCGTTCATGTGTGGCCAAGCCGAAACGAAGGCTTCAAGGGAAAAAGCAATGTGAGCACCACTTGCGCGTGACGTCACCCGACGGAACGCGCGAGGCTTTTAGATGATTTCGGTGCTTATTTAGCTCTTGATTCTCTGCGTTATCAATGTATACAGAAAAATGTATCGCGCACCCTGATCGCTTATTTTTTTAGTTTATACGTTAATTTAAATATAATCATGAATCCAAATTACAACTTATTTATCTTCTAAAAAATTGTTTACGCTTTACTCACACCCGTCCTTATGCCAAATAAATTGTAATTAATAAAAGTAAGCGGAAATATATTTATAATCGTATTATTATATTAACTCTCATAGTTTCATCAAGCGATAAAGCATTATCCCCAAAAGCAAGCCAATCAACCATCCGGCCGCGAATCGTCAGTACCAGAAAGTGCATATTCTACAAGCGACGGGGTGGTCCCGTTGGTAGCGTTCCTGGCTTCGGTCCGCAGGGGCGCAGGATCGTTCCCCGCGTTCAGTGCTTTTTTTAAATTATTATTACTATTAATTCTTGCTTGATTAGTTATTTTTATTAGTTATCATTATTATTTTTATTAGTTATCTTTTAGTGCCGCAAAATTTATCGCGCACTCCGACCGCTTATTTTATTAGTTTGTACGTTAATTTGGATGTAATAATAAATCTAAATTACAACTTATGGATCTTCTAAAAAATTGTTTGCGCTTTACTCACACCCGTCTCTATGCCAAATAAATTGTAATTCATAAAAGTAAGCGGAAATATATTTATAGTCGTATTATTATATTCATTCTCGTAAGTTACGATTCGCGGCCGGATGGATGTAGCTGGTTTTTGGGGATAATGCTTTATCGCCTGATGATAGTATATGAGAATGAATATAATAATGCGAATATAAATATATTACCGCTTACTTTTATGAATTAAAATTTATTTCGCATAGGGACGGGTGTGGGTAAGGCGCAAACAATTTTTTAGACGATAAATAAGTTGTAATTTATATTTATTATTACATTAAAATTAACGTACAAACTAATCAAATAAGCGGTCGGAGTGCGCGATAAATTTTTCGACACTAAAAGATAACTAATTAAAATAATAAAGATAACTAATAAAAATAACTAATCAAATAAGAATTAATGGTAATCAGAATTTAAAAAAAAAGCACTGAGCGCGGGAACGATCCCGCCCCCCTGCGGACCGAAGTCAGGAACGCTAGGAACGGGACCATCCCATCAGTGCAGCCAGATCGCGCGTAAAAGTTACCCCCTCTCTAGTCTCTTACGCGCCCATCACACAATCATAATAGCGCGTGTCCGTGAGCGAGCGACGCTCGGAGATCTTCGGCAAGAGCCGAGCGGGGTCGAAGTTTCCCGACCGCGCCTTCGGCAGCTACACCAACACATGGACGCTGAGCATGTTCATGTGCGGCCAAGCCGAAACGAAGGCTTCGAGGGAAAAAGCAATCTGAGCACGACTCACGTGTGACGTCACCGGACGGCACGCTTTTAGATTTCAATGCTTGTTTAGCGCTTGATTCTCTGCGTTATTAATGTATACAAAAAAATGTATCGCGCATTCTGATCGCTTATTTTTTTAGTTTATACGTTGATTTAAAAATAATAATAAATCTAAATTCCAACTTATTTATCTTCTAAAAAATTGTTTACGCTTTACTCACACCCGTCCCTACGCCGAATAAATTATAATTCATAAAAGTAAGCGGCAATATATTTATATTCGTATTATTATATTAATTCTCATACTTTTATCAAGCGATAAAGCATTATCCCCAAAAACAAGCCAATCATCCGGCCGTGAATCGTAAGTACCAGAAAGTGCACATATTCTACAGGCGATGAGATGGTCCCGTTGGTAGCGTCCCTGGCTTCGGTCCGCAAGGGCCCCACTGCAAATTTTTCTCCAAATTTTTCATAATTTCTCATATTTTAGTCATATTTGAGATTTTCAGAGGAAAAATGATTTAAAACAGATTCAAGTACTGGTCTATTTCCCCAAGAACACATTTTTTTTACTGAAAATTCATGATTTCTCATTTTTTTCCCCGGAAATTTATCGTTTTCCTATGACTTGCGGCTGCGGAGATATTCGGAGAAAAGTTAAAGATGAAAAGAAATGAGATTTTCGTAAAAAAAACTTATTATTATTATTATTATTATTATTATCTGGAAATTTCCCTTTTTCCTATTACCTGAGTGAACCAGAGGCTGCGGAGATATTCGGAGAAAATTTGAAGATGAAAAAAAATTAGATTTTCTTAAAAAAAACTTGTTATTATTTTTTTCCAGAACTTTTTCTTTTTCCTATTGAGTGAACGGCTGCGGAGATATTCGGAGAAAAGTTATAGATGAAAAAAAATGAGATTTTCGTAAAAAAAACTTATTACATTTTTTATCCCTCATAATTCTAAGAAACAATGAATTTCCGAAATTTTTGCAAACATTATTTTCCTTAAAGGGTAACACCACTGTAACGGCCTGCCACGGCGCGTTTTAGGCAAATAATACTTGGGGTAATTATTAACCATATATTGAAGTATATTGCAAAAAAAATTATGGGAAAATATTACAAGATGGCGAAACTGCGGCAAATTCTTCCGAGGCATGTTGAACTGCGTCAACATGCCTCG
The DNA here is from genome assembly GCA_963210295.1 of Ophion ellenae. Taxonomy (NCBI): domain Eukaryota; kingdom Metazoa; phylum Arthropoda; class Insecta; order Hymenoptera; family Ichneumonidae; genus Ophion; species Ophion ellenae. Next base: position 31,049,382 of record OY723386.1, read on the forward strand.
GTCAACTGTGGCAAGTTATACTGCGTGCTCTGCGGCACGCAGTATAACTTGTGCCAATTTTAATCTGGACAAAATAATTTTTTTTTAATCAAGTCTGGATGAGTGTAGCTAGTGAACCACGTAGGGGATTTTAGAAATATTGATTTTTGAGTAATTGCCGATTATTTGACTAAAAATGTTCATTTTTTTTAAGACAATTATTTGTTGATAAATATTGTTTAAATTAACTTATCAGAAATCCCCTACGTGGTTCAGTAGCTACACTCATGTAGACTTGATAAAACAAAATTATTTTTTTTAGATTAAAATTCGCACGCCCATGTAGAGGTTGCCATGAGTTGCCCAATGTTACGATCAGGCCAATATTGGGACCATCGTATAAGCCAACAAAAGAGAAATAATATTGGACCATTACTGTTCCGCTCTAAATTGAAAACTGGCACAATATCGGCCCATCCCTAAAGCCTGTCCTGGCCCATCTTTAAAAACTAATAAACAGCCGTGATAGATAAACAATATTTGCCAATTCTTAAACTGGTGATGCTAAAGTACTGCCAATTACATTGGCCCATTATTGTTCCGTTATAAATTGAGAACTGGCACAATATCAGCCCATTACTAAAACCTATCCGGGCCCATCTGTTAAAACCAATAAACAGCCGCGATAGTTAATCGAAATTTGCCAATTTTAAAACTGGCAATGCTAAAATACTGGAAATTACATTTAATTAATTTAAGCCCTTTATTGGCTAGGTGGGTCAGACCATACCTGCTTTTATTTTATTTAAGCCTTGGGTTATTCATTATCTGTATATTGTGCCAGAATAGGCAAATAACTGGCACGTCATATATATTAATGGTCTATATTTTGTAGTTCAGTTTTTGTAATCAAGTCTTGGCCCATTATTGGCATTTGTAAATAACCAACATAAGTAAGTAAAATATGCCAATTTTGAAACCTGTCATACACGCAAATCACAATTTATTTCAAGGTTATTCCATGAAATATGTATCCATAAGGACCATTCTCGGGCCAATCTTGGCCCGATATAGGTTGAATATTTATCACGCACTCAAACAAACCCACACAAACTCACAGCCCAATATTCTAGATAGACTAACTTCTAGATAAACCAACTGTGAAGGCCCATCATAGAGCCAGTGGTCAATTTCTACATAGGCCCTTTAAGAGGGCCTACATAGGGCCAAGTGCAATCACCAACATTGCCGCTACAATGAATTAAATCATTGGCCCAATAATTGTTGGCTCTGTTGGCCGATATCGGGCCGTTCTTATCGTTTCTACAAAGGCACCTCATAGGTAAATACTCACGGCCCAATATTCTAGAAAGGCTAACTGTGAAGGCCCGTCCCAGGCCCAAAGGTCAATCTCTACATGGGGCGCGCTGAACGATGCCGCGCCTCTGCGGTCCGAAGCCAGGAACGCTACCAATGGGACCATCGCATCGCTTGTGGAATATGTGCACTATCTGGTACTTACGATTCGCGGCCGGATAGATTATGATAATTTTTTAGAAGATAAATAAGTTGTAGTTTAGATTTATTATTATATTTAAATTAACGTACAAGCTAATAAAATAAGCGGTCAGAGTGCGCGATGAATTTTTCGACACTAAACGATAACCAATTAAAATAATAATGATAACTAATAAAAATAACTAATCAAATAAGAATTAATAGTAATAATAATTTAAAAAAAAGCACTCAGCGCAGGGAACGATCCGGCGCCCCTATGCAGTTTTTTTTCTGAAAAACTTCGATTTTTTCTGGAAAATTTTTCTGAATTTTTCTATGAATTGGAACAAATATTTTTACGCAAACATCCCAGTTTCTCCGAATTTCTCCGAATTTTTCATCATTTTAATTGTGATCACGGTGAAATCTCGGAAATTAAATGAAGACTTTAAGGGGTAACACCACTGTAACGGCCTTACAGGAAGCGTATTTTTTTATATTTTTTTTGCGAAAGAAAATGTAATAAACAAATAATACTTGCGGTATTTATTGAGCATATATTTAAGTATATTGCTATAAATTTTTAATCGAAAATATTACACAATGGCGACACTGCAGCAATTCTTCCGAAGCATGTCGAACCTCTGTGGCACGCAGGATAACGTGCCAATTTTAAACTAAAAAAAAGAATTTCGTTTTATTAAGTCTACATGAGTGTAGCTACTGAACCACGTAGGGGATTTTCGATAAGTTAATTTAAACAATATTTATTAACAAATAACTGTCTTAAAAAAAATATTACACATTTTTAGTCACATACTCGGCAATATTTCTAAAATCCCCTACGTGGTTCACTAGCTACACTCATCTAGATTTAATTAAAAAAAAATTATTTTGTCCAGATTAAAATTGGCTCAAGTTATACTGCTGCCGCAGAGCACCTTAAGTTCAACATGCCTCGGAAGAATTTGTCGCAGTGTCGCCATTTTGTAATATTTTCTCATAAAATTTTTTTGCAATATACTTCAATATATGGTTAATAATTACCCCAAGTATTATTTGTCTCAAACGCTTCGTGGCAGGCCGTTACAGTGGTGTTAACCCTTAAGGAAAATATTGTTTGCAAAAATTTCGGAAATTCATTATTTCTCAGAATTATGAGGGATCAAAAAATGTAAAAAGTTTTTTTTTTACGAAAAACTCATTTTTTTCCATTTAAAAATTTCTCCGATATCTCCGCAGCCGTTCAGTCAGGTAATAGGAAAAAGGGAAATTTTCGGAAAAAAAATAATAATAATAAGTTTTTTTACGAAAATCTCATTTCTTTTCATCTTTAACTTTTCTCCGAATATCTCCGCAGCCTCAGGTTATAGGAAAAAGAGAAATTTCCGGGGAAAAAAATAATAAATCATGAATTTTCAGTTAAAAAAATGTGTTTTTGGGAAATTTTTTTCTCCGGAAATCTCAAATATGACTAAAATATGAGAAATCATGAAAAATTTGGACAAAAATTTGCACTAGGGGCCCCCGCGGACCGAAGTCAGGAACGCTACCAACGGGTCCATCTCATAGCTTGTAGAATATGTGCACTTTCTGGTACTTACGATTCGCGGCCGGATGGATGATTGGCTTGTTTTTGGGTATAATGCTTTATCGCTTGATGAAAGTATAAGAATTACTATAATACTACGAATATAAATATATTTCCGCTTACTTTTATGAATTATACTGTATTGGGCAAAAGGACGGGTGCGAGTAAGGCGTAAATGATTTTTTAGAAGATAAATAAGTTGTAATTTAGATTTACAGTAGAACCTCGATTATCCGAACCAATTCGGACCGAGACTAGTTTGGATAATCGAAACGTGGGTTTTTTAAAAGGAGATCATAAACAACACCTTTTTACATAAAAACAGTACATACATATATATTAAAATTTGACATACATATTAGTGTTGAAATATATATATATATATATATATATATATATACACACACACACACACATGTGTGTGTGTGTGTCTGTGTGTGCGCGCGCGCGCGTGTGGGTATGCGTGCGTGCGTGCGTGTGTGTGTGTGTGTGTGTGTGTGTGTGTGTGTATTTTAAATACTTGAAAAAAGGCGAATGCCTTTTTTATATTAAAAAAAAAAATCTACCATTTTTAATTGACGAACGGCTGTAACGCGTTTTTGAGCGGCTAAGTCTCGCAGCCGTTTGAGAAGGAGAAGTTGCGTTGGGTTGCTCATTGTTACTCACGGCGGTGGCAGCGAGCAACAATGTATCTTTCCCGCCAACGTTCGGATAAACTAAGGCATCGTTCGGATAATTGAGGGTTCGGATGATCGAGGTTCGGATAATCGAGGTTCTACTGTATTATTATATTTAAATTAACGTATAAACTAAAAAAATAAGCGATCAGAGTGCGCGATACATTTTTTTGTATACATTAATAACGCAGAGAATCAAGCGCTAAATAAGCATTGATATCATCTAAAAGCCTCGCGCGTTCCGTCGGGTGACGTCACGCGCGAGTCGTGCTCAGATTGCTTTTTCGCTCGAAGCCTTCGTTTCGGCTTGGCCGCACATGAACGTGCGGAGCGTCCATGTGTTGGTGTAGCTGCCGAAGGCGCGATCGGGAATCTTCGACCCCGCTCGGCTCTTGCCGAAGATATCCGAACGTCGCTCGCTCACGGACACGCGCTACTATGATTGTGTGACGGGCGCGTAAGAGACTAGAGAGGGGGTAACTTTTACGCGCGATCTGGCTGCACTGCATCCCATCGCTTGTAGAATATGCACTTTCTGATACTGACGATTCGCGGCCAGATGAATGATTCGCTGGTTTTTGGGGAAAATGCTTTATCGCTTGATGGAAGTATGAGAATCAATATAATGATACGAATATAAATATATTTCTGCTTACTTTTATGAATTATAATTTATTTGGCATAAGGATCGGTGTGAGTAGAGTGTAAACAATTTTTTAGAAGACAAATAAGTTGTAATTTGGATTTATTGTTATATTTAAATTAACGTATAAACTAAAAAAATAAGCGATCAGGGTGCCCGATACATTTTTTTGTATACATTGATAACGCAGAGAATCAAGAGCTAAATAAGCATTGAAATCATCTAAAAGCCTCGCGCATTCCGTCGGGTGACGTCACGCGCGAGTCGTGCTCAGATTGCTTTTTCCCTCGAAGCCTTCGTTTCGGCTTGGCCACACATGAACGAGCTAGGCGTCCATGTATTGGTGTAGCTGCCGAAGGCGCGGTCGGTAAACTTCGGCGCGCTCGGCTCTTTCCGAAGATGTCCGAGCGTCGCTCGCTCACGAACGCGCGCTACTATGATTGTGTGATGGGCGCAGAAGAGGCTAGAGAGGGGGTAACTTTTCCGCGCGACCTGGCCATGGAGCCTAGATACCAGGAGGTTCAGCGAGGCCTTTCAACTCGTCCCCAAAAAGGGAACGAGAAATTATGGCGCTGGGATGCTCCGGCACCTATATGTATATAGATACACGCTAAACATGGGTGCGATCTACGACAGATTACAGATGATGTACCTAACCCTCATTCGTGTTAAGGGATAACACCACTCTACGATTTTGAAAAGACGTTTTCTTGCCTAAATATACTTTGGTGTCATAAAAACAATATGCAATTGGTCCTATAGCGATTTTTTTAAATATAAAGGTTCAATTATCGATTTGGCCGCAGCGCCTCGGAGCGCGCGCTCAGTTGCTCGTACAACTTTGAACGCGTTTTTCTCGAAACGACTTTTTTCAATCTCGGATGACGGATTACTCGACCACCTTTGGATGCATCGATTTGAAATTTTGATAGCAGCTTCACAATTACATTCTCAATCGGAGTACGTATCCGTTTTTTGATTAAATGTAAACTTTTTTTTATAAACAATTGACTGCTTTTTTTTGGCAAAAATCGATTTATTTTCTTTAAAGAGCGATATTTTTTCAAAATTTGAAAGCAAATTTCTGGGTAGTCTCATAGCTAATAATATATAAATTGTCATTTTTTTGGTTTTTGTATCAGGTCTTATATTTTACGAGAAAACCGTTCTCCCGTGAAGCTATTTGTAAAAAAAACACGTTTTTCTAGATGGGCTGTACCGCGGCCATTTTGAGTTTGAGTTTGAGATATTTTCTCGCTTTTGCGTTTTTTTTCCGGACCGTCATGAGGAAATAATGAATCGGCGGATATTTCGACGTTTGATGTCACGATCGGTCTGTCGTGAGGTTAAAAACTCATCCGATCACTTTCACCTCGTTGACCAATATATTACTATATATGTAGGTGCCGCTGCACCCCAGCGCCATCACTTTGACACATTTTCGGGGACGCTTTTTTCAGCGCCTTTGCATTGCCGCTGAACCTCCTGGTATCTAGGCTCCATGGACCTGGCTATATATCATTTTGCATCTCTCTCGCACGCAGCCTACTTCTCAAGCAGCCCCCTGACACTGGCCTACCATTCCTATACGATAAACGAAAACGCGTTTTGTCCGGGCTTTTTAGTTCTTAAAAGCGCCACTACCTAGCGTTGGCTGTTACGTGACAGGCGTCGGCTCTAAATATTCCGATCAGCTGAACGGTTCGATACTTTCGTTTCGTGCTGTTATCGTTATTGCGATAACAGCACGTACTGTTACAGCGATAACAGGATCCATCATACACGCGAATAATGGTTTTCGTAAAGTTATCTACACTAGACTTTTATTCATGTGAAATATTCGAAACACCGGTACAACGTACATATATATGCATGCCTGTCACACGACTACTAGCGCCACAGTGCGGAAAGGACATTTTGCGAACAGCATTTATCTACCAGTGTCAGCCCCCTGTTCTCAAGTAACATGCTGCCTTATGCACAGTTCACTTCTCATTATTTACTTGTTCCGTCTCTGTCACACGCAGCTCACTTCTCGACGTCTTAGCAATAGTGGCGCCATCCCAGTATGACCACATTTTTGTAGCCACTTTTTTCAAGTCTCTCCATAAGAGATCGGACTCCTCCCACTCTAGCCTCCCTGGCACGGTCGGAAAATTTCGGCGCGCTCGGCTCTTTCCGAAAATGTCCGAGCGTCGCTCGCTCACCGACACGCGCTACTATGATTGTGTGATGGGCACGTAAGAGGCTAGAGTGGGGGTAACTTTTGCGCGCGATCTGGCTATATATCACTTTGCATCTCTCTCGCACGCAGCCTACTTCTCAAGTATCATGCTGCCTTATGCACAGCTCACTTCCCATTATTTACTTGTTCCGTCTCTGTCACACGCAGCTCACTTCTCGAGGTCTTAGCAATAGTGGCGCCATTTCAGTTTGACCACATTTGTGTAGCCACTTTTTTCAAGTCTCTCCATAAGAGATCGGACTCCTGCCACTCTAGCCTCCCTGTCTTATGGAGAGACTTGAAAAAAGTGGCTACAAAATTGTGGTCAAACCGGGATGGCGCCACTATTGGTAAGACCTCGAAAAGTGAGCTGCGTGTGACAGAGACGGAACAAGTAAGTAATGAGAAGTGAGCTGTGCATAAGGCAGCATGATACTTGAGAAGAAGGCTGCGTGCGAGAGAGATGCAAAATATATATAGCCAGATCGCCAGAGCGCAAAAGGTACTTCCTCACTAGGCTCTTACGCGCCCATCACACAATCATAGTAGCGCGTGTCCGTGAGCGAGCGACGCTCGGTCATCTTTGGAAAGAGCCGAGCGCGCCAAAGTTTCCCGACCGCGCCTTCGGCAGCTATACAGACACATGGACGCTGAGTACGTTCATGTGCGGCCAAGTCGAAACGAAGGCTTCGAGGGAAAAAGCAATCTGAGCACGACTCGCGCGTGACGTCACCCGACGGAACGCGCGAGGCTTTTAGATGATTTCAATGCCTATTTAGCTCTTGATTCTCTGCGTTATCAATGTATACAAAAAAATGTATCGCGCACCCTGATCGCTTATTAAATAAAGTAATAAATATAGTAATAAATTCAAATTACAACTTATTTATCTTCTAAAAATTGTTGACGCTTTACTCACACCCGTCCTTGTGCCAAATAAATTATAATTCATAAAAGTAAGCGGAAATATATTTATATTCGTATTATTATATTAATTCTCATACTTTCATCAAGCAATAAAGCATTATCCCCAAAAACAAGCCAATCATCCATCCGGCTGCGAATCGTCAGTACCAGAAAGTGCATATGCGATAAGATGGTCCCGTTGGTAGCGTTCCTGGCTTCGGTCCGCAAGGGCCCGGGATCGTTCCCCGCGCTCAGTGCTTTTTTTAATTATTATTACCATTAATTCTTATTTGATTAGTTATTTTTATTAGTTATCATTATTATTTTAACTAGTTATCTTTTAGTGTCGAAAAATTTATCGCGCACTCCGACCGCTTATTTGATTAGTTTGTACGTTAATTTAAATGTACTAATAAATCTAAATTACAACTTATTTATCTTCTAAAAAATTGTTTGCGCTTTACTCACACCCGTCCCTATGCCAAATAAATTGTAATTCATAAAAGTAAGCGGAAATATATATATATTCGCATTATTATATCCATTCTCATATACTATCATCAAGCGATAAAGCATTATCCCCAAAAACATCCGGCCGCGAAGCGTAACTTACGAGAATGAATATAATAATACGACTATAAATGTATTTCCGCTTACTTTTATGAATTACAATTTATTTCACATAGGGATGGGTGTGAGTAAAGCGCAAACAATTTTTTAGAAGATAAATAAGTTGTAGTTTACATTTATTATTACATTTATTAAATTAACGTACAAACTAATCAAATAAGCGGTCGGAGTGTGCGATAAATTTTTCGACACTAAAAGACAACTAATTAAAATAATAATTATAACTAATAAAAATAACTAATCAAACAAGAATTAATAGTAATAATAGTTTAAAAAATAAGCACTGAGCGCGGGGAACGATCCTGCGCCCCTGCGGACCGAAGCCAGGAACGCTACCAACGTGACCATCCCATCGCTTGTAGAATATGCACTTTCTGGTACCGACGATTCGCGGCCGGATGGTTGATTGGCTTGTTTTTGGGGATAATGCTTTATCGCTTGATGAAAGTATGAGAATTAATATAATAATACGAATATAAATATATTTCCGCTTACTTTTATGAATTATAATTTATTCGGCATAAGGACGGGTGTGAGTGAAGCGTAAACAATTTTTTAGAAGATAAATAAGTTGTAATTTGGATTCATAATTATATTTAAATTAACGTATAAACTAAAAAAATAAGCCATCAGGGTGCGCGATACATTTTTTTGTATACATTGATAATGCAGAGAATCAAAAGCTAAATAAGCATTGAAATCATCTAAAAGCCTCGCGCGTTCCGTCGGGTGACGTCACGCGCGAGTCGTGCTCAGATTGCTTTTTCCCTCGAAGCCAAGGAGACTATAGGGAAGGAGTCCAATCTTCGTATGGCGAATGGGTATAAGCAACGTCCGTAAATTTGATTCAAGAGCGTGGTGTTAAATATGGCCTGTAGGCGTCGTCCGTATCTTTAGGTGTATCAAAATATAGTAATACAGCCAGTACACAGGGTCAAACTGACTGTTATGGCGGCTTATTGTTGACGCGTGTCAAAAAAAAACACCTATCGTCCACTAAGATTGTTTATTTGCGACGGCAACTTTGTGTGAGAGTATCGGACGAGGGAGGATCGACAAATTTTTCTTTTTAATTACAAATCTGATCTGATCGTTTTTCAAAATTTTTCTGTTAAGGTTTTAGGTTATACGTGGAACTCGTGATATTGCGGATGATGTTCGCTACTGCGGAGCGAATCTCTGTGTTGATAATGTCGCTGCGGGTGGTGTCATAGCTTTAGCAAAGGATATTTCCGATGTGACTTTCGGGTGTATCGCTTCAATTCTTTCGATGAGTTGTCGTTGTCTAATATCTGTCACTTTATGAGCGTTTGTATATGAACTTGTAGTATAGGCATTACTCATAATTCACTGGGTGTTATAGGTTATTGCAATATGCACAGCGAGAACACGCGCGAGTCTTGTGATGCTGGGCATGATGCTCGCTACTGCATGGCGGACCTCGGTCTTGCTATTGACACTGCGGATGATGCTCGCTACTGCGTAGTGACCTTCTGTCTTGCTACTGAAACTGTGGACGATGCTCGCTACTGCGTAGCGAATCTCTTTCTTGCTACTGACACTGCGGATGATGCCCGCTACTGCGTAGCGAATCTCTTTCTTGCTACTGATACTGTGGATGATGCCCGCTACTGCGTAGCGAACTTCTGTCTTGCTACTGTCGCCGCGGGTAGTGCTATAGCTTGTGTAAAGGCAATTCCCGATTTGACTTTCGGGTGTATCACTTCAATTCTTTTTATGAGTTGTCGGTGTCTCATGTCTCTCACTTTATGAGCATTTGTATACGACCTTGTAGTATAGGCATCACTTATAGTTCACTGGGTGATCTAGGTCATTGCAATTTGCACAGAGGAGGAGCGGTTTATCTGATGAGTTATTTAAAATGCATTTTCCGTTTTCGTTTGAAGTACTACACTTGACGCAGTGGTATGTGAAGTTGCAATTTACACTCGAATGTTCCAGGCGGACATTTTCTGCGTACTTTTCACACTATAATCTCGGCCACCTAACCACATTTGAATGGAATTTATATTTACATCTGATATAAATTATTGTGGCATTTTTTAGGTGTTTATTTTCATAATTAGGTGGGTAATTGCACTATGACTTAAATGTAGAAACATCTTAAGGCACTACAGCTACGCGAAATTTAATTATAAAATAAATTAAAGTTAAGAAAATTTAAATTTTCAGCTCATGTGACAGCTTATAACAACGCATGCGCAAAACACAGTGCACAATGACTAACGTTCCCAGCGCCGCTTATGCGGAACCCTTATTTGTTGCACTTTTACGGACGCGCCAGAATGCGGAGACTGGACTCCTTCCCTATAGTCTCCTTGCTCGAAGCCTTCGGTTCGGCTTGGCCGCACCATGGAGCCTAGATACTAGGAGGTTCAGCGAGGCCTTTCAACTCGTCCCCAAAAGGAGAACAAGAAATGATGGCGCTGGGGTGCTCTGGCACCCATATGTATATAGATATACGCTAAACATGGGTGCGATCTAAGACAAATCACAGATTATGTACCTAACCCTCATTAGTGTTAAGGGATAACACCACTCTAGGATTTTGGAAAGACGTTTTCTTTCCTAAAAATACTTTGGTGTCAAAAAAAATATGCAATTGGTCATGTAGCAATTTTTTTTATTTAAAGGTTCAATTATCGATTTGGCTGCAGCGCCTTGGAGCACGCTGAGTTGCTCGTACAACTTTAAACGCGTTTTTCTCGAAACCACTTTTTTCGATCTCGGAAGACGGATTACTCGACCACCTTTGCATGCATCGATTTAAAATTTTGCTAGCAGCTTCACAATCATATTCTTTATGGGAGTACATAGCCGTTTTTCGATTAAATGTAAACTTCTTTTTATAAACAATTTACTGCTTTTTTGGCAAAAAATCGATTTATTTTCTTAAAATCGATATTATTAATAGCGCACTACAAAGTGCGCTGTTTTTGCAAAATTTGAAAGCAAATTTCTAGGTAGTCCCATAGCTAATAATACATAAATTATCATTTTTTTGGTTTTTGTTTCAGGTCTTATATTTTACGAGAAAACCGTTCTCCCGTGAAGCTATATGTAAAAAATCACGGTTTTCTAGATTGGCTGTATCGCCGCCATTTTGAGTTTGAGTTTGAGATCTTTTCTCGCTTTTGCGTTTTTTTCCGAACCGCCATGAGGAAATTATGAATCGGCGGATATATCGACGTTTGATGTCACGATCAGTCTGTCGTGAGGTTAGAAACTCATCCGATCACTTTCACCTCGTTGACCAATATATTACTATATATGTAGGTGCCGCTGCACCCCAGCGCCATCACTTCGGGACATTTTCGGGGACGCTTTTTTCAGCGCCTTTGCATTGGCGCTGAACCTCCTGGTATCTAGGCTCCATGGGCCGCACATGAACGAGCTCGGCATCCATATATTGGTGTAGCTGCCGAAGGCGTGGTCGGAAAACTTCGGCGCGCTCGGCTCTTTCCGAAGATGTCCGAGCGTCGCTCGCTCACGGACACGCGCTACTATGATTGCGTGATGGGCGCGCAAGAGACTAGAGAGGGGATAACTTTTGCGCGCGATCTCGCTGCCATGAAGAATGGAGGTAAGGAGTCCGAACGCGTATGCTAAAAGCACCCCAAACGTGGACCCTGAAAGTGACGACAAGTTGTGGTTCGAAATTCAGCCACATCAAGCGCTAGTGCCGAGAGGGAAGGATGTGAAGTATGGCATCGGTGACGCTATGAAGTGAGCGTATATATAAACTGGAGAATTCTTGGTTATAATATTTATATATCATTCTTGGCTGTTCGTCTGTGAATGCGAAATTGTAATAAGGATTTTTTAATTGCAGTAAAAATCAGTGTTGTGGAGTGCAGTGAGTGATTGCCCCGCATTATATAAAAGCAGGTAAGAAAACGGTATTTTGAAACCATTTTCTGTATTATATTATAATTGTAATTCATCGGTTGATTAAATACATTTCTCGAGCATGAAAGTGAGGTCAGAATTCGTATTATTGTCATAATATGTAATTATAAATTTTATTTTGGGTTCTTTTCTTGTTGCAGTGCACAATGGCGAAATACTGTTCGTACCCAGGGTGTCAAACTGGGCGAGACGCCAGCAGAGCAAAGTGCAAGCGCTTAGGAGTACGACAGTTGTCCGTCTTCAAGGTTCCAAAGGTAAATCGCCTGTTAAAATGTTTTCTTTTTGTTAAATGACGCATAGAGCGCGTAATTTGTTGACGAAATCTGAAGTAATTGCATGCCACTTATTGCCTATAGGAAAAAAAATTTGCTCCATGATTTAGCGTGTACATGAAATTTCAACCCGCTTTGTTTTTTTCCTGTATCTTGTAGAATATGGTACAACGATGGAGCAGAGCCATCGGGGAGTGTCTCTCCCACACTGATTTCGTGTGCGAGCTTCACTTTTCCAATGACTCGATAATAAAAGAAGACCGCATCAAAATGCCTTATGGTACGATCGAGGTAATTCCTCATCTTCGTCATACCCTCATCGCTGATGCTATGCCCATCGCAGTCCATAACAAGGTAAGGATTGTAATAATTATAGTAATTTTTTGTGTGAAATGCATAAAAACTTTCAGCGCTACAGGGGCATGACTTTCCGAATGAGTTTCTCCGCCACTTCTCAACTTTTTTTTCTTTTTTCTCTATTCTTTTCCTGCCCCGCTTGACTTTTCAAGCGGGGCAGCCCGCTTGAAACCTACCCTTTTTTACTTCGAATGAACTCAGCTAACCTGCAGCTGTGTTTGCTAATTGTTTGTAGCTCGGTTCAGCAGTATAATTTATCAAAAGTTCATCTTTTTCTTGCGGTCTTCAATTTTTATATGCGGAATATTCTTATCTGCTACCCCTCTTCAATTTCCTCTGTTGTCTTTACTCTTTATTACTTGAGTCAATTCGTTGATATCGTACTTTGCTATCCCCTCGAACAATTGGACATAGATTGTCCATTATTACATTGAGATAAATATAATAATCAATTATTTTTTATTTCGACAGGAAAGCGGTGGTCAATCGGAACAGAATGTTCCCTGCGACCAGTTAGCCGGGCCTTCTCATGGATCCGTAGCTATTTGCAACGACGCTGTCGTACATCAAGTGCCTACGACCTGTCACGATCTTCTTACTCCGACGGAGGTAAGTGTTGTATTTATTGAAAATGAAGAGAAAATGTCTTTCAATTTTTTCATTAATTTAATTCTTCATTTTTCATTGATAATATTTTACCTCTCAATATAAAAATTCTTTCAATTTATAAATTCGGACATTTTTCTCGATTTCCTTGGGTTTCGTTTGAAAAAAAAAGCAGAATTGTTCTATGAGCTACTTTAGGCTCCGACGTGATTTACCCTGGCACAATTTTCGGCCGCACGACTGGACCGCAAATTTTTCATTTCCGGGCATGCAAAGAGATCGCGAAAGAGGCTGAGGGAATAAGAATGAGAGGAGGGGGAGGAGGGAGAGGGAGAGAAAAAACGTGTGGACAGCCTTCGAGATATCCTTAAAATCGCACCTGCGGATCTTCGCCCTCGACGCGAGAACTCGCGGATTATTCGTTTTTCGTTTAATATTTCGCGTATGAGTGTGTTTTACGGGACTTGTGAGCGCGTCCTTGACAAGCCGCGATAAGCCTCAATGAAAAAAAAATGCAAAAAAACCAACAACAATTGAATTGAGAATAAATTGTTGATTCAACAGCTGAAAAAAGTTCAATAACTCCACGGGACTGAAGTGCCAGAAAAATATTTTTCGCCCATCAATGGGCTGCTACTTTTTGATAACAAGAAACAATGCAAAACAATTAGTGATTATTTAATTTTGATGAAAATGCATTGAAAACAAAAAAAAAAAGATAAACATAATTGCAACACTTTTCGAGTATGGTATTGTGGGAAAAAATGGTCCGAGCGATTTGTCGAGTTGGGTCTCTCTTTTCTCATTCCATCTCTGTCGTATCCTATCCCGAGTACAGCAGCGCCAGCGGATATTTCCGTAACAATTTTCGCTGATTCCATAGCCCGCGTCCACAGTACAGCGTTCGGGCTACTTACCTCTATTCTTCATGCTCGCTGCACTGTTTGCTGGGATGCGTATTCGATCCTCTTCCAGCCCTCTTACACGACATTGATACTCAGCTTACTTCTCGAGGTCTTGTGGACACCGGGTGACGCGAGGTTGCGTTTGAAATAATGTCCACAGAATGTACTGCGAGTAACAATAACAATACAATTAACTTTATTAATACTGCGTGCACAAGTGTCAGTGAGGAATCCTTTTTGTGCTAAGACTTTTTGCGCGTTTTTTTCTACTGGTAAAACTTTCCGGAAGCTAGTGACGCATCACTACTTCCGGTTCTGATTTCGATGCGAAGCCAGCGCCGCGAGGAGGTTTTTTGTCCACGATGCTACGGCGGCGCCGCGACGAGGTTTTGTTCTGGGGACCAGGGGTGCCACAGTCTTAGAGATAGTGGCGCCATCTCCGTTTGACCAAATTTTTGTAGCCACTTTGAAATGCAGAGATCGGCCTCCTCCCACTCTAGCCTCCATGTTCGAGCTCTTCCCAGAGAAGTTCGATGGGGTTTAGGTTGGGTGATTGTGGCGGCCACACCATATTTACGATTTTTTTTTCTATGCCTCGTTCTCCAAATATTCTCGACAGGGACGGGAACTGTGTTTCGGATCATTGTCTTGTTCCATCGTAAAACCACGCCCGATCGTTCTTGGCCCCGATGGAATTGCATGATTAATGAGAATTTCTTTATATTCTTCTTTTCTCATCATGCCGTCAATTTTCACAAAGTCTCCGACACCATGACCGGAGAAGCAACCCCACACCATAACGGAGCCACCGCCATGCTTGACAGTTGGTATCAAACACTGTGGTGCCATTTTTCCGAAGGATTTCTTCGAACAAAAATGCGTCGACGACTACCGAAGATTAAAAATGTTGACTCGTCCGTCCAGAGTACAATTCTTCACTGATTAATCGTCCACTTTTTGTGTTCCAGGGCCCATGCGTATCGTTTTTTTTTGTTCGCCGGACACAACAAAGGTTTTCTCACGGCGACACAGCCTCTGAGGCCAGCACTGTTATGACGACGTTTCACTATCGTCAGTGATATCGAGGTTTCCCTTTGTTCGTTAAATTTGGCACAGATTTCCGTTGCTGTTAATCGACGATTTTTTTGCTGGTAGCGACGATATTTTTATCGTCTGAGGACGTTGTCACTTTAGGTCGACCCGGACGATTGCGATTGAAATACGTCTCGGACTTCTTAAATCTCCCGATGGTCGTCTCTACTCCTTTCAAAGACACGCGAGTGTGTCTGGCAATTTCTCTGTACGACAATCCCTTATCGCGCAACGCGACAATAGCCTCTCTTTTATGCAGTGAAATTTATTTTTTCCGTGCCATTTTGATCCGCTAAAAAAAAAAAAATTTGCGTAAAAACTTGTCGATTGTAGACCACACGTGTTCGCGTTCGAAGTTTTCGCACAACTAACTGGCTTTGTCAGCGCGACACTCGGCACATTATTCCAAAGAATAAAAAATGTAAACAAAAACGACGAGCGAAAAAGAACACGAGAGAAATAGAATATCGACTCGCGAAAAATAGAATCTTTTTTACGCTCCACAAAAGTAAAATGTAAACAAAAACAAGAAGCTTTATTTCCGCTCCTTGCGTTTAGATGAGGTAAGAGGTGGATGTTTTGTGCGGCTGAAAATTGAGAAAAAAGAAAAATTTTAACAATTTTTTTATGCAATGTTGGAGCAAAAAATGTTGAAAAAATTCTGCTCGATTCAATACGATGTAACGCAACTTTTTTTCCTTTTGGCAATTTGCTCTAAACCTTAAAGTTTTTCATTTCAGCAGCATCTTGTCAAAATAATCTTTTTGAAAAAAAAATGCGATAACTCGGTGAAAAAAATCGTACGAAACTTTCTAAAAAAGGAAACTATAGCTATTGCTCTAACTTTTAAGGTTCTTTGAAAAAAAATGCCAAAAAATGTCCTGAAGACGTGCAGCCGATTTTAAACAGCCAAAAAAACGGCCATTTTCAAAATGGCGCCCCGGGTCTAAAAAAAATCGAATTTTTTTTTTCAAAAACGTAAAGTGAAGCTTCATTTGTCCCTTTTAAAATGCCGCCTTGGAAATCCGGATATCTTTTTCTTTCACAGAGATATCAAACTTTTAGTGCGGCGCGAAATTTTTCTAGGTGTATCCATACTTTTGGCCAGCAGTGTACGTACGGAATTTCTGATTAATCGAAAACTTTTCAGTTTATGAGCAGTTTATGAGCAGTTATAACGAAATTTTTCACTCAAAATTCATTTCTGAAGTTCAAATACCTACAACTATTGAATAAAACAATATTTTTAAAATTCCGTTCGTACTTCTCTATGTATTCTAATGTAGATTGACGAGAATTTTTGTTTTTTGTTCTAGGTAAAAAATTGTGGATGCTAAATGTCGCGCCGCGAAGCGCCTAAAAAAAGATAAAAGAAAATATTAGCAGTCGGCCATTGTGTAAATCGAAATATATATATATATATATATATATTCTAACAGCTTGATATTCATACTAAATAGATGTGTAATTAATTTTGTGAGTGAATCACTTTTTCATACGAAAAAATGGTTAAATTTGCACATGATTTTATACCCGTTACTGTGGCCTAAGGCCTTAATTATTAATATTTTAAAATGAAATTCGGTACACACCTTTGTTAATGTACATACAAATAAATGTCCAACGGATTTTTCAATAATCTTATTTCTTAAAAATAAATTTTGTCAAATAACCCTGATTTTCGGGTTATAACAGTAGCCCGGCCCCTTAAAATCACAAGCGTTCAATTGGACGCTAGTAATCGAACTTATACGCTCTTAGGTATGCATATAAATTAATATTCAACTGTGAACTTGCCTGCTTTTTACAAGCTTTTATTTAACTGGACCTTCTGTGAGATGCAAAACGGAAAATCGATATTTCACCCACTTCCCGACTAATTAGAGCTTGGAAATTTTCCAAACAAAAATCTAAGGGGTGGCAATGCATGGTTCAACTTAAAAAGAATATATCCATAAAATTCTCAACTTTTCATGGAGAAAAAGAAAGTTAGCGATATCTAATCATCCATATAAAAGCTCACTAACACATACAAATTCGTAGCCGACTGTGTCTGCATGTGCAAAGTTTATATGCAGCAATTAGTTGTAAGTTCAATCCCAATTACAGTCTTTATTATTTTTATTCTACAAGCATTCCATGTTCCTAACGTACAAACTCGTAAACTAGTAAATCACTAGTAACAACTAACTAATAAAATCAATTAAAGACTAAAAAGTATAAAATAATTTACACGTAAAAAACAAGCTTTTATGTAATGTACTAAAAAGTAGAAAATATTTTTTTCACCAAGTCACCTATGAGACTATAAAGCTATGAGACAAAAGCTCGGGGCGCTCAAAATTCAGATATATAATCTTTAATTTAGATAAATCCGTTACCATATCAACTTTATTTAATTTACTGTAAAACAACATACAATTTCTTGAATAAAAATCCAGAAACTTGAGTATAAACGTGTGATAATTTCTTTAATTACTATTGTGCCAAATTAAATAGGTTAATTATTTTCTACGTTTTAGTACCCTAAATAAAAGCTCGTTTTTTTAATATAATTTTTCTTCTATACAAGTGGACCAACATTATATTTAGGTTTTTTCTTTGTATGTGAATCGAACAACAACAAAATAAGGCTTTTCAAGGAAAGCTGCATGACCATCATCGCCCATTGAAAGTGAACTCTTTTTTTTTCTCAAATTCATTTTAATAAGATTTACAGCTGAAAGTGTGCGAGTGTAACGTTTGTGACAAAGCCTCCATAGTATAATTTGACAAATTATTTAATCTCGTTAAATTTACAAACGAGGTGTACGTACGAGTGTATATGTGCACGCACACACACGACATACATATACATATATATGTATGTGTGCGTGTGTACAGGGTTTGTTAACGATATCCACAATAAATAGCACGATAATATGAACGTTTTTTTAATTATTATTATTTATAGACGTCGGATCTTCACTGAGATCACAGTCGCACAGTGTAGGTAATATCGGATGCGCACGTGCACAGGCTTTTTCGCAAGGGTTATCGTCTGTTTAGAACGTTCGCGAAATGCCTTATTTTTCCTTGAAACTCCGACATCTCGGACAGCGACTCCTCCATAACGTTGCGAATTTTGCTCAGGTCTGGCAGGTCGTCGCAAGACTCGATATTCAAGAGTTTCGTGAAAAACATCTCCCACGCTGCCTTCTTGGCGTATCTGTCGAGATCAAGGAAATGAAAAATATTACAGTGGCGTAATATGCATTCTTTCACTACAAATGTGAGTATTTCGCGTTAGAATTATTTTTATTCGTTAAAGTTTTTCAAAACGCTGCCCGATCCCCGCTAGACCGGATTGATTTTTTTCTCTAAAATATAGAAGATTTTGCGTGAGTCACGCAAAGAAACAACGTTAAACGGAGAGAGAAAAAGATCGTCCGGGGTGTCGAGGAAATTCTTGAAGATCGTTATCGAGATTTGATTTTTCGATAAACACCCCAACGCAATGATAACGTCAAAAATGTTCGGTAAATATTTATAAGAAGAGTTTTAGGTAAAATTGCTCTCGGTAGATCCCACTGTCGAATTCAACCCAAACAAGTTAGTCAACCATCGTGGCGTCATGAATAGTTTTTCAGAAAAGTTCATCTTCTAAATATTTACTTAAACGTTCACTCGAAAGGACAGTTCCTGGAGTCGCCCGAAAGCGTTGGTCGCGATGCGGGGCTCCAGGATCACTGTGATAAAAAAAATTCTCATCGTCGTCTAAAGTCAGAATGTGCGTACCTCGGTAGTTTTGAATTGATGGACCAGCGTGTCCCGTTATGGGAAACTCTCATATAATTGCCAAAAAGCAAACAGTGGCTCAAGCCAGCTACGCAATAAAGGTCGGTTTGATAGGTCCACGGCCTTCCCGTTTGCATCTCGATGCAAGTGAACTCCTCAGTTTTTATGATCTGATGAAATTTGGTGTCCTTGGGCAACAGGCTCATGTCTATGCTGCAGCCGAAGTCTATCAGCTGGATCGTCGGTCTGACGTCTTCCGTTGGCCTGGACGAAAAATATGAGATGCGCATTGTGAACAAAGTAGAAATGAATAGCAGAGTACTCTCCGTCGCGACAACGGGTCAACCGCGACACTTACAAGTGCATGAGAAGAAAGTTATCGGGTTTTATATCGGCGTGGATGATCTGGCATTTGTGAAGATACTCGACGATTTGAAGCACCTCGATGGTAAAGAAAATCGCCAGGCACTCGACCAGTGGCTTTCCCGTCGCCATTTTCACTTGATTCGTAACTGCCAGTAACGTGCCGTACTTTGAAAATTGAGATACCAGTACGCTACCATTGTCTGTTACGTAGGCTCTTGTTATGTCCATGAATCCGCGTAACTGTAATTACGAACGAGCAACTTCAGAGGAAAGTCTTTTTTTATTTTCCAGCCACGCGCGATATTTGAAGGACTATTCCAGCCTCTATGAGGGGCGAATGAATATGCATGCGATTGAATGAATATACTCGCGGATAAATATAAATAGGAACGCTATGAGGCAATGATTTTGCGTAAATATTCCGAAAGGGCGCTAGTCTCTCAATTATGAATGTAAAAAAATAAAGTAAGCGTAGCAGTCGACACGCGGTCGGTATGTCCAGGCTTATACTTGGGTGGGTGACCGCTTAGTCGCACACTGGCTAGTGCGCCAACTACCGAGCGGGAATTCATCGACTTTCCCAAGCTAACGCAACAAAAACTCAGTTAAAATAGAGTCCTCTGTACTGGCACAGACTTTTTACAGTCTCCCTATGAACTCGTGCAAAGGCGAAACAGCAATGCAATAGGAAATGACTGACTGTTGGCAACCCCGGGGGGTCACTCAAAAACTAAAAATAGTAGAGCAACGGCTGTGGGCCAAAATAGAAAGCGACGTGAAATCCCGCAAGGGAAAAAGGAAAATTGGAAATGGAAAAAAGTTCCATTCAGCTAAACCGAGATTTTCACGAAATCAACGCTTCCTGCCCCACCGGATGCAAGAAAATCTCTTCACCATGTGAGGATTCGAGAGTCGCGCCTTTATTTCTCGCGCTATGTAGTACTCCCAGACCCAAGCAGGCTTCTGAGTCTTCAGCGCGACGGTCTGTCGCGTTTGCAGATCCGTCGCTTTCACCACTGTTCCGTAAGTTCCTTTTCCAACGCACCTTTCGACGTCATACGCTTCGGTACCTGAAGAGGAATAAAAAAAAGAACCCAATGTAATTTTGAATCTCTCAACTCCACGAAACGCCTCTCAATGATGTCGCATGATGCGAATCCTTACCCAGCGTAATCATACTAGAAGGCACAACTTTGTTTAAATTGATATTCAAACGAACGTATCCGTCCATATGTTGGGACTGAGGAAACTTGATTTTTCTCAGGAGACCACCTATCAAGACTTTGTCGAAAGGATTAATGTTGGTTGGTAATACGAATTCTTCCTCCTCGACTTGTTCCATCGGCTCTTGAAACTCGCAATCCATCGTAGTATCGACTTTAGGCTCGTCGTTCGCCGGTTCGCTTTTTAATTTGAACGGTATCCGCAGGTCGCAGTTGTTCTTTATCTCCGTTGTTATTTGATCGACGTTGCGTTGCACCGTACGGGGACTCTGAGCGTGTACAGCTTGGATCTTCGCTCGCATCTGGTCCTCGTAAGATTTGTGCGGCAGAAGCAGAGTATTGTCACTAACCTCGGGATCTGCAAAGAAAAACGTACGCATTCCACGCATTGACTAATGGATTGCTCTTTTGTTGGAGCATTATATACCTTGGGTGGTGGATTGTTCTTTTATCGGTAAAAGTTCATCCCGGGTTGACACAAAGGCCAACCCTACGGTTCTCGTGTGTACACTGCTCCCGGAACTACTGGAAACGTATTCTCTCGTTGATTCCATTATGACGCTCAATTTTTCGGGCTCAACGGCGGTCAAATCGGACGTCCTACGCGAAAGGAGAGTTATCGGCGAGAAAAGAAGGACAAGTCGAGGATGTTCCATCCCAAGAAAAAGTAAGACAGCCTGAGAATTTCAAGTACTTCGCAACGTGGTCTAAAAATCTGAATAAATCTAGCGTTCTGATTGAAGTAATATGAAAAAGTGATTGACAACTTGTTTTTAAAGACGTTGTCTGACAAGTATCGGGAAAGCTTCCTTTTTCTTCATATCAAATAAATCCCTGAATGTTCTCAATACATGTGTATTGGTGCAAAATTTTCTGAGCGTTAGGATACTCCTGTGTTCTTCATTTCTTGGAGGATGCATTTACGAAAACTGTTGGATAACGGTTGATAAACTTATGGAGTATAAGGTACAGAAAAAAACATTCGATCGCTCTCGCGAGAAGTGAAAGGAATCGTCAACATAGACTAAGGCGTGACAAATTTGAACGTGAACGTGCAAAAACTTCGACCGCATCATTAAAAAATTTCAACAAAAATAAAAGATCGGAAAGGTAGAAAGTTTTTTAAATATTAACATGAACTCGCAGGAATCGACAATTTCGTTTTGAACGATAGAAAATAAATCTTTCCGATTCGTTAGACATCTCGTTTTAAAAACGAATTCATTAATTACTCTTCGATATTATTGTCATGGAAAATCCAAATTCTCACGATGTTTAATACGTTTAATTGATTGAAGTACTCCGTCGATATCGCGAAGCTGCAAAGTAGTGACGTAAAGCTTGTTGTTACGATTGTACCTGCGACACATTCTCGAACGGTCTTTCGTGCATTATCGGAAAAACTTGTCTCACCCTTGTTGCGGCATCATCGAAACATTCTGTACCGGATAGGACGGTGCGGTATCTTTAGTCCTGTAGGCGTGTTTGTATTGGTTGGTGAGCGGTGTCGAGCTTACGAGGGGCGTGGTGAAAGCTTCGGTGAAGCAGGTATCATTGGAGAGTGGTGCGGTACCGAGGCTCTCGTCGGCGTACAAATTCTCATCCGCCTGCTTCGGGATCACTCCCTCGATCGAGTTGTTGCAGTCGACCGGGACACTGGCGTTTTCCTTGTTATCGGCGTTCTCGAGATACTTCAAGTCGCGGCGATTCATACCGGGCGACTTGATGTGGGGCAATTGATCGGGCATTCTGTATGGTTTGTTCGAATCGGCCTCAGCCTCGATGTACGGCGTGAAGTGCAACGATTGTTTGTCATTCTCAACGGCGTGCTGCTGACTCGGCGGTGGTGGACACTGAAGATTCATTGAGTACGGCGACTGGTGATAGGGGCCCATGTTCGCTGCCGGTATGGACGCAGCTCCGTACATGTGTTGCTGATGGACGTGCGGTGAAGCTTGCAAATGCTGGGAATGAGTGGACTCGTGGGTTGGCTGGGAATGCCGCGAATGATGGGCCTGCTGTTGCAAATGCGGCGAGTGATGGGAATGATGGTGCAGATGATGATGGGGATGATGTTGCGGCTGATGATGGGGATGCAGCTGCGGCGATTGATGAATCTGCTGCTGTACTTGCGACGAGTTGTGAGATTGGTGATTCTGCGACGCGTGATGAAGCTGCTGATGGTGCTGCTGCTGAGGTCCGTGAATTTGCAACTGCGAAGCCGGACTCTGATCCTGGTGCATTGTCGGAGCAAGCTGCTGGTGTGACGCCAATATGTGAGCTTGATGTTGCTGTCCCTGAAGAGAGAAAGAAAACACTGTCATACGACGCATGAAACCACTAGGGAGTAATTTTCTTTCGAACTCTCATTCAGAGATGACCGTGACTGTATCGGTTGAGACGTTTAGTTGGCGTTTAGTTTTAACTATAACGCAAAATCTTGCGATGGACATTTTTAAGTGCTAACATATAAGCCTTTTTAGCCGAAAGCAACATGGTAGTTTTTTTTATTGGAACATCGTGAATTTGGCGCAATTACGGCGTTCGGCTACTGTGAGAACGACGAACGCTTGTTCGTCACTTAAGGCAACTTAAATGGAAGAGGAAGGAGCAATCTATGGTGCACGAATAGCAGAATTGAGGTAAACTTATGATGACAACGATAGAACTGCTAGTCAAACTTTTAACGCGTTTTTGTCGAAACTATATTTTCCAAAACGGTGTACACGATTTCTCGACATCTAATGAGCGGACCGACTTGACATTTGATACACTTATCCAGTGTAATATTAGTTTAATCTTGATCGAAGTTTTTCTTAACATTTTTTCAGCAGTTATTAACGACAAAAAAATCAACTTCTTTCAAATGATTGAAACGCAACAAAAAAAGATATGTCAAGTCTTAGCTAATATTATCTATATTGAGAAAAACAAACTTGTATTTTTTTGTTTCAAATAAACCGGGTGGCGAAAATCAAGTACACCGTTGAGTCTCTCACGTTCGAAGGTCCTTCACGAAATTGTTTATAACTTCTCTACTTATTATTTTTCATGAAGTTTGGTACACAACTTCGATAATGTATATATAAATGAATGGCCGAACGTTTGTACAATCCTCTTGCTGATTCGTTCAAAATTAATTTTCTTTAATAACCCTGATTTTTGTGTCGTCACAGTAGCCAAACATCTCTTGCTGACATATTGATTGCGCTCTTCGACTATAAAGATTCCAGCTCAACTCGCGATTCATCATAACTGTGCTAAAGTTCCTAGATTTTGATGATTTATTTTCTCGAAACCGATGTAGTGGATCTTACGGAAACTCTGAGGTTGAACATTATCAGCTGTATCTATAAATAAATAAAATCAGTATCATTCAACGTTGATCTATAAAACACACCATCTTTCTTAAGCAAACAATTCCTGTGTACTCGCAGGTTTGTAAACTTTTTTTTGAAAATGATTCAGAGGATTATAAAATTGCGTGAATTTATCGGTTTTCCGGGTAGGACTAAGCTATTCACCTGAAAATGGATTTGTTTAAACTTATTCGAAAAGTAAATAACAAAATTGGATGACCGTGAGAGGGAACATATAAAACGTTGGTGGCTCGATGATGTACGGAGTTTTCAACGAGTCGTAGTATTTGCGATAATGATGAACGATCGCTTACGCTTCTATCATTATGTTGCTGATGATGCTGCTGCTGTTGATGATGTTGATGCTGCTGCGGATGATGATGATGATGATGATGGTGCTGAACCCGGTGATCGTGTTGTTGAATAGGTACCTGATACTGATAGGGATCCGGGATACCGTGAGGGGTGTAAGGCTGAGCCTCGTGACTCTGATAAGGGCTGTGATAGCGCTGATGATTCTCCTGATCCTGATAAGTTTGCACGTGATAGCTCGGATTGCTCGAGTGATGGTCGATTTTCATAGCGGACAGTGCGTGTTGTTGAGTCATCGAGCTGTCCATGTGTATGTCGAAGGTGAGTTTGGTGCGGGTTTCCGGTACTCGGTGAGCCATGGGACGATTTATAATCGGTGCGGGGCTTTGCAGAGAGGGCGAGTGCCAGAGATCCTGAACGACCGACATTGCCTCCTTGGTATTGACGGTTAAACTCTGCCCGAGTAGATGTTCTTCGGATTCTGAGGACACGGAGGGGGTATTATGACGGTGCAGCAGAAAACTCGGGGCGAGGGGTTTCCTCTGAGAGTTTTGTAGCTCCGCCTCCATGCGTTGAGCCTCGATACGCTCGGCTTCGATTCTCTCCGCTTCTATGCGCACCGCCTCGAGAGCTTTCAGCTGTTTAGCCTCGTACCTCTGCCTCTCGAGTTCGGCCTCGCGTCTCTGTCTTTCGATCTCCAATTGCTCGTTTCGGCGTCTCTCCAACTCCAATTGCTCGTTCCTGCGTCTCTCGAGCTCTCGTTGCTCGGCCTCGCGTCTTTCCTTCTCAAGCTTCAGGCTGTCCGCCTCGTATCTCTGCCGCTGCAACAATCGTTGCTCGGCCTGTAGTCTCTGACGCTGCAGATTGTATTGCTCCGTATCTCTCCGCTGTTGCTCCATCTGGCGTTGTTGTTGACGTCGTTGCTGGGCCATTTCCTCCTGTTCGAATTTTCGCTTCTCCCGTCTCTCGATCTCCTGCAATTCCGCCTCGCAAATCTTACGCGGCGCGATAGCCCCGTTCGTTTCTCTCTCCTGACCCGGTCCCGCCAACAACGGCTCCGCCATACTCTTCTTCTCCCGATTCCCGGAATACCTTTGGGGCAACGACGGAAAATAAATTTAAGAGACCGTTGAGATCCGGGCCGACGAACCAATTCGAGCTTCGCGGAGATGAGATTCGCGTACCTCTGTAAATATTTCTCAGCGCGCAATTCCTCCATGCTACAATCAATGTTATTCGCGTAAACTAATTCTTTGGGATAGTGAGGCTTCAGGATGAAACCGGCATTAGCAGTCTCCGGCACGTAAACGGGTACCATCGTGTGCTCGGGATACTTTCCACCGTCAAAGAACGGCGTGTGATTCGGAAACAGTCGGACGTGCTCCACGTCGTAATTGTCGTCCGATTGGTCTTCGTGAACTGAAACAGCGCCACAAATCCCCGATGAGAGGCTCCAATGTTCCAATGATGTTTTTCGCCGCATTATCTCAGGGCTCGAGACTTTCATTTTGTACGGGTAAAATTCATACAAAATTCTGATGTGGACATTTTTTAAAAACAAGCTATTTTCATCGGTTCGCGACAAATAGTTGGTAGATATAAACATTTTTACGTTTCTCCCGCATTATTCAATTTGGCTCACAGAGTTACCATTCTGAACACTTGAGTCTTCCAATGGTAGCTTCGTCAAAGAGAAAGATATCTTAGCGACTACGCATTTTTTTACTTTTAATGTTTCTTCGTATGCCCTTCACTATTTCCGCTTCCTAAATATTTTCCATTGCGACAAAATTTAGAAAATTTCCACCGATTTACCTTTGAAAGAAGGCTTGACACTGGATGAAATGAGGGGACACTTTTTCGCTCCATTGTTCCACGGTCCTGGTTTTATCGTGTTCTCTTTGTGCACCGATTCTTCGATCGGTACGTGATCCAATATGCTCGCGGCTTTCGCATCCACGCTGGCATGTTCGTCCTAAAAAAAGAAAAAAAAAAAGAAAGCGAAGCCGTTCATAAGGCTCGGAAACAATCGATGGCACTCCGTTGAGAGCGGTGATTGAACAATGAAAAACAAACAAAAAACGATGATTACTTGATAAATTTGTATCCGCGCGTTCGATCGAGCGCCATGATTTATGGCGGCTGTTTGCGGCACGACCCCCGGGAGATAATCCCGTACGCGATGCCCGGTACGCACGTTGGTAACTCTTCTGCCTGCCTTTATGGCTCTCAGTGAGCTGAACGCCTGACGTTGCTCGGACAGCGGTATTTCGCTCCGGTCATCGTCACGACCGAGCATCCTCCGACCCAGGGCCAATTGAAAATTTCTGTAATAACGAATGCTGAATTTCATCAATGCTGCACATTTTCATTCGCCGCCGATTATATTTTTTTCCGTTTAAAACTAAGTTGCAAGCTTTCTATTTCATATTTTATTTTCTTCTCATACCCCTTCGTGTACCCTGGCAGGTTTTTACAATCCCAACTCGTTTGTTGTACTTTCAGTTCCAGTATTGAAGCTACTGCTTCACGTTGAGCATATTCTTACACAAATATTTGTTTATTACAGGCACGCACTTGATGAAAGGAGCCACAATAATGATTCTGCAGTTAAGAATGACTCCTTAATATTTAAGGGACAAATTTATTGGCTTTAAATTCATCAAGATTAAAAATATTTATGGCTCGGAATCTTCGAATCAATTTCTGAGGTTCAATTAAACGTGTTCGAATATTTCAGGTTAAACTGGTCAGCCACGAGAAAGAAGGAAGACAAAATCGAAGAATTACTTGTGCGCATAGTCCAGCTCTTCTCGAGGCTCGGCATGGGCGACCATTCCCATCATGTACACCTCGTCAGCGCGTTTGTAATCCTCCATTTGTTCCAATTCAAAGGCCCATGCTCTGTACATGTCGGCGACCATTGTGCCGATTCCATTGTTGTAGAGAAGCTGATACAGCTCCAACGGATTTTTTTGCATGCTTATCTGTTCAACAAGACAAAGTGGTTTTAGCGAACAGAATTATTTGTGACGTGACGAAAATACGGTATGTCGGCTTTACGACTCACGTAATTGATCCATAATCTCACGTATCGTCGGTCCTGATGATACTTCGGATCCTTTTCGAAGGTGGCCAAGCATTGTTGAAGTATCTTGCCGATGTGGGATTCGTGACCACTCTTCGGATAACTTTGCTCTGTCCACAATATATATTCGTACCAATTTTCCAACGGGTCATCTCCGGCATAATTCTTTATGGCATCTTCATACATCCTAAGGGTGAAAGGAAAATCTCTGTTTTCAATGGAATTCTGGTACTGGTGACCATTTTTTAAATCGCTCGCTCCCTGTTTCAGAAACGCAAGTTTTCCTTTCAAAAGGAACAATCTTTTGAAAAATCTTGCATTGAGAGAAGATACGTAAGACCAACAAAAATTAAGGGGTTAGGCTATTCTGAAAATTTCAAAAAATCGTTCGTCGCTTGACGCAATTCAAATTGAAGAGAAAAAGCAAAGATATAGTGCAGGGTTCGCAGATTGAAGGTAAACTTATGATTACAACGATAGAACTGCTAGTGAAACTTTAATCACGTTTATCTCGAAACTATGTTTTTCAAAGCGGTGTACACAAATTCTCGACACCTAATTGAACGGATTGACTTGAAATTTGGTACATTTATTCAGTATAATAGTAGTTCAGTCTCGACCGAAGTTTGTCTTTTTAACATTCCATTTCAATAGATATTAACAGAAGTAAAGTCATTTTTCCTAAAAAAAAATCGATTTTTCTTATCATGATGGAAACAAGATAACAAAAAGACTCGGTCAAGTCTTAGGCAATGTTATCTACTCGAAAAAAAAAGTACAAAGCCAAAATCAAGTACACCGGGGAGCCCCTTACGTTCAAAGGTCCTTCACGACATTGTTTATAACTTCGTTAGTTATTAATATTTTTTAATGAAATTTATTCCCTCAAAGTACTCATAACTTAAATTTACTTATTCCTTCAAAATTATTTGATTAAATAACCCTCATTTTCGGGTGGACACAGTAGCCTAACCCCTTAAAAGTATTCTCCACATTCATGAATCAGTGGATTCATTATTTTATTATTTAATGATTCTATAGAATTTCATAGAAATATTCTTCTCTAGATTCTATAAAATGTATTATTGTATGGAAATGTCATATTAAGAGGTTGCATAAGAAACCGCCTGCTGGCAATAGACCGTATTGGTTACACTATTTTCTCGCGTCACAAGTTGGCAATACACATGACGATAGGTCCATAGAGTCTCGCTGAAACGACATGGGTGACTATTCTGTTACGCGTTAACTTCGCGTATTTTAATTATGTTTACAATGGCAAGTTTTGTTCCAAATGAGAAATATTTTCGAGAAGTTATGTTCCATTATTTCCTGGCAGAGAATTCTGCCGCGAAAACGCATTGTTGACCAGAGGAAGCGTATGCCGGTCATGCTCCATCGAATAGAACGTGCAACAAGTGGTTTCGCCGCTTCTGAAGTAGTGGAGAACAAACCCCTTGGGAAAACACCCCAAGATCAAAGTGTCCTGTATCGTGAGCTGTTGGAACGATCGAAAACCACCACTGGGCTGCAACTGATGCATTTGAAGCCAACACAGCGCGAGAGAGCCTAAAATGGAAGGATCGCTATGACAAGTTGATTTTGCAGCGTGCCAAAGCCAGGCCATTCGTTGCTCGACCAGTTACGCAGTACTCCGAGAGAGTAAACTGGAAAATCCTACTGCACCCGCCGTTTTCCCTAGAGATTGCTCCCTCGAATAACAATTTATTCCAATCGATGCAGTCAGCGCTTAGGGCTCAGCACTTCACCTCGTAGGAAAGGGGTAAAAAAATGGCTCGATGACTGGATTGCCTCTGAAGAATGCAAATTCTCCCTGTGTGAAAACTGATTGCTGGCCGAAAAATGGGTCATGGTTGTCTTTTCCAATGGCGACTACTTTGAATAAACCAGCTTGCCGATTTGCTACCATACTACCATCTTTTCTCTCGCTCAAAAATGAGCAGTTCCATATGCAACCACCTGATACAGATACGAAAAATTGTACTGTCCATCTATACGTTCGTTTTTTTCAGCTGTGGTTAAGGTCATAGGTTAAGAATCCACTGCTGAGAATATATCCATCATTACTGGAAATATTCCGTATCTGTCTGCTTGGACAAAGTCGGCTTACAAACGGCTGACCCTTTTTCCCTAATCTTTTGGTATGGAAAAATCACCCCTAGCCGAATCTCCCTGCACTTTGTTTCATCTGGATCTGTCAGCTAGAACCTGAGAAAACGCTATTTTCATTTTAAAAGCACAGCATCGTGCAATATCCTTCAGCATTTATAAGAAAGCTTTTCAGTTAATGCTCAATGTAAAACAGTTTCATTAGTTTCAATCATTGTCCGAGTCAATTTTCTACGTTTTTTCTGGTTGTGTGATTATGGGTATGCATTAAATTATATTGAAACCGGATTTTTCTAGCTAACTAAGAACCGTACTTTTCACAAAGGCTATGGTACATAACCCTCAATATAATATGACCTTGAAATCCATTCCTTCTATATTCTCAAAAAATCTCTTGAGGTAGAACAAGTTTCCGAATCATTGCATGATTGTTCAACTCTCAGAATCAGCCGCTATTCAGTACACGTCAGGATACGTTTTTTATTTGTAGATGCTATAAAACTGGGAGCTTTGAACATTTCTTATTGAACAATACTCGCTGAGAAAAACCTCAATGAAATGGGCTCGAGGAAGCCAAAAAATGTTCTACGACTTTTTTCAATAAGAAAGTTTCGCTTTCGCTGCCATTTCATACTGAAGGAAATTCATTTTCCTGGAAACATTTTGTGTAAAAATACTGTGATAAAAAATAAAAATACTACAAATACGAGAAATGGAAAAAAAACTTCCACACATGCCACAACTATGATAGACCTGATGACATTGAACTTTGCATAGTTAGAATGCAATATTATGTTTTTTTTCTTCATTTTTTATGTCTCAGTTTTAATCATTATCCAAAGCCTTTCTTTGCTAATTGAGTTCATACATTTTTCATAATATGTAAAAACGTTTGTGCGATTTTGACGGCGTAAAGCGGCCATAAGAATATAAAAGTAATTAAGGAGTTAAGCTACTGTGAAAATGACAAACACTTATTTATCGCTGTGTCAGATCAAGCGGGTTGCCAAAATCAAATACACCATTGAGCGTGTTCAAAGGTCCTACACAAGATAGTTTATAACTTCTTTAATAATTAGTATTTGTCTATGACATTTGGTACAGAACTTCGTTAATGTACATACAAATGAATGTCCAAATGATTGTTCAATCATCTTTCTCATTCCTTCAAAATTAATTTGATTAAATAACCGTGATTTTTGGGTTGTCATAGCCTTACCCCTTAAAGAGAATTGATTTTCATTGCATGCTAAGTATGCAAACTTTAATGTCACTAGACCTGACATTT
Organism: Ophion ellenae; assembly: GCA_963210295.1. Taxonomy (NCBI): domain Eukaryota; kingdom Metazoa; phylum Arthropoda; class Insecta; order Hymenoptera; family Ichneumonidae; genus Ophion; species Ophion ellenae. The sequence goes on from OY723386.1 coordinate 31,080,234, forward strand.
GAGTGACATACACAATTGTACAGCTGGTCTCTCCATCCTCTCTCATATAATCGCTATCGATAAAAAGAAAAACCATCTCTCTCGTTATGGAAAAACTGAGAAATTCCTAGCCCTCAAATGTTCCCCAAATGATAATTCGACAACCTACATTCTCAAACAAACACTATTTCCTTCGAGAATGAGTATTGACATAATTTTCTCTCTTTCCAGCAAAAGAGTGTTTCCGGAGACACGTACAAATGAATAGAAACTGGGATATTACTGTTTCTCCTGAAGGAGCGTTTGCTGCGCTTCGGTATCCTCTTGGGCCCGTAGCGCGGTGCCCAATTGCATGACATTGCGGCCATGTCGAAGCGGCTGTATGTTTTCTTTGCACAGCGCTATCGCCGTAGCCGGGTCCATATCTAGAGTGTGACTGTTCTATAGGTTGGTTTTTCCTGAAATACAATGAGATCGATAAGAATCATCGCGACCCGATCACGACCGCGAACGAATTCCACTACTCGTGCCAACGAAAAAACAAAACGCAGTACAAAGAGCATAAAAATCACGAATTTAGTATTCGAATACAAATTGCAGGTGAAAGAAAGTTTGAAGGGCAAGCGTGTGTACGACACGGGTAGGCGTTTCGTATAATGCCAAAGCCATATTTCATACCGTTGAACGTATGTATATTCGCAGTATTCGTGCGGCAATCGAATCGATCGCGACTTACCCAAATTTTTCATAATATCCGTGACATTGGATGATCACATGAAAACGCTCTTTGTATATGCTCTTCCAGTGTTTGAAATTGCGGAACCAATTTGCAATAGAAGACGCTACGACGAGGACGAGAAGGTTATGTCGCAAAGCCCAACGGCCACTGTACGCACTATACAGCTTTCGAGACACACGCTACACAGATCCTTGATCGCGCATTCAGAGCCCTATGTGTGCTACACCTACTCGTGTATGTATATACGTACGTAACTAATTTTTTATAGAGCATATGAGAGGATTTTAAAGGGGGTGATCCCTTTAGGCAATCGAAAGAAGCGACTTTTCGAGATTTTTTTGTGTCGCAACTATTGATTCTACATACTTAAAATTTCATGTACACATTATTACATCCTTTAATTATACAGAATTTTTTTAATATTTGAAAAACGGCGGCTGTTCGACATTTGCTGCAGAGACGGTTTCCGTTACAGTTACACGGCGTACACTCAAGCGTCTGGTGCATTGATCTGAAATATCAGAGTCAAGAAATTTTAGATTTCTACGACTCACACGCTCTATGCGAGCCCAAGAAATCCCAAAGTGGTCATTCGAAAAATGGTACGTCTTTTAAAAAAGTTATATTTCTCGTGAAATTTTTCCTATATTTTTCAATGAAAAATGAGGTTTTCAAAAATATTTTTCAAAGAACGTTAGATTTTCATAAACGGTAATTATATTATCTAAAACTGTGCAGAATTTAAAAATGATCGATCGAATAGTTTATCAGTTATCTTGTACGAGGTTCACGAAAAAGAGGTTTTCAGGAAAACGCTTAAAGCTTCATATAAAAAATGTTGCGACTCATTGGCGTATCTATTGATCGGCGATTCCGGGAAGAAAGTAATCTCTCAGCTTCCTCGTTGAGTTCATTTTCCCTTTAAGTTATAAACGGATGATCTTCCCCCTTGACGCAGTCTTCTGCTACGAGAATCTACATGGAAAATATAATTTCTCGTATTCACCTATATACGCGAGAATCATAACGTGAGAATACCCGTGTGGAATGCTCAAGAACAATAGAGCCGCAACGCGGTCGTGTGAAAATCTTGTAAATACGTATACACGAATGTATAGTTTCAGGTTTACGAAAAAATGCAGACCAGCTTTGCCATGACATTCTCTGATTTTTATAGTATGTATTTTTTAATGCCGATAGGATGAGAGTGACGAGACAAAGTCAGGGCGGTCCACAAAGTTGCGGCCCAGTACCGCAGCAGCTTTTGCATGCAGCTGGAGTCATTTGTAAATGCAGCGAGCGCTTCTGGTTGGAAGCATCCATCGCGCAGGAAAATCCTAGTTTATTATGAAATTCGACTAAGTTGGAATAGAAAGATTCGGGTTGTTATTCTCCGTAATTCTTTCGCAATGTACCTGTTTCTTTATGAATTTAGTGGCGAGTTCGGGAGTATGATTTCGTAATCATCGCCTCTGTCGAGGTTGCAGATTCCCTTGTAGCCGCGCGAGTCCGTGATCACCGCTCAAGTCGGTATCGCAGTCAGCGTGAACACGAATGGGTAGCTCAGTGGGGGAAAAGTCTCTGCCCCTCGCACATCGCGCTCGCTCAACAGGCGGACGGAGCGAGGTTTTCCGTCCGATCGAGCTCGACATATATGTGTGGCCGTACTGCGGATTGGAATATGCATTAAATGAATTTCAAAGTGAAAAACATGTATCGAGATCATTGTTTTCTCTCGGTTGCCCGTTTATGCCGAAAATGCGGGTTAAAAAATTAACAACGAACCGCGTTGAAAAATAAAACGCCGAAATGACCGTGGAAGGTTCAAAAAGAAATCTTGAGCCTTTGCCGCGATCGTTTCGACATTTTTTTTTCAACAGTGAACATTATGGATAAGCGTGTATCATAAATGTTTCTCTATCTGCAATGAGTGTTGTGGCTGAGTTGGCAACGTGACGGATAAACGATTTTTACGGTCCGGGTTTAATCCCCGGTGAACCAACTTTTTTTTTCTTCATTTTATATTCAGAAAATGTCGAACTTACTCTTGCTTTAGCTATTCTCGCCTGTTCAGGCATTATTTATGACATTTCATTCGTATATGCTTGATGAAAAAAAAGACATTGCTACCGGGGATCAGTGCAGCCAGATCGCGCGTCAAAGTTACCCCCTCTCTAGTCTCTTACGTGCCCATCACACAATCATAGTAGCGCGTGTCCGTGAGCGAGCGACGCTTGGACATCTTCGGAAAGAGCCGAACACGGTCGAAGTTTCCCGACCGCGCCTCCGGCAGCTACACCAATCCATGGACGCTGACCACGTTCATCTGCGGCCAAGCCGAAACGAAGGCTTCGAGGGAAAAAGCAATCTGAGCACGACTCGCGCGTGACGTCACTCGACGTCACGCGCAAGGCTTTTAGATGATTTCAATGCTTATTCAGCTCTTGATTCTCTGCGTTATTAATGTATAGAAAAAAATGTATCGCGCACTCTGATCGCTTATTTTTTTAGTTTATACGTTAGTTTAAATATAATAATAAATCTAAATTACAACTTATTTATCTTATATAAAATTGTTTACGCTTTACTCACACCCGTCCTTATGCCAAATAAATTATAATTCATAAAAGTAAGCGGAAATATATTTATATTCGTATTATTATATTAATTCTCATACTTTCATCAAGCGATAAAGCATTATCCTCAAAAACAAGCCAATCATCCGTCCGGCCGCGAATCGTAAGTACCAGAAAGTGCGCATATTCTACAAGCGATGAGATGGTCCCGTTGGTAGCGTTCCTGGCTTCGGTGTGAGGGGCCCGTGGTGCAAATTTTTCTCCAAATTTTTCATAATTTCTCATATTTTAGTCATATTTGAGATTTTCGGAGAAAACATGATTTAAAACAGATTCAAGTTCTGGTCTATTTTCCAAAAACACTTTTTTTCACTGAAAATTCATGATTTCTCATTTTTTTTCCCGGAAATTTCTCTTTTTCCTATGACCTGAGTGAACGGCTGCGGAGATATGCGGAGAGAAGTTAAAGATGAAAAGAAGTGAGGTTTCGTAAAAAAAACTGATTATTATTAGTTTTTTTTCCGGAAATTTTCCTTTTTCTTATTACCTGAGTGAACGGCTGCGAAGATATTGAGAGATAATTTAAAGATGAAAAAATGAGATTTTCGTAAAAAAACCTTGTTCTTATTTTTTTTCGGATCTTTTTCTTTTTCCTATTGAGTGAATGGCTGCGGAGATATTCGGAGAAAAGTTATAGATGAAAAAAAATGAGATTTTCGTAAAAAAAACTTATTACATTTTTTATCCCTCATAATTCTGAGAAATAATGAATTTCCGAAATTTTTGCAAACATTATTTTCCTTCAGGGGTAACACCACTGTAACGGCCTGCCACGAAGCGTTTTAGACAAATAATACTTGGGGTAATTATTAAGCATATATTGAAGTATATTGCAAAAAAAATGTACGGCAAAATATTACAAAATGGCGACACTGCAGCTAATTCTTCCGAGGCATGTTGAACGTAAGATGCTCTGCGGCACGTAGTATAACTTGTGCCAATTTTCATCTGGAGAAAATAATTTAAAAAAAAATTAAATCTAGATGAGTGTAGCTAGTGAACCACGCAGAGGATTTTAGAAATATTGATTTTTGAATAATTTCCGAGTATTTGACTAAAAATGTTCATTTAGACTTAATAAAACAAAATTCTTTTTTTTTAGATTAAAATTAGCACAGTTATACTGCGTGCCGCAGATGTGCTTCGGAAGAATTGCTGCAGTGTCGCCATTTTGTAATATTTTCGGATAAAACTTTCTAGCAATATACTTAAGTATATGCTCAATAAATACCGCAAGTATTATTTGTTTATCACATTTTCTTCGGCAAAAAAAAAATTAAAAAATACGCTTCCTGTAAGGCCGTTACAGTGGTGTTACCCCTTGCAGTCTTCATAAAATTTCCGAGATTTTCCCGTGATCGTAATTAAAATGATGAAATATTCGGAGAAATTCGAGAAACTCGGATGTTTGCGTAAAAATAATTGTGCGCAAAATTCCGAATTCTTCATATTTGTTCCAATTCATAGAAAAATTCGGAAAATTTTTTCAGAAAAAATCGGAGTTTGCCGGAAAAAAAATTGCACTAGGGGCGCGGTATCGTTCCCCGCGCTCACTGTTTTTTTTTAAATTATTATTACTATTAATTCTTATTTGATTAGTTATTTTTATTAGTTATCATCATTATTTTAATTAGTTATCTTTTAGTGTCGAAAAATTTATCGCGCACTCTGACCGCTTATTTTATTAGTTTGTACGTTAATTTAAATATAATGATAAATCTAAATTACAACTTATTTGTCTTCTAAAAAATTGTTTGCGCTTTACTCACACCCGTCCCTATGCCAAATAAATTGTAATTCACAAAAGTAAGCGGAAATTTATTTATATTCGTATTATTATATTCATTCTCATATACTTTCATCAAGCGATAAAGCATTATGATCATGCTTTATCGATTGATGAAAGTATATGAGCGGGAATATATTTATATTCGTATTATTATATTCATTCAATAACTAATCAAATAAGAATTAATAGTAATGATAATTTAAAAAAAAGCACTCAGCGCGGGGACCGATCCCGCGCCCCTGCGGACCGAAGCCAGGAACGCTACCAACGGGACCATCTCATCGCTTGTAAATATGTGCACTTTCTGGTACTTACGATTCGTGGCCGGATACATTATGAAAATGCTTTATCGCTTAATGAAAGTATATGAGGATGAATATAATAATACGAATATATTTCCGCTTACTTTTTTGAATTACAATTTATTTGGCATAGGGACGGGTGTGAGTAAAGCGCAAAAAATATTTTCAGAAGTAAAATAAGTTGTAATTTAGATTTATTATTATATTTAAATTAACATATCAACTAATAAAATAAGCGGTCAGAGTGCGCGATAAATTTTTCGACACTAAAAGATAACTAATCAAAATAATAATGATAACTAATAAAAATAACTAATCAAATAAGAATTAATAGTAATAATAATTTTAAAAAAAGCACTGAGCGCGGGGAATGATCCCGCGCCCCTAGTGCAAATTTTTTTCCGAAAAACTCCGATTTTTTCCGGAAAATTTTTCCTATTTTTTTCCGAATTTTTCTATGAATTGGAACAAATATGAAGAATTCGGAGTTTTGCGGACAATTATTTTTACGCAAACATCCGAGTTTCTCCGAATTTTTCCGAATATTTCATCATTTTAATTGCAATCACGGGAAAATCTCGGAAATTATATGAAGACTTTAAGGGGTGACACCACTGTAACGGCCTTACAAAAAGCGTATTTTTTGATATTTTTTTTTTGGCGGAAGAAAATGTGATAAACAAATAATACTTGCGGTATTTATTGAGCATATATTTAAGTATATTGCTATAAATTTTTCATCCGAAAATATTACAAAATGGCGACACTGCAGCAATTCTTCCGAAGCATGTCGAACCTCTGCGGCACGCAGTATAACTGTGCCAATTTTAATCTAAAAAAAAGAATTTTGTTTTATTAAGTCTACATGAGTGTAGCTACTGTACCACGTAGGGGATTTTCGATAAGTTAATTAAAACAATATTTATTAACAAATAACAGTCTTAAAAAAATGAACATTTGTAGTCAAATACTCGGCAATTACTCAAAAATCAATATTTCTAAAATCCCCTACGTGGTTCAGTAGCTACACTCATCTAGATTTAATTGAAAAAAATTATTTTTTCCAGATTAAAATTGGCACAAGTTATACTGCGTGCCGCAGAGCACCTTAAGTTCAACATGCCTCGGAAGAATTTGTTGCATCCATTTTTTTTGCAATATACTTCAATATATGCTTAATAATTACCCCAAGTATTATTTGTCTAAAACGCTTCGTGGCAGGCGGTTACAGTGGTGTTACCCCTTAAGGAAAATAATGTTTGCAAACATTTTGGAAATTCATTATTTCTTAGAATTATGAGGGATAAAAAAATGTAATAAGTTTTTTTTACGAAAATCTCATTTTTTTTATCTATACCTTTTCCCCGAATATCTCCGCAGCCGTTCACTCAATGGGAAAAAGAAAAAGTCCCGGAAAAAAAATAAGAATAAGTTTTTTTTACGAAAATCTAATTTTTTTCATCTTTAAATTTTCTCCGAATATCTTCGCAGCCGTTTACTCAGGTAATAGAAAAAAGGAAAATTTCCGGAAAAAAAAATAATCAGTTTTTCTTTACGAAAGTCTCATTTCTTTTCATCTTTAACTTTTCTCCGAATATTTCCGCAGCCGTTCACTCAGGTCATAGGAAAAAGACAAATTTCGGGGAAAAAAATGAGAAATCATGAATTTTCAGTGAAAAAAAATGTGTTTTTGGGAAATAGACCAGAACTTGAATCTGTTTTAAATCATTTTTTCTCCGAAAATCTCAAATATAACTAAAATATGAGAAATTATGAAAAATTTTGAGAAAAATTTGCACTACGGGCCCCTGCGGACCGAAGCCAGGAACGCTACCAACGGGACCATCTCATCGCTTGTAGAATATGTGCACTTTCTGGTACTTACGATTCGCGGCCGGATGGATGATTGGCTTGTTTTTGGGGATAATGCTTTATCGCTTGATGAAAGTATGAGAATTAATATAATAATACGAATATAAATATATTTCCGCTTACTTTTATGAATTATAATTTATTTGGCATAAGGACGGGTGTGAGTAAAGAGTAAGCAATTTCATATAAGATAAATAAGTTGTAATTTAGATTTATTATTATATTTAAATAAACGTATAAATTTAAAAAATAAGCGATCAGAGTGCGCGATACATTTTTTTGTGTACATTAATAACGCAGAGAATCAAGAGCTAAACAAGCATTGAAATCATCTAAAAGCCTCGCGCGTGCCGTCGGGTGACGTCACGCGCGAGTCGTGCTCAGATTGCTTTTTCCCTCGAAGCCTTCGTTTCGGCTTGGCCGCAGATGAACGTGGTCAGCATCCAGGGATTGGTGTAGCTGCCGAAGGCGCGGTCGGGAAACTTCGACCGTGCTCGGCTCTTTCGAAAGATGTCCGAGCGTCGCTCGCTCACGGACACGCACTACCGTGATGGCAGGGTGTCAACTCTGCACCGTGCAAGTCGCCCCGGTGTCAAGTCGCCCGTTCAACTTGCCGTCTGTTCAACTTGCCCCAGCGGGCAACTCTCCACAGACCCAAGTGGACACCGTAGCAGCCCGCCATTTCCCCGACGCTCGCGTATCCCCACTCTTCAGATTCGGGCCGGGCATTTTTTGCTACCGTGTGAACTCGCACGGTGTCTCAACTCGCCACGCGTAGTGTGCTCAACTTACATTTCCTAGCGGCTGTACTTTTTTTGAATCACCCATACCCGGGAACGAGAAATATACAAGCAAAATGTTTTCACATGTACCGACTACCCGCTCTGGCAGTTCTCTAGTTTATCGACTGATTTTGAATGGAAATTTCACGAGCGGCATTTTGTTATAGCTTTATTCTTTAATGATGCCACGAACATATATGTAGTCTCCTAAAATTTTTATTCTTCCATAATCCGCGGAAAAAAAGCGTCATTTTTGAATACTTGAGAATAACGATAAGCAATACTAAGAGAACTGAAAACTCATATAATAATCGTGTGAAAGAAAAACTGGTGGCCTCGTACAGTTGGACAGATTTTCGTTGCCGTCGAGAGGAGGATTTTCGTTGCCGATGAAGAGGATGTTTAATTTTGTTCTGAATTTCATTTCTTGTGGCTCTTGATTTATTCTTGAAAATCATTGTGCACAGTCTACATTTTATAATCAACTTTTTAATCATCAAAAATATCGATGAAAAAATCATATGCATTTACAAGAAATTAATATCATGAAAAGATTCCTTTCATTACAGATTGAAACGTCCACATTATTGTTATCCATGTTGTTCATATACTTAATGCCAAAGAACAGTGCATGTCGGAAATATTTATTATTCATTAATGTGTAACATATCATCTACTATGTATGAAAAAATTGAATTATCGTATAACATGAATACGCTGTGTTGAAAAGCGCAAAATCATTAAGGGTCGGGGGGGGTGGGTGAGGATAATTTGCTATAAAAAAAGGATATTTTCGATATTTTTTGTTGACGACACTGTTTATATATATTTATTTATATAATTAGTATAAAATAAAAGGACATTTAAAGAGTATTCTGTAAAATTGTCATTAACAATTATGCGGAAATGAGCCATTGACAGCACATATTTGCAGACACCTCCAAAAAATTGCAGTGAACTGCATAACTCATCATTGGATCATCCGAGAAAAAAAATCCAAGAAGATTGTATTAGATAATAAGTTTCTTGAGGTAACGCTGTCGAGTTTTCGTTATCATCATTTTAATTCGCTATTTTGTCGTCTAGGTGTGACTAAAAATTGAAAACAAAAAAAAATAAAAACTCGACAGCTTTACCTCAAGAAACTTAGGAACTAATACAATCTTCTTGCATTTTTTTCGGATGATCCAGTGGTGAGTTATGCAGTTCACCGCAATGTAACTTTTTTTTTGTGGCGTCTGAGAAGATTTGCTGTCACTGGCTCATTTCTGCACAATTATTAACGAAAATTTCACAGAATACTCTTTAAATGTCCTTTTATTTTATACTAATTATATAAATAAATATATATAAACAGTGTCGTCAGCAAAAAATATCGAAAATATGCTTTTTTTATAGCAAATTATCCTCACCCCCCCCCCCCCCCTTAATGATTCTGCGCTTTTCAACACAGCGTATTCATGTTATACGATGATTCAATTTTTTTCATACATAGTAGACGATATGTTACACATTAATGAATAATAAATATATCCGACATGCACTGTTCTTTGGCATTAAGTATATGAACAACATGGATAATAATAATATGGACGTTTCAATCTGTAATGAAAGGAATCTTTTCATGATATTAATTTCTTGTAAATGCATATGATTTTTTTATCGATATTTTTGATGATTAAAAAGTTGATTATAAAATGTACACTGTGCACAATGATTTTCAAGAATAAATCAAGAGCCACAAGAAATGAAATTGAGAACAAAATTAAACATCCTCTTCAACGGCAACGAAAATCCTCCTCTCGACGGCAACGAAAATCTGTCCAACTGTACGAGGCCACCAGTTTTTCTTTCACACGATTATTATATGAGTTTTCAGTTCTCTTAGTATTGCTTATCGTTATTCTCAAGTATACAAAAATGACGCTTTTTTCCGCGAATTATGGAAGAATCAAAATTTTAGGAGACTACATATATGTTCGTGGCATCATTAAAGAATAAAGCTATAACAAAATGCCGCTCGTGAAATTTCCATTCAAAATCAGTCGATAAACTAGAGAACTGCCAGAGCGCGTAGTCGGTACATGTGAAAACATTTTGCTTGTATATTTCTCGTTCCCGGGTATGGGTGATTCAAAAAAAGTACAGCCGCTAGGAAATGTAAGTTGAGCACACTACGCGTGGCGAGTTGAGACACCGTGCGAGTTCACACGGTAGCAAAAAATGCCCGGCCCGAATCTGAAGAGTGGGGATACTCGAGCGTCGGGGAAATGGCGGGCTGCTACGGTGTCCACTTGGGTCTGTGGAGAGTTGCCCGCTGGGGCAAGTTGAACAGACGGCAAGTTGAACGGGCGACTTGACACAGGGGCGACTTGCATGGTGCAGAGTTGACACCCTGCCACCGTGATTGTGTGATGGGCACGTAAGAGACTAGAGAGGGGGTAACTTTTGCGCGCAATCCGGCTGCACTGGACGCGGGTTCGATCCCCGGTAGCAATGTCTTGTTTTTTTATTAAGCATATACGAATTTAATATCATTAATAATGCCTGAACAGGCGAAAATAGCTGAAGCGAGAGTAAGTTCGAAATTTTCTGAATATAAAATGAAGAAAACAAAAATTTTGTTAACCGGTGTTTGAACCCGGACCGTAAGCATCGTTAATCCGTCACGCTGCCAACTCAACCACGACGCTCATTGCAGATAGAGAAACATTTATGATACACGCTGATCCATAATGTTTACTGTTAAAAAAAAATGCCGAAACGATCGCGACAAAGGCTCAAGATTTTTTTTGAACCTTCCACGGTCGTTTCGGCGTTTTATTTTTCAACGCGGTTCGTCGTTAATTTTTTTAACCCGCATTTTCGCCATAAACGGGCAACCGAGAGAAAACAATGATCTCGATACATGTTTTTCACTTTGAAATTCATTTGATGCATATTCCAATCCGCAGTACGGTCACACATATATGTCGAGCTCGATCGGACGGAAAACCTTGCTTCGTTCGCCTGTCTAGCGAGCGCGATTTGCGAGGGGCAGAGACTTTTCCCCCACCGAGCTACCCATTCGTGTTCACGCTGACTGCGATACCGACTTGAGCGGTGATCACTGACTCGCGCGGCTACAAGGGAATCTGCAACCTCGACAGCGGCGATGATCATGTCACGGGGTAAAGAGTGAAAACGTATTTTTACCTTTACTTTTATGCTGAACAAAGGTTCTCTTTATTGAAAATACGTAGATATGTTTTCAAATACAAGTTTCGAATGAATAAGACGCTCCGTCAGGCAGAGCGCGAGTTTAAATAGAATTCCTATCGCTAGAGGTCTAGAGTAGGGGAACCCAGAAGGGGAACCCGACAGTAGGCAGCGCCAAGTGCTGCCGTGCGGTAAAAAGTACAAGCTCTTTAATACTAAGGGGTTTCGGCAGGCGAACCCACATGTGAGGCGAAAGAATCCCTGGACAATTTTATAGAGACTTCGCAAGGCAGAAGGTAAGGTGCTGCTTTGCGGCAACATCCGTCACCACCGCGATTCGAGGCGGAGAATCACGGTTGGTGGTAGCATATGCTATCTAGGCATTACATTCCCCCTTCTAGATTCGCCTTACACCTGAAAGGCGTATTTTTTCGCTGGGAGTTACACTCTCGCTGGAACGCGAATGTCGTCTTCGGATTTCTGGCTCATGTTCAACCTCCGGAGTTTCTTCCCTCACATATCGCACAATAGGGGTTGGATTTCTATTATTAATCGTATTGTGTAGGCAAAATAAATTTATACAGATACTGGGCATACATCGAGATAACAGTCCCAGTATTCCACACTTGTACATTAGTCCCAGGCTGAGTATGGCCATGCTTACATAACCTAAATATGTCAGTGTTCCTGAGGCAGTCTCTGTCCATGTTTTTGTACGTCGATTCTGTCTGACTTTATTTAGGGAACTTTCAACGTCGTCGAGTCTCAACCCGAGATCTTTCATTATTTGCGGGTGGATTTCATTTTGGAGAGGTACTAACCGACTATTCAACAAATGCAGGTCGGTGACATCAAATGGAAATTCGACAGTCTTATTGTACGTGAAGTCCCGACGAACCTCGCTCGAACGATACAGCTTCATCAGAGCTCCATTCGTAAGGAGGGTGCAATCACTTGTGGATGTTACAAGAATGGGATCGCATATTTCAAACCGAGAAGACTTTCCGTCGCACAGTGTCTGGATCTCAACGGTTTCGCTTGGAATTATTATATATCCCTTTCTATCAGTTAGTGGTATGTATGTTAACGTTTTTATAAAAAATGGTGAGACGTTACATTGCTCAATAGGATTTTTTTGACTTTTCAGAATGGACGTTTCGCAGTTAAAGGTTTCAGCGAGCAAATACGTTGGTTGTTCGCGTTTGCAAATGTAGTGTAATAGTATTTTCTTACATTTGTCGATTTGTGGTTTATCTATGGGGATATATGAAACGATAGGAGTGCTTAACAATAAATATTCATTCTGTGGTAGTACACCCTGGAAATTGCCATTTCGTTTGTAAGGTATAGGGATAAACCTAGTAAGTTTCCAATCTCCCGTTTCTGGAAGCGGAATTCTGAGTATGTATATTATTTGCATTCTTCGTATCTGTACAGTCACTTCAGAAATGTCAATTATGTGTCCATAGTTCGTTTCAGTATTCTCGATTGGGTAGCTTGTGTGATAGGTTTTTTCAAATTCTGCTATACTATTTTTCAGGATGGTAGGAGTCAGAAGTTGGGAGTGGATAATTCCATTTTTTCCGCTGCTCACAGCATCGAGTATCATGTTTATGTCGGTATTTAATTCATCCAAGATTAAGGCGCAGATAGTTAATTGGTTACTCAGGAAAATATCTTTTGTCTGATTGTTCAAGGTATTAATAAGAAAATTGTAATTTTCAAGGTTCTTCTTGCTTTCCTCAGTAAGGGCAGCGATAGCGTGACTTTCCGAATTCAACATGATTTTGATGATTTTCGTTTGGTTGGAAATACTGTTTGCCAATATTTTATTGTTCTCGTAGAGCTTATCGAATTCTCTATTGATGTAGTCCAAATCGCTCTGGTCTAAGGTTCCAAACAATACTTTAGATAGGCTTCCAACAGCGTTGATTAATCCTCTCTTACTTCGAAATGTTGTTTCGCGCAATACGCTTCCAAGAATGTTCCTCAGGGTATCCAATCGTTCCAGTCGTCCCTCAAGGATTTTCATCTCGAGCTCCTCGCTACAATGTCCGCAGGCAGCAACCGTGTCAGTGAAAATTTCATTGAGCTTGATGTAGCGTTCCTGAATCTGACTCATGTCGATTCCTACGACCAACTTCCATTCGTCGTGGTAGGTCTGCGCTGTCCCGATATATTCGGAATATATTGTTGATCCCTTTAACGAAGTAGTTGTCAGTTCGCCACCAATGGTTGTGATGAGAATGAAGAGGAGCACTAGTTCCTTCGCCCGCATCCTACGACATGTTTAAAGTAGGGTTTCAGTCGATTCACGTGCACATTTACTTCCTTATCATTGGCTATTATTTTATAGTTGTTGTTTGACAATTCTGACGTTATTTCAAAAGGTCCAGTCCATTCCGGAGAGAGCTTATTTTGTTTATGGTCGTTGTGGATCATGACCTTGTCACCTGGTTTGAAGATTGGCATGACTATAGCTATCTTGGAGTCGTGTATTTCTTTATGCTTAATTTTTGCTTGTAGCAATTTGTCTCTTGCTCGTTCTAAATAATGATTATGCCGTTTTCTCCATGCGTTGACGAGTTCATGATGTGTAAGGAGAGTAGTGGTTCCTAGGATAGAAGGCAAATTGGCCTGTCGTCCAAAGGTGAGCTCAAAAGGGGTTTGATCGAGACTCTCATGTTTCGACGTATTGTAAGCCAAAGTGATAAATTTTAAATTTTCATCCCAATCGCTAGCATTGTTATCCATCGTTGTTTTGATGAGGTCTTTTAGTACAGCGTGTGTTCTTTCAAGGGATCCATTGCCTTGCGGATGAAACGCTGTCGTTTTCACGTGATTAATTCGGAAAAGGTTCTCAAAGTCTTGCATTAGGTTGGATATAAAATTTGTACCTTGGTCTGTGAGTATACTTTTAGGCGAGCCGAATATATAAATGAAGTGTTCGAATAATTGGTCGATGATGGTTTCGCTATCTGTTCTAGCAAGAGGTATCAGTGCCAGATACTTTGTCAGTGTGTCTTGAATGCTTAAGATGTATTTGTTGCCTTTGCTAGAGACGGGTAGCGGTCCGAAGATGTCCATAGCTATTTTGTCATTTGGTTCGAGTGCTGTATCAGGGATTACTGCTTCCGAACGTGGTCGTATACGTGTTAACTTATGTCGTTGGCAAATGTCACAACTTTTAACAAACTGTATGATATCCTCTTCGATTCCTTTCCACTGCGCGATCTTCTTGATTCTGTCAAGGGTTTTATTTTCGCCGAAGTGTTGGCTAGCCGGAGAACCGTGTGCTTCTTTAATAATCTTGTTTTTTTCTTCTGGTGTCAATTCGGTTTTGTCCGTAAGGCAAATCATTAATTTGTAATCTGGGATTACTTCATGTGATATAAAATCGCAAATCTGACGTAATCGTAGTTTGTCTGTTGTCGTAAACTGTGGGTCACAGAAATGGAATCGTATGATAGTAATTATCTGCGAAAGGGTGTTCATCGCAAGATTCGTTAAAATTCTCAACCATTGTTGCTCGTCGTAGTTTGGTAGTAGCGTTTCGCTGTTAGTTAGTCTCTCTGGTGTCTTAACTATTTTTATCCAATGTTTTCCTATGGCATTTGGCTTGACCACATACTTGGCGGGTGATTGATTGTTGGAAGTCCATTGTTTATAACGTTCGAGTAAACCGGTGGATGAATCGTCCTCAGCTTCACTTCTGGTGGTTGCGAAGACTCTAGACAGAGCGTCGGCCGCTTTATTTTCTGAGCCTTTCTTGTATTCGATCTTATAGTCGTATTCTTCCAAACGTAGCCTCCATCTTAACAATCTCGACGATTGATCTTTTACGTTAACAAGCCATTGTAGAGCTTTATGGTCCGTCTGAATCGTAAATTTTCGTCCCAGAAGATACTGTCGGAGTCTTTTACAGGCCCAAACCACTGCAAGTAACTCCTTCTCTGACGTGTTATAGTTGACCTCGGGTTTGTTGAGTGTTCTGGATATGTAGCAACATGGGTGTCCTTCCTGTGATAATACAGCACTGAGTCCTACATTTGATGCGTCGGTAGTCAGCGTGAATTCCTTTGTATAGTCCGGATATTTCAAGACTGGTGCCGAACACAGCATGCCTTTCAAGGTGTCAAAAGATTTTTGGCAATTTGGAGTCCAGTCAAAAATATGATCTTTCTTTGTTAGGTTAGTGAGAGGTTTTGCAATTGTCGAGAAATTCTTCATGAACTTCCGGTAGTATCCGGCGAGACCTAAGAAAGATTTTACTTCTGTTGGTGTTGACGGAGTTCTGAAGTTTCTAACAGCTTCCAATTTGCTCGTATTGGGCTTCACACCTTCGTTAGTGATAACATGTCCAAGATATTCGAGTTCAGGTTTTAGGAACTCGCATTTGTCCGGCTGGAGTTTCAATCCTGTTTGTTTGAGTCGTTCGAATAAAATCACCAAATTTTCGTTGTGCTCCTTTAATGATGATCCGAAAACAACGATATCGTCGAGGTAAACGAGGCAAACCCTTCCGACCAATCCTCTGAGGGCGGTGTCCATCATTCGCTGAAATGTGGCTGGAGCATTCTTCAGTCCAAAAGGCATTCGCTCATACTCGAAGTGTCCTTCGGGTGTGGAAAATGCGGTGTATTTTTTTGATGATTCTTCCATAGGGACTTGATGAAAGCCAGAGCTCATATCCAAAGCCGAGAAAAACTTAGCTTTCCCCAAATGATCCAAGATGTCATCGATCACTGGTAACGGGTAAGCGTCTTGATCCGTTTTTTCATTCAATTTTCGATAATCGACTACAATTCTCCATTTTTTTATTCCCGAGGCATCGTTCTTTTTGGGGACCACCCAAATAGGTGAATTGTACGGTGACTTGGAGTACCTGATCACTCGTTTGTTAAGCATTTCTGTCATTTGGCGAGAGATTTCGGCTTTATGACATTCTGGTGGTCGGTAGGATGCGTTGTTGATAGCTTTGTTGTCGGTGAGAACTATTTGGTGATGAGCAAGGCTCGTGCACGGAAGAGGGTCTCCTTCGAACGTGAAAATTTCGTGATATGCTTGAATAATCCGGGATATCGATTCTCGATGACCGTGGTCGATATGTTCCAATCTTGTATGATCTTTCAAAAGTTGCAACCGTTTATTTAACTCGCTAGGTGTCATCGTGAATATTTTTTTCTGCGGAATGGTCGCAGGCGTTCCTTGTACTTGACCAATAGTTATTTTGATTGGGGTTGCTTCTTCGTTGTGGATAGGAATTTTTATTTCTCCTTTGTGTACGTGATATAGTGCGTCAGGTATTCCTTGGATATTTTCGATTAGTAGGTCACCCGATTGTCGCGCGACAGGTATTGAGATTCTAGCGACACTGTTAGCTGGTATATAAATTTCATTCGTCTGCAGAGGGTATTTTTTGTTGTCAAGTTGCAGTAAATCCTTGGTTAAACAATAATCGTATGCATGTAAAAAGGGTAGTCCGATTAAACCATCCTCAGGCATAGGAAAATCGTCGGGAACTATGTGAAATTCGTGTCGCTTTCCTTGAAAGTATAAATTCGTCATTTCCTCGGTCTCGTATTTATCTCTCCCCATGGTGAACGTTCCTGCCTTTTGTTGTACTCGATGTTCTGGAGAAACGAGACTTTTCTTAATGAGATTGATGGAAGATCCACTGTCGGTTAACAACTTTCCTGTTCTACTTGTTCCCCATAATCGGATTGCGACTGATTGCAGTCTTCCAGATACTGCTGATACTCTGTCTCTTCTTGGTCGATTGGTTGTTCTTCCTCCTGTTCCTTGACTTCTTCCTCGCTTGGATCGGTGCTCGTCATTCGCACTTGGTTGTTTTGGGGTGGACGCTTTTGGTTGTTGGCCTGTTGAAAATTTTGAGTCTGTTGATTCTTTGCATAGCATTTTTCGTCTGTATGTCCGTTTCGTTTGCACCTGTTACAAAACAACTTCATTCGATCGGCTAGGGGCGCCGAGTGATTCGGAGCACGTGACCCGGTGAAAGTGGTGTTGGTATTCCGATTGCGTGCTGGAGTGCGTTGTTGGTCAGAGACTTGAGTGGTGCGCCCTTTGCTTTGTTTCTCTCTGAGCCAGCATTCAGCTTCGAGTGCTTCTTGGTAGGCTGCGTTGACGTCATCGGGTCGCTGCGTGCGTACTTGCGATCCGATTTCCTCTCGTAGATTCATAACATACCGTTTGGTCGCTGACTTCTCCTCGATCTGCATTGCGATAGCACGGTGTCGTGAGCTGGAATGCTCACTCTGCACGGCGTATTTCAATTCGTTTAAAAGTTGACGAAAACGTAATGTGTAGCCTTGCACGTTTTCTGCTTGTTGTTGGCGGATATTGTCGAGACGTGAACGAGCGGTCTCAACAGAAATTGTTATCGCTACGTTTTTTTGGAGAGCATCGTACAACTCTTCATAGGATTCAATACGAATATATCGTATCGCTCGTTTAGCATTCTCTTGGATTTTTTCGGCTAATATGAAGTCGAGTAATAATTCGGGTTGCGAACAACGGTCTCTCGCTCGTCGAACGCTACGTATAAAATCTTTGGTCCCCACATCATCTTTTCCTCGAAGCGTTTCGATGGTACGGATAAGTTCCTTGGCTGGGAACGTGTTATTGTTTACAATACGGTGGAGTTGCCCGTCTAGTCTAGGTCGAGCGGCTTGCGAGTGTGATCCGTCATAGTGAGAACGTTCCGGCGATAAAGATTCGGGAGTATGGGGGTGTGAGTTTTGTCGAGAGGCGCGCGTGGTTCGAGTTGCATGAATCATCTGTGACGTAATTTCGTCATCGCTTTGTTCTTCATCCTCGGTGGCGAGTACCTTCATGTGCCTCGCGAGTCTTCTCATATCGCGTAATCGGTTTTGATTTTCTTGATTGGCTATTTCGAAACGTTTGTCGGTCAATGTTAATTTTTCACAGATTTGCTGATATCTTTCTTCTGCCAGAACTCCTTGAGCCTTAATAGATTCCATAATTTTATCGACGATAGAATTTTCCGATGTTAGGATAGGGGAATCTGTTCTTGAATTTGCCATTTTAGGAGCGGAATACTGAGGAGTCTGTCTAACGATAGTGCGTCTAATGTTAGTGGCGTCTTCGTCAGTCTTGTCGTCGCTATCCTCGGTAGAAAAATGCTGTTTCGGAGTTCTATACTCGTGGAATGCCAGCGTATTCTTCAAATTATTTTCGCGAGTTATTCAAGTGTTCTTAGACTATCGTTCACGGGTGTAACGGGTGTATGATCGCGACGCGGTTGACCGTGGGAATTATTATGGTGGACCGTGGTTGGTGATAGCCTTGCCTCCGGCCTTTATTTGGTTTAGCTCTGTTATTGAGAGGAAAGTTGCTACAAACTTGCCCAATAATTCAGAGTAGAGTGTCGATTTTTGTTAACGAAGGATATGGATTCGCGGATCCAGTCCTACGGGTCGAATTCTTACGTGAACGGCGAAACTAACGCGTTGCGGCTGGTCGGGCGATGTCCTGGTGCACCGTAGTACTTCGGAGTCGTCTCGGCTGCTGCTACGACGATTGGAGTCGGGACGTCAGCGGTGCAAGCTTTGCTTGGTGACGTCTGTTTCTTTCTTCTTCAGTAGGAAGATACGTTCAGGGTCGGAATGTAAATCCTTCCGTAGTAACGGTTACTAAGTTCACCGTCTAGAATTTTTCCGATGATTCTTCGTCAGTTGCTGTTGCCGTGTATTTATAAAGAAGTCCGTAGACTTCCCGGATTCGTCACAAGATAGTATTCTTTTGATCGTAATCGTTGAATTACTATCCTGGCAGGATCGCCAAATTTGTCACGGGGTAAAGAGTGAAAACGTATTTTTACCTTTACTTTTATGCTGAACAAAGGTTCTCTTTATTGAAAATACGTAGATATGTTTTCAAATACAAGTTTCGAATGAATAAGACGCTCCGTCAGGCAGAGCGCGGGTTTAAATAGAATTCCTATCGCTAGAGGTCTAGAGTAGGGGAACCCAGAAGGGGAACCCGACAGTACTCTTTAATACTAAGGGGTTTCGGCAGGCGAACCCACATGTGAGGCGAAAGAATCCCTGGACAATTTTATAGAGACTTCGCAAGGCAGAAGGTAAGGTGCTGCTTTGCGGCAACATCCGTCACCACCGCGATTCGAGGCGGAGAATCACGGTTGGTGGTAGCATATGCTATCTAGGCATTACAATCACGAGATCATACTCCCGAACTTGCCGCCGTGATTTAGCGCCATTTACGAGGCACGCCGCAAAGGGGAGCGTTGTGCACCTCCCTACTAATTTCTGGTCTCACTATTGGAGTGAGTCATGAAAACGCACATTACTATTGGATTTCCTGTTCACATATTGTTCTTCCAGTAACCACTATAACTCTATCATTATCTGATAACCATCTGACACCTCATAATTATATCAAACATAACTTTTTAGTGTAATTATAAAATAATCACGTAATTAGGAAATTAAATACTAAACGTTATGATTAATCTGCTAATGACCACCAAACGGTTACCTTTTGCATGGAGATTATACGCCTCTGAAGTAACTCTAGTGGCGCAGCCCTTGCGGCGCCTGTGTCTAACCGTAGATGGTTTTTCGATCAGCGTAATTAAGGAATTAACTACCAAACGTTGTAATTAAGATACGAGTCAATACCAAACGATTATCTTCCGTATGAGACTTATTGGAACGAGATCGGTGAAAAAAAAACATAAAGAATTTGAAATATCACAGATCCCTATTCCGTTAGATCCTTCAGCAGCCAATTACAGCCCTATATCACCTGCGTCTAAGCGTCAATGGTTTTTTTAACGGCGTAATTAAGGAATTAACTACCAAACGTTTTAATCCAGCTACCAATCACTACCAAACGATTATCATCCGTTTGAGACTTATTAGAATGAAATCGATGAAGAAAAACACAAAGACATTGAAAAATCACCGCTCCGCATTCCGTTAGATCTTCTAGTAGTCAACTACAGCGCTCTATCGCCTACGTCTAGCCGTTGATGGTTTTTTCGACCGGCGTGATTAAGGGATTAACTACCAAACGTTTTAATTAAGCTACCAATCACTACCAAACGATTATCATCCGTTTGAGACTTATTAGAACGGAATCGGTGAAGAAAAAGATAAAGAAATTGAAATATCACTGCGCCGTATTCCGTTGGATCCATCAGCAGCCAACTACAGCGCTCTTTCGCCTACGTTTAACCGTAGATGGTTTTTCGATCGGCGTAATTGAGGAATTAACCACCAAATGTTTAAATTAAGCTACTAATCACTACCACACGATTATCTTCCGTATGAGACTAATTGGAACGAGATCTGTGAAAAAAAACATAAAGAAATTGAAATATCACAGCTCCGTATTCCGTTAGATCCTTCAGCAGCCAACTACAGCCCTATATCACCTGCGTCTAGGTGTTGATGGTTTTTCGATCGGCGTAATTAAGGAATTAACTACCAAACGTTTTAATCCAGCTACCAATCACTACCAAACGATTATGATCCGTTTGAGACTCATTGGAACGAGATCGGTGAAAAAAACATAAAGAAATTGAAATATCACAGCTCCGTATTCCGCTAGATCCTTCAGCAGCCCTATATCGTCTGCGCCTAACCGTAGATGGTTTTTCGATTGGCGTAATTGAGGAATTAATGACCAAATGTTTTGAATGAGCTACCAATCACTACGAAACGATTATCTTCTGTGTGAGACTTATTGGAACGACATCGGTAAAAAAAACATAACGAAATTGATATATCACTTCTTCGTATTCCGTTAGATCCTTCAGCAGCGAATTAGAGCCCTCTATTGCCTGTGTCCAAGGGTAGATGATTTTTCGATCGGCGTTATTAGGGAATTAACTACCAAACGTTTAAATCAAGCTACCAATCACTACCAAACGATTATCTTCCGTTTGAGACTGATTGGAACAAGATCAGTGAAAAAAACATAAAGAAATTGAAATATCACTGCGCCGTATTCCGTTGGATCCACCAGCAGACAAACCGCAGCGCTCTATCGCCTACGTCTAACCGTAGATGGTTTTTCGATCGGTGTAATTAAGGAATTAACTACCAAACGTACTAGTTAAGCTACCAATCACTACCAAACGATTATGTTCCGTCTGAGACTTATTAGAACGAAATCGGTGAAAAAAACATAAAGAAATTGGAATATCACTGCTCCGTATTCCGTTAGATCCTTCAGCAGTCAATGACAGCCCTCTGTGACCTGCGTTTAAGCGTCGATGGTTTTTCGATCGGCGTAATTAAGGAATTAATTACCAACCGTTTTAATCCAGCTACCAATCACTACCAAACTACTACCATCCGTTTGAGACTTATTAGAATGAGATCGGTGAAGAAAAACATAAAGAAATTGAAACATCACTGCTCCGCATTCCGTTAGATCTTTCAGCAGTCAACTACAGCCTTCTATCGCCTGCGTCTGAGGGTAGATGGTTTTTTGATCGGTGTAATTAAGGAATTATCTACCAAACGTTTTAATTAAGCTACCAATCACTACCAAACGTTTTAATTAAGCTACCAATCACTATTAAACGTTTTAATTAAGCTGCCAATCACTATCAATCGATTATCTTTCGTGTGAGACTTATTGGAACGAGATCGATAAATAAAAACATAAATAAATTGAAATATCACTGGGCCGTATTCTGTTGGATCCATCAATGACCAATTACGGCCCTTCATCGTATGCGCCTAGACGTAAATTGTTTTTCGACGGGGATAACTAATGAATTAACCACCAAACGCTGGGATTTGCATATTTGTGACCACCAAACGACTCTGCATCAATTAGACGTGGCATTTTATGGATTGCGTGATAAATAAAAAACGGTCCGGCCAACTTTGCGGGAAAAAAGTCTCATTTAATTATAACGAAACGGTCGACCAGGGAGGCTAGAGTGGGAGGAGTCCGATCTCTTATGGAGAGACTTGAAAAAAGTAGCTACAAAAATGTGGTCATACTGGGATGGCGCCACTATTGCTAAGACGTCGAGAAGTGAGCTGCGTGTGACAGAGACGGAACAAGTAAATAATGAGAAGTGATCTGTGCATAAGGCAGCATGATACTTGAGAAGTAGGCTGCGGGCGAGAGAGATGCAAAATGATATATAGCCAGATCGCGCGCAAAAGTTACCCCCTCTCTAGCCTCTTACGCGCCCAACACGCAATCATAGTAGCGCGTGTTCGTGAGCGAGCGACGCTCGGACATCTTCGGAAAGAGCCGAGCGCGCCGAAGTTTCCCGACCGCGCCTTCGGCAGCTACACCAACACATGGACCGCCGAGCTCGTTCATGTGCGGCCAAGCCGAAACGAAGGCTTCGAGGGAAAAAGCAATCTGAGCACGACTCGCGTGTGACGTCACTCGACGGAACGCGCGAGGCTTTTAGACGATTTCAATGCTTATTTAGCTCTTGATTCTCTGCGTTATCAATGTATACAAAAACATGTATCGGGCACCCTGATCGCTTTTTTTTTAGTTTATACGTTAATTTAAATATAACAATAAATCCAAATTACAACTTATTTGTCTTTTAAAAAATTGTTTACACTCTACTCACACCCATCCTTATGCCAAATCAATTATAATTCATAAAAGTAAGCGGGAATATATTTATATTCGTATTATTATATTAATTCTCATACTTTCATCAAGCGATAAAGCATTATCCCCATAAACAAGCGAATCATTCATCTGGCCGCAAATCGTCAGTACCAGAAAGTGCATATTCTACAAGCGATGAGATGGTCCCGTTGGTAGCGTTCCTGGCTTCGGTCCGCTGGGGCGCGGGATCGTTCCCCGCGCTCAGTGCTTTTTTTAAAATTCTGATTACCATTAATTCTTATTTGATTAGTTATTTTTATTAGTTATCATTATTATTTTAATTAGTTATCTTTTAGTGTCGAAAAATTTATCACGCACTCCGATCGCTTATTTGATTAGTTTGTACGTTAATTTTAATTTAATAATAAATCTAAATTACAACTTATTTATCGTCTAAAGAATTGTTTGCGCTTTACTCACACCCGTCTCTATGCGAAATATATTGTAATTCATAAAAACTAAGCGAAAATATATTTATATTCGCATTATTATATTTATTCTCATATACTATCATCAAGCGATAAAGCATTATCCCCAAAAACAAGCCACATCCATCCGGCCGCGAATCGTAACTTACGAGAATGAATATAATAATACGACTATAAATATATTTCCGCGCTAGCAATTTTGGCAACTGCAAAGTCAACCGAAATAATCAACGGTTGAATTTGGACAGCTTCACAACTATAAAGTCGACCGTAAAAAAAATCCTAATGGTTGATTCAACGGTTGTTTAACCGCGGCCATTTTGTTTTCGCTGGATGGTTCTCTCGCTCCGTCGCACAATCTGCTGCGGATATTCCCCCCCCCCCCCCCCCCCCCCCCAGTGTTTGATGACTCAATTCTCCGCAAATCATCAATTTAATTATCAAGACAGTATAATTTGATTAATCATTAAATATATTGCGTCGAGTCAACCATCCAATCAACCGCCGAGTTAACCATCGAGTCAACCATCCACAGAAAACACAGGATGGTCGGCTTTCAAAGATGAACAGTTGAGAAGCTGTCCAAATTCAACCGTTGAACTTTTACGTTGACTCAACTGTCTTGTACAACCGGTTGACCAAAATGACAGGGCGCTTACTTTTATGAATTACAATTTATTTGGCATAGAGACGGGTGTGAGTAAAGCGCAAACAATTTTTTAAAAGATACATAAGTTGTAATGTAGATTTATTATTACATTCAAATTAACGTACAAACTAATCAAATAAGCGGTCGGAGTGTGCGATAAATTTTTCGGCACTAAAAGATAACTAATAAAAATAATAATGATAACTTAATAAAAATAACTAATCAAAAAAGAATTAATAGTGATAATAATTTTAAAAAAAGCACTGGGCGCGAGGAACGATCCTACGCTTCTGCGGACCGAAGCCAGGAACGCTACCAACGGGACCATCCCATCGCTTATAGAATATACACTTTCTGGTACTGACGATTCGCGGCCGGATGGTTGATTGGCTTGCTTTTGAGGATAATGCTTTATCGTTTGATGAAACTATGAGAATTAATATAATAATACGAATATAAATATATTTCCGCTTACTTTTATTAATTATAATTTATTTGGCATAAGGACGGGTGTGAGTAAAGCGTAATCAATTTTTTAGAAGATAAATAAGTTGTAATTTGGATTCATAATTATATTTAAATTAACGTATAAACTAAAAAATAAGCAATCAGGGTGCGCGATACATTTTTTTGTATACATTGATAACGCAGAGAATCAAGAGCTAAATAAGCATCGAAATCATCTAAAAGCCTCGCGCGTTCCGTCGAGTGACGTCACGCGCGAGTCGTGCTCACATTGCTTTTTCCCTTGAAGCCTTCGTTTCGGCTTGGCCGCACATGAACGAGCTCGGCGGTCCATGTGTGGTGTAGCTGCCGAAGGAGCGGTCGGGAAACTGCGTCGCCCTCGGCTCTTTCCGAAGATGTCCGAGCGTCGCTCGCTCACGGACACGCGCTACTATGATTGTGTGATGGGCGCGTAAGAGACCAGAGAGGGGGTAACTTTTGCGCGCGATCTCGCTGCACTGCTTGCTGGGATGCGTATTCGATCCTCTTCCATCTCTCTTACACGACATCGATACTCAGCTTCGTGCTCGAGGTTTTAGAGATAGTGGCGCCATCCCGGTCTGACCACATTTTTGTAGCCACTTTGAAATGCACAGATCGGCCTCCTCCCACTCTAGCCTCCATGCGGTCGACCACCAAACCTTCTTACTAGGCTAAGAAACACCACCAAACGATTAACGATTAGGAAACCTTGAGAAGTTAAAGTCGTCCGGCTAAGTTTACGGTGGTGACATTCTCTGCCAAACGAATGGAAGCCAACCTATAAGAAGACTACGGTTCAACTTCACATCGCTGTTTGGTGTCGCACCGCGATCGTCCTCATCCCGTGACCGTGTATCACCAAGCCAATTGCTTGTCATATTACAAGCGGCCGAGTCCCTTCCAGGCGATTTCGTTTTACATTTCGGATCACAGGTATGTACGGAAACAGAATCAGTTTTCTTCCCACGAGCGGCAATTGCTCCGTACACCCATGTACACGAAGATCGACAAGTTGGCGCGATTTTTTTTCGTGCGAAGGCCGTTCGGTCGCTCGTTGCGCTTCCCGATCATAACCTTAAATGCCATTGGAATAGTCGCGAGTGTTCGCCGCGTTCTGTCGCTTCGTAATTGAAAAGTATCAAGGTTACGTCAATTCGTATCTCCGTCGGAGGAAACTGTTTTTAGTCACTCTGCAGCATTTTCGAAAATTACGCGAAACGTCGGCATTTGTTTCTGATCAGTGACGACCCAGCGGAGTCCGCGGAAACTTCCGAGTTGCACTTTACCAGAATGTATTAGTCTGAAATAAATAAACATCGCATGTACAGTCCCAGCCAATAGTTTGATCCGAATTTCGAACTTCGCAACTAATCTCCAAAGTTCGGGTGTTACAGTTACGAACATTCATTTCGTATAACAATATTACAAAGACATTGTTAAATTGTTTAAAAACTTATCGCTCAATAAATAATGTTCAAATGTTTTTTCAATTCACAACATTTCTTAACAATTCTTTAAAATTTCCTTTCTAAACTTCCCACATTTTCGAAAAACATTTCGCGAACTTTTAAAAAATTTGAAGATATGTCCATTTTTCCAATATTCGCAAAAACAATTTTTTTACTTAAACAAAATGCTGTTGTTCATGCGTAGAAAACACTTTGCGAGGAACGAAAACTTTGTTTTTTTTCTGAAACATCACGAATTCTGTTTTCCATTTTTCCTCTGATAATCCTCTCTTTTTTTTCGAATAGGTAGAATTTTTTTAATTCGCGCCTTTGTTTTAGCAAATTCCCAAAAATACGTAAATCTCTGAGAAAAAAAATTGTGTTACTCAATTTTTTCGAATTTGCAAAAACTGAGCCATTGTTTGAACAATTGACTGTCCAAGAAAAAAGTTGAAAATACGTTCTCGCCAAGAATCGAAAAATTTGATTTTCCACATAATCACAAGGTCCAAATAAACCCACACAAATACAAAGACTATTCTCTTTGAACATTCATCTCCCCGTTTTTCGATAACATTGTGAACGTGAAGCAGAACGTGCAACAAAATGTCCTACCGCTTATTTTTCCGTCCTTGCAAAAACTCTGAAACTAAAAAGTTGGTTTTCCGGTGTTCAAGTTTTTTTCTTTGTCAGCTTAGTTTCATTTTTCGACATCTTTTTTTGGTAGAACGAGGTAGTGGATCTTGATAAAGAAATGAAATGAACGTGCAAGCAGTTTTCATATGCTTACACGGCACCAGGAATATTGAGTGAAAAAACATGCAACAATATATATATATATATATACAGACCGGTGCGATGGTGTAGTGGTTAGCAGCGTGCTTGCCACTAAACCTGCGGACTGGGAAGTCCCGGGTTCGAAACCCAGTCGCGTACAATCCGTCGTGAAATATTTTTCCTTGGCATTTCGCGATGACATAAGACTAGTTCAATGACTGAGGGGCGGACTTGATGACCGGCCGTATTGGTATCGGTTTTCCACAGTTTCCCTATACCCATGACACATACGTCATGGTGAATACGATACAGAGGGGGAAGTCGGCTGCGGCCGCAGGTGGGGGGGTCTGGGATTGGTGGTAAACAGGGGAGATGAGGAATGGATGACATAAGGAGGGGGGTAGTGGAATAGGAGGTAGAAAGAAGTTGAGGCGGATTGGGGCTTGTTAAAAGAGGAAGACCCTGTACAGCTGGAACAAACCCAATAAAAATATATATTTTATTAAAATATATATTTAAAAAAATATATATATATATATATTTAATTCATATCCAACCACAATATATATATATATATATATATATATATATATATAGTGGTTGAATATAAAGACGCCCATTTTTAGTAAAAGCAAAGGTAGTGGTTTGGTAGCAAATCCATAAAGTGATTTATTTAACATATTATCCACTGGAACACACGACCTTGGCCTATCTTTCGGCCAACAATCAGATTCTACGCAGGAAGCGTCCAGGTTCTTTAGACGCTGTTCAGTAATATAGACATTTTTTTACTCCCTTGTACAAGGTGAAGTGCTAAGCTGTAAGCGCTGGCTGCACCGGCTGGAACAAATGGGAATAGGAGGGAGCGATGTCTGGGAAATATGCCCGGTAGGGTAGAATTGCTCAGTTCACTCCTTCTAAGTACTTCTTAACAAATTGAGCAACATGCAGCTTGGTATTGTCTTGCGGCAAAATCAACTTGTCATTGCGACTTTTCCATTCCAGCTTCTCCGCTTGCAAAGGTCTAGCCAAACACGTCAGTTGCAGTCGGTAACGATCCGCAGAGATGTTTTCTGATAGTTTCAGCTGCTCGTAATACACGACACCCTTTTGGGGGGATTTTCCCTGGTCCTTATCCATACAAAAATCCCCACTTTCAACGTGGATGTGTGTGAACGTGAACGAAACCACTCTGCACATTGTACTCCGTGGATCATGTTGAGCATACATATCCTCTAGCCTAGTCGACTTTTTTATCGGAAACAATACAGCATAACTTCCCACAAATGTGACTTATGTGAATCGAAACTTCCCGTTGTAAAGATAATTAAAATAGATGTCAACATGTCACACAAATGTCATGTATGGCGTTTTAGTGGGACTAGCCCTACAATCGTGTGTATTGCGACCTTTCAATAATTTTTTTTTTTCTTATTGATAACACAAGTAGGCCTTAGAACTATTGTCCCATCTTATCAATGGGTACATAAATACATAGATAGACTTTTACAAGTTTTAACGGATTCACACTTAATACTAATAATAGGTTTCTCTCCAGAAGAAGAGCGGCCATTCACACGATATCTGAGCTTATTATGTAACCTAACTGACAAAATGGAGGTTGCGAAAGATCATCTTTATAGTCTATTTGGAAGTTTTTGTAATAAAATCGTATGGCAGTCTTTATTTTCATACTATAGTTAGAAGTATAGGAATTGGACCTTAAAGATAGTATTTATATTAAAGTTACCTTACAAAGACAAGAGATAGTCAACGCAAAGAAAGGAAACAAAAATGAAGGGAAATGCAACATTTAGAACGAAATCATTCCAGGACTCGACCTTCACATGAAGGTTTCTCTTATTATTACTGCCTCTAAACAAAAACATCTATGGATGAGAATCCATAACCCCTCCGTTTAACCCCTTAGCAGTGTGACGAAAATGAAATTTTTGTGTCAGAAAAAAAATGATCGATTTATCCTATAACCCTATAATATTAGGTGTAGTAAAAAGAAATCCATTATTTTTGCCTTCAACTTCATGCAAAAATAATAGATTTCTTTTTACTACATCTAATATTATATAAATAGTATTACGGTTCTTGAGGTCACTGAAGTACGGTCGTACATACAGGTCCTGAAACGACGGTCGAATTGGATAGGCGGCAGTGGGCCATCTATAGTGTCCAAGGTTTTTTTGTATCGCCGCCAATGTGTGTCGTTGCGACGAGGGGCGGGGAGGGGGGGGGGCTTGTTAAGAGACTAACCTAAACCGATCATAAAATATTTCGGCGTATAGGCGGATGTACGTATAACAGTTGAAAATCGTAACACGTATAAAAAAAATTGGACATGCATAAATTACTGTTATTGACAATTTGATTCAGTGACAATCCAGAACTTTCGGGTTCCGAGTGCGCACCGCAACCATTCAGCTCAACTACTAAGAACAAAATATGAATCACTTTTATCATAGTCGCTTAAGTTTTGTACGCGGTTAATATCCCAGATAGACGGATGTACCTCATATTGGCATCATATGTATATCATCACTGCGGCATAGAAAGTCTCACAGCTGTGTATCCCTTATGAGTGCTCCCGTTGAAGTCATATTTGCATCACATGATGATTCACGATAATACATCCAAATGAAGCAAAGTTGTTCTCACGCGAATCTGCATGCAGTGAATTCATTAAACTAGCAAATTTGGCTCACGAATATCTAACAATAAGTGAGTGCATATGGGGCTCATATGGGTGTCACGGCGTGAAGAAACTGTAGTGCTCATACGGAGCTCATATTAGCGGCATGGCGTGACGGAACTATGCTGTGCTCATACGGAGCTCATATTAGCGGCATGGCGTGACGTAAATATGCTGTACTCATACGGAGCTCATATTAGCGGCATGGCGTGACGTAACTATGCTGTGCTCATATGGAGCTCATATGAGTGTCATAGCGTGAAAAAAAAATCCCAAAATATTGATAAAAAAAATCTGGTAGGATTTTTATTATCCCCATACGCTTTATTGATGTTCCTGCCTATATGATAAATGGATTGAAAACGTATTCTGCCTAGTTAAATTTTGTGCCTACCTACGGTTTAAACCACGTCTTCTAATTCGAGAGCCGAGCGCGCTACCTACCATTCTAACACTTGTGCAAATTTTCTTTGTGTCTTCTTATTTGTATCATTCTGGATTTGGATGCATATCGCCGTCGTATTGCGTTTATGGGATGTATCACTGACGAATATACATATCGCCGTCATATTGCGCTCATCGAATGTATCACTTACAAGGAGAAGGCAGAGCCTGGATGTCGCGAATCGGGTTCTCCTTTCGCGTGGTGAAAGTTGAAGACCTCCGAATTAACGTCGTTTTTTATTGTTGTTCTAATATGCCTTAGTTGCTGAGATATCGCGATTTAAAAATTTGGGAGTTTCGGCTCGCGCGTAGAGTATGTTGAGCGTTGACACTTGAGACAAGAGCCGCCGTAGCTAATACGGTAAGACTGGCACTCTGAAAGTGCACGGTTCACGTCCCCATGCTGTTTTTTTAAATTTATTTTTAATTTTTATTTTATCATCTCTCATAAGACTTTGCATGTGCAGGTAAAGAAGTCAATTCCAAAATATGTATTACTAGTTTAATTCATCTATTATATTAAAATAATTAATCCAATAATGAAGTCACAATTAAATTCTATAACAAATAATTAATCTATTAATCACGTCACAATGAGAAAGCAAAATAATATGGTATAAAAAATAAATAATTAATCTAATTCACACTTGCAAATTTCGCGGCAGGTAATTATTCTGATTCTTCTTCTATCAGATCAGTATGTTTACAAATTGGAGGGTGGAAACCATCGTAAAAGCAAGGGAAGCACAAAGGCTTACGACACCACGAACATAAAATGAACGTAATACCACCGCAACTATATTTAACCTTATAAATTCTATCAGGAAAGCATATTTAAAGATATATATCTTCAAATATGCTTTCCTGTGAATTAGATTAATTATTTATTTTTCATACCATATTATTTTGTTTTCTTATTGTGACGTGATTAATGGATTAATTATTTGTTATTCAATATTATTTTGCTTTGTAATTGTGACTTCATTATTGGATTAATTATTTTAATAT
Source organism: Ophion ellenae (assembly GCA_963210295.1). Taxonomy (NCBI): domain Eukaryota; kingdom Metazoa; phylum Arthropoda; class Insecta; order Hymenoptera; family Ichneumonidae; genus Ophion; species Ophion ellenae. The sequence goes on from OY723386.1 coordinate 31,111,139, forward strand.
AATAGATAAATGAAACTAGTAATACATATTTTCGAATGTTCTTATTTACCTGCACATGGAAAGTCTTACGCGAGATTATAAAATTAAAAAAAAAGCATAGGGACGCGAACCGTGAACTTTCAGAGTGCCGGTCTGTCGTCTTACCGTATTAGCTACGGCCGCTCTTGTCTCAAGTGTCAACGCTCAACGTACTCTAGGCACGAGACGAAACTCCCAAATTTTCAAATCGCGATATCTCAGCAACTAAGGCTTATTACAACAAAAATCAAAAGCGACGTTAATTCGGAGGTCTTCAACTTTCACCACGCGAAAGGAGAACCCGATTTGCGACATCCAGGCTCTGCCTTCTCCTCGTTAGAAATATGCATATCGCCGTCATAGGATGTATCACAGAAACACGCATATCGCCGTCATATTGCGCTCATGGGATGTAGCACTGAGAAATATGCATATCGCCGTCATATTGCGCTCACCGAATGTATCACTGAAAACATGCATATTGCCGTCATGGAATGTATTACTGAGAAACATGCATATCGCCATCATATTGCGCTCCTGGGATGTATGACTGATAAAATATACATATCGCCGTCATATTGCGCTCAACGAATGTATCACTTAGAAACATGCATATCGCCGTCATAGGATGTATCACTGAGAAACACGCATATCGCCGTCATGTTGCGCCCATCGAATGTATCACTGACAAACATGCATATCGCCGTTATATTGGTTGCATGACATGTCTACTACCAGTGCTAACCCAGTGAATTCATCAACACAGTCATTGGATGACTTCCATATGACGTAGAATTTGCAGATATTAATTGTGGACACTTGAGCACAGCGATATGAGTTCAACGTGCTTCAAACGTACGATGCATTTGTAAACGACATATTGAGATGAAAATGCTTTGTACATTCACTATACTAAATGAGTTCACGGCTTTGCATCATGACATGTAGTCAATATGCTGTAAAATTTTCTTCATCAATTGTATGCACGGCGTGATGATCACGACTGTCTATCTGGAATAGGTTTGATTATATTTTTAAGCATGTTCGATCTCGTGTTTGAACTTGCTGAAGCAATCAATCCTGCCAATAATTGAATAACTTGATTGATTTTGCATTTGATGCAGATTCGAGAAATAAAAAAATATTAAAGAAATAGAAAAAGTCGCCAAATTAGAAAATCTAAAACTAGTAGAAGAATTTGGAAAAAATGAAAAAAAAAAAAAAAATCGTGAAAATATGTGTTGAAAAAGAAGACATTAAAAGAAAAAAAAAAGGAAAAAAAAGTAGGGCAATGCAGTTTTCCAAAGTCTGGGACCTTTTATTTTAGAGGAATCGAAATCAAACGTATTGAAAATTAAGTTTAAACATCGTTACCGAGCTCAGAAAAAAAACACTTGAATGTGATCTTTTTTTTTAACTCTATGAATAATGGAAAATATACGATTTTTTTGCCGATTTTAAAATTGATTTCACCGAGAGAATTTTTTTTTATCGCGTCAATAACTCTAAGGATGTTGAAGGGGAGTCTCGGTCTTCCAAGCCTGAATTCGAAATTCGTATAATTATAGGCGTTCGAAATCCAGACAGTGTTTTTGATGGCCTTGAAGTTTGCAGCGGTAGTACGCAACAGTACATTCTTTTCTTCGATTTTTGTTATCACTCAAAATATGTTTGAGTGAAGTTTCGAGAAGGACCCCCTTCCGATCGGGCTGAAAATTTGCACAGACCTTCCTTTTAATATTTTGCGAGATCCCCTAAAAGGATTTTTGGCGACGCGCTATGTTTTCGAGATTTCGATTTTTATAAGTTATTTTTTTACCGCGCTGCTACTACATCTATAGCTGACGGGCTCGGCTCTGGCTATACCTATATACGTTACTGCGCTCTCCGCTTTGTGTGGATGTTCGTCAAGTTCGGGCGATAGAAACCTTCCTTCTATTGCTACTGCGGCTGGTTACCAAAAATTATAAGGAGTTACCATGCAAAAAAAAAAAATTTAAACCATGCACAACTCAAACAAATGAAGAAAAAAACCATACACAATCCAACAAAATTCAAAACTATTAAAAAACAAATGAAATTAGAAACTAGAAGAAAAAAATAAATATCCCAAAAAGATTTAAAGTTAATAAGTGAACCATAGAAATCTATTACATTTTCAGAAAAATAAGTGTAAAAAACACAAAAATGAACCTACGATGCTCAGCGTCTATCTCAAAATTCCACGCACATACGGTTCCTTGTGTACATCCGCGGTGTGTCGCGCCCGCACTAGCACTTCACGCACCCCACGATTCAACGTGCACATCTGAGGTGCCTCGCGCTCACACCAGTGTTCCACACCATTCCACACGCACATCCGAGCGCCCACACTAGTGTTTTAGGCACCTCACACTAGTGTTTCAGGCACCCCACCATTCCCCACGCACATCCGAGGTGCCCTGCGGCCGCGCCAGTGTTTTACGCACCCCACCGTTCCACACCACATCCGCGGTGCCCTGCGCGCACACCAGTGTTCCACGCAACCCACCATTCGCACAAAACGGCGAGCGCGATAGCATATATAGGTATAGCTTGAACTGAGCTTGTTAGCTATAGATGTAGGAGCGCAGTGAACAAAAACTTTAAAAAATCGATATTTCAAAGACTATGGTGCGTCGCCAAAAATCCTCCTATGGGATGAAAAAAAAATATTTGTGCAAAATTTCAGCCCGACCGGGGGAGGTGGGGCTTTTAGAACTGTGCCCCAAAACGGATAGTTCAAGCTGATTACTTTAAAAAGTGAACTTTCGTTGCACCCCAAAGATGTAAATTTCTTCATTGTCCGTTTTGCTGGTCGCGAATAAAATAAAAAAATCGCCGAACCTTCCTCCGTGAATCAATTTCAATGTTTGATGCTGGATTTCGATAAAGTTGTGTAAGCAGAATAAAATGTTCAGTAAGCAACGTGCACGTTTTGCATACGCACGCTTTTTTTAAAGTCAATTCTTTTTATCGAAGATATTCATCGTCGAATAAGAGTATCATAAATTCAGCGAAAGTCGCAATGTAATGAATTTATTAAAAAATTAACCTGTCCAAATTTTTGGGCAGTTTTAAATGGATTTTTTTTCCCCTCAGTATGTAAATACGAAAATGCCTCAACTTTTTTTTTCTTAATGTTTAGTCCGCGGTCTACGATCTCAAGAGGTCCAAACAAATATTTTGTATAATATCAAAAATGGAGAATTGAAATTATGAAGAAACAATTTTGCATTCTCACGATGCAAACCATCATATCAGCACCATGAAAATGGGAAATTGTATAAAACCCCTTGAGTGATTCCAGTCGAATTCGATCGCGAGCGTTCTCAACGCAACTCACGTGTTTGAATAATGGAAAGAAGTTTTCCCGCAACACATGCTAAAATAGAGGGAGAGTTCGTAGTTGGATGTGTTGAACTTTTAATTCAGTCTGGACTTCGATTGGTGTTACTCAAAAAGAAAACTGTTTATGTGTGGGAACACGATGACGATCGAGAAATTTTGCACCTCCATTTCCAGCCGACTATAAACAGGCAGTGCTTCAAGCTTCGTGTTGTTCAGTAATCACGTTGAATTTTAAATGTGAAAATTTTAGACGATCACGCTGATCTGCTATAAATATCTACTCAAGTGGGTGAATTAACTTAAACAAATGATTTCTTGTGCAATGGTAATGACGCCATGTGTTGAAGAATTTCAATTATCGCAAACTAAATTGGCACGATAGATTGGATTGGTGTGACTGAAAACCCAGCAAACCTCAACTTCCTGAGGCCCAGAATGGGGAATGCTAGATCGAAGACACTGATCAGGCAGGTTTCAAGATACGGCCCGGACTACTGTACAAGTGCCCGCCTGATGTGTGCCGGATATCCACTGGATCAGTGAATCCGGAGTACGGGTGTTCAAGCCAAAATCAGGCAATCTTGCGAGGGCCATGTTAGGGCGCCGTTACAGATTGCCTGTCTTGGCCCTGAATTTGCCTTACTCACATCAGGCTGATATGTGGCATGCACAGATCCGGTGGATATCCGGCGGAGGCCAAGCATATACTTCAAAGAGCGTGCCTGATCTGCGCCGTATGTCTGCCGGATCAGTAGTTCCCAGATACCGATGTAAGAAGGCAGCATTCATCAGGTCCACATCAGGTGACCCGTAACGCGACCCTCACATGGCTCTGTAAAGCTTACCTGCCCAAGGCCTGATCGATTTGCCTTCTCCCATCCGTGTTCCGGGGTTGGCTAATCCGGTAGACATTCGGCGCAAATCAGACATACACTTCAAAGTGCATGCCGAATCTGCGCCGGATGTCTACCGGATCAACCAACCCCCGAGCACAGATATGCGTCTATACCTAACCTTATTCGGGGTCATCAAAATAAACAACTGAGTTACTGCGTGCATAATTTCGGCGAAATTCTAATAAAAAACGAAGAGAAATGAACGAAAAAGAGTCCCGCAAAAAATACTTGAGACGCCTTCGCATACGAAAATGGCGTGCCATGGGCAAGGAAAAAAAACCGCTAAAAGAAGCGGGTGGATGTCCGCCGAACCAGTGGAATCTTAGTAGGGCTGCGAGAAGGCACCCTGAACAGGCCGAAGTGCGGCACGCCTGACCCTTGCCGCATGTCGACCGGATGAGTGGAACCGTAGTTGGCAAATTAAGATACAAAGAACTAATGAAAATAAATTTGAAGTTTGCATCGTGGGAATGCAACGCTTTTTTCTTCACTTTTTATTAGTTTATTTTTATCATCATCAAAAGGTAATCAATCAAATCAATAAAATTAAGTTTTATTGGCACAACATAAATTTTTTTTGCCAAAATATCTCTAGAAACCTTTTTTTTGCAAATTGCGGTCGTAACACTAATGAGAATATGTAAAAAAACGTGTGAGTTATTTTGACAGCCTAAATAGGCAAACAAATACGGCAAGAAAATAAATAATTATTGTTGCATTGCAACGATGCAAACTTCAAGGTCATGAATAAAATTATTGACATACTTTACAATAGAATTAGAATGATACAAATAGGCAAAGAAAAAAATAAAGTTTACACAAGTGTTAGAATGACTAAATAGGTAGCGCGCTCAGGTCTAGAATTAGAAGACGTAGGTTCAATCTGGAGGGTAGGTAAAAACTTCAACGAGGCAGGATACGTTTTAATTAAATTATCATATAGGCAGAAACATGAAGAATATGGAAACAAAAAATACTTCCAGCATTTTTTTATTCATAATTTTTGGATTTTTAAATATTTCAGGCATACTTACGGCAACCGGATCGGGGCCTAAAAAGATATACTGATCAGTTACGTAACCGGCATTTGCGTCATGCCTGGATGTAAAGACGCAGTAACGACGGTAGTAAACTAAAAAGTGGTATGTCTCGAAGTAAGCGTCATTTTCGTTAAACAGATTCAACGTGAGTTTATTTTAAGAACAAATTACTTTTAAAAAACCTAAAAAGATTGTAAACTTTTTTTTCAATGGAAAGAACAATTCTGCGTTTATGTTTTCAGCTACATCCTTATGTGAAAACAACATTGTATAAACTTCATAGCTACTAACAACAGTTTCTCACAGCGAAATCTCGAGCGTCAGCTCGCCCTAATCTCATTTCCTCGTAATCTTCGACAGCAATTTCTTTGTCTCTGTCCGTTTGGTCATGGTTGCCACGGGCTTTGCCACGCTCGTGGCATCTCCTCTACCTTTATCGTGCCCTCCTCATTCGCACTTCTTTCAATGAGAACTCGACCACTCAGTTCATTTCTAATTCTCAACTAGTACAGCCCTCCGTGATCATACTTCTAGGAAGTTCCGCGCCGGTCACACGAAGTCCAAATGACCCCAGTTGCTTCCAAATGTTCGCTGTACGGACACTATCGATTCAATTGGGTTAAATATATTCTGGATCATCTCTTCTACATTCCACATTATGGGCAATTCGCATTAACGTGAGACATCAAATAATAAAGTGTTTAAAAAACACTTGAACGCGAAAATTCCTAAAAAATCAACGTTTCAAAAAATAAACGTTTTAAAAAATAAACATGATTATTTCATGTTTTAATACTTTTTTTTGGTAAAATGTATGGTTAATGTTCTTGAGATATGGTACTTTTAGATAAAAAAAATAGTCCCAATGTGGGCGAGTTCCAAAAAGGTATTTATTCTGAAATCTCTGAAGAGCCAGCTCACGAAAAATATTTCCCGAGCGGCTATCACCGACAAACTGGCGCTGCAATTGAAAGACTTAACAGTTTTTAAAACTTATCTTGAAAACTTACCAGTTCTCTTTATACGTAGCTCCTACGTACAGAGACAACTTCGAAGCTTCGGTGGAGAGGTGACTCAACCCCATCGGACGCCAAGAACGTATCATTATTCAGCCATACATTTATAGGTTTGATTACTAGGGGTGTGCGGGACCTATGTGAAGTTGGCAACCGACTTTAACGAATGTATTTATTTTTGTGCATTCGTCTGTACTCGGTTTGTACCCGATTGTACCAGCTTTAATTTCGTTTGTACCTTAAGGGGAAAAAAGTACGAGGGTACGGAAAAATGGACCGCAACCCATTACGAGCTAAATCATTTTAATAAACGCGATTGCAACGAGAATCGTTTGTACACGTTTGTACCATTGACATTTTTTTTTTCAAATTGTATTCGGGCGTCATTGACGTTCGAACTCACGAGTATATCGTTTGTACCACCGAGCAATCGTTTGTACCCGTTCGTACTGACGATTATATCGTTTGTACCACCGTGCAATTGTTTGTACCCGTTCGAACCAACGAGTAAATCGTTCCGGGTTTTAATCGTTTGTACCGGTTCATACCAATGAGTAAATCGTTTGTACCCGTTCGTACTGAACGTCTTTACCGCCGATTAATCGTTTGTACCCGTTCGTATCGACAAGTACATAGTTTGTACCACCGAGTAATCGTTTGTACCCTTCCGTACTAACGCGTAAATCGTGTGTACAGGCGATTAATCGTTTCTACCGGCGAGCAATCGTTTGTACCCGTTGGTATCGACAAGTAAATTGTTTTTTCCACGGAGGAATCGTTTGTACCCGTTCGTACCAACGAGTAAATCGTTTGCTCCGGCGATGCATCGTTTGTACCCGTTCGTACTGATCAGTATATCGGTTGAATCACCGAGCAATCGTTTGTACCCGTTCGTACCACCGAGCAATCATTTGTACCCGTTTGTACTGACGATTATGTCGTTTGTACCACCGTGCAGTCGTTTGTACCCGTTCGTGCCACCGAGCAATCGTTTGTACCTGTTCGTACCAACGAGTAAATCATTTGTACCGGGGTTTAATCGTTTGTACCTGTTCGTACCAATGAGTAAATCATTTGTACCGGGGTTTAATCGTTTGTACCTGTTCGCACCAATGAGTAAATCATTTGTACCGGGGTTTAATCGTTTGTACCGGTTCATACCAATGAGTAAATCGTTTGTACCGACGAGCAATCGTTTGTACCCGTTCGTACTAAAGCGTAAATCTTTGTACCGCCGATTAATCGTTTATTCCCGCCCACGGGACCCCAAGCACCTGACGTGGTTAAAGTAGTAGGCCGCACACTCGGAAAATTCCGAAAAAAATCGATTCAAAGTTTCTTAGGCGCCTTATAAGTTTAAAATGTCAGGCACTTGTCGAGCCGCCGTCGCGAGTTCCACTCCTCCTTCGGATCTTATTTTTTTTTCTTTTTTTTTGTTATCCCAACAATTATTCAAAACGTTTCTCATTCCTACATTCTTTTTTAAAATTTATTTACATTATTTTTTAAAAATTATTTTCTTTTTTTTCTAATAAAACAATTCATAACGGTGGGTTTTTTATTTTTCATTGTAAAGTATATGAGGAGGAACATTGGGTTTTTAATGAGAATAACAAAGTCGATTAGGAAAAATTCAATTTTTATTCATATAATAATTATATATAAAAACCGCAGTGGTAATTACCGTAGAAACAAACTAGGCAATAATTTTTGCAACATCTTGCGCAACATATAAAAGCGGATTTTTCACAACCGCAGGAAGTTTGCAATACATCCGTACAAAAACATGTCCCATTAACATTCATGAAAATGTTTCTAGTAAATTGCAGCGAATTGTTAGAGCAGAATCGTGAAATTAATTCCCGGGAAGATTGTATAAAAATCCATTCAATAATTCACCATCAATTATCGTCACCAATATTCCAAGACATAATTCAATACGCCTGGTTTGCATCAAAATGATCAGGTACTAGAAACATTTTCGTGAATGTTAATGGGACATGTTTTTGTACGGATGTATTGCAAACTCCCTGCGATTGTAAAAAATCCGCTTTTATATGTTGCGCCAGATTTCGCAAAATTATTGCTTTGTTTGTTTCTACGATAATTAGGACTGCGGTTTTTGTATACAATTATTATATGAACAAAAATTGAATTTTTCCTAATCGAATTTGTTATTCTCATTAAAAACTCAATGTTCTTCCTCATATACTTTACAATGAAAAATGAAATAAAACCCACCGTTATGAATTGTTTTATTAGAAAAAAAAGAAAACTTATTTTAAAAAATTTAAATAATGTTTCAAAAATAAAGATAATTAAAGAAATAATGTAAATAATTTTTTTTAAATAATGTAGGGATAAGAAACGTTTTGAATCATTGTTGGGATAACGAAAAAAAAATAAGATCCGAAGGAGGAATCGAACTCGAGACCTCTGGCGCAAAAGACCGAGCCCTAACCATGTAGACTAGACGGCGGCTCGACAAGTGCCTGACATTTTAAACTCATAAGGCGCCTAAGAAACTTCGAATCGATTTTTTTTCGGAATTTTCCGAGTAGTGCGTCCTACTACTTTAACCACGTGAGATGCTTGGGGTCCTCTTTCATCGCAAAAAAATTCGGCCAAATCCCCGACCCCACGGTCGTGCCGTCTCCCTGTAAAGCGTAAATCGTTTGTACCCGTTCGTATCGACAAGTATACAGTTTGTACCACCGAGGAATCGTTTGTACCCGTTCGCATTATCGCGTAACTCGTTTGTACAGGCGATTAATCGCTTGTACCCGTTCGTACTGACCAGTATATGGGTTGAACCACCGAGCAGTCGTTTGTACCCGTTCGTACCGACCCCGTACACCGAGTAATCGTTTGTACCCGTCCGTACTAACGCGTATATAGTTTGTACCGGCGAGTAATCGTTTGCGACCATTCCTATCGTCGAGCATATCGTTTGCACTGGCGATTAATCGTTTGTACCCTTTCGCACTGGCGAGTATATCGTTTGTACCGGCTGTTAATAGTTTGTCCCCGTTCGTATAGACAAGTATATCGTTTGTACCGCCGAGTCATCGTTTGTACCCGTTCATCCTGACGGGCATATCGTTTTACCACTGAGCAAGCGTGTGTACTCGTTCGTACCACCGTGCAATTGTTTGCACCCGTTCGTATCGAGGAGTATATTGTTTGTATCACCGAGCGATCGTTTGTACTGCTGAGTCAACGTTTGTACTCGTCCTACGTACGAGTATATTCTTTGTCCCTGTTTGTGGCTGATTTTTTGTCTCATTTACACCCTCTATTATCGTCTCCTTAAAGGCGCGAACTAAATTTAACTTCTTGCCGTCAATGACGCCCGATTGCAAAGAAAAAAAAATCGGATTTTTTTTCCTATTTCTGAAAAAAACTTCAACGCTACAAACGGGTACAAAAGATTCTCGTTGCAATCGCGTTTATTAAAATGATTGAGCTCTCAATGGGTTGTGGCCCATTTTTCCATACCCTCATAATTATTTCCCTCTGAAGGTACAAACGGAATTAAAGGTGGTACAATCGGGTACAAACCGAGCCCACACGAATAAAAAAAGAAAAATTACTTTCGGTAAAGTCGGTTGCCAACTTCACATGGGCGTGTGCGAATACTCGATTCACTCGGATACCCGATGTTCGAGTCAGGTCGGGTACCCTATGGGTTTCGTTTTTGCATTACTCGCCACTATCAGGGAACCGAATATGGTCATCGGGTACTCGTAAACATCGAGTACTCCTGAACTTCGAGTACTCTTAAACTTCGGGTATTTGTAAACTTCGAGTATTCGTAAACGACTCGGAATTCCGTATCTATTATTTATATTTATATTTATTATTTATCTAGGTGTATCGATCGAATAATGGGAGAAAACGAAAACTCCTGGTGAAAAATTAACTGCCAACAGTACCCAGGCATTTCTAAAGTTGCCGGAATTTATTTGTCCGTGCCAGCTACTCAAGTGAGCAGCGAACAAACTTTTTCTTCCGCCGGAAACATCGTCACACCTACACGCGCCAGACACATAACGGAACACGTCGAGGAGCTCTGCTTCTTACATTATAATTTTTAAATAAAGATAAACTATCGGAAAAACTTTTCATTACAAGAATACGAAAAACTTTTTTGTACACTTAATACTTATATTAAATATTAAAATATTAAATAAATATGAATATGGATATTAAAATTATTAAATCATTGTTTTTTTTATTTCTTATGATCCTATATGATAACCTATTGGCGAAGGGTAGAGAACGTAGAGCTAGAATCTGTTTCGTTCGTTTTAGGACGTTTTCGTGGCGCTATCTACTATGAAACGAAATTTGAAATTTTGTTCCGGCAACACGGCTTATCGAGTATCCGACGTGAGACGTGTAAACCGCTAGGCGACGGTTACCTGAGTATACTCGAGTATCGTCGGGTACTCAATGAAGTACGAGGATTCCAGTCTGGTCGCGAGTACTCGAAAAACTCGGGTATTCGATAAAGTTTGAGTATCCCCGTCCGATCACGGGTACTCGAAAAATGCGAGTACTCGACCCGAATCATAGTCTAATTACCCGACCCGACCCGACCCAACCAATTCTGCTATCCGCAAACCTCTATTAATTACCTTCTTCGTTTTTCTTCATTACGTGCTCGAGTATTACAAATTACTGTACAATATTTATCATAATATTTCGAATATATGTTAACATTACACAATACATTTTTAAATACCTGTCGTTATGCATAAAATGGATTGTAAAACGAAAATGAATATTTTGTCCGGTCAATCGTGAAATAAATATTTTCGGCTTATCTATTAGAGCGCTGGTCATACCTAACGACTCGATTATGGCAAGGGAAAATGGAAAAATTAAATGAAGGCGACGACTGAAGTCAAAAAACGTATTTTTATGGTGCATTAAGAGGTTTTAATTTATGGTGCATTAAGGGATAAGGCCACGGTAGAATTTTCAAAAAATCGATTTTTTTCTCGCTAAGACGGTGCTTTATCATCATAAGAATAAGTTACTATTCGATTTATAGCAAGACGTTTTTTTTTACCGACTTTGAGCGTATAACGTGAGCCCACCTCTGGCACGGCCAGAGGCATATGTGAAACTGTAAACGCGTTTTTCTCGAAACAGCTTTTTTCCAATTGGCATGACAAATAACTTCAACAATTTTCACTCGATTTACTTCAAATTTAAAAGTTATGTTCCTAATTGCATTTTGCAGAGAAGTCCGTACGGAATTTCTGATTACTCGAAAACTTTTCATTTTATGAGCAGTTTTATACGAAATTTTTCACTGAAAATTGAAGTTCAATTCAAATTCAAGTTCAAATACCTACAACTTTTGAATAAGACAATATTTATTTAATTCCGTACGTATTTCTCCAAGCATTCTAATGTAGATTGACGAGAATTTTTGTTTTTTGTTCTAGGTAAAAAATTGTGGATGCTAAATGTCACGCCGTGGAGCGCTTAAAAAAAGATAAAAGAAAATATTAGTAGTCGGTAATTTTGTATACCGAGGATAAAAAATTCTAACAGCTTGATATTCATACTAAATAGATGTGTAATTAATTTTAAGAGTGAATCACTGTTTCATACAAAAAAAAAAATTGTTAAATTCGCAGATGATTTTATACCTGTTACTCCGGCCCCTTAACTGCCAAAAAATCAATCAGTGTTACAACATTGTTTCGAAGATTTTCAATGTTCACGTCGAACCTTTATCTACTTAATAATACACATGATACCTCTTAAACACTAGTTATTTGCTAAGGCTATAGGGACTAACATAATGTCGAGATAAACAATTTTAAAACTTAGCAAACTGTATTATAGTATTAGGAACGTCGTGTAAAAAAATTGAGTGATTTTTCTACTACGTTCTTCAATATTACTCGAAAAATAGGTGAATTTTGAACTCGAACGGTATATCTCGGACATTAACGAAACTTGCAGATAAAATCAATATCATTTCCCGGCTTAGAAATATTTTTCAACAATATTACGTGTTGGAAATCGTCCAACAATAGTTTATTTTTACATTAAATTTTATTCGTAAGAGTGTAAATTTTTTACATTCGTAAGAATGTAAATTTTTTACATTCTGCCGAAACGTCATTGTTTTTTCGTTACCACTCTCGCGTGCACGGGACGGTCCCGAAACTCCTTAACAATATTGCCAATTGAATCGACTACGATGCGTTACGTTGTAGCTTATTATTTTCAGAAGTTCATTGCCATCACATGACATTCCATTGATCTGCATTCTATCGTTGACCGTTGCTTCCACATTTCACTAAAATGTGGCTAGTGTATCGATGACTTTATATGTCAACAGAAGCACTGGATACCATGACGGATTCCAGTGACTTGGATCGCCAAATAGAACAGCTCAAAAAATGTGAGATCATCAAGGAAGCAGAGGTTAAGGCGTTGTGTGCTAAAGCTCGGGAAATCCTCATCGAAGAAAGTAACGTACAGCGTATAGATTCGCCAGTTACCGTGAGTGCATTTTTCAACAATTAATACTAGCTTTGTATTGGAACTTTGGATGTAAGTTAATTCCATTGAGCTGAATCAACAAATTCGTTTTGTCGTTAATATTTTGGGCCGTAAAAATAATATCCGTGGAGACAAATTATGAAAACCCGAAAACTACATACAACCTCTGATTGTTGGTAAATTTTTGTTTGTTTATTTGTTCGTGCTCGTTCGTTGTTGCCATTTTATTATGTAATATGAACGCTATTTTGACTGGTTTGTATGCTTGTTTATTGTAATTGTAATTAACTACAAAGCGAAATGCTGGATGGCCTAAATCATATTCCACGCTCCAAGCTGTATCTCCGTGAAAGATTAATCGATTTAGTCGTTCTCGAGTTGTAGAAGCGTAAACGTACAGACAGACACAATTATTGTTGTCAAAAAACGATTTTTCCACTCGTTTCAATTAACGGCAACGATCTCTACGGAAATTAGGTGGAAAAAAACATAAACAAAGCAACCCTTACAGTTTTATTATAAGTATGGATATAGATAGATAGATATACCTTCATGAGCGACAGAGCAGTATCAGTAGAAAGAGTCATATGTGAAATCGAACCTATAGATTTTCTATACTTTATGGGCTTTATGGGCTTTCTAACGCCATATCTTGAACAACTTTTGATGCATCGAATTTCCCACATGCCTCAATTTCTTCGCTTCGAAATAGAAAGAATTCGATGCGGTGAATTTTAGCTTACTCCCTTTTTAAAGGCCCAACATTTTGGGAATTTTTGCCGGGCTTAGAGAGGCGGGTTAACAAAAAACGGTCTTAATATTTCTATCACGTGGCGTGATATTTCTTTCTTGAGGCATAGAATCAAAACTCATAATAAAAAATGGGAATTCATATATGAAATAAAATCTCACTCTTATCACGTCACTATTTCCGGTTCCGGAAAACGTTCATCCGGAAAACGTTCAACGATCTCCGACGTAGGGAGATCGCGACTTAAATTTTTCTACATTCAGGCCCAGGTACCCTAAAAAGCTTCTAAAAATTTAGACGAGTTTCGAGTGCTTGAAAGTTCCCTTACTTGTTATTTATCGCTTTAGAGTGCCGTTTTAGACAACAACCGTGAAATTTCGGGTACCGCTCAAGTGGTTGGAATGTTCTGTTCTGCCTTTATTAAAGAACCGTAAAAAATCGGAACTTTTACATTGCTTCCCCATTACTTTATTAAAAAATCACCGAATCAAGAGACAATACATTTATTACTCGAGTAATGGATAATGCCCATATACTGTAGTACGCATTACCATGGTAATGGGGAGTGTCTGTATGTCGCAATAGCCATCAGTATAGAAGTTGGCAATGCATCTATGTTCTATTATTTATTACCAATGTGCAAAACACGTAATAACATTTCAGTGGCATTGCCCGTTAACGAGGTATGGTGCTTGAGGGGGCATTCTACATTCTCGGGATGAAATAATCGATGTTTTTATCTTATTAGATATACTTATTAGTTGTATAGCATATACTTCCTAGAATACGCGTCTAAAGTTTTTGCGGGAAATTCCTTAATATTTTCAAAGTTATGGTAAGTACTTTTTATGTAGAAGAATAAAAGTACAGTAAGTACTTTTTATATACAAAAGATCGATCCGAAAAACCGTAAACGGGTTTTTCACAAAACCACTTTTTTAGGTGGCGGAAATGATTTAAAAAAAATATATTCGATTAATCGGTCTGACGGTGTAACATATTATTCTACATATCTGTGTCTATTGAATGAACTACAGGCGTGCCAATCAATAAATACTTTCCGGTTTTTTTTTTATGATAAGAAGCCGCATAAATCGTTGTTTTTCTATTTTTATTTCTGAAAGTTCGCTATTTTCAATTTTTTTACGCAACCTCTTCCCCCGTGACTCTGCCATAGGGTTATAAAGAAATTAAGGTTTCCCTTGTATTTACTTCACGGATTATTCTGACGAACGCAACCCCGTTCGCCAGCAGGCATGCAGTTTTTGGAGGCGTTCCAGCAACCGAGGAAAAATCGTACAAACTCGAAAAAACATTATCAAGTTTTTTTGGTATTATTCAAGTACACTACTACACAGTTTCATATTGCTGCGTTAACATTTTTCCGCAAAAAAACTCATGAGAAAGTAGGACATCCCCTCATCATAAAGGATCGTCGAAACTGCACATCAACCGTGCGTTTACCACTGCCGGTCTTCATCTACTTGATTATTAGAACGGCGTACTAACGGTTGTTACTATCCGATACGGTATACGTTAATTCTTTTTTTCCAGGTATGTGGTGATATTCACGGTCAATTTTATGACCTGAAAGAACTATTCAAAGTGGGAGGAGACGTACCTGAAACAAATTACCTATTTATGGGTGATTTTGTTGATAGAGGATTTTACAGTGTCGAAACATTTCTTCTACTTTTGGCATTGAAGGTAATCGAGTGTTTATAACATGCAGATACGCAAGTTTTAATTCGTATCAGGCCTAGAATACTCGACACATTATTTACTGTTACAGGTTCGCTACCCTGACCGGATTACTTTGATACGTGGCAATCACGAGTCTAGACAAATAACACAAGTTTATGGGTTCTACGACGAATGTCTCCGCAAATACGGCAGCATCACGGTTTGGCGATATTGCACTGAAATTTTCGACTACTTATCCCTGTCTGCTATTATCGACGGCAAAATATTCTGCGTACACGGTGGACTGTCGCCCAGTATTCAGACCCTCGATCAGATACGGACGATCGACAGAAAACAAGAAGTAAGTATGAAGATACTCGATAACCCAAAAGACTTTGATCTTCGTCCAGCGAAAGTTTCGCTAACAGGAAGTGGTAAAATATAGGTAGAGATCGTCGTCCTGTGTATCAAACTCTTGATTGTTGCTAGTCTTAAGGTTGACGTACAGAAGGCCAAAGTCCATAGGGGAAGCGGTAAAAAAGCGCCCGCAAGAGTGTAAAAAGTTCAAGTACAAAACTTCAGCACCAGTGTCGCTTTTTAACAAGTGACCGACCAATATAGTAATAGCCAGACCACAATGTGCCCGTGACCGCAACACTCCAATTAAGGCCATTTATCACACGCTCCGACCGCTTCGAAACTTTGACCAAACAATACAATCAATTGCGATGAAAATTATCGTGTACATGCGATATTGTTGCAAAAAGAGCCTGACGGTCGAAATTTTGCCAAATTTTTAAAAGAAAAAATGTACAGATTGTGGTTACCATAGGATGAATTGTGAATTATAAAGTGACGCGACGAATTCATGCACATTTTGAGACCGTTAGGCTCTCGAAATTGAAAAATACTCATTTTCAGGCTTGCTTCCACGCATTTTAAGAAAAGATCACGGGGAAATTGGTATTTAGAGTTTATGACATAAAACTACCAAAATCGTACTAACGAAGCTCAAAATATTATCGACAATTCTGAAAATCTAGAACATCAGTTTTCCCACTGGCGGCGATTCCATATGGCGAACGTGCACACACACGCATCCATACACGGACTCGCAGCAATCGTCGCCTATTGGGCCTCGACTCTTTGCTGCAGTGTAAGTAGCAAACGGTTGCCAACCGCGACATCTGGCGGTAGTGTACAGTAGCTGGCAGTAAAAAAATCCGAGTTCTGCAAAACGGTCGTGACCGCGTCAAATTTCGCAGCGTGTGATAAATAGTCTTGAGGACATGGATCACACGTCCGTTCAATAAAATCCTACGTTAATAAAAATCTTCAACATTTTTTCTAAATGGATCACATTTCGGGAAAACTAAGAGAAAAGCGTTGTTCGTCGTTCAACACAGCGAAAAGCGTTTCTTTTTTTCCGAAATATCAGCCGTCTCGAAGAACACTGGGAATCTGCAAATCAGCTATCTCTCTCCCAGTTATGTCGCGCGGTCGGTGTGACGCATGGCCTTAATCGGAAAGAAGTAAAAATTGACAAAAAGGAATAAAAGGACTTTTTATCTATAAACATAATTCTAAAAACGTTTTTCGTAATATCATTGCTGTAATACCGGAAACGGGGGACGAAAATCATAAGTATTGGAAAAAAAAACAAAGAAAAACATTCACGGACGTACACAATTAGTATTGAGATTTGTACTTTTTTTTAGTTAAAATCATTTTGTGTTATACATATGCCAATAATGAAAGACACTGGACATTTTTTACAGAGTTACATGATATATACATGGCTTGAAGTTTCGTCAACAACATATGGATAATTTTTCATTTGTATGTACTCTTTATACTTTACATTACATGCGCATTTATATTGTATGCTTTCGATTGATATCAAAATAAATTAAGAATATGTTCTCGTCAAAATAACGTACGCATATATACATAACGTGTTGGGCGAGATCGGCACCAGCGCCGCTTGAGTGGAACAATTGTTTTTTTTTTTTACAATTTCCCAGATACAGAGTTCTATATTTTTGTACCCTTACTTCGATAGAGTCTAAATTCCGATTGCTCTTACATTTAATAGAACCGCCTACGCAGACACACTAACACTATAATGAGCTATCGTATAGTCATCATGCTCGTATTTATTTTTATACGAGACTATGCGGCTGGGATTCGTAGCCGCGACTTCCTAATGTTCTGATTTAGAGGCAAGCATGCTAACCACTAGAACGGCACACTGCTTCTACCATTTGTAATATTAGTATTTCTTAATTGTACGATGTGATAGTATTAATTCACCTTGCAACTTGACGCAAGCATGACGCATCTTATGAAACAGCTATCATGGAAATATCGCCAGCATGTTCTAAAGTTAAAATGTGATAAACACCCTGAGAACATATGTATATCTCTCTATCGCATTCATATTTCTGGTGTACAGGGCGCCGATTACGGTTCTCGCGTGAATACTTCACGCTTCGCAATTTCATCACCAGTGAATTTTGTCACTCTATTATAGATCGGTTGGGTGCAAATGTGGGATCACTAGAAACTTCCGGGTTGTGATCTCACATTTTCGCCTTTTATTCACCTCTTTCTATCTGTGTAGATTCACGTTTCAAGTCAATTTTGTTTACGATTTTATTAACAATAACTCTGGAGTGATATTTCACACAAAGGTTTCTACGGTTCCTATCTTCAAAACCTTCAAGATAGGATTTTCGATCTACCTTAATATGCCACAGCCTGCAATTTTTAACTTTACAAAGCTGAGACCTTGAATTTGGCATATAACTCGAGTTTGATGATCCGGAGATGGTTCAATTATCGAAGTTCATTTTTTACTCGCAATGCGGAATAAAACAGGACCGTAAAATTGTTTCAATTCGCACAAAATAATTTAAAAAATAACGTAAACAGTTGTCATGTCAATTTTTATTTGAAGGCTTTAATATTTTATTTTATTATTGACTATAAACACTTTATGAAACTCATCAATTTTTTTTATCGATTGTAGAATTCTTGTAAAACTGCGTGATCATTGCACACGTCTGTGATTAGAATTTTCCGACAGCTGCCAACGTCTCCTCTAAAGTTGCTGATGCTTGGTCACTGATGTATCTTATAATTTTCGTCTGCCGCATTCTATGTTTCCGTTTGAATATTTTTAACCATGGATTAGATGCTCTGAAGATTATTAGATTAGAATTGATTTGCATATTGCAGAGCCATCTGTTGCCCATTTCTCGTTTACATCTAGAAAGTTACACGCTATATGTATCATTAAATTATATTCCTCCCTTTCATTTTTTTTTATAAATAATGATGATGCCGAATGCTCGACATTACTTACGAGCCGATAATCCTTCCGAGCTCCTCAAAGTCGAAAATAAATTAAGGTTATGTTCCCGTCAAAATAACGTACGCATATATACATAAGATGTCGGGCGAGATCGGCACCAGCGCCGCTTGAGTGGAATACTTGATTTTTTTTTACAATTTCCCAGACGCTTTAAAGTACAGAGTTCTAGATTTTTGTACTCTTACTTCCATAGAGTCTAGATTCCGATTGCTCGTACATTTAATAGAACCGTCTACGCAGACACACTAACACTGTAATGAGCCAAAGTTGAGAATGAATGTAATGAAACTGGCCGAAGGTTCGAATGGAGTCTATAAACTCTCGAGAAAATGGAAAGACGGGTTGAGAAGGTGTTTTGGGAAGTTTTGATCGTTTTGGGAAGCTCGAAAAGATTATCTGCTCGTAAGTAATGTCGAGCATTCGGCATCGTCATTATTTAGAAATAAATGAAAGCGAGGAATATAATTTGACGATACATATAGTGTATAACTTTCTAGATGTAAACGAGAAATGGGCAACAGATGGATCTGCAAAATGCAAATCAATTCTAATCTATTAATCTTCAGAGCATCAGATCCATGGCTGAAAAGATTCAAACGGAAACATAGAATGCGCAGACGAAAATCATAAGATACGTCAGTGAAAAAGCATCAGCAACTTCAGAGGAAACGTTGGCAGCCGTCGGAAAATTTTAGTCACAGACGCGTGCAATGATCCCGCAGTTTGACAGGAATTCTACAATCAATAAAAAAATGATGAGTTTCTTAACATTTTTATAGTCAATAAAAAATAAAATATTAATCCCCTCAAATAAAAATTAACATGACAATGTTTACGTTATTTTTAAATAATTTTGTGCGAATTGAAACAATTTCACGGTCCTGTTTTATGCCGCATTGCGAGTAAAAAATGAACTTCGATAATTGAACCATCTCCGGATCATCAAACTCGAGTTAAATGCCAAATTTCAAGGTCTCAGCTCTGTAAAGTTAAAAATGGCAGGCCTGTGACATATTAAGGTAGATCGAAAAATCCTATCTTGAAGGTTTTGAAGATAGGAACTGTAGAAACCTTTTTGTGAAATATCACTCAAGAGTTATTGTTAATAAAATCCTAAACAAAATTGACGTGAAACGTGAATATACGCAGATAGAAAGAGGTGAATAAGAGGCGAAAAGGTGAGATCACGAGCCGGAAGTTTCTAGCGATCGCACATTTGCACCCGACAGATCCACAATAGAGTGACAAAATTCACTCGTGATGAAATTGCGACGCGTGAAAGTATTCACTCGAGAACCGTAATAGGCGCCCTGTATATCAGAAATATGAATGGGATAGAGGGATATACATATGTTCTCGGGGTCTTCATCACATTTTAATATTAGAACATGCAGGTGATATTTCCATGATAGGTGTTTCATAAGATGCGTCATGCTTGCGTCAAGTTACAAGGTGAATTTATACTATCACATCGTAAAATTGTGAAATACTAATATTGCAAATGGTAGAACAGGTGTGCAGATCTAGTGGTTAGCGTGCTTGCCTCTAAATCAGAACATTAGGAGGTCGCGAGTTCGGATCCCAGCCTCGTAGTGTTAAATTAAAATAAATACGAGCGTGATGTGCTCTAGTTGTACTTGAATGTCACGCATACGGACCGGTACGTGTGTGTTTAACCTGTAGCCTATGATTTATTTCTCGATGAAACGCGACGCAATTCCGAAATTGTTAAATCGAATCGAACGAAAAGATGTTATAAACGGTAAATCTCGATATTCAGGTTCCCCACGACGGTCCGATGTGTGATCTCTTGTGGTCTGATCCGGAGGACACGCAAGGATGGGGAGTTTCCCCAAGAGGGGCCGGATATCTATTCGGGAGTGACGTCGTCGCTCAATTCAATTCTGCCAACGACATAGATATGATATGCCGAGCTCATCAATTGGTGATGGAAGGATACAAGTGGCACTTCAATGAAACTGTCTTAACCGTGTGGTCGGCGCCAAACTACTGTTACAGGTATACTTCATTTTTCTTTTGTGTCCCGATGATGTTTAGGTGAGGCTGACAGCTCTAGATTCTGCGTAAAAATCAAGTCAATCCCGATGTCCTACGCGAACTTATTCGCTTCAATTTAAAAAGGCAAAAAATTGTGTACCACGATTTAACCGTGTTGTGTTTTTCGAATTTCGTCATTCTGCGATAGGAGGAATAATTAGGAGAGAAATACGATTGCAAATATACACTAGGAATCCGCTCGAGCATTTTGCTAGTGAAAAGTGTTAAGGAGTTTCGGGGCCGTTACTCGGCTGCAATATCGGGGATGTAAATAAAATGAGTTTCATGTAAAAATTAATTAGGGGTAACGTTCCAAAAACCCTCACCCTCCGATCGAGCTGAAATTTTGCACAAACCTTCCTTTAAATATTTTAAGACAACCCCTAAAGGAATTTTTGGCGACGCGGAATAGTGTTTGGGTTTGTTTGGACAAAACGGAGAGCATAATAACATATATAGGTATGAACGGAGACGTAGCAGATCTAGATATAGTCAGCGCGCGTTAAAAAAAACTTTGAAATTCAATATCTCGAAACCTATTGCGAGTCGCCAAAAATTCCTTTAGCGATTGTCTTAAAATATTAGAAGGAAGGTTTGTTCAAAATTTCAGCTCGATCGGAGTGTGGAGATTTTCGGGACCTTACCCTTAATTAGTATTAGGCAGTTTCTAACTCATAATATTGTTGAAAAATGTTTCTCAGCCGGGAAATGATATTAATAGTTATAATTTGCGCAATTAAATATATATATATATTCAAATTTGATTCTAGCAAAAATCTCGTTTTGAAAACCATTATGAATTTTCAAAATACCCTCTGGTCAATGCTTGACTGTGAGTGGCTCACTTGACGGAGCCAGATAACGCGGTGTCGCCACGTTTAACCATTAACACGTTTTGTTGATGTCCGAAAACATACCGTCCGAGCTCAAAATTCATATTTTCTTTCGAGTATTATTAATGAACAAAGTAAATAAACCATTTAACTTTGTTACACGACATTCCTAACACTATTATCAGGGTTTACTCAGTATTTCATTAAGAATCTCAATATTATTGTAGTGCCCACAGTGCTCCTATAAACTAGTGTTTACGAGGTGTCATATATATTACAAAATGAATGAACCTTCGGAATTATGTTGTGAAACGGACTGATTTTTAGACAGTTAATGCACCATACATTAATTTCTCGGCGACATAAAATTCCATTGAATATGAATATTTCGATTTTAGTCTTGAGACTCCTTAATAAAATAACTGGCGGTGATATAAACGTTGATCACCAAAATCTCTTCGGATGCTTTTAAGCGTTACGAATAGAAATCTTAGCATCCTTTGGCTATGATGGCGCTATAGTAAGGTAAATGTAGAAAACGGAATAGAGGTAACGACGCTACCTTTCCGACAAATATTTGTTGGAATAAGTGTTTTCTGGATCTTCGGGATTTTTGATCCAATGCGCATTGTGCAGAGCCGTTGATTTTAATTCGTGCAATGTGTCGCAGTTATATCTATTTTAATTACGTAATGTTGCAGATGTGGCAACGTTGCAGCGATTTTAGAACTCAATGAATACCTTCAAAGGGATTTTACAATATTTGAAGCAGCACCACAAGAAAGCAGAGGAATACCGAGTAAAAAGCCGCAAGCGGATTATTTTTTATAAACTTCACCGCAATTCATTATTTGGTTCCACAACATTTTCCGAACTTTCCATAATGCCCCCCCCCCCCCCGTGCGTGTTCATTTAAAGCGACCGAATGATACATAACACGATGCATTTCTAGGCTATTGTAAATGACTAAAGTAAGTAAGCAAATAAACGCATACATGGCTCTCATGAAATACATTTCTGAACGATTGAATACTATAAAAATGTGGGTTTATTTGCAGCAAGGTGTGAGGCTTGTAGCAATTGAAAATCTTGCGGTTTTCTGCACCCTCGCCTTCCGGTTGTAAAAAGCAGAGTGGTGAATCTGGCTTGCTATTTCATTTTTAGAACCATCAATACCAAACCTGGTTGACATAGGAAAAAAGCTTTTGCGGGGTTACTTAAAGTAGAACATGCGAGACAGTCCTATTCAAAAGCAAACATACGTTCAAGTTTTCAAATGAGTAATAATTTTGAAAAAGTTTTGAATTCACTTATTTTCAAATTACATACGTAGAATATTTCACTATTGAAAAGTTGAAAAGGACAGTAAATTAATCGACAATTAGTTTTAAAGCGGTATTTTTGTTTGTGGTAGACATTTTTTAGCAAGGCTTGCCAAGGGCACATGCCAATATTTGGAAAATTTGTGTATACGCATGCTTGTACACTACATCTGAACATACGGTCCGTATCTGTGGCAACGTCGTTGCCGTGCACAATCATTCCTTTGCACGAACCATACTTATCACCGTTATTGATAGTGCAGTTCTTAAAACTCTTGCAGTATGCAAATCAAATATTCAATCAAATGTTAAATCGGCTGCGCTATAGAGGTTGATTGCAAAAGACTTTAATTTTAAATAAGCAGTCCATGAAACGCGCATCGTTCGCAGCGTTGCCAAGTCGTCCGCATCTACTTATTCGGCCGACGACGATTTATCCCCTATTTCATATCTTGGGCACTCATAAATTGAATAGTTTATGGTTAAAAGTGATCGTTTTGTCTGATAATAACTGTAAAACATCCATCTTTCTTTTATGATCAGAAATATTATGTTCTTGTCCTATGCAGCGCGGGTTAGAAATGCCAATTTCAAGAGTGAATATTTCGATAACGGCGTGATCAGTATATTTTGAATTTCACAAACGTATGGAGAATATCCTGAACAACATTCCTATTACGTTACGAAACTTTTTGTCTAACACGATTTTTCGCATGTACTACCTTAAATTGCCATACATGATGCATGGTATTTGTCAACACATCTGTGCGATTCCGTTTGTTAAGGTCGTAGTACAGAGTATCCCAAAAAGGGCTTTCATTGAATTTTTTAAATAAAGTGTATATTATATTTGAATTGTAAAGACGTTTTAGTTTTAATATAGAATATGGATACAGAGGTTACGCGTGGAACAGAATATTCGAGAAATGTCTGCTCAGACTTTGTTGACAATAGTTAATCCGTTTGACGAAATTTTCTATTCCATTTTGGCATATTTGCCGCCGTATTTCGTCTATAACTCGTCCAATTTCCGACTTGAGCTCGGGCATGGTCTGTGGATTATTTGCACGCACTTTGCCCCTCAGTAAACGCCAAAGACAAAAGTCTCATGATATAAAATGGCACGATCTTACAAAGAACCCACAAGCAGTCGAGTGATCGTAATCAAACAAAAAACGATAATTCTTCTAATCCGAAGCGATGAAATATCCGCTACAGAGTTATCGCAAAAAAATAATTAAGGGGTGAACTACCCCTATGTTTGCCTTTTTTCACCCCACACGTCGAAGGGTTGCTTGGAAATGAACGAAATGGGAATCATTTAAAAGACAGGACAAAATTAAAGTTAACGTGCTTTTGCGCATTCGCCGGACATCAAGCTTAAGGGCGTAAACCAGCCCTTACATGAATTCAATCATCGCGGTCGTATTTTCTGTACTTAAAATGTCCCCGCTGATTAAAAATACTCCTGAAACCTATAATTTAATGTTTTCTCCTTTTTCAAATTTATTACACTTCTCTTAAGGTACTAGTACTTATTAGAAGGCCAAAAAAGGAAATTTTCAAATAAGATTATCTCAGCTTCTTTATTAGCTATCACCATGTTTTTTTTAAACACTAGGTATTTTATGGAGAATAAAGAAAAACCCGAGTCCTTGACTGGTCATTTTGTCCGTGATTGGTAGAGGGCGCCAATGTACGGTCTTCGAAAAAAAAGTAGTCCCATGGCGGACAGATAATCTCCGGATTGGGAGGTCTGAAACAAAATTGGTAAAAAGCACGTCAAAGAGGAAGGTTTTTTGTACAGGAATCCAGCACCGATATGGAAAAAAAAGTAAAAAAATAAAAAAATTGCCTATGCTTGAAAAAAAGTGCAAAAAAACCACCTTTATAAAATCTTTCCTGTGTTTCCAAATTTTTTGTTGATAACTTTTTTTTAAGTGGTGGAGTCCTGCGCATAACACCTAAATAAACAAGGGAAAAAAGCTCGGTGATGATCGGTCCAGTGATTCCGCAGATTAACTGTCCGCCATGCGAAAAAGGTTGTTTTGAGAAAAACACGTTTAAAGTTTTTTACGTATTCTTTTCTATATTTCTCGGAATATGTGAAGTGTTATTACCTTCAATTAATTAATCCGCAATCCCTGTATTCGTATCAAAGTACGCCTGAGTCCTGTTCAGGCTGCTTCAACTCCTGTTGGGCTTCTTTTTTTGCCAAACGCCCTTCCTTGGTTGCCGCTTTGCTAGCTTTTTCAGCCACCGCAATCCTCTCTTCGTCCTTTTTCCGAAATAGTTGTAGGCACTAATTCCTATAGTGCAGCCCATTATTTTCAACATTTTTAAGAGAGTAATACGCCCCTCATTAAAAATAGACAAGGAAATGTGAAGAGCCAGTTCCACGACTTTCTTGCCTACAAACGTTTGTTTGGGAACGATCGGCCAAAGCGTCTTGTTGTAGCACGCGTTGTTGTTTTGTGTATTCTTTCCTAAGCACCGTGAAATGAATTCGTAGCCGCATAGTTTTTCATAAACTGGTTTTACCATTTCCTGGACCTCCTTACTTAGTGCTGGTTTGTGTTTATACGGCTTGTTATCGGTTTGAGCCTGCAAGTATTTGCACTTGCACGTGCATCGTCCGTAGAAATAACTTGATAAAAGCCGGGCAAAATTTCTTTTTTCATGTTTTCCTTAGAATCTGGATTCCGCTGGATGGCCAACCTGTAATTAATCGACATTTGTTTCATCATTTTTCCAGTTAAGTCGGTTGTTTTTGCTGGCGGTAGGATTTCACTGACCTTTCTTCTTTTCCGCGGTTGTTTGACTGGTGTCTTCTCTTCTTTTTGAGCCATTTGTTTTTCTGCTTCTTGTTTTTTCTTTTCTTCAGCTTTTTTGAATTTTTTTATCTCAGTCAGCGTTTTTTTTAACGTCTTTCAAATGACGGAACATTCGCTTTCCAACATGCAAGACGCACTCGAGTTTTTTTTAATTAGAAAATCTCCGTACGTTTTATCTTGCAACAAATTTGTGAAAGTTTTCGAGTCTCTGTCGCCTATGTAGTAAACATACTTCGCCAAATAGTTTCATAGAATTTTCAAAAATTTTATCTTGCCTTGAACTTCCATGCCGCCGGACCTACCTTCACAATTAGCAGATCACTCTTTGCTATGCTCGCTTTCGTACCATATCTTAAACTCAGCACAATTCAATTTTTTTGCCATCATTTCGCAACTTTTGCACGTTTTCGAGGACACGAAAAAATCTAAAAGTTTTCTCGTATATTTCCCGATCACTGTAGAAACGCCGATGAGAGAACTATAGCCACGCTTAATCCAGGTGCCGTCTCCCGAAACCGTCAGCTCGTCCTCTGGCCAACCGTTCTCTTTATTTCTCTGCTTTTCCTCCTGGCCGGCTTTCTTTAGACAAACATCGGCGACAGCTTTGTCTGCAATTTCAACATTAGATAGAAGTCTATAATAAGTCATTGCACTGAAATTCGATGTCAAGTCCATCAGCGCACAAAAGAGTTCCAAGCCATTACGACCGACGCCAAGCAATTTCAACACAAACACGATTCGTCGGTTGATTTTGAATCCAGTGTTTATGAAACTACACGAATTTATTTGTCGATCACCGCAGTCGCAAGCAATATTTATTTTGAACCGATTCCCTGAATCCCGGTCTTGGTAAACACAACGTCTTTTTCACATGTTTTACATTTCAGCATACACGATAAGGCCGAGAAAACGAGGGAAAATGCCAATATACAGAAATGACAACTATTATCACGTTTTACGTCGAAAGCTGTATTTGATGATAATTTCTGTGCAGATGTGCTTGTAAATGTTGTGCTGTACTCCGATGTATACTGATTTCTTGTAAAATCGTGCGATGTTCTGATATTTTTTTTTACTTTCGTGTTTTTCTTTCCCTTCGTGCAAGGTCCCATTTTAACGCTCCGGGAGACAACCGACATAGAACTGGGAACGCGTTTAGAGGCTAGGTCAAGATCTGTATACGTTAGTACACAAAAGGACCCCCGTATTGTAGAGAGTGGGGGGTATACAGCTGCCGCGCGCGGGAACCGAGCGCGGACTATACCCGACGCGCTCAGACCTAGAGTGCTATATATCGCTGTAACTTTTTTCTGTTCAGAATTTTTTCATTAAATTTCTAAGAGTGCTGTTTGATGCTGTAAGGAGTCGAAAAATGAAATAAAAAAATTTCAATTTTTGAACCCGCTAATAGCTACTAGTACCTTAAGGGTAAACTACCCCCTCGAAAATCCATTTCATTCGCGGTTTCAACAAATGTTCAACCCGTTTCGTTGAAACTGCTATAATTTAATCGGTAATATGAATTTTATGTTCGAGTATACATGTATGTTTGAATTGAACTTCAGGAGAGGTGCGCAGCGAGAGGGGGGGGGGGGGGGGGGGGGGGAGCTACCGCATATAGGGCTCATATATTCGAGTCGAGACGCTTTCAACTCCGATTCGGAAGCATTCATATAAAAATAAACATACACTTCTATTATAACTTTATATATGTTTTATTGTAATACTTTACATAATAAGTTTTAAGGCGTCACGGTCCGAATGAAAATAAAAAAAATTGGAAAAAACATTTTTTGTTCTTCTCAAAGTCGACTCTTAAAAATATCGTTCGTAAATTTGATCTCGATATGCGAAAAATTATTCATGCCGTGGGTGATTTTATGAATTAAGATACCAAGCGCGTCATTTCTTTCCCAAACTTTAACCGCGGCTTCTCGAAACATACTTTTCAAATACGGTCCCCAAATTTTCGGAAAACGACTCGACCGTTTGGAAAACGGAGTAGTCTAGCTATACTACGTAGTCTAGCTAGACTGAAACACGCAGTCCGTACAAGGCTTGAGATTTTTTTACTAAGCCAGAAAGTTTGGAAATTGAATTCGAAAAGTGAATGCAAATTTAAATCCGGTGCCATTTGGTTATTTTTTTAGTCATACGATGCGAAGGGCTTTATATATGATATTCTGAGAAACTTTTCGAAAATCTCGTTCAGATGAACCGACTTTGCGCTAATAATTCCCAAAATTCATTAATTTTTCCCGTCGTCTCCGTAGGTGTTGCGTCTTAAAAAACGAGTCCTCCAAATACAAAAACAAAAATATAATAACAATACCATTTATTGCGTATAGATAATATATATAAATAAGTTTGATGTGTTCAGTTTTTGTTGATTGGGCATTATGAATTGCCGTATACGGATGTCTACGCTTCAATTCTTTAATGAGCTATCATGCTAAATGCTCGCTTCTGAAATCGTTTACCCGCGCATATACGGAATAATAACGTACAGATGATTCATACATTTTTTCATCGCCAACATAGGTGTGCCCCTTAAGGAAGGAGTCCTCCTTAGCGAATGCATATTCGATTATTTTATCGTTCTTTCAATTACTCCTAGTAACACTGATAGTAATAAAACTGACGTTTTTCTATAATAGGTGAACAAAGGTTAAACAAAGTGAATTATTACATATTTTATTTGGTATTCATTTAGAATCACCTTATTAATATTACTTGTAGGAATATTTGGGGACCGTCTTTGAAAAGGATGTTTCGAACAAATCGCGATTAATGTTTGGGGAAAGAAATGACGCGCTTGGCGAATCGGTTCATAAAATCGCTCACATTTACAATTTTTCGCATTTTGAGATCAAATTTACGAACGATATTCTTAAGAATCGAAACTTTGAGGCAAGCAAAAAAAAAATTATTTTAATCGGATGTGGCCCCTTAAGACTTATCCTGTAAAGTATTATAATAAAACATATAGCAAGTTAACATAGAAGTGTATGTTTATTTCAGTATGAATGCTTCCGAATCGGAGTCGAAAGCATCTCGACTCGAATATGTGAGCCTTATGCGTAAGGGGTAGCTCCGCCCCGCTTCTCACCGCACACCTCTCCTAAAGTTTAAATAAAACATACGTGTGTACTCAAACTTAAAATTCATATTACCGATGAAACCATAGCAGTTCCAACGAAAAAGGTTGAAAATTTGTTGAAACCGCGAATAAAATGGAATTTCGAGGGGCTACTTTACCCTTAAGGGGGGATTGTCTTTTTTTTCGCAAAATTTACCGCTTTTTGGGAATTTTTTTGTGAAGAAAGTATACAACGGAAAACTTGTGAAACTTGGCATATAGTTTTATTGATCTGTTTACTACATACAAAAAAATTTTTAAACAATTTCATCAAAAAATCCGCCTCCCACCCCCCTCGACGCGCGATGGTACTTTTTTGATGTTGTGCACGATTACAGCCTTCACGTTCATCCTGCAACAAAAACCCAAAAAGCATTTTACTTTAGACACATATAGCTATCGTTCGTTGAAGGGAAAAAAAAATTGACGATGTGGTGACGTTTTGAACTTGAAGTATCGATTTTTCGAAAAAAATTGATCGATTTTTTGTTATAAATAAAAAACTATTAAACGTATTGCTTTTTTGCTTCATCAAACGATAAAAGGATGTCAGCTGAGCATTCTGTCCAAATTTGAAGGCGGTACGGTTGAATAGTTTTTGAGAAATCGTGCACACCATCAAAAAAGGACCATCGCGCGTCGAGGGGGGGGGGGGAGGCGGGTTATTTTATGAAATTGTTTAAAAATTTTTTTGTATGTAGTAAACAGATCAATAAAACTATATGCCAAGTTTCACAAGTTTTCCGTTGTATACTTTCTTCACAAAAAAATTCCCAAAAAGCGGTAAATTTTGCGAAAAAAAAAGACAATCCCCCCTTAACGGAGACTTTGTCCTTGGAGTGCCATATTTCAGGTGTTTTCATTTTTTTTTTAAGGAAACGAATAAAGCTTTTTGATTGCGGTTTTTTTCTTGCTTTTATTCATGATATACAGAACATTAAAAAAAATTTTGTTTGAAAAAAAAACCAAAATGGCGGCCGTTGCACCTCCGCGAAAACAGGTCCTCAAATCGCGGGAGGTAAACGGCTGACATCACTGCCCCCTCTTTGTTGATCTGAAACACAAATTCAAAGCATATTATCAATCTGTGACCCTTTGGTCATGGGATGACGAATGGGTTTTTCGTTTAGTACAAATTTCGGAAAATGGCGGCAATTAAAAAAAAATCGTATTTTCGCGTTTTTTTCGCATAAAAAGATAAATAATAAATGCAAAAATGTATCTATCTAAAAAACGATCCGTCATTCCGTGAAGTCAGAGTATATTTTCTGAGTATGCTCTCCAAATTTCAGGTCGATATGTTAATTATAGCAGTCAGGAGAATGTCAGCCATTTTTAAAAACGTGTTTTCGAGAAAAACGCGTTTAAAGTTTTGTAATGTGTTTACACAAATGTGTTTATAATTACCGCTAATCGGCAATGCCTGGTCCATAGAGGCATCCCTCCTCTTCTTCTAGCTGCTCATGTTGAGCCGCTAACATCTCCCGCTAACTTCAAGGACAAAGTCTCCCTTAAGAGAAGTGTAATAAATTTGAAACATGA
This sequence comes from Ophion ellenae, assembly GCA_963210295.1. Lineage (NCBI taxonomy): Eukaryota > Metazoa > Arthropoda > Insecta > Hymenoptera > Ichneumonidae > Ophion > Ophion ellenae. The sequence goes on from OY723386.1 coordinate 31,141,547, forward strand.
GAAAACATTAAATTGTAGGTTTTAGGAGTATTTTCAATAAGCAGAGACATTTTAAATACAGAACATACGGTCGCGATGATAAAATTCATGTAAGGGGTGGTTTACCTCCTCAAGTTTGCTGTCCAGCGAATGCGCTAAAACACGTCGAACTTAAATGTTGTCCCCTTTTTGAAATGATCCCCATTTTGTTCATTTTCATGAAACCCTTTGAAGTGTGGGATAAAAAACGCAAATATAGGGATAGTTCACCCCTTAAATATTTTTTTGCGATAACTTTGTACTGGATTTTTCATTGCTTCGGATTAAAAGAATTTTCGTTTTTATTTCATTGCGATCGGTCGACTGCTTGTGGGTGAAACTGTAATATCCCTTGACATGCCTTTCTTCGAAGGGTGGTTTCACCCCTCAATAACGTTTTTTCACTGATAAAATGTACGTGTCGCTTAGTTTTCAATGCTTCGTAACATATATAAGTTTCAACAATATTGAAGTACGACACCTGGGGATGTTCCTTGTTAGTGGCCAAATCACTTCTCCCCGTCACGAAATAACACGTCCAGGAAACTTCGTCTGCAATAACTGCTTTGTTTTGGCCGCAGTGTGGCAGGTTACACCGTTTTCTCGAAACCAAATGTCATCCACACCCAATTCGTCCAATTTAGACCAGCCAAAGTTGGTTGCCACGTTGCAATAAGGAGACCATTGACGGTAAGTGTAGTGCTGAGTTCACACCCGAGGTGTGAATTTCGGGCGGGTTCATAAGAAACGGTGTATGTTAGCTTGAGTTGTTGATGAATCACTCGCGGATTTTTGCTCCCCCAAATTCGACAGTTCTTTTTGTTGACGTAGCCGTCAAGCTGAAAATGCGCCTCATCGCTGAAGATGATTTTGCTGCTTTAATATCCAATTTGCAAATGCCTAGTGCTACGCATGGACTGTTGGCTGCAGATGTTGTGTCAATTGAGTCTTGTAAGTATGTAAATGCAGGTCTAGTCAAAATTCTTTGCATAGAGCTTCTTTAGGTGTTCAATCGATGAGAACGATGATGAATCGAGGTGGATGAACATTGGTTTACATTTTCACAAAGTGCCGCAAAGTTTTCAAACGAGTGACCCATACGAGGAAGGCCACCAATTTTAACATTTTGAATTGAAACAATTACCGCAAATTTCTTGATTCAAGGATGTAGTCTGGTGTTCGGGCTTCGAAAAATCCTTTTTTTTCACATATTTCGAAAGTATAATATATTGAGAGTAAGAACCGGTGCGATGGTCTAGTGGTTAGCGTGCTTGCCACTAAACCTGCGGACCGGGAGGTCCCGGGTTCGAAACCCAGTCGCGTACATTTCGTCGTGAAATGTTTTTCTTCGGCATTTCGCGGCGAAATAAGACTAGTTCCACGACTGGGGGGCGAACTTGATGACCGGCTGTATTGGTATAGGTTTTCCGCAGTTTCCCTATACCCATGACAGATATGCCATGGTAAATACGATACAGAGGGGGAAGTCGGCTGCGGCCGCAGGTAGGGGGGGGGGGGGTGGATTTGGCGGCAGACGGGGGAGATGAGGAACGGAAGATATAAGGAGGGGGTAGTGGTGGAATGGGAGGTTGAAAGAAGTTGAGGCGGATTGGGGCTCGTTAAAAGGGAAAGACCCTGTACGGCTGGAACAAACCAATAAAAAAATATATTGAGAGTATACTGTAACAAATTTTAACCGAAATATGAAATATTTACGAAGCTATAGCACATAGTGGAGAACACGCCGGGACCGCACGCTGTGAACCGCGCGGTAGCGGTAACGGTCTAACCTCTTTATTGTTGTAACGTTACCCTTATACCAGCGCATAGCTTTTGTGTATATTTCTTTAAAAAAACATCGCCAAATAATAAAAATCCCTCAAAATCGTTATCGCTTGTTTTACTATATAAAAAATTCTGATTTATCGCAAATATCTCAAACTATACGTTTATTTAAGTTCAAAAATGGTTTCATTATACGTATTTAATGCAAATGTACAAAAAAAGTGAAATCACTTTTATGAAATAGCCAAGCAAGTTTACTAGTCATGTTGCACACTAAATTGTTAAAGCTTAGGAATAATATTTTTGAAAATATTTCATTTAAAAAAGTCATATTACTATTATAAGAAAAAATTGATATCACTATTAGATAAAAGTACAAAGTAGGTAACACACAAGTACACTGGAAATGCTGTGCAACGATTTGGCGTGCATGGTTAGGAAAAAGATCGGGAAGTTACAGAATTTTCCGTTCCGACCGCCCGCGAAAATAGTTTTTGCGTCGATATATGTATGTGTTTATATAATTTTACGTTATAACGTGGCGTCAACTAACAGGGGTATTAGGAACATTTCAATTCATAATGACCTATCCGGTACCAGGGCTATTATCAATCAAGAGACGCGGCAGCGTCTTGACGCCAAGTAATAAAAAAAAAATTCGACGCCACTGACTGACTGACGAACACGCCGCGACTCTTTATACAGTAAGATGGGCTTTAGCAGACGACGTTTTAACTTTGTTCCGATATTACGCGAAAAGGCGGCAACAAATCGAAAATCTAATGACAGTTTACCAATGTAATGTGATTTTTTCCTATCGATTTTGTTCGGGCTATTTTTCGATTTGTCCACTCAATCTCGGGATCTCATAATTTACGGCCGAATTTTCGGGTGACTACCCCAAAAATTCTTCCACACACGTCCATTGTCTTTCATTGAATAAAATAAAGTCGTTGGCTTATGGCGTAAACATAACACATACGCCGTTTTGTGAATTGATTAACACTCTAGCGCAACAGGTACAGCAACGCCACCGCTTTCTCGAACGGCACGACTCGAACTACACCCTGCTTGCAATATATATATATATGTATATTCTAATACAGTCGCTCTGACAGCTCGAGTAACCAAACACGGTTAGTCGAGCATGGATGTGAAAAAAGAAAACAAACGGCTCTTATTAGAGCCACAATTTTATTTAACAAAGGTTCACGTCGTTTGAAATTTAGGTATGGACTATTTATTTTGATCCTACATGCGTATATTAGCCGTGGCGCTCGCGCGAAAACCGTCGGAGAAACAGCGAGGAACAGCGATACGCAAATAGATACAGAGTAAGTTAAAAATTCAATAATGTGCTTATTTCTTTCACTTGCTTATATAAAATGAAGAAATTCGCAGACAGACGTGCATGTGTAGCTTTTGTGTGCCCTGAGAGCATAACCTAGCTTCTATACGTCATTACCAATTTGTGTGTTCATAACCTCGTTCCATTAACATTTTATGAACATATCTTCAAAATTTTCTGAACAGAATCTTATCATAGACGGTGAAGTTTTTTTTTTGTAGAAAATGCATTCGGCTCTGTAGAATTTATTGACGCAGAGCTTGACAATTATTTTGCCTAAAATATTATTCATCTAGAATAGACGGCCTAATTGACATTCGTGCAATGCAATTGACACCTGTATATTTGATCACGGGTTCATACGAATAAAATTGGTGCGAACCTGTGATTGTCGCGTAATCGTGTTCTATTAGGACAACACCTAATGTTTGGCTGGATTTCACAGACTCAAGCCTGACAGCGCCTTCATATGCCTCGCCATTCTTTTCATACTGTGGTGATCACCATATTTGATTGTTGCGGCTGCACAATCTACGTCTACATGGAACGATGATAGTCCACCTTCTCTAAGAAATCTTCGAGTGCCACACCTGCATCGAGGACTTTCCTCGGCTATGTCGTTCAACACCTCGAAGTTTATCATCCCAAGTGCGCTCAATGCGTCAAATACTATGGAAAGGCAAACTTCAGATACTCCATGTCGCTCGATGCCTCGGATCGAGCAACATTTGGGCATGATACCCTTTTCCCGTACGGAGAGCGACAACGAGACCTTTTGACATTTTTCCAGCTTGACATAACATAAAAATGATTAAAACATGAAGAATGAATTTTAGCATTTTTCATAAAATGAAAAGGCCTTAGGACTTTTGGGCCATCTGGCCAAGGAAGGTCAGATTGTGAATGATTGTGCGCTTTTTAATGTTAACATGAAAGTGTGATTGAAGCTGCATATTTTATGTGTTACGCGATTATCGGCTATTATGTAAATTGAACATAAGATGATTGTCCACGAAACCTTTTTTTTGTCAGACTGGCTTCAGTTTTAATTTACTGTAAAACAACCTAAGATTTCTTGACAAAAAATTCTGAAACTGAGTATAAATGTGTGATAGTAATTTCTCTAATTTCTATTGTGCCAAATTAAATACGGTTAATGAAACTGAATTGATTACATATATCAAACATTTAAAACGTTGAGACCTTCAAACTTTTATTTATAGTCACATATAGGTAACTTGGTAAAACAAATTATTTTACCCTTTTTAGTACATTAAATAAAAGCTTGTATAAAAGAAAAGTTTTTTTTATATACAAATTTTCCGTATCAATCTGACGGTGTTAAATGAAAAAAAACCGCGTTTCGAAAATATATGGTTCTGCACTTTAAGGTATTTCTTTCACGAACCCGAATATTTAACAAATAACTGATTTTCGTCTATTATTTTTACACGGTGTATACATTCCTTTATTCAACCGAATTCATTTTGAACGATAAATGTCAATTGTCTAAAAGAAAAAAAGAATGAGTTCTCTTTGAAAATGGGCTTTATTGAAAGTATGGGCCGGCCACGGTGACCAATGGCATTGAGCCATGTGCGCCATTATTAAGCCTTCATGCGACGTTGGCACGCTCCACCTCTCCGTTTCGTCGCCGGGAGAAAAACTGACGTCTTCATTCACATAAAAGTCAATATTTAATAAATGCCGTAGATGGATCATTTGATTTTTGGGTGACAATTTTGATAATGTACTAAATGACTTGACATTTTTTCATAACAACCTTAACATTTTTCACACTATTCCGTGTGTAAAACTGCCGATCGGCATGAGTCTAGGCACCTTCTTATGTAAAAACTGTTTGTTCACATCAAATTTAAAATTAAATTATTAAATTAAAAATTCAATTCAAAATTATTAAAATCAAATATAAAAATTTGAAGGGTGCATTCAGTATATGATAACCAATTCACTATATAAATTTGAACAAATGGTAACATTTGATCACTTGACCCGAAGCTTCTTAACGATATAAGGAAAGACGTGTATTCTTGAGCAGCCTCCAACAGGGTAAATGTGACGCGTTATCAGAGTGCATCCGGTTTTTGTTGAGAATGACCAAATCGATTCGCATTCCACTCGCTGAACATGAAAATAAAATAACGCAAAGAAGTTGGATTTTCGTAAAATATTTTTATTGAGCTCTAGTCTTTTTCAATTAAGAGTTTTCTCGTGCTGCAACAAACAAAGCGCAATTCATGAAACATGGAGACGGTATATCAAAAAGTGAAACATTAAGAGGTACAGAGTTGGGCGTAATTCTATTTATAAATACGAATACGAATTTATTCACATTGCGATTTTCATGTGAATATAAATACAAATGTATTCTTACTTCACTTTTTGTATTCACATGCATGCATACAAATACAATTGTATTCACAAATATTCTGAACATACAAATAAATTCACAGAAAAAATTGTAAATATTCACAAAAAAAGGGAATATTTACCAAAAATCCTGTGGATTAAAAAAAATTCACATCAAAATCTGTGAATGTAAATCCATTCACAAAAAAATGCAAATACAAAAAAATTCACAAAATAAGTTGTGAATTTTTTCATATTTAAGACAAATTAAAATCAAATTCACAATGATTAGATTAAAATTTACACCATTAGTGAGTTCGTACGCATTTCGTGAGAAAACATTGCCTCGAGGCAAAGAAATTTTTGCACAAAACTTTTGTGCGAAAATTCCTTTGCTTCAACACAATGTTTTCTCTCAAAATACATAAGAACCCACTTGTGGTGTAAATTTTAATATAATTGTCGTGAATTCGATTTTAATTTTCTTCAGCTTGAGGAAATTCACAACTCATTTTGCGAATTTTTTCATATTTATGATGTAATATTTTAAACTCACAACTTTTTTTGCAAAAATGTATTTGTCTCGACGCAATGTTTTCTCTCAAAATACGTAAAAACTCACGTTTGGTGTAAATTTTAATCTAATCGTTGTGAAATTGATTTTAATTTGTCTTAAATACGAAAAAATTCTCAACTTATTTTGTGAATTTTTTTGTATTTACAATTTTTCGTGGATACATTTGCATTCACAGATTTTGATGTGAATTTTTTTAATTCACAGGATTTCTTGTAAATATTCACATTTTTTGTGAATATTCACAATTTTTTTCTGTGTATTTATTTGTCTGTTCAGAATATTTGTGAATACAATTGTATTTGTATGCATGCATGTGAATACAAATAAGCGAAGTATGAATAAATATTTCACTAATAGGCGTTTGTAAATCACCCTGCAAATACGTCGATTTAATAGTGGAAGGGAGTGAAGAATTAAAAAAATATATTTATAGCATTTGGTAATATACAAGGTTTCAGAAACGCCGTGTCCCGTTTTTTAACTATCTGTTTAAATCTTACCCTTTTAGAATCTTTGAAAAAGTAAAAAAAAGAATGCCAAGTAATGAAAACATATTTTAATTCACTCCTCTTTGAACTGGCGCAGAACGAAAAAAAGATTTCTCCCCTTTCAAAAAGATATGAAATGCTCTTTAAAAACTTTTAAAAAGTAAAAAAAGAACGCCAAGTAACAAAATGTTCCCGAAAACATTATTGCTTGTTTCACTATATACAAAATTCTGATTTATCTTGAAATATTTTTTAATTTTATTTAACGAATTCTTTTATTATATTTTTTCAATTAAAATGTTAAAAAAAAGTGAAATAACTTTTTATAAAATAGCCAAACAAGTTCACTAAAAACGTAAACAAAATTGTTAAACTTTAGAACTAATATTTTCCTAAATATTTCATTTTTATTTTAAAAATCACATTACTATTATAACAAAAAATTAGTATTACCATTATATAAAAATACAACGTATTTACCACATAAGTACACTGGAAATGCTGTGCAACGACTCGGCGTCCATGGTTAAGAAAAAAAGCTCGGCGAAGGATTCACAGAGGATTGCGGGATCACAAAATCATATTTTGTGATCCCGCAAAGTATGGATCAAATCAGTGATGTTCCCCTAGACGACACCAAAAGTTAAACCTTTTTTTTATGCATAATTTAATACGATATATAAAAGTATATACCTTCTCCTCTATCAGACAACTTTATACATCACATGAAATATATTTCATATACACTTTTGTGTATTGATCCGTCTGTTTGTGTATTGTATCCGTCTCTAAGCCACAGCATCGGCAAGTCTAAAGGTCGCATTACGGTGCTGTCGTCTTGCTGGTGAAAAACGAAATATCTGAGTATCTCTCCTGATACTCATTGCGCTGTATTCGATGGTTTTCCCGAGTACAGTCGAATATTTGTCAATAGTGAATATAACGTAGCTCTGACACGGTCACGTGAATTGTGTGGACCGATATATACACCGATAATACTATATATCAATGTTATCTTGTCCGAATCACACTAGCGCAAGGTGCAGGAAATTGTATTGCTAAGAACACTGGCGGTTGATGCGTTGTTACAGGTTATATATATTGTGTATCTTCCCGAGCATCACTAGCGATCATCTATCAATCGAATAGAATGACAAGAATCAACGTTTTTCTAAAATTGACGAGATACATGTGCAAAGCCGTAAGCAGCTGTCGCGGCGATGCTGCCAACCTTCGCGACATGCAGCGCGCTCTCGCGCCGAAAGGTTTTTCGGCGATTAAATAAAAATGGAGATCTAACAAACGATGAAAATTAACTAACAGTCACTAGTATTCGTCTAGCAATCTAATAGAATGTCAAAAATCAACGTTCTGCTGATATTGACGAGTTACATGTGCAAAGACGTAAGCAGCTGTCGCGGCGATGCTGCCAACCTTCGCGACAAGCAGCGCGCTCTAGCGCCGAAAAGTTTTTCAGCGATAAAATATAAATGGAGCTCTAACAAACGATGAAAGTTAACTAACAATCACTAGCGATCGTCTAACAATCTAATAGGATGTCAAGAATCAACGTTTTGCTGAAATTGACGAGTTACATGTGCAAAGTCGTAAGCAGCTGTCGCGGCGATGCTGCCAACCTTCGCGACATGCAGCGCCCTCTCGCGCCGAAAAGTTTTTCAGCGATTAAATAAAAATGGAGCTCTAACAAACGATGAAAATTAACTAACAATCACTAGCGATCGTCTAACAATCTAATAGAATGACAAGAATCAACGTTTTGCTGAAATTGACGAGTTACATGTGCAAAGCCGGAAGCAGCTGTCGCGACGATGCTGCCAACCTTCGCGACAAGCAGCGCGCCCTAGCGCCGAAAAGTTTTTCAGCGTTTAAATATAAATGGAGCTCTAACAAACGATGAAAGTTAACTAACAATCGCTAGCGATCGTCTAACAATCTAATAGAGTGTCAAGAATCAAAGTTTTGCTGAAATTGACGAGTTACATGTGCAAAGCCGTTAGCAGCTGTCGCGGCGATGCTGCCAACCTTCGCGACATGCAGCGCGCTCTTGCGCCGAAAAGTCTTTCGTAGATTAAATAAAAATGGAGCTCTAACAAACGATGACAATTATCTAACAATCACTAGCATTCGTCTAACAATCTAATAGAATGTCAAGAATCAACGTTTTGCTGAAATTGACGAGTGACATGTGCAAAGCCGAGCTATGTGAACTTGGCGATTCGACTTCGGATTCCTGTATTTTTTTTGGCGTCAATCGTTTGTGAGTCGTTTGTGGTTGATTGTGGTAACAATTAAAACGTTTGTGAGATGAGTCGTTAGTTAGAAAATGAGCGTAAAAAATTACCGGTAAGTTAGCGACTTGACTTTGACTTTTCGATTTTTTTTAAAAATCGTTTGTGAGTCATTTGTGGTTGATTGTGAGAACAATCAAAACGTTTGTGAGATCAGCCTTTAGTTGAAAAATGAGAGTTAAAAATGACCGGTAAGTTGGCGACTCGACTTTGACTTTAACATTTTTTTTTAATCGTTTGTGGGTCGTTTGTGGTTGATTGTGAGATTAATAAAAAAGTTTGTGAGATCAGTCTCGGCGGTGAAAAAGAGACATGTAAACAACGGGAAAGTTACCGATTCGACTGTTACTTTTGCACTTGTGTTTATAAATTGTTGGTCGTTTGTAGTTGGTTGCGCCCACAATTCGAAGGGTTGTACGATTAGCGGTTTCCAAGTAAAACGTAAAAACATATGTGGAAAAATTCTCGATGAACGGTTATATTACCTAAACAAGTCAGCACCGAAACATTAATTTTTATTGTATTTCTATATCACGAAGAAGTTAATCGATGTCAAACTGTTAACGAATATTTTAATTGCAACATTTGGTGAGGTCAGTCATTAGTTGAGATGTGATAGTGAAAGATTACCGCAAAATTAGCGAGTCGACTTTGACTTTTCGATTAAAAAAAAATCGTTTGTGAGATGACTTTTGATGGAAAAATAAGGCTTAATAGTGACTGGTAAGTAAGCGACACGGCTTTGGCATTTTCAAATTTAAGGGTTGTGATTGATTTTGATAATAATTAAAACGTTTGTAAGATAATCGGTTTCAAAATGGAAAGTAAAATATTTTTGCCAAACCTCTTTTCGCATGATCATATAACCCAAACACACAGGCCAACACAGAAAAATGCTATCGTTGCGTTCTTTATATGACGAAGAGCTTAATTGACGTCGAATTGTTAACGAATGTTTTAATTAGACACTTTTAATACACTTTTCGGATCAGCGGCTCAACGTGAGAAAGTTTGCAATTGTTTTGATTAAGTTATTGAAAAATAATGAAGAGCAGACAAAAATTACCAGCGGTGAACTGCTCAACTGAACTGCGTTTTTTTCTAATTTTAATCGTTTGTGGTTTGCTGTACGTGTAATTAACACGATTTTTGTCGTTGACGAAGATTCCAAATAGAACGTTACGGGCCTATTTACCCGTAAATAAACAACGAAAAACAAAGAATTCAACTATTTTGATTTTTCTATCCTTTTTTTAATTGTTCTTAATGAAATATAAATTAAAACTTGTTTGAATTTTGTTTGAATTGTTTTGATTTTTATTGAAATTCGGAATCTTCGAATTTTTTATCGAAATTCTTGTCGACATTTTTATCGAAATTCTGATCGAAAATTTTTACATCGAAATTTTTATCGGAATTCTTGTGGGAAAGTTCTTTATCCGACAAATGGTCTCTGCACACTGTGCGCGATTTGCGATGAGCGATGTCCAATGGGACATCAGGGACCTCAGGTATTCCAGAAACCACCTGGGAAAGTGAAGCTCCCATAGGATATCGCCCATCGTTCGTCACAAATCATGCGTTTGTGCAGAGGCCATTAGAGCGTCCGCACACTGCGCGCGATTTGCGACGATCGATGAGCGATATCCAATCAGAGCTATAAGTATTAAAGATAACCCCTAGGAGAGTGAAGCTCCCATTGGGTATCGCTCATCCCAAATCTCATGCAGTATGCCGGTACCATTATGGCCTCTGCACACTGCGCACGATTTGCGTTGAGCGATGAGCGAATGAGTGCTCAGGCATTCCAGAAACCCCCTGGAAAGTGAAGCTCTCATTGGATATGAAGTGAAGCGTGAAGCGTCCATCGCGCGCAGTATGCAGAGGCCATTAGCTTTTGATCTGGCATGAGCGAAAAATTACAGAGTGAATGACGAAGTTGACACATTTTCGGAAATGGTTCAGTTACAGCTTATTTATTTATTTACGTTTCTAATCTGAAAATTGTACATAACTGTTTTCATACATTATTGCCTCTCATAGACGAACATTTGTTTCGAGGAATGTTGTTTTTGTGTATTTTTACCAAAGATTCCAATGGAAATGGAATCAGAATATCAAATTAGAAAGCCAATAAATTAACAAAGAAGCAATGTGGACCTTCCTTACCCAATTTTCCAAGATTATTTACTAATATTAGATTACAAAATAAAAATTCGAATTAATGCATAATTTTACAATGATTTACTCCTCTCGATGAAATTCGAGTCCCATTGACGTATTAAGGACATATCCCTGAGAAAAGGGCGCATACCGATAAAGTCGACGATGACTGCGAGGAAGATAGCTATGTCGCAAATTCCAAGTGTTCTCGTTAACCCACCTGAAAAAAGCAAAATAAATACTTTTAGGTCTGTAAATGTAAGAACAAAGTGTTTCTCCTCGTTTGCTTGAAATGTAATCCGTCTGTGAGAAATCTGTCTTGTAAGGTTATGGTCGACCGAACCTTAGATACATCACCTTAAGGTCTATTATACCCACGGCTTAAAAATTTCGTTTACGTTTTTGAATCTTGAACATAGATAGATAGATTTATTAGTACGCTAGGACCAAGCAGGGTACTCTGGCACGTAATCCTTATATTGCATACTTCTTACGGGAAAAAAAGGCAAATAAAAGAAAAACTCGATACAAAATCAAAAATAAGTGAGTCTACATAGACATTTACCGATTCATTTTTGTAATCGTTTGGTGATCGCACCGTTTTACATACATTGTAACACTAGTGGTGGGGGATGGTTCCCTTGCCGAAGCCGTCCGCTAGGGTCCACGCATTCTCGTTGTAGCCTAACCTGAGAATCTAAATATCCCACAAGTTATTAGAAATCGAATAGTATTTCTATTCAAATAGAAATGCATAAACTTATAAACTGACGCGTATAACTCAGAAAATCTATCCAGTAATTAATTGGCAAATAGTTCATGAACCCTACCATTGAAATCCAAGCGAGTTTCATAAGGATACACTAATTTTGTTCTGTCATGCATAAAATGGATTCTGGGTGAATGGCTTGATGCCTGGTTAAAAAGTTTGTTATCTTCGGTTCAATTCGCATGCTCTGGTTTTTCTTTACTGCGTATATAGCTGGAGAAATAGAATGCAAATTTTAGTAAATTGTGAATGGCACGTATAATTGAGGTTAATTCCTTAATTAGGCGCAGACAATAGAGGACTGTAATTGGTCACTTATGGATCCAACGGAATGGAGAGCCGTGATATTTTATTTCTTTATGTTTTCTTCGCCATTTCGTTTTAATAGATATTAGAAAAAAGATAATCGTTTGGTAGTGATTGTTAGCTTAATGGTAACGTTTGGTAGTTGATGCCTTAATTACGTCGATAGAAAAACCATCTAGGTTTAGGCGCAGACGATAGAGGGCTATAATTGCTGATGGGTCCAACAGACTAGGAAGCAGTGATATTTCGATTTCGTGATGTTTTCTTCGCCTCTTTCGTTCAATTAAGTCTCAAACGGAAGATAATCGTTTGATAGTGATTAGTAGCTTAATTATAATGAATGGAAAAACCATTTACGTTAGACGCAGGCGATAGAGGGCTGTGACTGGTCGCTGATGGATCCAACGGAATAAAAAGCAGTTATAATTTGATTCCTCTATACGTGTCAGCGAGGATACGTATTTTTTCGATCGGCGGAATTAAGGAATTGACCGTCAAATGTAACAATCAAAATAGCAATTACCACTGAACGGTTACCTCCTAATTGAGAGTTATCGGAACGAATTAGTGAATGAATAAAAAGACTGAAATATTACTGGTTCTTATTTGATTTGATCAACCATGCCGTGTCCATTACAGACCTCTATCGCATGAGCTTAAACCTCCATGGTTTTACGATCGGTATAATTAGGAAATCAACGACCACACGTTATAATTGAATTACAAATTACCATCAAACGATTATTTCTTGTTTGAGACTTATTATAACTAAATTAGCGAAAAAAACATAATTAATCGGAATACCACTGCATCCTATTCCGTTAGATCCATTAGCGACTAATTATAGCCCTTTACCGCATACGCCTAAACGTAGGTGGTTTTTCGATCGGCGTATTTAATGAATGAACTATCAAATCTAATCACTACCGACCGATTATCTTCAGACTGAGTAGAAAAAAATGACGAAGAAAACATAAAGAAATGAAAATATCACCTCTTTCTATTCCGTTGGATTCATCAGCAATCGATTACAATTCTCTATCACCTGCGCCTAAACGTAGGGGTGATTTTCGATCTGCGTAATTAAGGAATTAACTACCTAAGATTATCATTGAGCTACCATTCACTACCAAACGAATATCCTCTCTTTTAAGACTTATTAGAGCGAGATTGGTGAAGCAAACCTAATAAAATCAAAATATAATTGCTTCGTATTCCGTTGGATCACCCAGCGACCAATGACAGCTCTCTTTAACTTTCGATTTTCGATCGACGTAGTTAAGGAACTAATTACCAAATGTTGGGATTACCTTATTTTTATCACCAAACGAATCTCCATGGATTAAGCTCGTTATTGGATGAATTACAGGATAAATTTTAAAAAGTCCAGCCAACTTCACAAAGAAATGTATTGCTTAATTATAAGAAAATGGTTAGCCACAAAACATTTTTATTGGGATACCGATCACCACGAAACGACCACCAAACAATTTATCAAATAAAACATTAAAAAGCTAAAATGGTCTGGCTAAGTTTATCTTGGAGATGGCTGATGCATAAAAATGAGAAAAACGAATGGCAAACGTGTAGGGGTACTAATTGATGAGCGGTTACAAGTAGCAGTGTTTTACTAACTTACTAGTTTTTACTAGCAACCGTTCGTAGATTTAATGCTCCCAGAATACAGCCCAAGCAACCTCACTTATAGTATTGTACGTAATTATTATATTAGTAAGTTGTTAGCCGACTTCATGTACTGTGGATGCTTCTACATTTCCAGCGTTGCTCACTGCTGCTGTAAATAGAACTAGCGAGTTTACTGCCTTGCTGTTTAAACGAATAAAATCAAAGCAGTAAGAACTTCTGCCAAAAGTACTTCATGTGGACAATTGAAAACCCAAACTGTTGTTAGTAAGAACTAGTGAGTTACTGAAACGCTGCCACTCACTGTCGAGGAAGTAGCATTCTGACCCTTCCTTTTAATCACTTTTTCAGAATAAATGCTTTAAAAACGTTTTAATGAAAATACTGATGAATTAATAACGATTTCATGTCTAACGAGCTATGGGGAAACTAACATAGAATAAGTTTGTCGGGGCCGACTTCGCCGGGTAATATAGCTACTCAGGCCAATTTGCCCCATCAAGCTTATTTCTTTTTCGAACACCGTAACTGCACAAAATTTTTAAATAAACATTCGCCAAATCTAAAAAATGTTACGACGAGGCGCTAATCACATAAAACTTTTTAATTATCTCACAATTAAACACAAACGATTACTAACAAAGGCAACCCAGAGATAAAGTCGAGTTGCCAAGTTCACGACGTTGACTATTTGTACCTTTTGTTCAGTAAAAATGGTCTCACAAACGATCAAATTAACATTTCCGTAAACTATGAATGAATTTATATAGAGCGACTGATTTCACAAACGTTTTGATTAGTTATTCAAGCAAATGAAAACGATTAAAGATGGACTACCTTCAAAAAATCAAATCTTCCTTGGTAAGTTCACGCTGTTGGGGATTTTTACCTTCTATTTCACAATAGATTATTCATAAAGGTTTTTAACTGAAATATTTGTAAAACAAACGATTTTACGCCGAGAGACTAATCGTATAAACATTTTAATTGCCCTTATGAGGAACCACTAACCATTCAAGATAAAACATACAAAGTTCGGTTCCCAAGTTCATGCCACTGGCAATTTTACAAGTTGTTCCAGACATGAAGATTTCATAAATATTTTTAATAAAGTATTAGTCGACAACTTGACGTCGATTGAGGTCTTCGTTACCATGAGTATCGTGAAAACGGATTTTTAGGTGCTAACTGGTTGGGTAATATGACCGTTCATGGAGAACTTTTCCGCAGTCGAATCAGTAACTTACCCGTTATTCACCCTCGGGACTGATCTCACAAATGGTTTAATCGATCGCACAATCGACCACAAACGACCCTCAGGCGATTAAAAAAGTCGAAGTGAAGTTTACCACTTACCGGTAATTTTTGGCTCTCATTCTTCAAGGAAAGACGGATGTCATAAACGTTTCAATTGTTCTCAGAACCAACCACGAGCGACTCGCAAACGATTTTTCAAAAATCTAATAGCCTTTGCACAGTGCGCGCGATTTGCGATGAACGATATCCAATGCGAGCTCAGGTATTCCGGAAACGGCCTAGGAGGGTGAAGCACCCATTGGAAATCGCTCATCGCTCGTCGCTCATCGCGCACAGTGTGCAGAGGTCATAATGGCCTCTGCACACTGCGCGCGATTTGCGATGAGCGATGAGCGATATCCAATGGGAGCTCAGGTATTCCGGAAACGCCCTAGGAGAGTGAAGCTCCCATTGGATATCGCTCATCGCCCGACGCTCATCGCGCGCAGTGTGCAGAGGCCATAAGAGTCAAAGTCGAATAGCTAACATTGCGGTAATCTTTCACTATCATTTCTCAACTAATGACTGACGTCACAAAATGTTCTAATTAAAGTATTCGTTAACAGTTTGACATCAATTAACTTCTCCATGATATAGAAATATAATAAAAATGAATGTTTCAGTGCTGACTTGTTTGGGTAATATAACCGTTCATCGAGAATTTTTCCACATATGTTTTTACGTTTTACTTCGTAAACGCTAAGCGTACGACCCTTCGAATTGTTCGCGCAACCAACAACAAACGACCAAAAATGTGTACAAACAAGTGCAGAAGTGACAAACGAATCGATAACTTTTCCGTTCTTTGCAAGTCTCTTTTTCACCGCCGAGACTGATCTCACAAACGTTTTGATTAATCTCACAATCAACCACAAACGACCCACAAACGAATTGAAAAAAAAAAATTGGAAAAGTCAAAGTCAAGTCGCCATCTTACCGGTCATTTTCAACTCTCATTTTTCAACTAAAGGCTGATCTCACAAACGTTTTAATTATTCTCACAATCAACCACAAATGACTCACAAACGATTTTAAAAAAAATTGAATCGAAAAGTCAAAGTCGAGTCGCTGACTTACCGGTAATTTTTTACGCTCATTTTCCAACTAAAGACTCATCTCAATAACGTTTTAATTGTTACCACAATCAACCACAAACGATTGAAAAATATTCGTCAACAATTTGACGTCAATTAACCTCTTCGTCATATATAAATAACTCAAAAATAGCATTTCTCTGTGTTGGCCCGTGTGTTTGAGCAAAAGTGTTTGAAAAGTGTTTGACCATGCAAAGAAGTTTGGGTTATATGACCATGTAAAGAAGTTTGGCAAAAATGTTTTACTTTCCATTTTGAAACCGATCATCTTACAAATGTTTTGATTATTGTCAAAATCAGCCACAAACACTTAAATTTGAAAATGTCAAAGCCGTGTCGCTTACTTACTAGTCACTATATAGTCTTATTTTTCCACCAAAAGTGAGCTCAGAAACGTTTTGATTGATTTTACAATTCCATAAACGACTCACAAACGATTTTTTAAAATCCAAAAGTCAAGTCGATTCGCTAACTTTGCGGTAATCTTTCACCATCATTTCTCAACTAATGACTGACCTCACAAAATGTTCTAATTAAAGTATTCGTCAACCATTTGACATCGATTAACTTCTTCGTGATATAGAAATATAATAAAAATGAATATTTCGGTGCTGACGTGTTTGGGTAATATAACCGTTCGTCGAGAATTTTTCCACATATGTTTTTACGTTTTACTTCGTAAACGCTAATAAGCGTACGACCCTTCGAATTGTTCGCGCAACCAACTACAAACGACCAAAATTGTATACAAACAAGTGCAAAAGTGACAGTCGAATCGGTAACTTTCCCGTTCTTTACATGTCTCTTTTTCACCGCCGAGACTGATCTCACAAACGTTTTAATTAATCTCACAATCAACCACAAACGACTAAAACAAAAAAATGGTTAAAGTCAAAGTCGAGTCGCCAACTTACCGGTCATTTTTAACTCTCATTTTTCAACTAAAGCCTGATCTCACAAACGTTTCAATTGTTCTCACAATGAACCACAAATGACTCACAAACTATTTAAAAAAAAAATCGAAAAGTCAAAGAGTAGTGTAGTGGTACCAGTTCTAAACCAAGATTCCTACTACCGACACTTACCGACCGAGAACGACCCAAAAATGGTTAATTTCTGAGTTATCGGCGGATGGTCAGGTAGGGGTTTGATTTAGAACTGGTACCATGATCGACTGTCGATGTTTGTACTTACCGACCGATGGTAGGGCTGCACTGCTTACCGACCGATGGTGAGGCTCACAGGTTTACCGATCGATGGTAGCGGTCACCTGCTTACCGACCGATGGTGGTAAGTCCCCCTTCGCCTCGAATGGAATGCGTCGGAATGGGGGGGGGGGGGGGTAAACACAGGGCCACACGTCCGATTTCCAGCGAGGCCGCGCAACGACTGACAAAGAGTCGAAGTGCTTTGTAGTAAAAGGGAGTTCCCCTCCCCTCCCGCGGGGAAGAGGGGGCGGTGGGAGGAGAGTGGAGGGTCCGATTTCTCAGAAATTGTTTTAAACATTTGTGAGTGGTGAGTCATCGGGCGCTTGCCGTGGCTTGAAAAAGCCCCCCCCCCCTTGCTGAGATGCGATAGTTTTGTTTATCGACGTGTTGAAACCGGCGAATTAAGGTGTTGAATGATTATTTTCCGAGAATTTATTGCCGGCCGGTGACATTTGATAGCGCCAAAATGGCGACGGGAATTCGTCAGATTATTTTTTCAAACGTTTTGTGGGGCGTGGTGAGTCATCGGACGCGTGACATTTTTCCGCGCTCGGACCCTCGTGCCCTCAATGCAGAGGGGGGGGGGGGGGGGGGAGGAGTACATAATCTTGCGATTCAAGATCGGACGCACACATGAGAAAGAACTACGTACACACGAGTGAAACAATGGAGTTCATCGATAAAATTCGTAAAATTGCCGATATTCTGCCGACAAAGAAGCTCAGAGAGTTGTCACCCGGGTCGGATTATATCATCACCAACATACGGGCGGTCAACACTAAATTTGGCAAAAAGCACATCGTTGACATTCGCAACGAATTCAGCGTGTTTCTACCCGGAACGATCGTCAAGGCGCTTGAGGCTGATTCGACAACATTCGAGAGCATGTTGGCAGCAGCGCATAGAGGAGATCTATGCATGGTCTATCGCGGCGGAAAATGTCACAGCCTGAAATTCGCGAATTCAGCAACATTCCAGCTGATGTTGGCAGCAGCGTACAAAAGAAATGTCTGCATAGCCTACATCGGTGGAAAGTTTATCGCATACGTTAAGGGTCATGAAAATCGAGAGCAGCTAGCTCATATACTAAATATGAAAAATTATCTCGTTATTGAAACGTTGGACGCGGACTCTGAAGATATGGATGCATAATGCGCACCTCACAGAACTTTTGCCACTTATCCACGTGAGAGAAATTGTTCCTCGCAACGCTCAACTTGTCAATAATTTTATCGCAATCGTCCATGGTCCAGACTGCTCGATGAATCGAAATAAAGTACCGATGCTGAAGGGCTCACAAATGTATTTAAGAAGGAAATCTCTATACAACCTCACACGCGCGTATGTGCGTGCGTGCGTGCGTGCGTGCGTGCGTGCGTGCGTGCGTGCGTGCGTGCATGTGTGTGTGTGTGTGTGTGTGTGTGTGTGTGTGTGTGTGTGTCGGCACGCGCTCGAACGTCGAGTTTGTATACACAAGATCGAGTTCGAAACAGCGAGACGTTGGGCGCTCTTTCTCGTGCTTTCCAATCTTGAACACAAGATGAATTGTTCTTGAAATACTAGTATCCTTCATTATGCATTATGCATCCATATCTTCAGAGTCCGCGTCCAACGTTTCAATAACTAGATAATTTTTCATATTTAGTATATGAGCTAGCTGCTCTCGATTTTCATGACCCTTAACGTATGCGATAAACTTTCCACCGATGTAGGCTATGCAGACATTTCTTTTGTACGCTGCTGCCAACATCAGCTGGAATGTTGTTGAATTCGCGAATTTCAGGCTGTGACATTTTCCGCCGCGATAGACCATGCATAGATCTCCTCTATGCGCTGCTGTCAACATGCTCTCGAATGTTGTCGAATCAGCCTCAAGCGCCTTGACGATCGTTTCGGGTAGAAACACGCTGAATTCGTTGCGAATGTCAACGATGTCCTTTTTGCCAAATTTAGTGTTGACCGCCCGTATGTTGGTGATGATATAATCCGACCCGGGTGACAACTCTCTGAGCTTCTTTGTCGGCAGAATATCGGCAATTTTACGAATTTTATCGATGAACTCCATTGTTTCACTCGTGTGTACGTAGTTCTTTCTCATGTGTGCGTCCGATCTTGAATCGCAAGATTATGTACTCCTCCCCCCCCCCTCTGCATTGAGGGCACGAGGGTCCGAGCGCGGAAAAATGTCACGCGTCCGATGACTCACCACGCCCCATAAAACGTTTGAAAAAATAATCTGACGAATTCCCGTCGCCATTTTGGCGCTATCAAATGTCACCGGCCGACGATAAATTCTCGGAAAATAATCATTCAACACCTTAATTCGCCGGTTTCAACACGTCGATAAACAAAACTATCGCATCTCAGCAAGGGGGGGCGGGCTTTTTCAAGCCACGGCAAGCGCCCGATGACTCACCACTCACAAATGTTTAAAACAATTTCTGAGAAATCGGACCCTCCACTCTCCTCCCACCGCCCCCTCTTCCCCGCGGGAGGGGAGGGGAACTCCCTTTTACTACAAAGCACTTCGACTCTTTGTCAGTCGTTGCGCGGCCTCGCTGGGAATCGGACGTGTGGCCCTGTGTTTACCCCCCCCCCCCCCCCCCCCATTCCGACGCATTCCATTCGAGGCGAAGGGGGACTTACCACCATCGATCGGTAAGCAGGTGACCCCTACCATCGATCGGTAAACCTGTGAGCCTCACCATCGGTCGGTAAGCAGTGCAGCCCTACCGTCGGTCGGTAAGTACAAACATCGACAGTCGATCATGGTACCAGTTTTAAATCAAACCCCTACCCGACCATCCGCCGATAACTCAGAAATGAACCATTATTGGGTCGTTCTCGGTCGGTAAGTGTTGGTAGTAGGAATCTTGGTTTAGAACTGGTACCATTACACTACTTCAAAGTCAAGTCGCTAACTTACCGGTAATTTTTGACGCTCATTTTCTAACTAACGACTCATCTCACAAATGTTTTAATTGTCACCACAAACGACTCACAAACGATTGACGCCGAAAAAAAATACAGGAATCCAAAGTCGAATCGCCAAGTTCACATAGCTGCAAAGCCGTAAGCAGCTGTCGCGGCGATGCTGTCAACCTTCGCGACATGCAGCACGCTCTAGCGCCGAAAAGTTTTTCAGCGATTAAATATAAATGGAGCTCTAACAAACGATGAAAATTAACTAACAATCACTAGTGATCGTCTAACAATCTAATAGAATGACAAGAATCAACGTTTTGCTGAAATTGACGAGTAACATGTGCAAAGCCGGAAGCAGCTGTCGCGACGATGCTGCCATCTTCACTTGGCTTGCAGCGCGCTCTAGGGCCGAAAAGTTTTTCATTAATTTAATAATAATTGAGCTCTAACAAACGACATAAAGTGACTAACAATCACTAACAAACGACTAACAATCGATTGGTTACGAAGAAAAGTTCGAAATCAGTAGAAAACAATTGTCGGGGGCTAACTTTGGCATAAATTTGTTTTTCGTTTTATTCAATAAATAAAGTCTAACAAACACTAACAATCGATTGGCGTCGAAAAAAATTCGATATATCCATAGTCGGCGGCTAAGTTTATGGAGGAGCTGAAGAACTCTACACGTGTAGCCCCGAGTAAAAATGATTGTATATACTTAGATACAATTATATGAAAATGATATACAAGCATATATATTTATATATAGGTTTATATATAATTGTATATAACTCTATACATTCGTATATATAATCCGATATAAACGTACTTCCATCAAATTTGATTTGATAAAATTATATATAGTTCTGTATATAATGATATATGGAGATACTATTTTTATAGGGATCCCTATAAAAATAGTATCTCCATATATCATTATATACAGAACTATATATAATTTTATCAAATCAAATTTGATGGAAGTACGCCCGAGTAAAAATGAATATATATAATCATATATAATTGTATATTAATTGATCATATACAATTGTATACAAAAATTGGCCCGATAGAATTTTATATATTTGTATATAAACGTATACAATTGTATAGAATTTTGTATATTTGTATATAGACGTATACAATTGTATACGTTTATATACAAATATATAAAATTCTATCGGGCCAATTTTTGTATACAATTGTATATGATCAATTAATATACAATTATATATGATTATATATATTCATTTTTACTCGGGGCGGCTCTGCACGTGTGGTGACCTTGGGCTGGCTCATTGATTGGCTGGTACTCGTTTTCGTAGGCTGGCTTGTTGATTGGCTCGCACGGCTATATAGTTGATGTGCTGACTCCATTTTTGACGTTGCGTGTTCATATCACGTCCGGGTCACCAATGTAGAGATTCGGTCGGTGGCTCTCTGCTCCTGTAGTTATCCGCTACTTGTCCAGGTTCTGTAAGGTCGGTAAGATAGGAGGAGGCAGGAAAAGAATGTTTGCGTTTCGTCTCGGGTACAGTGACAGACTCATCAGTAGGGCTGTGTCACTGTACCCTGCCCTTGACGCGCTGGGTGTTAGGATCTAGGCGAAAGACGGTTTATATATTGGAACGCATGCCCCTGCGACCGCTTGTGCGAAACGCTGGAACGATGTAGCCGCATAGCGGTGAGATGGTGGAACTAGCAGGACCGCCACAGACTGGTTTCATTGCGCAATTGGGCGTCGCGCATCATTATGCGCATTCACACTTGTTCGTATCAAAATGATGAGACCCAACGAACACGACCTTTATGTCGAAAATCGTAGTGCGCATGCGTAAGCGTCTTGCTAAAATGGCGACGACACATTAAAAGCTGTATAATAAAACGAGTTTTACGAAATAGTTTATTTAGGAACGGCTATATCTCGCCGCAAATCCTTGATAATACTTAGCTGCTTAAAGTTTATACTGCAGACAGTATAGTATTATTATTCGATTATAATGAATGATTTGATGATGATTGTGCTTTTGCCAGTCTTGGGCTCATTTCTGTGGTCCGCTCCCGACCGAGTTTAAGGGCCTACATGTACCTAGAGGCCCGGAAAAAATGGCTAATTTATGATTTTTTTCTCTGAAAAACGGTTGGTGCAAAAGAAACGCTTTTTTTAAAACACAAAGTAATATAAATTGGGATCCTTAAAAAAAAATCACGAAAAAGGCAGAAAACAATAAAAACATAGCCATCGGCAGATGATCAAATTTTTTTGCGATGTTTAGCGGTCCATCTGAAATTTTAAAACGAAATGGATTATTCAAGTCCACATTAAATGCGAGTCGTTGACAATCATCTACTATTCAAATCATTTTTTTTTAATAATATGGCAACGAATTCAAACTCGAGCATACAAAATCTATGAAAAAAGTCATCATTTTTACGTAACGATTAAAAAATAAAGATGGATAAAAAAGTTAGGGGTCAACGACCTTCAAATGATTCTCATCGTATCTCCTGTAAATTTTAAAACAATTTATCAAGCGGTTTTCGAGACATCATATACCCTGACTTTGAAAACCGTGTTTCGAGAAAAACGCGTTCAAAGTTGGAAGTCTGGGGCTGCCACCGCTCGCCCGGCCAACTGTATGAAGCTGTATCAATTTCAATAAGCTCATTCAATTTTAGGAATATTCCTATGATATTTGCAGGAAACATAGCTTAATGGTGATATTATCGAATAAAAATATTTTTGGAAAATGCATTTTTTTAACCCAAATTCCGACTCACATATTTTTCTGGATACATTACATAATCGTTATATTCATTTATAATAAAGAATAATTCTATCACTATGTTATAAGAATCTCCGTATCTTTTAATGTGATACAAAACTTGCTAGTATTTTTTATTTGATCTGCCTGTACCCCATTCTGTGTGGGCAAACTCTTCGTGTTCTTTCATAAAAGCTAATAACATTCTTTTGTTCAAATCTGAGTTTAGCCAAAACTCGTCGCAAGGGCTCCGCCACTAGAGTTACTTCAGAGGCGTATAGCCCCTCATGACAACTAACCCATCTAGTCTCAATTCGTGTTTAAGGTAGTATTGTTGTTTAGAGCCCTCTTTTGAAGGTGACTTTTGGGATGACCTTAGAATGACCTTTAAACTTTTCGAGTTTTCTTTCTGTAATTTTTACACATCTCTATTGATCTTCCAAGGGTATTGACAAATTAAAAAAGTATTATTATCGTGTACGTTTAATTATAACGGTGCGCGGAAAACGTCCTCAATTCGCGACCAGTGTTATGAACGTTGTATGAATCGAAAAAAAAACGAAACATATTCTCAATCTGTAAAAGTGTTGTGATGTTTGGTATCAGAATCAGCAAAAAAACAATCGCGGCGGCGGTGTCCAGTGAGAATTTTGGCAACAACACATTGGCAACACCATGCCAAGCGAGAGCAAGTTGTGACGGAAAAATGGCATCCTTTTCCGCCGCATTAAGCTGCGTGCTAGCAGCACAGCATTGCGCATTCGCGCGTGAATGCTGGTGTTAATATTGCAGTACGAAAATACAGAATATTGGCGGTACATTTGGAGCATGTTCATTGCTAGGTTATTGCAGCATTGCGACAGAAAAATTGGAATGCGTTATTTCGGCAAGCTGAAGGCACATTGGAGGTACGCTGTGACGCTCCATTGCTGGTAGAAACGAGACACGTTATCGCGGCATTGAGATGGTAAATTTGCAATACGCTGTTCGGCAAGGTGAGGGCACATTGGCGGCATGCTGTGACATTTCGTTGCCGGCATATTTAGAACACGCCGGAGGGCTCCTTTGCCAGCATAAACGAGACCCGCTATTGCGGTGTTGTAACCGGCTAAATGGATTTCTGCATTACCGGTAGCTGGGCAAGCGGGAATAAAAAGGGAGCAAAATATATAAGAATTTATTTTCAATTTATTTATTTATTCAATAAAAATAATTTTATTGGATACAATCGCGCACACGTACCGGTTCGTGTGTGCGACGTCCGCGTATCCCTAGCGGATTGGGAGACCGAAAAAAAACCTCGTTCATCGGTCACGGTCATTTTCTGCCCCTTTCGAACCGGAAAAAGTGACCGAGCAGTGACCAAACAACGTTTTTTTGAGGTTAGTCACTTGACCGGTTTTTTTCGGTTTTCGGTCACTGTAATAAAAGTAAGGTTTTAGGTCACTGGGGCCTTTCAGTCACTGACCGGTTTTCGGTCACTGGGGCGTTTCAGTCAGTGACCCTAGTCGTGACCGAAGGCGGACCGAAGTGCATGGGGCAGAGAGAGGGTCCTTCTCGAACGCTATTGGAAATATAATAATAGAAACTCGTACACAAAAACATCAGTGAATTTGAACGTTTTTTTTTAATATCTTGAAATAAACCAAACAACAATAACATTTTTGTATCCATTCAATACTCATCCTCTTCCTCCTCCTCCTTTTCGTCGGAGTCGGTTTCCATCTCGGAACTTCTTTCTTCTTCTTGTCTCTTTTTGGCCTCTGTCCTTTGTTCTTAGAACCTTCGGTCGGTATATTTCGCTTTTTAATTTGATGGATAACCACTCGCGTACTATGGCTGCCGTTAGCCTCTCCTGTTGATTTAGACAATGGAGGCTAGAGTGGGAGGAGGCCGATCTGTGCATTTCAAAGTGGCTACAAAAATGTGGTCAAAAAGGGATGGCGCCACTATCTCTAAGACCTCGAGAAGTAAGCTGAGTATCGATGTCGTGTAAGAGGGATGGAAGAGGATCGAATACGCATCCCAGCAAGCAGTGCAGCGAGATCGCGCGCAAAAGTCACCCCCTCTCTAGTCTCTTACGCGCCCAACACACAATCATAGTAGCGCGTGTCCGTGAGCGAGCTACGCTCGGACATCTTCGGAAAGAGCCGAGCGCGCCGAAGTTTCCCGACCGCGTCTTCGGCAGCTACACCAATACATGAACGCTGAGCACGTTCATGTGCGACCAAGCCGAAACGAAGGCTTCGAGGGAAAAAGCAATCTGAGCACGACTCGCGCGTGACGTCACCCGACGGAACGCGCGAGGCTTTTAGATGATTTCAATGCTTATTTAGCTCTTGATTCTTTGCGTTATCAATGTATACAACAAAATGTATCGCACACCCTGATCGCTTATTTTTTCAGTTTATACGTTAATTTAAATATAATTATGAATCCAAATTACAACTTATTCACCTTCTAAAAAATTGTTTACGCTTTACTCACACCCGGCCTTATGCCAAATAAATTATAATTCACAAAAGTAAGCGGAAATATATTTATATTCGTATTATTATATTAATTCTCATACTTTCATCAAGCGATAAAACATTATCCCCAAAAACTAGCCAATCATCCATCCGGCCGCGAATCGTCAGTACCAGAATGTGCATATTCTACAAGCGATGAGATGGTCCCGTTGGTAGCGTTCTTGGCTTCGGTCCGCAGGGGCGCGGGATCGTTCCCCGCGCTCAGTGCTTTTTTTTAAGTATTATTACCATTAAATCTTATTTGATTAGTTATTTTTATTAGTTATCATTATTAATTTAATTAGTTATCTTTTAGTGTCGAAAAATTTATCGCGCACTCCTACCGCTTATTTGATTAGTTTGTACGTTAATTTAAATGTAATAATAAATTTAAATTACAACTTATTTATCTTCTAAAAAATTGTTTGCGCTTTACTCACACCCGTCCCTATGCCAAATAAATTGTAATTCATAAAAGTAAGCGGAAATATATTTATATTCGCATTATTATATTCATTCTCATATACTATCATCAAGCGATAAAGCATTATCGCCAAAAACAATCCAATCATCCATCCGGTCGCGAATCGTAACTTACGAGAATAAATACGACTCTAAATATATTTCCGCTTACTTTTATGAATTACAATTTATTTGGCATAGGGATGTGAGTAAAGCGCAAACTATTTTTTAGAAGATAAATAAGTTGTAATTTACATTTATTATTACATTTAAATTAACGTACAAACTAATCAAATAAGCGGTCGGAGTGCGCGATACATTTTTCGACACTAAAAGATAACTAATTAAAATAATAATGATAACTAATAAAATTAACTAATCAAATAAGATTGAATAGTAATAATAATTTAAAAAGAAGCACGGAGCGCGGGGAACGATGCTGCGCCCCTGCGGACCAGCCAGGAACGCTACCAACGGGACCATCCCATCGCTTGCAGAATATGCACTTTCTGGTACTGACCATTCGCGGTCGGATGGTTGATTGGCTTGTTTTTGGGAATAATGCTTTATCGCTTGATGAAAGTATGAGAATTAATATAATAATACGAATATAAATATGTTTCCGCTTACTCTTATTAATTATAATTTATTTGGCATAAGGACGGGTGTGAGTAAAGCGTAAACAATTTTTTAGAAGATGAATAAGTTGTAATTTGGATTCATAATTATATTTAAATTAACGTATAAACTAAAAAAATAAGCGATCAGGTTGCGCGATACATTTTCTTGTATACATTGATAACGCAGAGAATCAAGAGCTAAATAAGCATTGAAATCATCTTAAAGCCTCGCGCGTTCCGTCGGGTGACGTCACGCGCGAGTCTTGCTCAGATTGCTTTTTCCCTCGAAGCCATGGAGGCTAGAGTGGGGAGGCCGCTCTGCGCATTTCAAAGTGGCTACAAAAATGTGGTCAAAAAGGGATGGCGCCACTATCTTTAAGACCTCGAGAAGTAAGCTGAGTATCGATGTCGTGTAAGAGGGATGGAAGAGGATCGAATACACATCCCAGCCACGGTCTTACATACAGGTCTTGAAACTCTGGTGGTGGAGGTATGTCCTTGGATTGAAGCACCGGCCGTTTCGCCTAGTGACCACGAGTGTCGCTGCGATAGAGTGATGCAGGCTGTGCGAGAGAAATGGAAATCGATTGTTGACTCATAGGAACCTAACCTAGCTGTACAATTGGCTGGTGTAGGCAAATTATGATATTCAATGTCAAAAATGCATGATGGACCTAAATACAATTAAAAGTAACTTTATCGTAAACCTGAAAAAAATCAAAAGACTATAGTTATCCAAATGGGTACAATGAATATGAATGTTTTTTATATAGGTGTCAATGTGAGCTCGTGTTGGTCGAAGGGTTCGGTGCAAGCTTCGTAATGCTGTTTTCAGGAGTTCGATCCCTGTGCGCTCGGTTTTTTAAAAACATGTTTTACCTTTCATAAAAAAAATAGGCTTTACGCGTTGTTTTAATTGACCGGAAAATAAGTGGCAACTATTCCAGACCGAAGTGGAATTCAGACCGAAACACTTGCAGGATGTATTTCTTGAAAATGAAACAAATACTTGAGAAACAGTGCTTCTTTTGCAATTGTTTATTCCCTCTGCGAAAAATTTTAGTGCATGTCCCAAGACACATTTTCAATAATCTCTACTTTGCAGTTTCCGAAACGGTTTGTATAATTCACAAACTTTGTTTTATGTTTTCCAGCCTGGAAAGTATTTGTTGTGATGATCCCAATAATTTTTCATTTTTTTTCAGGTTCCCGGCTCCAACGCCTGTTTCGCCCATTCTCTATGAATATATTTCGATTCGAAATGATTTTCGCACACAACGTGTCTCGGCTCTAATTTCCCAACTCCCGGTATCGCGGCCGCCCATTTTTTTAATTGCGACAAGTCTCTCGGCACCCGAAACACTGAGCGTTTCGATTTTTTACTCCGAGAGCCTGTTTTACACGTTGGCACAATACACCACTTAGTCATTTTTCAATATCACCGTTTTTACAAGTTTACAAGTAGAGCACGTCGCGTGTGGTCGCGTGAATAAGCGGTTATGTTTGGGTTTTGTTTACTTTTAAAATCTATTTCCGTCTCTCTCACACAGCCTGCATCACTCTATAGCAGCGATCCTCGTGGTCACGAGTTGAAACAGTCGGTGCTTCAATAAGAGGCCATCCCCCACCACTGAAATTTTGAGCGAGTTTCAAGACCTGTATGTAAGATCGTGATCCCAGCAAGCAGTGCAGCGAGATCGCGCGCAAAAGTTACCCCCTCTCTAGTCTCTTACGCGCCCATCACACAATCATAGTAGCGCGTGTCCGTGAGCGAGCGACGCTCGGACATCTTCGGAAAGAGCCGAGCGCGCCGAAGTTTCCCGACCGCGCCTTCGGCAGCTACACCAATACATGGACGTTGAGCACGTTCATGTGCGGCTAAGCCGAAACGAAGGCTTAGCGATGGGATGGTCCCGTTGGTAGCGTTCCTGGCTTCGGTCCGCAGGGGTGCAGGATCGTTCCCCGCCCTCAGTGCTTTTTTTAAAATTATTATCACTATTAATTTTTGTTAGATTAGTTATTTTTATTAGTTATCATTATTATTTTAATTAGTTATCTTTTAGTGTCGAAAAATTTATCGCGCATTCCGACCGCTTATTTGATTAGTTTGTACGTTAATTCAAATCCAATAATAAATATAAATTACAACTTATTTATCTTCTAAAAAATTGTTTGCCCTTTACTCACACCCGTCCCTATGCCAAATAAATTGTAATTCATAAAAATAAGCGGAAATATATTTATAGTCGTATTATTATATTCATTCTCGTAAGTTACGATTCGCGATAAGTTGTAATTTGGATTAATTATTATATTTAAATTAACGTATAAACTAAAAAAATAAGCGCTCACGGACACGCGCTACTATGATTGTGTGATGGGCGCGTAAGAGGCTAGAGTGGGGGTAACTTTTGCGCGCGATCTGCCTATATATCACTTTGCATCTTTCTCGCACGCAGCCTACTTCTCAAGTATCATGCTGCATTATGCACAGCTCACTTCTCATTATTTACTTGTTCCGTCTCTGTCACACGCAGCTCACATCTCGAGGTCTTAGCAATAGTGGCGCCATCCCAGTTTGACCACATTGTTGTAGCCACTTTTTTCAAGTCTCTCCATAAGAGATCGGACTCCTCCCACTCTAGCCTCCCTGCTCGAAACCTTCGTTTCGGCTTGGCCGCACATGAACGAGCTCGGCGTCCATGTATTGGTGTAGCTGCTGAAGGCGCGGTCGGGAAACTTCGGCGCGCTCGGCTCTTTCCGAAGATGTCCGAGCGTCGCTCGTTCACGCACACGCGCTGCTAAGATTGTGTGATGGGCGCGTAAGAGACCAGCGAGGGGGTAACTTTTGCGCGCAATCTCTCTGCACTGCTTGCTGGGATGCGTATTCGATCCTCTTCCATCCCTCTTACACGACATCGATACTATGCTTACTTCTCGAGGTCTTAGAGATAGTGGCGCCATCCCTGTTTGACGACATTTTTGTAGCCACTTTGAAATGCATAGATCGGCCTCCTCCCACTCTAGCCTCCATGGTCGCGTTCAGGAAGACTAGAGGTAAGGAATACGAACGCCGTGCCGTCGAAACGTCCGCAAAAGCGAGGACGAGAAGGGCGGCGCTGCTCTCCTACCGCACCGAAGTAAAGTCAGCAACAAACAAGTGCCGTACGATACGCTCCCTCATATGGAGCGATAATTTGATTAAATGAATTGTAAAGGCAGTGCCGTACGATATGCGAAAAGCACCCTTTGCTACTTCATATGGAGCGATCATTTCATCAAATAAATTGTACAACCAGTTGATGAAGGCAATTTCTATATATATAGACAGAATTGTCATATATACATAGTTTTTGGAAATACCGAAATACAGAAATTAAGTCAATGTTTTTTTTTGTTGCGGGAGCAGTAACAAACAAAATTTATTTATAGACACAAGGAAAGTCATAATAAATTGTCATCCAGACAAAAAATTTACAGATTATGACTCGGTACAGATTAAGAATAATAACGAAATACAGAAATTAAGTCAGTTTTTTTTCCTTGCAGAAACCGTAACAAACTAAATTTATTTATAGACACAAGAAAATTCATAACAATTTTTCAAATTCTCACATATTATATTTACACATTATGATACGCTGTACAGATAAAGAATAATAACGAAATACAGATATTAAGTCAATGCTCTTTTTTCGTTGCGGAAGCAGTAAAAACATAGACACAAGACAATTCATAAGAATTTTGAATTCAAACAAAAGATTTACAAATTATCACACATTATATTTGCACATTATGACATGCTGTACAGATAAATCGATCTTACAGTTTTGATTTTTTTCCTATTGTCTTTCGTTTTGATTTTCCTTGCGTGATTATTTTCGTTGACCGATCGCGCTAGAAAATGTCCTCTCATGACGAGATAATAGTTTATCACTCTCTTCGTGAGCTCTTCGTTATGTGCTTGGCATCCCACGTACGCGCGTACGCACATACCCATTTTCACGCCTCGAAAATAAACATTTTGTTTATTTTCGAGACATGAGACAAAACGTGCAATATATGAAAAATCCATACATTGCACGTTTTGTCTCATCGACGGGACACTTGCTCCATATCTCGCGTTTGTGATCATTTTTATTTCACTCGGTACGATAATGGTACGATAAAACGAAACCATTATTTTTGCGAATGTAAGTACTATTTTTCTTACCTATGATTGATTGTTTTCGCCGCAGATCACCAAATATATTTTATACCGAGACACAATTATTTTTTTTATATCTAACACAATTCGCAAAATTGGTTAGCCACAACATGCTTTATGCCAACACGGACGACGAGCGGCAATCATCGATGACACATGACGTCAGTTGTGTTCTTGTCGCTTAGTTCACTTCGGTGCGGTCGAACACTAGCGACGCACGCCGTGAAAACACTAACTACTGAAATCCACAGTTTGACGGACGCTTTTGGATCGGGCTCGCCACAGGCGTTCGTACTCCTTACCTCTAGTCTTCCTGGTCGCGTTGCTGCGTCATGCAGCGTTCAATATGGCTGCGCATGAAGTGACGTGTTGCGCCTGCGTGTACGTTGAGCGGCCATCTACTCTATCGAGGACTCCTCGGCGGGGTGGCGAGGACTTTCGAGAACCGAGAGTACACCACGTGGAGTACACTTATCTATTATTTATTTGAAGTGAATACTCAGTGCATATGATATTATAACGTATATGTATAATGTTGTGCACATGCTTGTACTTTTTTCTTTACAATATTTGAATTTCATCTTGTTTACAAAGCAGCAGCAGCAGCAGCGTAGAACACATACAGCATATATGTAGCATACATATATGCTGTAACGTGCTACACGAAATAGCAATAATTGCAAGAAAAGAATGTATATTTATTTTCATTCTTGTCAACATATAATAATTATTTCCTTTCTCATTTACAGGTGGAAAATCAGATGTAACACCTCAAGTGTCAAGGAACTAACCTCACTTTTATTACAATGACCGAAAACCGAAAAAAAACGGTCAAGTGACTAACCTCACTTTTATTTCAGTGACAAAAAACCGAAAAATAACGGTCAAGTGACTAACCTAAAATAAAACAGTGTTCGGTCAATGTTCAGTCGCTTTTTTCGGTTGATAAAGGGCAGAAAATGACCGTGACCGAAATAGGGTCATTTTGACCAATTTTTGGTCTTTTTTTTTAGGTCTCCCAATCCACTAGGGATGACTGAGGACTACGCGTCATTATGCCCGTATTTTTTTCCGCAAGGCTGGGATTCGAACCCGCAACTTCACGATGTGCTGGTTCAGAAGGCAAGCACGCTAACCACTCGACCTTCCAACTGGTTCAACTTATATAACTAATTTTAGGATCATGACATTTGTCGTAGCGAACCTCCTTATGGTTATAACCATATACCTTGTTTTTGCCGGCAATGGAACGTCACACCGTGCCGCCAATGTGCCCTAACCCTGCTGGAATAACGTATTCCAAATTTTCCGTCTCAATGCCGCGATAACTTGTCTCGTTTTTACCGGCAACGGAGCGTCACAACGTGGTGCATTTATGACTGAAACACGATATAAAGATGACATTACTCGAAATCTTGAGCTTGGCGCATCAGTACCGTTGTTGCAGCAGGTAATTGTTACGTATATTTGCTACAAACCTGCCGTCTTGGCATCACACATTTCTTTCGCCAAACCACGCACCGTGGCGCGAATTTGTGGCTTAATGCGGAAGCAAAAGACAGCATATTGGTGTCACGGTGTGCCGCCGTATGCTGTCATCTTGCCGCTATAATGCTGACATGTGAATTTTCACAGCACGTTTGTCTATCAGGGTAGTATCCACGGTACGCGAGAGTACGGGCGTGCGGGTTATGGAAAGCCAAAAATGTAGGGGTATGTGGGTTACGTTCCAGCCTTCACTTAAAAAAAAATCTTTTCCACGAAACTACCATGACAAACATGCTGAATAGCAGTACCTTTATATATCGACGAAAAATTTATATTTTGCGAAACTTGGGTATGCGACAGTTGAAACGTACCATAACATCAAAGGGAAAGCGTTCCGCGTACATTCCCACGCATACGCACAGGCAACGATAAATAGTATTCACCACCGAGCATACTTGCAGTCCCGAAAGAGGACCTTCACTCACAGCATACTCGAACAGAAAAACGCATAGACCGAAGTGAAAGGCCCTTATCTCAAGAGCAAACAAATCCTCAAAAAAAAACTCACCCGCGATTTCACCCGGTCGTAATAGTTGCCCTTAACAGGATCCACGAGAACACGTGCGCTAAATCCAATTCTCGGACATATAACAGCGACTGCGTTTATCATAGTCACAGCCCAATAGCCAATTTAAAGCTATTCTCCTTCCAGTATGCCGACCAAGTAGGTAAGTCAGCCTAACTCCTCACGATCGATTAATCAATCCCTAAAAAGCGCATCACAGAAAATGCATTTCTCTCATAAATCCAACTCTCTTCATTTTTTGGAAAACGAAGGAACACGCACTTGGTTTCTGGTCTTCGGACCGAATAATCGACGTACCAAATTAAACATTCGATCTGCGTTTCCGTATAACGATACTTAAACAACAGTACGCGTATTTATTGTGTGCCGAACGGTTTGTAAAAGTAACAACTGAATGGAGTTTAACTGGGTGGATAAAGACCAAATCTACGCGTCTAAACATTTATTCATTCAACTATCAATCGATCGGGCGCAACCAACTCTTTAAGGGGTTACCCCCACTTGCGATTGTGAAAAAATCGATTTTTTATTGCATTTTTTTGAAGTATAAATATCTGAGAATATGTCCTGAAAATTTCAAGTCAATCCGAACAAAATTGACTGAGATATGAGCGTTGAAAGAGAAGAATCCGTTGTGTAAACGACCGGCTAGTCTGCCGTCTGGCGCGCTCGACCCTCCCTCCGACCTTCAATGCATTGTTCGATGAAAAGAGTCGTATACCTGGCATTCATAACGTTCATATAATAGACTGGAATTTATAGAAACGTATTTTCGTTGTCTGTTATGGTCTAAACTCGTCAGTGTAGCTCGAAAGTTCGACTATATAAGACGTATATTCCGCCGTTCATAATATTATAAGCGCAGTTTTTATTCATTTTACATTCAAAAATGGATCGTAAAAAAGGTTCGCGACAAACAAGAAGCAGTGATAATTCACGGAAATCTTGACCAAAAAAAAGGAAGGGTGTTTTTAACCCCAATCTGGCCGAAACGGAAACTGAAAGTTTCAGCACGTCTGCGAAGAAACTGAAAAATAATATTGATATGACTGTGAATCAAAGTCCTAATATTGAATATCGGATTTTGAACTTGTGGGTTGTGTTTGCTGCTATTTCAAATTTAGTGAAGTGCAAAACGTGTAATGGAAATATTACATTTGAAACGGTAAGTGCAAGAGGCCTAGGCTTCAAAATCGTTGTGAAATGTGACTCATGTGCAGATAATTTGATACCATCTTCTCCTTTTTTGGAACTGGCACTTTTGCCAGTGCGGCCGAGAGCACGCGTGACGGAATAATGTTATGAAGGCAACACCAAATTTCCGTTTTGCAAGCGGCATCGTCGGCGGAAGAACTTCTGTATGGGCCCGGAATAGATGACTCTATGTAAGTTTACAAAATAAAATATTTTCTTCGTGTAAACTGAAATTGAAACTTTAACCGCGTTTTTCTCAAAATAGCATTTCTGAAGTCGGTGACCAAGATTACTCGAACACTAATGAACCGATCTTCTTGAAGTTTTGCAGGCTTATTTAATACATAAAAATGAAATCTTTAATCGTTCGATTTTTTTTTCGAAAAAAAAATGGCCGTTTTATAGGCAAAAACGGCCGTTTTTTTCGTTAAAATCGAACTATTAACTTTGACTGTCCGCCATTTTGTGAAAAATGAATATTTTTTAAAATCCTTCGATTAAAGACTAGTTTATACTTATATTTGACTAAATCCATCCGCATTTTTTTTTTTCAGATGATCCACTTCGCCGCAATGTTGGTCACCGCAAACCGTGTATATAAAAACATTATTTCATTGACGGCCATTTGCCACTAAACAATGTAATATTTTTCAATAAAAAAATTACTGAAAGTTCTTCAAGATGTGTTCTTTAACATGGTATATTGATCGATAAAAAAAGTTTTGTAGTTTTCTTTTAAAAAATTCATGAAAAAGGCCTTTTTTGCGCTACAAGTGGGGGTAAAGCCTTAACCAGAATCACGCACCTGAAAAGTAATTGGATCTAAATGGTTACTAAATTGTGTTCGGAACTCGTGTGGAAGCCAAACAAAGACTCACGGCGCAACTTACATCAATTCAAACTTCGCGCTCTAACTTGGCAATCTCGCGAAGCCCTCCTTAAGGTAGTACGAGCGCGCAATCTTGATTTCTATAGATTTTCTTCATATTTTGACCAGACATTGTTCATATTATTATGCATGTTTGAGTGAAATTTCAGAACAGTCGACTATTTAGATTGGGAGATAATGGGTTTTAAAATTGCAACTTTCAACACTGCAGGGTCTACATTGAAATTTAGACAGAATCATTTTCCGTAAAAAATATTTGTCCCCTATAATAAGAAGACATATGGCAAAACCGCAGAACAATATTGTTCAATGTTTCGAGAAAAAAATAATGATCGTGTTCCTAAAATTAAAAAGTTTGTCATAAAAAAATATTTGCATGATAAATATTAATTTTTTATATTGTTTATGTTATCTTCATTAATAAATAAAAGTGTTGGTTCATTCATACCTAATTAAAAACTTTGTTCGATTAAAGATTACTTCCAAATTAAGATTTGTGTTGCATAATTATTTTAAATATTCCGCGCAAACTCACGTCATTGGATACGTGGAACGATGCGGTGTTGCCATATGTCTTCTTATTATAGGGGACAAATATTTTTTACGGCAAAATTATTCTGTCTAAATTTCAATGCAAACCCTGCAGTGTTAAAAGTTGCAACTTTAAAACCCATTATCTCCCAATCTAAATAGTCGACTGTTCTGAAATTTCACTCAAAGATGCATAATGATATGAACAATGTCTGGTTAACATTTGAAGAAAATGTATAGAAATCAAGATTGCGCGCTCGTACTACCTTAAATCTCCCTCCGGAACATAACACTAGGACGATCTGGTACCTCTGCCGCAGGGTGTGATAGGCGCCGCCTTTCACCGTGTGCTAAGAATAAAGAGAAACAGGAGGAATCGTGTAATGCTAACCGAATTAGACGGAAATCCAAC
The DNA here is from genome assembly GCA_963210295.1 of Ophion ellenae. Classification (NCBI taxonomy): domain Eukaryota; kingdom Metazoa; phylum Arthropoda; class Insecta; order Hymenoptera; family Ichneumonidae; genus Ophion; species Ophion ellenae. The sequence continues at coordinate 31,177,511 of OY723386.1, forward strand.
AATAAGAAGGGCCATCTCAAGATGGCTGCTCACTGGCGCCCAGCTTAAGGGGAGATATACACCTAGGAGCCGGAAAAAGGTCACTTTTGGGATTTTTTTTTCAAGGAAAACTATTTGAAATATCGGATTGGGGTTTTAATTATCTAAAAGTATATACATTCAGAAATTTGTTTAATTTTCTTTATTTATAAATATCAACAATATACAAAGATATTGTATGATCCTTGGAGCGTCGTAAAAAAATCTGCGTATACGGTACCCACTGGCGTTTCTTCAAAAATCATCTGAAAAAAAACCAAAAAGATTATTAAATTAGATAATATAAGCTAGTACTTGTCATAGCCGATTTTGAAGATATCGATTTGTGACAAAATGGCGGACGTATAAGTAGTGATTTTTGGGCCAAAAATTAGTTATTATTTTGCCTATAAAACAAAAACTGGGTAACCGAAAAAAAATCCTATGACAAGTACTAGATGATGGTGTATAGAATAACCACAAAAAACCTCAAGGCAATCGGTTCATTGGTTTTCGAGAAATTTTGGGTACCGATTTGAAAGTGGTTTCGAGAAAAACGTGTTTGAAAATTTAGGAATGAATAAATCATGAAATTTGTCAACTTACATGGAATCATCGATACCAGGCCCATAGTGTAGGTCTCCTACGGTCGACGGAATGTAGGTGAATCTAGGTGTATATCTTCCCTTAAATAACTTCTCGGCTTTGCAGCACAACGGAGATACTGGAAGCAGTTTTCAATTTTGAGCTGGTTTTGTTATACCACAATGATGACTGTATCAAATAATTTTTTCAACTTGACTTATATTATGGGACACGTTTAACGTCAACGTATCTACAGACTGCAACAAGTAGCTGGAGGCGACGCTCATAAAACTCATAAGATGCGCCGCCTCAAGATGGCTGGCACGATGTACTTCCGTCACGGTAGGCCTATAGCTACCACTGCCGATACCTTCCCTGCTGTTTCTCTTAGCTCTTTGATTTCCTCCTGTTCTGTTTTACCGGGATTTTTAAAATGAATTTTCATGAATTTTTCGCGCCGAAGCAGTAAGATGTGTCGAAAAGTCCTTTTGCGTACATATTTATATTTTAATCGTAATAGTTCCATCACGGGGTTCTTTCCCTTTTACGTGCCGTCCATATTTCATTTCCGTTTTCCCCACCTTGCGGCTGCAGCCGAATTCCGCCTTTGTATCGCATTCACCATGGCACATCAGCCATGGGTACAGGGAAACTGCGGAAAACCTGTGCCAATACAGTCACTCCCAAGTTCGCTTCCCAGTTTTGGAGCTAATCGCGTTTCGTTGAGAAGTAATACGCGGGCTACAGGTTGATACACACACGTACCGGACCGTGTGCGCGCCGTCCGTGAAAAACAAGGCCCGTATTTATTTTTCTGCAAGACTACAAGGCCGGGAATCAATACCGCGGGTGGGTGTCGGAAATTCGATCGATCAATATTCATAAGGACCGATATTTCGAATTCATTAATGACTCACGTTCCTATATAGATAGATCAATCTTACAACAGTCTGTAAAATAGTTCATACAAATTGTGAATACAAATATTTCGAAATTTATTTATAGCGAAATATAAGATTTACCAAATAATGAGAGATATAATATCGACTTTCCGGTATAAATACGCACCGAACAATTCGATACGGCAAATCATCGAGTTGTAAATATTATGATGGTTTACAATTTCGAATTCGCAAAGCGAAGGGCCAAAAAGACGATCAGTTAAAATAGAGATAGGCCGAAAAGGCGAACGGTCCGAATAGCGAAAACTTATGATCGAGCAATATGTTACTTGCGCTTCAGAGTAAAGTTGGCAGATGGCCCTGGTGGGCAGTCGGGTAAGGCAGTCATCCTATGTTTGTTATTTAGGTATTCGCTATTATGGACCATCGATCATTTACGTGTCTAAGATCTACACATTCGACGTTTGTTTTCTCGATATATAGCTTTTTGCTATAAATGGTATTACCAATATTAGATACTCATTTTTTTCTATTTCGGAGATATGAATGTTGTAGATTGTTCGAATCTGTATTTGTATGACTCAAACTGCACACTATCTGAATACATGGTCTCGAATAAATGAGATCTCGAATAAATAATCCTTTGGTGTAATAGTTATTCGATATCGTCATCGATCGGAGGATAAAATTTTGAATAATTCAACCTTCGTTATTTCGACTTCAGTATTCTGTCATTTCGAAATCTTTGTCGTTCTAGATTTGGCTATTCGAAGTTTTGACCCCCACCCAAACCCGCGACCTCCCGGTGTTCTGGTTTAGAGGCAAACACGGTAACCACTATACTAACACACCGGTCCTTTCGCGTACATATTCATTGATATTTGTTATGCTTAGACAAATTGTTATCAAGGCGCGATTCGTAAACATACGTAAGAAATGCGTAAAAATGTCTGCAGGTCTGTGAGAGTGCGCATACTGTGCGGCACTTTCCTTTTTTCCTATCTCCACCGACAGAGCTGTCTTCGTGTACAAATATGCGACACAAACCGTGTCGCATATTTGTACACGAACATGTTCACCTCGAGTGCGCTCTACCTTCAGTCATTTGCTTCAGTTGTTAACATGGATGGGCAGGAAAATGTATTGCTTTGTGCTGCGGTTTGTCGTATTATGCAGTTTGATTAAAAAGAAACTAGCAAAACCGCGTTGTTGAGTACGACCCTTCCTGCGGAGATGACGATTAAGTCGATTAAAAAATGTAATGCGAATATCGAGCGAAGATTTTGAAGTGCTGGTGAACGTTACTAGGCCTGAAATTGGTAGATAAACTACAGAAAATATGTCCCTGCAGAAATGAGACTTGACGTAACCTTGAGATATCTTGTTAGTAGAGATTCTTTTGCAAGTTTAATGTATTTTTTTTAAGTGTTCAAAGAACTAGTTTCTCGGATTGTTCCCGAAGTATGTAAGTCGTTGACATGCGTGTTGAAGGAAATCGAAATGGTAATTATGGTTGCAATGATTCCATCGAAGACTCAAAATACAATAACAGCATCGGAGTATCATCACATTCTCCAGCGCCAACAATGGCGTCATACAACAAATTATCCAGTTCTCTTCGGACTAGAATCTCCATGCGTTCGTTTTTAATTTTTCTCTACTTCGTTGTGACGTTTGCAGCAAAGATGTCATTATCATGTTTCCTTCCGTCAATGATCTGTTTCACATTCCCAGATCTCAGAACCCGAATATTTTGAGCCGGCAATTTTTTTTTCTTCTCTCATCGGTACTGCAACAAAAAATCTTCCATGTCCTCATCACCTCAGTAGAGCCACAATGAAAAATTTGAGCCGACTCTCGAGATGCATCAAACTTTTTCATTCTCATTCTTATAATCGATGTAGCTGAAATCCCATATTACGGGATAAGTCTCGATCGCTTGTATGAACTCGACAGTTTTATCATTCGTCCACGCCATGATAAAATCGATGATAAAAGTACGCGCACAAATATTTTTGCTCCAGCAGCGGAAGCAAAACTAAATGCGCAAACAGTGTGTGCGTGTGCGCTGTCACGACCCCACCTCGGCTGATTCTGAAACAACAAAATCTAGGTATATTTTTTTTAGGATTTTATAAAAGATATGAATATAAAAGTTTTTGGACTCGATAAATAAAGTCTTGAACTACATTAAAAATAAATGTAATCCATTTTTATTCATTTTTAAGTACAATAACTATAGTTCAACGTAACGCCTCAAAAATAGGTGGGCTAGGTAGCTTCATCACAACTCGGCAACGGCTTGTATGAAACAAAAAAATCAAAGTCCATTAGATTCAGTATGACACCAGCTACAAAATGATCCTTGGATATACAGTTTTATCAAAAAATAAAAAAATGGCAGATGAAAAACAAGAAAGTAAAAAAACGCGTTTTTTCGCAGTTTTTCGCAAAAAAAAAGAGTAAAAATGAAAATTTTAAAACCATCGATGGTCATCTTGTTGCGAATCATGTTTACAATATGTGGTTCAAATTTCAAAAGAATCGGTTTATTAGTTTTAGAGACACGATGGAGCTAGATTTAGAAAACGTTTCGAGAAAAACGCGTTTAAAAACTCCTTTTTATACCATGAGTTTTCATAGTATAAAAACTCATACCATGAGTTTTCATAGTATAAAAACTCATACTATAGAGTTTTTATATTATGAAAAACTCTTACCTAAACTCAATCGGCAATTCCTGCACCGTACAAAATCCCTTCTGATTGCTTATCATTGTCGATTTCTTCAAGTCTTGCTTGCTTTCGATTTTTTGAAATTTCCAAAGTGGACTGGCCCCTTAAACCTCACAAAATGGCCCCTCGGTAACAATTTTTTGGTCAGATACTGTTCTCCACGGTAGTCAGATACTGTTCGCCACGGTAGGCTGTAGGCAAATGTATTCTGAACAACTTCGTGAAAATTGACGAATCGATTCAGTAGTTCCTGACATACCGTGGGTACAAGTTAAAAAAAAATTGTTTCGAGAAAAACGCGTTGAAAGTTTAGGTATGAATCAGTTGAAACGATCGCCGATTTCAGTCACTTACGCTCAATCGGCTATTCCGGCGGCATATTGAAGTCCTTTTCTCTCCAAGTAAAAATTGTACTGAGCACTACAAGCTTCTCTCTCAGCAGACCGTGAAGGAAGATCTTCTTTCTGCACGCACTCATATGATGTTCCATATCGTTAGCTGTTTCTCTTGCACTGAATCAACGCTCAACCGCAAGTTGTTCTCATCATAACCCAGTGCTGCTCAGCGGAGCCTCAGACGTAGCGAAACTCACCCGAAAACACGATCGATAGTTTGATGTTTGTGGATTTTTTTTGTCATAGATCCCATATTACTTTGGTCAATATATTATTTACTTTTTTATCCCTGCTTCTGCGGATCCGCGTTTTTTCACGTCAGAGGTATATATCTTGACGATAATTATTTTTCAATTATTACGTTGCCTGCGTATGCCATGTGTGCAGACAGCAATCGTGAGCGTAAATTATCTAATTATTTATGAACTTCTTTGAATTCTACAACTATCTTTTTTCATCTATATAGTAATGCTGCACCATAAGTGAAGTAAATCGTACGGACAGCATTTTTACAAACGTTACAAATTAACTATACTTGTAATTACAGCAATTGAAGGAAGCAAACAAACAAAACCATACAATTAGATTTGGACAACCAACTTTGCTTGAGCCGTAGAGACTGGCACCGTTATTGCAAAATTTCCACTTTCTTTCGATATTTCGTCGTTAAAAAGTTATACTGAGAGATGAAAAAATGAACTACTAATTCGAAAAGTAGGGCATTTAAGCTCCAAGCCTCTTTTAAAAACTATTTTCCGATTTTTTGTCTCGGAGATGTAGCCACTAAGGAGTCCTCGATACGAATTATAGCACGTAGTAAAGAATGAAGTGTCGTACAAAGTGCTGAATGATTTGCATATTGAATAACTTGAGAACCTGAACTAATTTAGATTTTGGAGCCGATTACGTATATCGTATATGAAAGCAGGATTAGCGCACTTCCTCAAGGAAGACCTCCGAAGGTTTGGTGTATCGCATCAATAACCCCGAATGTAAAAGATAAAGCTTCAGATGATATTAACGTTGAAGATCAATAGTAATGCCCTACTAGCAGAATCCAGAAGCTTTACTTTTCCCACAGGACTATCTGCAAGTACCTTGTTTTAGGCAGTTTTGATATCTAAAAACACAGCTCTGTTTGACTTAAATCCTTTGACAACTTCGGAGTACAGCAGACATATCTTGTCTAGGCATGATTTCTGGATACGGGTATTTTTTGGTAGAAACCCAGCCACTGTGAGACTCTGTGTAATGAATTGTTTTATACGAGGATTGTGGATAACCAAAAAGCTAGTGAATTAGTGAACCGGAACATTTGACCCTTTATCCTTCGGAATAAAGAACTCTTCATGACGAAGTTATTCTGCCAGGAAGCGCTGAATCGTAAAACTATCATCACAAATTCAATAGTATTATTTGAGATACATTAGGCGACATGGTAAACTAATTTACTATTTCGCCTCATAAATTAGTTTACTGTAATATTAAATGAACTATACATACAAGTAAATGAATTTTTTCGAGTATTCAGGAAATAGCGATCATTTGAGGTTGGAAAATTGACAAGTACGAGTCCATTTAATGCTTTTCCTATTATAAAACAATTTAATTTTGGACGTATCGCAATCAATTTATTAGATATGATAGCCAATGGTATGTAAACCAACCTGGTCAAATTTCGGAGCGATGAGTTCACAAGTTTTTGTTCCTTGCACCGGCTGACGAAAGACGTTTGAAGTTTTGAGCCTTCAATTCATGTGAAAAAACATTTCTTACGATTAATCAGCGGTACTAGCTCTATATAAAAGCGAATTTGAACATCACATTCTTTACATTGTAACAACTATTGCGGCGTTGAAAAAATAAAAAATGTAGGTACTATACAATAGCCCAAAAACGGATTTACGTCTACCTCAAAATCATGAGTATGCCGTAGCTTTACAGTTGAAATACTAGTATCTTTTTTAGTGGTATGTTTATGGCCAAAGAGTTTTTTCAGCCGCATAGGTCGGGTTAGAGGTTTGATAAAAATTTCTATTCATTTTTCACGATACGAGCTACTTGAACTTCGAAAGCGTACTGACGTTTTTCGGTTACAGCGATGCCGCATATCTCATTGTCAGACAAATTCTGAAATGTTTTCAAAAACCGTCTATTATATTCCATCTAAGTTTCTAGATCCAATGAATGAAAGGAACATACATGAGAAGACGGAGCAAGTCTCACCAGGTATAACAGGGGCCGAAATCTTGGCATTCTTCCATAAAATGTTAAGGAGGTACGGTGATGATCATGCTAGTAAACTTAGAGTCTATTTCACGCCGCAATACCGCCACGTTTTAGATATATGTATATGGCCTATTTTTCGAGAAATATGTTTTAAGTATTGAATTTCGAGTTTCCTATTATTTTTATAATATGGAAACAACCTTAATAATCTACTACTCGACTTCAGTAGTACGCCATATCGTTGACGTTAAGCATCGTCGCATTTTCGGTGGCTGTCATCGGTTCCACGCGCCCGGCTTATTATTTTTTGTAGCCGGTTAACATGGAGAATGAAAATACCGTGGAAGTTTATCAAAAGAGTAACGGGATTGTACCTGAAGTCAAGTTTAGAGACAAATGTAGATTCTGACGCACAAGAATTAGAAAATGAAAGGATAATATTGCGATTGCGAAAAAAAAAACGTCGCGTTGTAGTTAATCTCAATGTCCAATCTGTCCAATGTCCAATGTCCAATCTGTCCAAAGTCAAAACATATTTCATCGAGTGTTATGTTATTTTTCCCTTTCCCAATTTTCACAATATTTGCAGGTATAAAAAGGAACGTTTGTTTTATATGATGGTTCTCCCATGCTGAATTTATATATAGATGCGTTGTATAGGTACATGTCGCCAGAAAAATTGAGACGCCTTTGCTGTACGTAAAAGAACTTCAAGTAAATATCGAGGAAAGGCCCTTTATAATCCATTAAAAAATGTACGGCTTCGCAAAATCATATTTTTAATTCGCGTTGAAAATATCCGATAGACGAATCAAATTTGCGCGGGTATCCGGCGTTGCCACACGTCGAGCAAGATGGCTGCTGTTACGTCACGAGAAGTCTCGCTCTCCGAAAACTTCGGTTTTTGCGACTTTATTTCTAAATTTATTGCTTATTTCTACGGTGAACTTACCAATTCAAGGTGCCTTATCGATCACAAAGATTCAACGAACGCAACCATCAGTTTTTTTTACGTGTTTCTTGGGTCCAAGTAGCACAAAAAAATCGATATATGAGAGGACAGGCACATTTTATCGTCTACGTGTGACTAATTCTCCAACTTTAACAATTAATAACTCGGAAAGTACACGGTAAATCTCGTGGAAACTCCGCATACGCATGGACGAAGGTCTCGACAATGCTATAAAAAAAAATCGGGCTTTTATCTTGAACTCGCTCCAATCACCGCACCTCCTTAACAGCGCTTTTTAAAAAGATTCACGATATTTTAATATGCAAAAAATCGATTTTGCCAAAATTTGACATGGGAATGGTCTCAATAACTATAAATTGTATAGGAGCCATTGAGAAAATATAAGTAAGCCACGAGCTAATGTTTAACAATTCTGTAAATAATATGTATGGAAAAAGTATTTTTTAACAATGGGGGCAATATCAATAATTATAAGGATTTTGTAATTATAAACGTGCAAGTACTGTATTGATTGTTACTAATCGCAATATCTTGTATAAATTCTCAGAAGCGTAATAAACATGGTCACGCGACTATCCAGATTTATGTCTCGTGAATTATTAATTGCCTAGCGCGTTGTATACGTGGACTTATCATACATTAATAAAAGATGGCCTGAAATGATCGAGTGAACAATGATAATCCAAAACGCAAGACCGTTTATTTCATAACTTTCCATTATTCGTGTCGGGCCCTGGATATGCTAGCAAATATTACCATTTAGAGAATTCGATTCTACAGAATGAGAGCGAAGAGAAGTAGAAAAAAAGTGCCACCGTTACTTTGGAGACTGCTAAAGAGATATCTTGCAAATTCCAGTATACATGGGGTTCGATATCTCGTGGAAGATGGACGCCACTGGACTGAAAGGTAATGTGACGAGTGTCTTGTATTTTCGTCTTTGTGCAGAATGGAATACGATTGTGTTACATTGAGATTTGGTAAAATGAAACATACGCGGTTTTCTAAAGAATATTTTTTCGAACCTAGTTCAAGGAAGATAAGCAGCATTTAAGTTTGAACATTTATAGATTTTTGTTTCTGTCAAAGTGTTCGTGAAAACGGTTTGAGCCTTGAAACATTTAATGTTAAACTAAAGATACTGTACTAATCGGTACTAAAAGATACTGTTTTTTTCACGTAGATATTTTACATAAAAGTTCCATCTCGAAGTTTGCGTGAGTTCTAATAAATCGATTTCGAGAGAAAAAAAATTACATCTCGGCTATTCAGCATAATTTACAATGGAAGATCCTGTGCCTCCAAATATTTATTTAGACTGAATGCGTGGTTTTAATGACAAACCGTGCGAAATCCCTAAATGTCTATATTTTTTTTCTCAAAATTCATAATGGATGGTTTCGAAAGAGGCATCTTTAAAATTAAATTCATATTAGCCGTGTCTACTACATCTAAAAGAACAATTAGTATTTTTTATCCTTATGGACGCAATTCCTATAAATGGATACCCTAGTGCCCATAACAAGTGATGTTTTCTGAATATGTAAATAGATTCTGTCTGTTTTAAGCATAAAATCATAATTTGGCAACGAGTCCGGCAATAAGTTTTTCATTTCCAATGTCCAGGCTTTTCTGGCTGATTTCATGCGGTCTGAGTTGGTGGGGATGTGCGATACTGATTTTGGGTGTTTTCGATGAATTTGACAATCGTCGAACGTCCGTTACGGTTGGAACCAATTATATTCACTGGCCTGCAGAGCTCCCGTCTATTCATCTGTGTGGGCAACCCGGGCCTGGTAGTGCGGCGTATATTTATGAGTTAGTGTCAGAAATTCTTCAATCGTTAACATATACTCTCTTCGCCATTAACATAACCTCGGAAATGCTCAGAAGAATAATGTTCCAAAGTGTCTCAGATTCCGGGGAAATGTGAATTATTTGGCCCTGCAGAATGAAGTGATGATTGTGCCAAGGACGTTTCATGTCCCGCAAATATAATCTATCTCGTAATTTTTTTTTAAACGAACCTTTGTTTTCCATTCATTCGATGACGCTTTTTTTATGGACGAGAGAAGTCCATGGAAAACTGCAGCAGAGTGAGGAAGAAAATGTTACATATTTTGCATGCCTTGGCGTAATAATCACATCTGTGTCACCATTGCTATGGCTTCTCAGCATTACGAAAGAGCGGAAAAGTACGACTCGTTATCTGGCATCAACCTGGCGTCATTCTGTGCTGGCGTTATAGGAACACTATACGGAGCACTATGCTCCGAAGTTTACATTTTTGGGTTTTCGTTTAGTGAAGCAAGGAACGTCCGGCCGTCTGTTCCAGCTCCACGGTTGCTACGGTTTTAAACCTATATGCATAAAATTTTGGTCCGAAGATGCTTTAAAGAGAGATCTTAAGGCGAAAAATCCCTTTAGAAGCGTGAAAAATAAGTATTTTTCGAATTTTTTTTTAGAGGTGATAAAATAATCTGATCATTTTCAAATTTGGACATAAGTTTATTATAACTGTCAAGTTGATTTTTTTTTGGGATGACCAACAAAATGGCTACGTTATTAAGGGTCTTCGGACGCCTGTTTTCCGCGACATCGAAAAGTGCTGCAGTTGTCACTCTTTTTCTGTTGATCTGAAAAATATTTAATAAGTGTCATTCATTTACCGACACATTGAGGGGAAGTATATAGCTAAAAAATGATGAAAAAGTGCAAAATTGAAAATTTGGGAGCCTTTTTACTCCAAAGTTCGAATTTTCGACCATTTTTTTGACATATTTGGCCCCAAAAAAATTATTTATTTACTCGCTACCTTTCAAAGTTTAGGTATATCCTTCCGATAATATTACTGAGCGTAACCTCCCAAAATTTCATCCAAATCGGTTGATAACTTTTTGAGCTACAACACGAGCAGTTTTTGAAAAAGTAGTTTCGAGATATGCTATAACTCCGCAAATATTAAATATTTCGAGTTTTCCTTTGGTCAGTATATTCTTTGGGTATCATACTTTCGAAATATGTGAAAAAATCGATTTTTTAAAAATTCTAAAGGGATATCGCGCCTTAAGGCAATATTGTTGTTTAGCGCGCTGATTTGGAGGTGATTTTTGGAATGGAACAACCTTTGAACTTTTCGAATTTTTTCCTGACTTTTTTACACCTGTTCATTAATCCTTCCAAAATATGTATAAATAAAAAAATGTATTATCATGTACATTTATACGTGTGTTGACAACGGTGCACGGAAAACGCCTCTAATTGGCGACCAGTGTTGTGGACGTTTTATGAATCGGAAAAAAAATTAAACGTATTCTTAATCTGTATGAGTGTTATGTGGTGTTTGGTCCCAGATTCAGCGAAAAAAATAATAATTGTAGGAAATGACGGCATGCTAAACTTTGATTACCAATTTTACCTATTTTTCTGGCCATTTTACGAGTTATATAGAGCAAACAACTTTTGTATTGAAAAACAGTCTACTTAAGGTATATACTAAATTTAGGCTCAATCGGCTGATTGGTTAACGAGATATCGTGGTTGAAAACAGTTTTTTTGAAACCCGTGATTTCGATTTCTTAAAAACTATTGATCTGATTTTATTTCAATTTTGTAGCCTTCTTATAAATACACTAATATCGTCGGTGATCGAAGGGTCCTTCAAATTTTACCCATATTTTGTATTAACAAAAAGCTACTATTCATACTACAAGCTATTGTTCGCCGAAAAAAATTTGACACCTATCTTTCGCTACTTGGAACGATATTAAAACTTCAGAAAACCATACGACCAATGGCAGAAAATCCGATGTACCAAAGGCATTCCCTTGATTTTTTAATTTCAGATGAACCTATGCTTGCCGCAATCGAAATGACCGCAAACCGTGATTTTGGAAACGTGTTGTGGGACAACGTCTGCCTTATTAATGCTACTGGATATTTTTTATTGAAGGAGTTTTTGTACATTATTAAAAATATATGCGATAGAATAGCGGATTGGAAAAAACGTAATATTAAGAAAAGGCCCGCACAACCTTTTTTAAAACGTTTAACTAGGCTTGGCCCATGGATCTCTGTGAAGCGATTTCTGAGGTTAATCGACACGCTTAAGCAATTTCCATTTGACAGGGTCTGGCCGAAAGCAAGGACTATTTCCAAACTTGAATCCGATCGTAATCTCGGATATGACAGCTCTCTTCCGAAACCTTTTGAACGAGAGTATTTCGAAGGATACTATAGAGCGGTAATTTTTTTACTTCCCAAAACCATATTCGCACGTTTAGGCTGTTTATGAGCATGAGGCACTATTCAGTCTTTGCACAGTTGAACATTCTATTGTATAATGGATATTATATTTAACGAGATCATCCCATGTGACAGCTACTTTTTTCGCTTTTATTGGAATTGTTTTCTTTATGAGCCATTAAAACACTATCTTTAAATGTTGACGACACATTAAATGACATTGTTGCCGTCTCTCAGAATGTTATCAAACGAAAATAACGAATTGAATCGACTTTCCACCGTTCGGAAGACACTCATGTGTAAAAAGATTGGTTGACGGCTGCCATGATTCCGGAGGTTTTGCTCATCTGAAATTTAAACATCAAACGGCATGTTAATTTGCAGATCTAAGGCTATCGCCCGAACTAGGATAAAATAAAAATATCGGAAGTTGAATTTTCGTCACGGTTTCAAAAGTCCAGTTCCAAGTTTCACGACCTCTTTCTCGACATTTACAGCTTAAAAAACACTATGGCAGATATAAGAAATGTTCTAGTTCGGGTGAGAACTATAGGTCTGCTGACTATAATTGAAATAAATATACAAATTTGAGTAAAATCCGTTTCATAGTTTTTGAGATATCATGGAAGCCAATTTGAAAAATACAGCTTTGAGAAAAAGCCTTTAAGGTTGTTATGGGATTAAGTCAGCATGTTACCCATGGAGGCGAGAGTGGGAGGTGTCCGATCTGTGCATTTCAAAGTGGCTACAAAAATTTGGTCAAACAGCGATCGCGCCACTATCTCTAAGACGAGAGAAGTAAGCTGAGTATCGATGTCGTGTAAGAGAGATGGAAAAGGATCGAATACGTATCCTAGGCTCCATGGCAAATACAGTAGAACCTCGTTTATCCAAGGTAATGTGGAGAGAGGGTACCTCGGATAAGTGAAATCTCGGATAATACGGAAAACAGTAGCTACGTAGGACTACGCATAGGCATAGCAGATTCTTCCCTTTTACCCGAGATTCTACGTATTACCCGAGGATACACCTAGGATAGTTCGGAGGACTCGGATGAGTTAGGTGACTTGGATAATGCGGAACGTCGGTTAATCGAAGGTCGGATAAACGAGGTTTTACTGTGCCAGTAAATACGATAATATACACACAATATTCGAACAATTGCAGAATTTTCAAAATCGAGTTTTCAAGACAAACTAGCCTTGATGTTGGCAAGAGGACACAGATATTTTATCTTTAAAACATTGAAGCTTGTTTTTATCTTGAAAACATTGAAGCAAGCAATATCGCTTCAACTTTATATTATTATTACGGTGTTTTTTTCTCAAATCGAAAAGTAACTACTGGACAATGTTTTTGATTTGTTTGCTTCAATGAGTAATTGCAATTTCTTTAGTGTGACTTTCTTTTATTTTTCATTCAAATCTGTTATCGTCAGAATAATCGCGTTACCGATACGCTGACTGCGAGTTTTTATTTTTAAAAAAATCAGATCGCAAAGCATTGTTCTTTGACTAGGAATAATTTACCATCATATTGCCCTGAGTAAAAAATGTGTTCAAGAATAAAACAAAATATTATTTAAGACGTTTTCCACCATTCGTTGTACGAGAAAAAAACACAGGACAATTTTTAAAATTCCTTACGGCAATGAGTAATTGCAATTTTTTGTGTATGATTTTCTTTTAATTTTTATTTAACCCTAAAACTCATGACTGGGGTCCGGTCGCACCCCAATGTTTATGCAAAAATGAGGCTTTCGCCGATTTTTGCCGTTTTTCAGTCTTTAAATGGATTGTTCACTAATAGAATGTTAATTAAATCAGATGGCTCGTAGACGATTTGCTTTCGTATTAAAATACAAAGAAATTGAGGTGTGATAAAGTCCATTTATCCCCGTAGGACCGGTTTAATGACAAATGAAAGCACGGGGTGCATATACACCCCAGTCATGCGTTTGACGGTAAAAAAAATAAGTCATGAGTTGTTGGGTTCAATATCGTTATCGTAAGAATTATCGCGTTACCGTTCGCTGTTTGCGAGTTTTAATATACACAAATCGCAAAGCATCGTTCTTCGACAGCAGGGATTCATTTACCGTCATATTCACCTAAGAAAATAACCATTTATTCAAGAATAAAAACATTAGCATTATTTGAGACATTTTCTACCGTTTGTTGTACAATTAAACACTGTTATAATACAAATATTTTTCTATTACTACGTATTGCATTATTATTATTTTCGACCTTTTCACCGTTAATTATGCAACTTATGCTCATTGTTCATTGGGCATTGCTATATTAAAAATATTCTTGTATCTTTACGCATTTACGGAGATCTCTCTGGTATGTATCATTTTACATCTCTCTCGCACGCAACCCACTTCTCAAGTATCATTTTGCCTCACACAGTTCACTTCTTATTATTTGTTTGTTCCGTTTCTGTCACACGCAGCTCAATCCTCGAGGTCTTAGCAATAGTGGCGCCACCCCTTTTTGACCACATTTTTGTAGCCACTTTTTTCAAGTTTTTCCATAAGAGTTCGGGCTCCTCCCACTCTAGCTGTGCAGTTTGAATACGATCCACAGCACCGTTTTTTAGAAGAAAAAATCGGCAAGTCGACGTATTTCGTGGGCTAATTATATTACACTTATAGAACATTATTACTCAGAACACTCTCGATCGTTTTTCAATAGATTATTAATATTTGCTAAGTGAATTTTACCACGGAGCTGAAAAAATCGGTACGCTTCGGCTAATTATCGGACTAACCCTTCGTACCGTGAAAATGAGGATTCATGATACCGTTGTAAAATGAGTCATGATTTTGATAGCGAATTTGTGCGAAAATCAAGCACACCAAATATTAGTCTGTGCAATTATCGCAACGTCGTAGACGGCAGAAATGCTACATTTCTTATCAGTATTCCGTAATTATGCCCGGGAACCTCAATGTACTCGTTCAGGGTAATCAACTAAATAAAATCAATTAATTAGTATTAATTACTTGATATTAATTTGATAACTATGTTCAGAAATTATACATCTCTAGACATTTCTAGGCAAAGACAAAATAACGCGGATTTTTATTCATACATACATTTTTTTTAGTATATCGGAAAATATTAGAGTTTGATTTCTTCAAGATTATAGACAGCTTCAGTATAGACTTTTTCTTTCTAAAGGATTTTTTTACTCGTACCGATATTCATTTTTGACAGCTCCTTAGGCAGATATTAAGGTTACGAACGGGACGCATATGTCTCTAACTTCGCGATACTTCTGCCAACCTGGGCATTACGATATACCACGATTTACGACGTTGCCAATTCGTTTCGCGTTAATTGAGCGAGAAAAGGTTATAGAGAATAATTATACAAAGTAATGGAAACACCTAATGTAATCACCGAATGTTCAAAAATGCATATTTTTACAAATAGATGTAGAAAAATAGTTCGAGAACGTACGTTTAATATGATGATTATTTGAAAGCTACCAGTTGGTAATAGTCAGTCGGCTCCGAGCATAAGCTCAGGACGCTCCCATCGTACTTCACCCCCGACGGCTAAACCCCATAACAACCTTAAAAGTTCAAGTACGATTAACATAAAGAAAAAGTTGACTCACCATATAACCATATGGTCATTCAACAAGTTATCCTGAATAATCTATTTAGGATAATTCCAAATGATAAAGGACCATATCAACTTAAATTTTCAAAAAAACTTTCTTTTTCCGCAATAAGTTTATCAAAATGCCTAAAAGTTGGCATATGCTGAATGTATACATTATTTACATATTTTCGCATTGTTTAGCTATCCAGCATACTAAAAAACCCTATATACATTTAAATAATTATCTTATTCCATGCGCCATGTATAACCCGGGCAAACAACAGTTGCTACTGAATTGTACGGAGCTCTTTCAATGGTGCGAGTGGGACAATAAGGAGGTAGAATGCTGCGAGGTGTTCAGGCCTCTCTCGACACGCGTAGGCTCTTGCTTATCTATCAATTCCATTTTCACGACCAACTTCAATAGTACGAAAGGGCAGTATGAAGATCAAACGTTCAGAGTTCGACGAGATCGCAAGCATTCCCTGAAGGTTCGATTACGGAAGACAGCATACTGGGCTAAATTTACGAAAGTATACACTGTGCGTAAGAATATTTCCGCTTAATGATGAATAAAATTGTATATAGGGGAATTAGAACAGGACGATAAAGGATTGCGCTAACAAAAAACGTATACGAATTTTACAAATACTACATCAGGATATTAAGTTTCCGAATCTACTTCTTTAATTTACGCCCTGTCTGAGAATGGCTTGGAGGTTCAAAAAAACATTATCCCTGGCGTCTCACCGAATTCCGAATCACATTTTGTTTTATATGAATTCTAAATCAATACAGTAGTCAATGTAACATCTAAACACAATTCAGAATTTGGATATCATAATGTATGATTCACATTTCCCGATTCATGATGTATAGAATTTTTCGATCAACTAATCGTTTTGGTATGTTTTATTGCAGCCTTTGCAAACCTCCTTTTTAATGTTAAATTTTATGCTTCGCGCTAATGAATTACGATGTAAATTATGACTCAGTTAGATAACTAATTGTCTAATTGAGAAATTGTGCACATAACACATTAAACATATATTTGATCATTGCCTAACTCTTTTGGTGATTATATAATTTAGTTATTAATTTTCTTATCAGCAAACCAACCATATAGCCATCAATGCGCTTGCTCCTAATCTTTTGATTATAAGTTTTTACATTTTACCAGATTTATACGGATAAAATTTGAAACAAAGTTACAAATTTTTAAGGCTTCATCTATGAAATCATTCGTTCAATAAGTCGGGGCACTTCAGTTCTAGCTAATCCGTTCTGGTTTCCCTCCACATAGTTCTGGATGTGGCGGTCCTGCTAGTTCCACCATCTCACCGCTACGCGGTTAACATCGTTCCAGCGTTTCTCACAAGCGGTTGTAGGGGCATGCGCTCCAATATATAACAACCGTCTGTCCCCTAGATCCTAACACCCAGCGCGTCTAGGGCAGGGTGGAGTGACACAGCCTTAAGGATCGTCCATTAATCACGTGAGGTTTTGTGGCCACCTTTTGAGCCGCCCCCCCCTCCCCCATGGCGATATGTGGTGAGGTTTCTGTTATCCAAATCCTCCCCCGCCTCTATTTGAGCCTCACGTAAATTATGGACGACCCCACATCACCATGGGGGGGGGGGGGGGGTAGGGGGGCTCAGAAAGTCGCCAAAAAACCTCACGTGATTAATGGACGATCCCCTACTGATGAGTCTGTCACTGTACCCGAGACGAAACGCAAATTTCTTTTCCTGCCTGGTTCTCTCTTACCGACCTTTCAGAATCTGGAGAAGCCGCGGACAACTGCGCGCCTGCGATCGCGCATGCGCAGTACAAATAAATGGCCGGAAGGGGAGACCTTCGTTCAAGAAATTCCAGTTGCTTTTGCCGGCATCATTAGGTTTGTTCGCGCTAGCTGCACTTTACACTCACCAGTGTAAACGGAACTAGGGCCGTGTCTAGGGAGTGCAGTTTATTTCCTCGCGGGTAAGCAACTCTAGCGCGAACGCGATAGTGTACAAGAAACATGGCGGCGACTTAGTGGACCACACCTTAACCTCAAACAACACATGAGATTACGGAGTCTCATCTAACCGTTAAAGAGATATACCGTGTAACCTCAAGTTTGTTGATCTCGGAAACTGATTACAATGTGTTAATGAACTGTTATTGAAATTATTAACTTGTACTTGTAATTGCGCCCAGAATGGATGTATTGATACCAGTTTTACATAGAATGGAGTGTTAGTGATACGATTGTAGAAATCCAAAATCTTCACAAATGCACACGTTGTTGTCAGCATCAACGACTAAGCCGCCTTCTTAATCTCGGAACAGCACTGCTGACTTAATTTCTAGCTCCTGTTCCATGTTAGCTTCTGTTTGCGTTGATAGTAGATTGGAACGTATTGTGATACTGCGAATTTATAATAAACACTTGTCATTATATCTTGTCAATTTTTTTTATCACCTTGATCAATAGAAATTGATAATTATAATACTTTGTTATTTTGAACCTTTATTATTGATTCTTTTTTATAATAAATGAGAATTTGTTTGTGATTGCCTTATACATGGTAGGTCATGTCAATTTTTTAACCACCTTGATCGATAGAGATTGATAATTATAATAGTTTGTTATTTTGAACCTTTATTATTGATTGTTTTTCGTAATAAATGAGAATTTGTTTGCGATTACCTTAAATATTTTAGGTTATGTCGTATTTGCCTCTGTATACACTCACTGACAGTTTCGCTGGTTATGGGGTTATTCTAGTAATATCACTGTTACACTTTTCGTGTACTTTTACACCTCGTCAAGATCGAGTGTAGAAAGTCTAGGGTTAGTGGCACGTGACAGCGGCGCGTGAAGTCATTTCCGTTAAAACGAACGCGAAAGTGTACACTCCCTAAAAAAAAGTGTAGAAAGTGTAGCTAGCGCGAACAAACCTATTGTTCATCACCATAACTGTAAGGCTCGTATTCATAGTCGAATGAAAACACTGGCGATAAGTCAATGGAAACGTGGTCTTAAGATCGCCTTATATTTTAAAAGAACCGACTGTGAATACGTGCCTAAGTGAAAATGGAAAAAGTGTCCCTGTACAATCACGACTGTTGCATGTTGCAACTGTCACATCTGGCCACTTCCGCTCCAGTCGCCCGCGTCGCCCAAAATGCGGTCCACTTGTATTTTTGCCCGTGGCGCCCGTGAGCGTGTGCTAGTTAGTAGACCGGAAAAACTTGCGGTCGCGTTCGTACGCGTTGCGGGCGTTAAGAGGGAATGCATTGGCAAAGTTTCGACGGGATCTGAAGAGCCGTTTCAGAGATTTTTGGGAATCTATCATTGTTCTACCATACCGACCGCGATGAGGTGTCATCCTTATATCGATAATTCTATAGTTAGTAACGAAAAAAAATCGCTCAGGGAAGCAAACTTCACAATTAACAAAATTTGCTCGAGGGTACTGTTTCAAATATTTATCTGATGAGAAAAAAACTTGTAAGAATATTTAGCAGAACTCTTAGGGGGAACGGGAATTAAAAAAAAAACATTCATTTAAAAAAATGTTTTTCGGCTTGAAGCAGTCCATACGCCACCAATCTACTGCTCACAAGGAACATCCCTCAGGTGACACCCTTCGATTTTGTTGAAATTTGGATATGTTATAAAGCACCGAAAAGTAAGCGATACGTATTTTTTATCGGCGGAAAAACGGTTTTAAGGTAGTACGAGCGCGCCATCTTGATTTCTATAGATTTTGTTCAAATTTTAACCAGACATTGTTCGTATCATTATGCATGTTTGAGTGGAATTTCAGAACAGTCGACTATTTAGATTGGGAGGTAATGGGTTTTTAAATTGCAACTTCTAACACTGCAGGGTCCTCATTGAAATTTAGACAGAATAATTCGCCGTAAAAAATATTTATCCCCTATAATAAGAAGAAATATGGCAACACCGCATCGTTCCACGTATCCAATGACGTGAGTTTGCGTGGCATATTGAAAATAATTATGCAACACAAATCTTAATTTGGAAGTAATCTTTAATCGAACAAAGTTTTTAATTAGGTATGAATGAACCAACACTTTTATTTGTTAATGAAGATAACATAAACAATATAAAAAATTAATATTTATCATGCAAATATTTTTTTATGAGAAAGCTTTTAACTTTCGGAAGAAGATAATTATTTTTTTTCTCGAAATATTGAACAATACTATTCTGCGGTGTTGCCATATGTCTTCTTATTATAGGGGACAAATATTTTTTACGGAAAATAATTCTGTCTAAATTTCAATGCAGAGCCTGCAGTGTTAAAAGTTGCAATTTTAAAACCCATTATCTCCCAATCTAAATAGTCGACTGTTCTGAAATTTCACTCAAACGTGCATAATGACATGAACAATGTCTGGTTAAATTTTGAACAAAATCTATAAAAATCAAGATTGCGCGCTCGTACTAACTTAAGGAGTGAAAGCACCCCTCGAAAAAAGGCATCTCGAGGGGTAATATAGCAGTTTCACACACAAGGAGTCCACCGATTTTAATGAAACAAAAACGAAAATTCTTCTAATCCGAAGCAATAAAAAATCCACTATAGTGACATTGCAAAAATAAAATAAAGGGGTGAACCACCCCTTTATTAAGGGGTGGTTTCACCCCATAAAACCATTTTTCCGCCGATAAAAAAATACGTATCGCTTACTTTTCGGTGCTTTATAACATATCCAAATTTCAACAAAATTGAAGGGTGTCACCTGAGGGATGTTCCTTGTCAGTCAATATCACACGTCCAAGGGGATAGTGAAGGTGCTCGTTGTTAATGCGACAGTTTCAGTCGCCTGTCACATAGCTCTGAAGTTCCATGCACTTTGTACCGACTGTTCTGATACTTGTAACGCAAAATGTGTTTTTTTTTTCGTTCGTGAGAGCCAACTTCACAAAATTTGCTTGATTTGTACCGTTGTAAATACTTATCTAATGAAAAAAAGTTGAAAGGCTATTTTACGGAACGTTTTTGAAAATTGGAACTGATACATTATCGACAACAGTACCTTCACTATCCCCTGGGATGTGTGATATTGACTGAGCAGTAGATTGGTGGCGTATGGACGGCTTTGAGTGAAACCAAATTATTTTTAAATGGAAAAATAAATTTTTTAGGCGTTATGTTTGCCCCCTCAAAAGTTCTGCAAAGTATCCTTACAACCTTTTCTCGTCAGGTATGTGTTTACACCGCTACACTCGAGCAAATTTGGTGAAGTTGGTCATTTCGAACGAAAAAAACACATTCTGCGTTACAAGCAACAGAACTGTCGGTATAAAATGCATAAAACTCCACGCTGAGAAAACAGTTTATTTATAGTAAAGAAATACATTTAGTTGGCACTTTTATAAAAATTTTCATTAACTGTTAAAAAATTTGTTAGTCGTTAAGAAATATTCGTGTTCTCATAACAACATTTTATGGCCATAGTATTTCTTTGAAAATAATGATTTATTTGATCACTTTTATTTCTCTTTACTCACAAGGAACATCCTTCAGGTGTCCGCCTCCGATTTTGTTGAAACTCATATATGTGATAGAGCATCGAAAACTTTGAGACATATTTTTTTATCTGCCGAAAAACAGATTTAAGGGGGGAAACCGCCCCTCAAAGAAAGGCGTGTCGAGGGGTGATTTTGTAGTTTCACCTAGAAGTAATCCACCGATCTGGATGAAACAAAAACGAAAATTCTTCTAATGAAAAGCGATGAAAAATCCACTATGAAAATGTTAAGAAAAAATTTAATTAGGGGATAAACCACCCCTCAATTTACCTTTTTTCACCCCACACTTAAGAGGGTTGTATGCAAACTAATCAAACAGGTATCATTTTGAAGGGGAATTAAAATTAAAGTTGACGGGTTTTTGCGTTTTGGCGGCATAGCAAATTTAAGGGGGTAAACCACCCCTAACATAAATTTATTTATTATGGTCGTTTTTTCTTTGTTTAAAGTGTATCCACCGATTTTAAATATTTCTATAAGCTACAATTTAATGTTTTATTATATTTCAAAATTATTACATTCGTCTTAAGGGGTAACTACCCCTCTGACGAGAAACATCATTTAAGTATCCGCTTTCGATTTCGTTGAAACTGATATATGTGGTAAAGCATTGCAAACTATTAAACATGTTTTTTTTGTATCGACAGAAAAACGGTGTTAGGGGATGAAACCACCCCTCAAAGTTTCTCTCACAAGCAGTCCACCGATCTGAATGAAACAAAATCGGAAATTCCTCTAATATTAAGCGATGAAAAATCCACTACAAAAGTGTTGATTAGAAATATAATTAAGGGGTAAACCACCCCTCCATTTGCCGTTTTTCACCCCACGCTTAAGAGGGTTGTATGAAAATTAATAAAACAGGTATCATTTGGAAGGGGAATCAAAATTCAAGTTGACGCGTTTTTGCATTTCAGCGGGACAACAAATTTAAGGGGGTAAACCACCCCTAACATAAATTTATTCATCACCGTCGTGTTTTCTGTGTTTAACATGTATCCGCGGATTCAAAATATTCTCCCGCGTTTTTGAATTATTACGTTTTTAAATTTTTACATTTTAAGGGTAAACTACCCCTTTCATTGCTTTTCGTTTGAAGTTTCGCAAAAGGTTTCACGAATTTCGTTAAAACTGCTTTCATTTCATCGGTAATATCAATTTTAAGTTTGTGTGTGCAGGCATATTCGTTTTGAGCTTTAGGAGCGGTACTTTGTGAGTGGGGACGTGGGGCTACCCCTTACTCATAAGACTCATATTTTCGTGTCGAAACGCTTCCGATTTTAATATGCACGTCCATTAAGCAACTCCATAGGAATAAACATACACTTCTACTATATCATTAATTATAATAATTTCCAGAATAAGTTATAAGGCTCACTTCGTAGATTTCGGAACGATGATGCGCCTGGATCAAGCGATAATTTAGCCAGCGACGTAGTTTTGTGGACGAATGTATATTTTTATTATTTTACCGTTTAATTAATTAAACATATTTATGAAACTGAGGGTTTTACAGTAGGTTAACGAACATGTTTTTAATATATTTTGACATATTTCATTTGGGAATCATATCAGCATATTTAATTAATATTACTTGTGAAAAGTATCGCAGTTATATGCCGTCAAATCATTTTCTTGTGGCATATACTTTTTTTTTCATATGATAACTATCAACAATCATGGCTCATAATTCCTGCAATGATGATAGTCGTCAAAAAAATGCCTTAAACACAACGACATTTTGCACCATGCACATCTGATAATGACCAAATTATTGCAACCGGGTATTTCACAATGTGTGTTCGATTCACCAAAACCAAAGGTAACAGGATTTTCAAAATCTTCTGGTTTTTTAGATATATAATTGCTTTTATACCATGAATATTTAAAAAGATTAGAATACTGCGGTGATGAGAGTTGATTGTGTGTAAGTGATTGCAGTTTGATTATATTATTCCTCAAGTGCAAATTCATATCAGATTTTAATTATATTACACTGTCAGAAAAATGTCGGACGAAATTTTTCCACACTCTGAATCCAAATACATCGAGCGGCTGAATCTGTCCAGTTGTACCTTTTGGAATAATCATTGGGATTATCTTCTTATCACGAGGTGTCGCTTCATGAACGACCTTAGGGCAGTGTCCACTCTAGAAGTCTATCAATACTACGCTATATCTCCCGACGTTAGAAAAGAAAACCTTTTCCAACCAGGTTTTGAAATTCTCTGTTAGCACAAAACACATTCGATATTTAAAAAAAATACTAATGTTGACATGAATTACATTTCATATTAGAAAAAATACTAATGTTGACATGAATTACATTTCATATTAGAAAAAAAATAATTTGTTATAATATGTGAGCATACGTACCAGAAGTAAGTTTTCCAGATTTTGATGCTAATACAAAGACGTTTTCTGCTTGAAATAGCGCTTTCTCTACTCGTGGTCCGAATTCGCTCTTTGTCTCCTTTAAAACGATGAAAAGTGGGGAAAGTAATTTCCCCTCAGCGCTTATAGTAGGCTGAATCGTATAGTTGTGAGTTATTGAAGAAACTGACTGTACAACGCATTCAACTTTCTTTTCTCCTTCCGTTGCAAGAGTTCGCGCCGAATGAATTTCCACATGAAAACCGCTTTGATCCGAATTATACACATTTTCCGTTCCATACTTTTTTATCAGTGGTGCAACATCGGCGACAAATTTTTCTGCATTTTTCCGTAGAAGTTCTTCTTCTCCCGTAGTTTTGCGCGTTACAAATTTATTGATTTTTCTGGATACAATGCGATGCTGTTTTTTAAAATTCCATAGCCAATTATGAGAGGCCTTAAATCGCACATCATTGAAATCTATCTCCTTTTGGGCTTGTAGCGCCCACTTCTGAAGATCAATATCATGTATAATGACACCAGCATCTGGAGCAGTTTTCATATTCTTCAATGTATATTCAAAAATTTGCGCTAGCTTTTCTTTATAAGTACCGCCTTTATTCAGCCGATGTGCCCAGCGCCGCAATTGTCTTTCAGACTTGACAGATCTGTATTTTTGTTGGACGGTTTTGAGGCTGTAGTTTTTTGTCTTACCAGACCTCCAGTATTGAACTGCTTTATTTTTCTAATCGTAGGTCACCTCATCATCACTGGAACAGACGTCAGAATCACTATCACCAGTATCCTTTTGCCATACGGTATCTTCTACAGCATTGGCTTCGTACTGTTTAAATGGTTCTTGAAAAGCGAGCGTTTTTTCCTTTATCATTTAAATTCCATTATAGTCTTGCATGGGACTGATCAAAATTTGTTCAAAACTGTCCGCAAGTTCAATTTCCGCGTTGTTAACCGGCGTTTGTGAAATATTCATCGCTTCAAATGTAGCTAGGAGAAGTTTGATAACGTTTATTGGGTTGACGTTCATGGCTGATGAAATTTGTTTTTACCAACACATAGTATGCTGTTCGTGGCTCACTTTAACATGAACTGTAAGAATCCGAATGCTAACCGTCTTATAAAGCGAGCGATAAAACTGCAAGCTATTGACAACTTGAACTGCCAGAGGCTAATCACACATTACCCGAAAATGTAAACACATTATCGGGTAATATATGATTAACGTCTTGCAGTTCAAGATGACAATAACTTGCAGTTTAATATTTGCGCAGTGTAAAAATTCTGCGTAGAATAAAAATTTTGCGCAAATATCGTTATCGCGTCATGGCGCGATAAGAATATTCGCGCTGGAAGAATTAATTATTGCAGTTAGTCGAGAAAGTTTGATACGTAGGCAAATAAACATCGGTCTGTTCGTTGATTGTATAACTTCATACACAGAGATAAAAGATTTCCGAACGGGAGCATTCTGGATAATGACGCATTTAAGAATCGAAGCATCATATGCGAATTTATCTGCATATGATTTTTTTTACGCGGAATAAAAAAAAACGAACAAACCAAAGATATTTATATATACCATTTGAATTTTATTAATAGTATCGTTAATATATTTTTGTTACTGTATTGCATCTTTGCATGGGAGATGCTTTTATTAAAACTTTTGAATTAGAGGAAGAAACATTTCGGTACGAAAATATAATTATGACAATATGAAAATATGAGTCTCATGAGTAAGGGGTAGCCCCACGTCCCTACTCCCAAAGTACCGCTCCTAAAGCTCAAAACGAATATGCCTGCACACACAAACATAAAATTGATATTACCGATGAAATGAAAGCAATTTTAACGAAATTCGTGAAACCTTTTGCGAAACTTCAAACGAAAAGCAATTAGAGGGGGTAGTTTACCCTTAAAAGGTAAAAATTTAAAAACGTAGTAATTTAAAAACGCGGGAGAATATTTTGAATCCGCGGATACATGTTAAACACAGAAAACACGACGGTGATGAACAAATTTATGTTAGGGGTGGTTTACCCCCTTAAATTTGCTGTCCTGCTGAAACGCAAAATCGCGTCAACTTGAATTTTGATTCCCCTTCAAAATGATACCGGTTTTATTAATTTTCATACAACCCTCTTAAGCGTGGGGTGAAAAGCGGCAAATGGATGAGTGGTTTACCCCTTAATTATATTTCTAATCAACACTCTTGTAGTTGATTTTTCATCGCTTAATATTAGAGGAATTTTCGATTTTGTTTCATTCAGATCGGTGGACTGCTTGTGGGAGAAACTTTGAGGGGTGGTTTCATCCCATAACACCGTTTTTCTGCCGATACAAAAAAAACATGTTTAATAGTTTGCAATGCTTTACAACATATATGAGTTTCAACGAAATCGAAAGCGGATACTTGAATGATGTTCCTCGTCAGAGGGGTAGTTACCCCTTAAGACGATCGTACTAATTTTGAAATATGATAAAACATTAAATTATAGCTTACAGAAATATTTAAAATCAGCGGATACACTTTGAACAGAGAAAAAACGACCATGATAAATAAATTTGTTAGGGGTGGTTTACCCCCTTAAATTTGCTATGCCGCCAAAACGCAAAAACCCGTCAGCTTTAATTTTAATTCCCCTTCAAAATGATATCTGTTTTATTAATATGCATACAACCCTCTCAAGTGTGGGGTGAAAAAGGTAAATTGAGGGGTGGTTTATCCCCTAATTTAATTTTTTCTTAACATTTTCATAGTGGATTTTTCATCGCTTTTCATTAGAAGAATTTTCGTTTTTGTTTCATTCAGATCGGTGGGTTGCTTCTGGGTGAAACTGCAAATTCACCCCTCGACACGCCTTTCTTTGAGGGACGGTTTCCCCCCTTAAATCCGTTTTTCCGCAGATAAAAAATACGTGTCTCAAAGTTTTCGATGCTCTATCACATATATGAGTTTCAACAAAATCGGAGGCGGGCACCTGAGTGATGTTCCTTGTCAGTAGATGGTTTAGTAATCGAATAACGAGTTGAAATTATTTTATGATAATACAGTTCAAAGGGGTAGACATTTGTTCACAATGAATATATTTTGGGTTAGTAATATTTATAATTATTATAATTATTATACATTTAGATTTGGGGCCGCCAACGTATAGTTGCCGCGACTATCCTGTGTTCCATGCAAATGAAAATGTCACAACAATTAACTGATCTTCAGTCAAAACGATTATCTGGGCTGCATTTGAGCCAAGTCAGACAATCGACGCGACAACTTCTCTATTTAACGTAAATAACGATTTATTAACTATCAATGAATCTGTATTTAAGCTTTTGGCCCAGTATTTTTTTGAGATAACAGTCTACACTTATTACAAAATCAATATTTGGTAATAATTAAAAAATCTTCAGTTGAATAAAATATAGCCCTGTTAATAGTTAGCAAATAACTGTTAAAAATTCGACGACTCGTCTCAAATAATGATTTGTTAATAGTTAACAAATCTGTACTTGAGATAAGTATCGTACATTTGGCAAGACCGTTTACTTTGTACGCTACCATGGCCCTTTGTCGCACAAGCTCGTTCGTGCGCAGACGCGACGTAGATACGATCGAGGTGAACTGGTGACTATGCGTGACCGCATGCCCACTTACCTAGAGGATATCAGTTTATGACCGTGAAAACGTGAATTTATTCTCTGCGTCGATGGCATCAATTAACGATTTGCTTGTTTCGTGGGTCCTGCCAAATCTTTAGGAAACTGTCGAAAGTATATATAGAGAATATTAAATTATACATTAGAGCAGGGGTGGCCGAGACGTCGATCGCGGGACCGGTCGAGCGTATTTGGTCTAGGGCGTATTGATGCTACCATCTTTGTTGTCCTCCGATTAACGAACTTGCAACTTGAAGATGACAAATCGTTTTCCAACGATTTGTCCTCTACAAGTAGCAAGGAACAACTCATTTTCTATGAGAATTGTTCCTTGTACACTTGCCCACTAGTACTATAGTGCTACATTGTTTCAACCGTACATTCATCTGCCGGAAATCAATGAATGACTTTCTCCAAATATTCATGTGGTAACGAGGTACACGAATCTTGATTCGTGCGAATATAAAATATCGTTCACTAAACTATCCATTACATCTGGGACAACTTTTTCACTGATCTCATTGAATAAACGCCTCAGTTATAGAAAACAAGTATTTATAGTATATTAATACGAAGCATTGGGTTAGACCAACTCTATATCTATCGACTGTTAAAAACGGGTATGTTCCATCAAAGTACCTATTTCTTAACTATTACCAAATCTTTATTTGTGACAATTCAGAGGCTCAAATGAATGATTCATTAACTGTAAGAAGATATTCATTTCAACATATCAAACTTTACCATTTGTTAATAGTAATCAAACCCTGGTACATAGAAATATATTGTTCTCTCAGTGCAGAATTATGTGGGGGGGGGGGGGGGGGGGTAACCAGAACTGATTGTTTTTTCTTCGACCATGGGGGGCCAACTTCGCGGACCCGAAATTTCAAGTTCATATTCATTTCTCAAAGTTTCTCAAGATAAGGGCCAATGTACCTAGACGGACCAAAAAATATTCATAAATGCATACGGAATGCAGAAGTCCGATGAGTATCGTCTAACGATGCATATTGTTTGTAGATCTATCTCCTCAGTCCTACAGAAATTCCATCGGTTGCGAGTGAACATGAGCAGAAGTTCGGCAACAAGTGGAAAACGAGCGAGGTAGTGGAAATTGACGTTTGGCAGCAACCGATCTACAACGCGGAAGGTGTTCGTGGTGTACCCGTAGAGAAAAGAAACTGTCGATTCATAAACGAGAATGAAAATTCACGAGTTTATCGATATTACGGCTACGACGCTTGCGTCGCAGAGGTGATGTATTACGAAAATTATACACGATGCTCCTTTCAACATTATTTTAAACGGTGTATCGTCTATTCTTATTTTGAAAAGAAAAAAATGTTTTGTTAGCTGAACAACTAATTGAGGGTATTAGAGCAATGCAAAATAATTAGACCTCAACTTATAGTAAGGGCAAATGGAGGCCAATTATAATAAGATCTAGATAAACCAGACAATTAAAAACAATTAACATTGTTTTCATGTTTTCAAAATTACGTAGAGTAGGAAGAGGATCTAAGATTACCATACATCGGTAGATGTATGTTCGTATGTGTGTGCAGGCTTATGCGTATACACGTGACAGTCTACATCATTGCAAAGCTTTATACGTCATCTAAACTTATCTCCACGCCTCTAAACGCTCCTTTGGTTGACACCCTGGGTCATTTTGACCTGTACGAATTTTGAATAAAACCCTCACTTTCCCAAAACTGAATACTTTCAATAATTTTTTACACCGATTTAATTTGGTATTTTTCGAATTTCAATTATGCAGACATACTAAGAAGTGTGAAAAGTGTATACCTGATGATTAAAAACATAAACCGACTGTAGGGTTGTTAATGACAGGTGAATAAAACACCACCCGGGTCGAACTGACTCGGTGTGTGAAAATCGTGACTAGAGATAAGTGTGTCAACGGAGGGTTAAGGCGTTACATCCATATGGCTCACCGAAAATGAGATTTTTTGGGGAATCTTCTTGTTGTTGAGAATAATGAAAAAGCAATGGAAATTTAGATTTAGAGGGTTCATTCTACATGTGTTGACGGATACAAAAGAAATGTTTATAAACAAGAAAACAAAATGACGGCTCAGTCGTAGCTATACAAAGAACGTTTTTGTAGGCGCTCTGCAGGAGGACGCCGTACTTCTATGCATCAGCACGTAAAACAAAAAAAATGCTCATTTACGTTAGATTTGCTAAACAAGTGCCCACGATTATATAAAAAATAAGGTTTTTCTTCGCAGAATAGCATAATTTCAAATAAAATTTTTGTTTTTTCGCGATAAAAATCGGCCTTAATTTGTTTATAGTAACGAGAATTGCCGACGAATCGTAAAAATCGTGTTTACTTCTCTAGAGAATCTATCTAAAAAGCTACCATTAAAGTTTCAAATCAATTAGCTGAAAGCTGCGCGAAACGTGCTTTATCCCGATTTAAAAAACATGGTTTAAAAAAAACGCGTTGAAAGTTTCAAAACTGTTTTTCTACCTTCAATTTCCAAAGCACGGGCTTACCGATTGATTTTACATTTACTCGGCTGTGCCAGGACCATAAAGCATCCCTTCCAGATTCAAATGATGCACCTCAGTACCTTTCCTGGAAGATCCTTTCGAGCATCTTTCCTGGATGGTCGACGATCGAGCGCTTCGCAGCTCCTACGAGGTGATCGTCAATTTGGTGGCAGAAATTGTAATTATCGTAGCCAATCTCCAATCCGAAGACCGTCATGCCATCAAGACGTCTCTTCGAACCCTCATTTAAGGCGTCTTCTCACTTGAGACGCTGAAAAAGGCTATTTTCTTGCATTTTTTTGATAGGTTTATATTATAGATATTGATATTTAAGTTGTTACACTTAATAAATACACTTTCAAATGACATACAAATTTTATTTTATTTATTTGTCACTATTTATAGACGAAAATGGTAGTTAAAAAAATGTCCTAAAAAATTGTAGGTCTGCGCTGTCAATGTAATCTCGGAGATGGATCACCTGAAACAAAAAAATCAAACGGTTTTAGATTCAGTATGTTAATGGCTATAGCGCATATCATACGATTTTTGTAAAGAATATGTGGTTGAAATTTCATAAGGATCGGTTCAGTAGTTTCGAAGATTTTATCAACAAGCCGTCGAAAAACGTTGTTTCGAGAAAAACGCTTTGAAACTCTTTTTAAATAAAAAATCATAAAAAGATCTCACCTGTGCTTAATTAGCGATACCTGTACCATAGAGTATGCCTTCTACTTCTTCATTCTGTTCATTTTCATCTAAAATAGCGTTTCTGCGTTTTGTTCTGGCTTCTTTTGAGGCACCGGGGCTGCGGCGGTTCGCTACGCGTATACGCTCACTATCACGTTTACTGACGTACTGTGCGGCGATTGGACCGAGTTCAACGCCCATCACCTTAAAAATCTTCAAAACTGGGTGCAAAACCTTCGTTGAAAATGCAAGCAGCTGTTTGGCAAGCAATTTCGACTATTTTTTTCCACTGAAGATGTGTTTAGATGCCATTGCCCACACGCAGTTATTAAAACTCTGGTTATTGTTGTTTTGAGTATTTCCTTCGAGGCATCATTCAAGTAATTTTTTGATGTTTTAAGGTTTTAACTATGTTATCTTTCACGGCTTTCTTATATTTACACCAGGAGTCCGAACAGTATGAATGCGGTGGATTGCTATCAGTTGAAATTTTGTGATAGTATCTGCCCAAACTTTGTTGCGAGGACTTTTCATCCATCGTAACAATCACGAGCGCAAAGATGTTGCCGTTTCGAAGTTTCAAACTCGACTGATGTTGAAAGAGCAGTATAGCGTCGTTTTCAGTTACTTTTCCCTCCAAAAATGCACGTGTAAAGGTTTAATTCGAAGAACAAAATACCATAAATGAATAGACATAAGCAGGGGTACTAGATTCATAAAAGATAGTAACTGCTCAAGTATATAAATCCAGGTACGCGGCACCCCTACAAGCAGAGCAGATGAACGTGCTCAGATAGTAAAGTAAAGGTGACACGGAAAGTACAGTTAGACTCCTCCGATCGTCGTAAAATTTTAGTATGATTCTTCTGGATATGTATATTTTCGAAGAATATTTAAAAAAAATCGATTTTTTTAAATTGTGAAGTGAGAAGACACCTTAAAATGATAGTTGCTATGTTCGTCGCTAGGTCGATAATCTTTTTACCGCTTGAATCTGATTTAGGAGCTTTCGTCCACACGACGGAATTGCAGTTCTCATTTGAGTTCTGCGTGTACCCATAGAGGCATTTTGATAGTAGGTCTTCAGTTGTTAGGCCGTTGTATATTTTTTCTACAACGACTGAACTAAACGACTCTAAATTGTTACTTCCACAGTCTAGGCTGTTTCGTGCGTTTCGGAGCGCTCGAAAGCGCTACGGAAAATGAGCTTCAACTTTTTTTAAACAAATTTTCGCGTATAATTCCTTTTGTAATTATTCTTATGATGTTTATACATAATTTAAGCTAATGAAAAAAAAACGGGCAACATTTTTTACCTACTCAGATGTAACGCTGTAAGAATCCCTATAAAAGTTGTCTGTGGTATAATCCCAGAATTGTTCACACCCTCTGCAATATTTCTGCGAAGCATTCAAGTAGGGGAGTTGTGCTTAAGACGACATACTTTTTATTTTACGATTGATATTTAAATAAATGACGACGTGTGAATTCCAAGCCAAGCCATAAAGGTCTATTATTATAATGAAAAAGAATCAGTTTCTGGGCATTAGTTACTGAAATGGAAAATAGAAAAATAAAAACCACATGTAGGTCGACGTATGTAAGACGGCATACTTCAGTCTAATATGGCGTATGTATGTCATCTTACATAATTTGACCGAATTATGCTCAGATACATTTATTTCTGGGTTAAAGATTAGTTTATAGCAAGCAATATTTACTGGAACATTATTATAGTGACCACGATGTGTTGCCTGCGGCACGTTATAATGTCTGGATGCTAAAAGCCAACCCATTCTATTCTTCTTGACAGCTTCAATGTTCCTGGTCATATGTTCTTGTGACCAGCTCTTACGAGTCGA
This sequence comes from Ophion ellenae, assembly GCA_963210295.1. Lineage (NCBI taxonomy): Eukaryota > Metazoa > Arthropoda > Insecta > Hymenoptera > Ichneumonidae > Ophion > Ophion ellenae. The sequence goes on from OY723386.1 coordinate 31,209,887, forward strand.
GATTCATTGATAATAGCGAGGCCTCCTATAACGATAAGCTCAAGAATCTGATTTCATATCCGGTTTTATACGCAGCACGGTAAGATGGCATAGTGTGTCATCTTACACCGACGTCTGGTATGTCAACTAATCCATAAGTGAATGCAGGTTCTGTTTATTCGTTGTGACAAAAACGTTGGAGTTAGAATATCCGTTGTGCAGTATTTGTAAAGTGCAATGACCCTAGATTATGAGTGAATTAGTTAAACTAGAAGAAATCGTACCCGACGAGTATTTTTAGCACCAGATAAAATGTTTTCCCAAGCTTTCACTGGCGGCTATATAGTCGAACCTCGATATAACTAATCCCTAGGGAAGTTCGTTATATCAAGGTCTTCTTAAAATGTTCTTTGAAAAAATATATATTATTACTATGAATATAGAGATGATTTTTAAAGGAGGAAATGTTCAAATCAGAGCAATTTTACAAGCAATTGGCAATTAGATCATAATGTATATTATTATGTCGTTGTATCAAGGTTTCGGGTGTCTATCGAAAGGGAATGGACAAATCATCGTTACATCGAGGTTCGACTGTACTAGATTTCGCTACTGGCAAAACTTATTGGCCGACCATAGAATATCATCCTTACTCGTATAGCGATAATGATCGAAAAGATATTGAGGGTGTGCCGTCTTATCTGACTATGTCATCTTAAGCGTAACTCCCCTATAGTGATATGTTCAATATGCATAACAAGAAATGTGTAAATTCAAACATTGTATAAAATATAAACAATGTTGAATGATTAAGCATAACGGTCTCTCATAAACTTGTAGGAATGGAGATATTTTCATATCTCACATAAATATATTCCGACGAAAATCGGTAAGGGGGCATCCATTAATTTCGTGAGGTGATTTTGGCGATTTTTCGTCCCCCCTCTCCCCCGGGTTAGATGTGAGATTTTGCTCGACCTCCTTCCCCCACCCCTAATCTCACGTGAGATTTTTCAAAATGCATACGTTCACGGAAAATAAATTGTAGTAGAAGTAACTGCGGTTGTAGTACCATTTACTCCACCATGTAAAGTAGTAGGGAGACTCTCCCTACGTGATAAAAATTGTGATTACTAAAATTACTAAAATTACGTGATATTTGCCGAAGCCCCCCTCTCCCCCACGTGGGATTGGGTGAGATTTCGCTCGACCCCCTCTCCCCTAAACGCCTCACATAATTAATGGACGCCCCCTAAGGGGATCAGATTTTACGAAATGTCGATTTTCAATTAACGATATAATTTCCTTTCTGACGCAACAATGGTCCTATTGAAAAATCCCCAATTCAAAATGCTTCCTCACTATTCCACCTCGACCGCGTCGTTTTCTCGTGAAAGTAGAGCTTGACGATTTCACAGAGGACGAAAAAAAAATAAGCGGATATGGCTTTTTCAACCCTCTTATACTTTGCAGGCAGACTTGATTCGCATGTACGACTTGTGTGGTTGCATCAATCATCTGAATCCGCAAGGTCCTTCGATACCAGTTTGCAATCAGACGCAGTTGAAATGCGTCTGGAATTCGCGGGACTTGATATTCAACGATAATTACACAGGCTGTGTTCCAGACTGCGAAACGACGGTGTACAATTTCTTCGAGAATTACAGCGAGGAGACAACCGACGAGGGAGCTCATTTCAACGTGCATCTTCTACCGGGTCCAATGATACGATACGTCCGTTATGTGGTTCACAGCGAACTGGACGTAGTTGGTAAATGTGCTCTCTCGATCATGAGCCGGGACTCGTCCCTTTCTCCCTTTCTCTCCCTCTCTATCTCTCGCACGCATCGAGTTTGCAGTCTCATCTCGTGAACAGCATAAATATAGCTTCGTTGCTATAGTAGATGCAGCATGTGTTTGGACGAGTCGGAAGAATTCGCACGGTCTCTCCTTGTATTTCTGTTTGGCTATCGCAGTTGCGGTGGGCAGCGCGTTGGGTCTTTTCGTCGGTGCCAGCGTTCTCACTTTCGTCGAAATTCCATACTGGTTCCTCGTGAGAGGCATCAATGACAACGACGAGGACGACAACTCCAGCGTTGACGACGATCACAAGAACAACTGAGAATAATATCGTAGCTATTTGCGAATGAGCTTAGCTCGTACATTGCGATACAATCGCCACGAGATTGTCTAGCGCACATCCTACAAAGTACGCACACACATACACACACACAATATTTATAAAGACGCAGACTTTTAAACACGCGAAATATTTCAACCGGCACGACGCAATTGCCAATTCCTCAATCTCCGTAATGAAAGCGTATGGAATTTTTTCACCAATCACGTGAAGATATCCCACAAAATTTACGATCGAATATCCATCGAGATATTTCAGATGACCTTTCGTGTCGCGATCGTGTATACATGTGTCCTTTATCAGTCGTAAATTGATCACACTTGTTCCGGAGTATTAAAAAATCGTTATCTCGTGCATTCACTACTTTGTTTCGGGAGGGGGGTTTGCTCACCTATAAAAGCAATATGATGCATTAGCGGGGTGAGTTCAAGAGACGCCGAATAATTGAGAAGAAATATCGGAAGCACCGAAGAATTTCGAGCACCTTTCCGTTCTTTCGAAGAGAAGAGTGGAACGATGTCTAACGGAAGCTCCGATAAGGAATGCCTCGATTGTCCGATCTTGCTGAATCTTCCGGAGTTGATAACGGTGAAGGACGCCAAGAAGTTGGCCGAGAGAACGTTTGGAACGGCGACGGAGGTGCTGGATTACAGGATGCACAGGTACAGTGAGGAAAAAATTGGTTTTCTCGGATCGCACCAGCGTCTCGCGATAACCGTTAGACACGGAGCCGATGAGAAGTCCAGTCAAGTTTCGAGCATTAGTTTCTTCGTGAAAGCGATGCCTTACGACGTGCCGACGCAAGCCGAATACGTTCGCGAAAAGGGTGTGTTTGAGCAGGAAACGTATTTTTTCGAAAACGTCGCGTCCGAATTGTCTTGCGGTTTTAAAAGCGAGCCATGGGCGCCCAAGTGTTACTTGACCAAGAGCGATTGCCTCGTCTTCGAGGAGCTTCGCGTCGGTGGCTTTCGAATGGGCGGGAAACTCTTGAACGAGGAAGAGATACGCGCGGGTCTCTGTGCAATAGCGAGGCTTCACGGTGCCTCGTTGCACGCGGAGGCTCGCCTCGGTCGTTCATTGAACGACATTCATCCAAATGCTTTCCGGGAGAGAGCATTTCTTCGAAGTGGCAATCAGTATCGTTGGTATCTCGCGGGTATCGACGTAGCGGTAAGAATAGCCGAATTGCTCGGCCTCGACGCAACGGCGATTCCGGAGGCGTGCGATCGCGTCTTCGAGGCGATTAAACCCTCCGTGGAGAAACAAAATGTGGCGAGCCACGGTGATCTCTGGTCGAACAACCTCATGTTCGACGCGTCACTTCCGCCTCATTGTCGTCTAGTGGATTTTCAACTTGCTCGGTACGCTCCTCTTGGTCACGACGTCGCTCAATTTCTCTATTTGTGCGGAACCCGGGAATTTCGCCATGGCCAGGAATTCGCGATGCTACGTCATTATTACCAGTGCCTCAGAGATTGCCTCGAGGTCGGCTCGACGATAGAGGTGAAAATACCGTCCTGGCGAGACGTCGAACTCGGCTACGAGGAACAGCGACTAGGTGCGCTTGTCACAGCAGTTATGTACTTCCCGACGGTACTTCTGGACGGCTACGTCGGAGCGAAGATCATGAACAATCCAGAGACATACGAGAAGTTCGTCGTGTTCGACAGACGAGATACGGTCATCGGAAATATGCAACGAGACCCGGACTATCGTCAACGTCTCGTCGAAACCGTGAGCGAACTCGTCGAAATGTCTCACATACTTGGCCAACTGCCAAAACCATGCTAGAAAAAGAGAATAAAGCAACGGAAAAACGAAGGAGAGCAGCGGAGAGAATCAAACGTCTGATAATTTTTTTAATTGGCGTGATTAGGAGAAAAGCGAATATTATTAACGAACATTGAGCACATATACGGAGATAGAAGTGAGATCAAACTTTCGTCGTGTGAAATAATTAATAAAATTGTATTTCCATACAGAATTCGGAGAATTCACATTTTGGTGTCGCTGGGTAATATAGAAGCCAGAAAGCTCCAATCGTAACTCAATATATCCGAATTCAATTCCAAGTTCTTTTCGGCTTCCATGCGTTGACTATCTGAAATACGTTTGCTGCTTCCCGCTGCCAGTTGCGAATTTTCGTTGTCGTCGTCGTCGTCGTCGTCTTCACTGTCGTTCTCGGTTCTCGAGCCTCGTGACACGCGTCTCAGCTCGCTGAAAGGAAAAAGAATCCGTGAGTGAATCTCGGTCAGAGATAGTTGGAGAAGAAAAGAAAAAGAGATCGAAGATTGTACGAGCTGTACGAGTGTGGGAAGAAATTTCCACGGTCGTTGCGATAATATCGTTACCTTGGGAATATGTCCTCGTGAATCCGATTCTTCTGCGTATTGTGCGTCCTCAAGGACAGAACGAAGGGAGCGCAGAGCATTCTCATAGGCGGCAGCGTGTGCGCCGAGACAGTTAAAAGCTGAAACAAGACGGACAAAGATTTTATCGTTTGGTCTGGCGCGGTCCATCGTTTTCGCGTGTGGACGTTAGTAGTCTAGCCTCTAGTCTAGGCTCTAGCCTCGTCGTTGACGACGAGGCTAGAGCCACGACCTGAATTTCAGATTTTCCGCAATTTACTACTTCAGATCTGGGTTGATTCGTCGTCTTTGTGGTTTCGCAGGACGGCCATGTTAACACCTACACTCTCATCCCCCGTATTGCCGTCTTCCCCCCCCCCCCCCCCCCCCCGGGCTCGCCATTATTTAGCTCGCACAAAATAATTAACGATGTTTCGAGGACAATTCATGAAGTTTACATTGAAACGGGGAGGGACAGCCGTATGCCGTTTGTCATCGGCACGAAACAGTGCCAACGCTGCAAAAGGACAGGAATCGAGAATAATCAATCGTTCTCGCATGTTCCCTATTTCCGTCTATATCTATCTATCCGTTCCTCGTCTCAATATGGAGCCGTGAAACTTTGCACCTTTTGTCTCCGCTCGACCCGATTTCGAGCGTGCATCAAGCTCTTGCAATACTCGGCATCGATCGTCATCGGAGGGCGGAGGATGTACACGGCGCGACACATTTCCCTTATCTTTTTGCCTCCTCGCGATACGCCTACGCGCGAATCCACCAGACGGAAGACCGCCAAATGAGGCAGCCTTGATTTCTCAACATCTTGTTTGTCGCACTGGGATCCAAAAAACACAGTGCCGCATAGTGGAATACAATAATAACGAAAACATTGATTGACACGGGTCCTTGCGAAATTCTAATCAAAGACCTGACGAACGAACTCTGCAAAATTCCTTCAACGAGGTAGTCAGATAAAGCTGAAGCAGAAAAACGATAGAGAATAAGGATACAATTTGAAAATCGCTGTACTATAATCGTTTGAGGAATCTCTGTTTAAACACCACAAAAAGCAATACGGAGGAGATAAATTTGAAAAGGCTGCGTTTTGTATCAAAGAAGAAAACGGATCGATATTATTCGAAATGCTCCGACAACTTTCCAAAGGAAGAAGATTGCGGAAATTAAATAAATCTAGAAGACAGCGGGTACAAGATGCAGGATGCCTTTGCAAATACCTTTTGATAGCCGAGGATAAAAGAAGTTGAGTGAAAGATAAGTCGAAGCTTGTCGGGAAAGTACGTGGGCGAGGATAAACTGTGGTGCATGATAAAGCAACGTTCCGCCGTCTTCGTGCGTCGTACGCAATGGAAACAATTGAGACAACAACGTGACCGTTAACCCCGTTGGATCGTGGAACGGTCCAGTGAAAACTGAAAGACTCCGGCGGGTCAGAGGGGGAACAGTCGGGCAATTAAAGTGATTCGTACGCTCGTAGGAAGATGTTTAATTGGGTCCTTCGCTCACTCGCGCGCTTCTCACACATCTCGGAATCCAAGGAGTTTACAGCGTTATGACGCTCGCCGGAAATGCGTAAGTTCTCGAATTCCAGAAATGCCGTGTTTGTTATTTGCCTCCGCTCGACTCAATTGCCTTCGCATTAATTGTGACGTCAGGCAACGGTGCGAACAGAAATACGTTTCAACGAGGGAGAAAGAAAGAACGTCGAGTTAATGAAGAGCATAGTGAAGACATGAGAGAACGAGATGCGTTATGAATGACGCGAAGCAGGACTACGGTCAATCAAAGAGGAGCTCAGGTGACGAATGTACTTCGTCTTCCACCCACGTCAGAGTCAACGGAGGACGCTTGCTCGATTCCGACGAACAGCTAGACAATGAGAGAGGGAGAGATGAGAGAGAAAGCGCTGACGCGGGATCTGTGAGAACGGGGAAAGGGTACCGCCTCGAGCTGTCTATATTAAATCATGCCGGGCTTCCGAAAGGTCCAGTAGCTAACGAAACGTCGCCGGCAACCACAACCAGAGCTCACTGGATCGTAAATTGTAGATACACTCGAGTTTGTCAGCGAAAGCCTGACGAGCGACTTTGAGTCGCGCCGACAAACGCGTACAAGAACTCTAGCGCACTCGTATTTCCTGATCGTATCGTTCGAAGGCAACGGGAATTCGACGGGGCGAACGGAAGACTATCGAGTCTTTTCGCACAATCTTGGGATTTTCCCGCTCCTGGAATCACGTGACTAGGGTATTTTGTTCTCCCGTCGACGCTGCGGGGTTGTTCGAAAGCCGGAAATCAAACAAGAAAATTCGATCGAATGAAGCTGACCAATATTACATTGATCGTGCCGATTCTAGTAGTTCTCGCCTTCATTTTCGTCGGCATTGCGAGTGGATTTCCCGCGAGCGCCCCGGAAGCAGTGAGTAAACACCGAAGAACACTTGGAGTACGTTTGATCACTTGTTCCATGATATATATATATATATATATATATACACACACACACACACACACACACACATATATATATGTATATATCTGTCGCTCTCTCTGACCTACCGATGCTTCTCGCTGATTCTCCGCTGATGTTCGTGTTTCGTGTGTAGGCCGCTTCATAAAACTCTCTTCGCTAGTCTCGTTAACGTTGACTTTCCGGATGCAACGATCCGTTCGCTTGCTGCGAGAGGTCGGGCTCGTATTTTGCGAAGGGTCACTATCCTCACTCGCTCCCTTAATCGCTGTAATTCGCACGTATACACTAACCCACGCGCACACGGGCACGTATTACGCTTCGCCCGTCCCAATAAAAGCCGCGACTGATTTAATATTCGGGTCTCTCGCGTGCGTCGTAATAATGTCAGGTCTTCGGCCCCTGCTTTAGTGACAGTCGTGTTTTTCCTTGTATTTCAAGGCGATGGAGAACATGCGACAGATACCGCAGTGGCACTGCTTGCGCTACAGGAAATTCGATCTCGTCCGTCGCTGCCGAAATTATCGCATCGCCAGGAAGCACTGACCTATGAGAGCCTCATCCTCCACCAGCCCAAACAACACGACCCATCTGCCGAATATCTACTTAAAGTCAACTCAACGAGCCACACTGGCGAGATTGCTTTCGCGTCTCACTAAGCTCGCCGCCATCGCCGTTCGTCCCGTCAAGAGAACTCGGCCGGCAATCACGAGAGATCCCGCGGACGACGAAACCGCACGAGGATTCTCCATTTTCTTCAAGACGCACGCATTTTAAATGCAATACGAACTATTTTGATCTCAAACGACGAAGCAATGGAAGCGAAATAAAAAGAGCATATGGACACGAGAGAAAGGAGAGACGTGGGAATGGCTTTTTTGTTCATTGGACGGTTCGCGGTCCGACGGGCCTTACCTCCTGGGCAACTCCTTTTCCCGGTAGACTCAGCTGCTCGTGTATGTAAGGCTGCACTCCCTCGGATGCTGTAACCGTTGCTTCCGCGGCTACGAGACCGCTGAAAGCCGTCGCCGGCAAACTTCCGCTTATTGTAAGATTCTCGAGTGAAATGTTCGCCTCAGATTCGGATTCTAGTGTCAGGAGTTCCTAAATGCCGATGAGAAACCAGATGTAGTACTTATTTCTTTCGACAATTGAACGGAAAAGACGTTGGCGTATTTTTTTTCATCTGCACCTGATTGGAATCGAGGAAGAACAGTTGAGATTTTCTCTGCCAAGGCTTAATCCTCGAGCCTTGTTTTTCTCGCGGATGAGGTACGAAGGAGGCCCCCAACACGAAACTCTCGCTGTCCACGATACTCTGTCTCGTATAAACCGGACGTGGCGATTGCGGCGTGAATACAAATACTGCGTAAAGTTTTCATCGGTTGAGCTTTCACTGTCGATCGGGTTAAATTACGAATTAACGAAGTCAAATACTCACACGAATTTTCCGAAGTAAAAGCGGCCATGTACGGTGAACTCGGATCGGCCGTGAGCATCGTCAATTTGAGAGGAACACTCCAGGTTATGCTCAGTGTCAGGAGATTCCAAACCGCTATGTGCTCGGATGAACCCACGACTACCAGATGACAAGACTGGTGCCTCCCGAATTGTACGTGTCTGAATCAGCACATTGTCGTTTATACTCACATGAACTTTTATATTGAAAACATTCTATTGTCCACATCTCAATCTTCATTACTTTCATTGGACTTCGATTTTCTTCACGCCTTCGGAAGGCTACAAATTACGTGTTTGAGTGTAAACGAGCTATGGAAAAGACTTGTAAAAAATTACACAACGAGCGTGAAAAATGTATAGACTTCAATTTTTGAGTCGCACGAACGGTGGCGATAAGAGTGAAAAAGTAAGATTCTTTAGATATTCGAATCGTATTATTCAACGCTCAATCATTCATTGAAAATGATCATATTTCATGTCAGTTTCAATAATTCCATTTGCATCGGATTATGATTGGCGTTAGGAATTTTTTGTGTACACTTATCCATTGTGTCAGAAAAAAACTGAGCTTAATTTTCGATAATGGTTCCCAATGAAAAATGTTACTTAGCGCATTCATACCTATTGTTTATCAAAACAGTCAGTTGTACAAATTTCGCTTTTGAAAGTTATTAGTCGGATGTATCAGTACAAATAAATGACCTAGTCTAATTATGCGATGCCGAATGGCGACGACACTCACACTACCACTTCCAATCACAACCAACCACCTATCCCTTTTTTGATTACTTGATACTTCAAATACAGTCCTGTTTATACGTTGGTACACAATTTACAATTTTTTCGTTCAAATTTTAACAAAGCAATCAAATATTCGAAAGTATTAAGGGCATCCAGGTGAAAATTTTGAAAATATCGATTTTTTCTTTCGACGTATTCTCAGAATATATCGTTTCAAAAATATTCTCTGACAGTTTCACGTTGATCCATGCAAAATCAAGGGAGTTACGGGCGTGTATAGGTGGATTCCGCGAACCGGCGAACTTTAAGCGCGTTTTTCGGAAAATGAATTTTTCAATATCGGTGACCACGATGTCTAAAAAACCACTGCATAAATAAACTTTATATTTTGGACGCTTCATTCACATATAAATAAGCAGTGCTTGAACGAAGGAATTCTTTTATTGATGCATAGTTTTTTTTATCGACGAAAATGGAGTTTTTTTTTTAAATAGAAAATCGGCACATTCACTTCGGACTGCGGCCCTTTTTTCCGAAATTAATATTTTATTAATTCCTTCGTCGAAGCACAACATAATTTCATGCAAAAACTAAATGCGTTCGATTCTTTTATTTCCGATGATTTGTTTTTGAGCAGCAGTGGTCGACGCGAAAGACGTTTTTCAAACAGCGATCTGCACATTTTAGTGTGTCTACCGCATTTATGAATATTTTTCGATACGAAAAGTGAAAAGATACTCAAAACCATATTCTTCAATGTAAAAAAAAATTGAAAACCTGCACACGTATATCCAGAAAAAATCACGTAAATGCCTGATGTTTACGGCCGCGAGCTAAGAGTAATCCGTTAAGGTTGATTGACAAAAACTTCTACTGAAACTTGTATTTTCCGTACAAACTCGTCGCGAATCCCGGCCTGAGGTGGGTTGCATAAAAAATCCGCACGTTACATAAATGATGTAAAAATCTAAGCACCCGTCTTCCGATAACTTATTTCTCTTGAAAGACCAAATTTTGCAACCGTGAGTATATTCCGACACGACATACGAAAAGCGATTTTGAAATGTCTACCGGTGCCACTTTTATAAAACTTGCATGCATATGTCAGATTGCTGAACCTAAATTATAGGGTACTTTTTGTAGGATTGCACTACAAGATTACACCTTAAAGATTCTTTTTTCAGGGCTACACCTTATGGGAGTCTGCCAATCGAAAAATCTTTTTTTTTAAGTTTTCGTCACTGAAGATCCGCGTATAATTATGTACATGCGTAAGAAAAATAGCGTACTGTCATCACAGAGTCACCTGGACGACTATTCAAACATAGAAATACGATACGATTATGCTGAACACGCAATTCCTGTAAATTACGTTTAACTTATCATACAAGTTACCTCCTAGCCTAATGAGAAATGCCTGATAGTAAACGATTAAAAGCGACGATGTTTTCTGATTAAATATCTCACGTTATAGTCTGGGGATAACGACTGTGAGTCAGGCTGCATTTCAGAGTACTGGATTCGGGAATCCACATGGTAAGGCTCGCCCCGAAGCTCACACCGAGAAGCGAACCGTCGATTGCAAAACCCGCGTCCATGGATGGCAAATTTCGGTACGTGCCCATACCGTAGCATTCCCAATGTTTCGTGTTTTCTGAAGAAAAAAAAACGAGAGGAAAGATAATTAGAGAGACGTGATCGCGAAACGTAAATTGCAAATAAACAATTCCAAATTCAACGCACTGTATATGGAAGTGGGCTCAGCCAAATTCCATATCTTGAATTTGTTGTCTTTGCCGGTGGTTACGGCCAGCAAAAAATCGTCGTCCAGTGAAGCATTCGGCTGAAATTGGAGAGCGTTGACTCCGAATTCATGCGGCAATTCTATGGAGGTGTTCAGCGTAAATCTGAAAGAAACGAAACATTTAGTCGTTACCCACGCCACTTCGAGCAATACAGATCAACCAAATAGAAGTTAAGTAACTCAGCAATTTGACTGTTTCTTCATCAATGAAAGTGCGATTTAATCAAATTCAGACAATTGCGTAAAGCCGGTTCTAATTTACGATAGTTCATGGTTATTATACTTCGTACAATGGTGCGAAAAATCATCATAGTTGTTATGCGATTTTACTTTTTCCCATACTAAAAACCTAAAGATTTCAAGAATGTAAGCCGATTGTCATATCGTGACAAAAAAGGATATTACTATTTTTATGGTTTTTTCTTCACAAAGATAACTTTTTTCCATAAGTCTTTGATTGTTCAGCCGCTCTAGATATTCCTTATACAGTACGTAGACTTTTAAAGAAATGGGGACGTTTGACTTAGACTCTCATGATGCCTGAGAATCGAAAAAACACGTCGCATAGGATTTATACTCGATATAAAAATTCCGGATAACTTATCGTTGTTGTTCATTTACAACAGAGCTCGTCAGAGCAAATGCGAGCCACAATAACTAAATTTGAAAAATATACATTACCAGCCGAAAGTTTCCGGATACTCCAGATAATTGCAAAATTTTCGAACACTGGATAATTGCAAAATGATATTATAATAATATAATTAATTATAAACAGCTATATATCTTCGTAAAATGACAAATGAAATAAACTCTATTATTCTAACATTATTTGGCAATTACCCAGTGATCGAAAGTTTTGCAATGATCTGAAGTGTCCATAAACTTTTAGCCGGTGGTGTATATCTAGTAAGTAGAAATTTTGCCATGTATTATTTTTGTCTTTGCAGCATAGCATGGCTCGATGGTAACTAAATTCCAATTATCCCGCCTACAAGTACACTATTTGTGATTGGAACATTTAGTTGCACGACTCGACTGAAGAGCTACAAATATTTACAAACACAATATCGCGCAATGCAACTTAATATTGCGCTAGTGGTACTTTGATCAACTTACAGTTGTCTTTTCATGTCAAAATTCCAGAATTTTAATCTGACTTCGATATTGGATATCTTGTCGTCTCGTTCCTCGACCGTTGCCATCCACGAGCCATCGTTATTCAACGCTATTTTCGTCACTTCCGTATTTACAATAATTACACTGCGTTCCTGGGTGAGCAGATTCTGCGCCGTTATGTGAACCTGAAGTTAAAAAATTGTACAATGTATATTTTCGAAATTTCCGTGACCACATTTTGCTATTTGTCTGTTCGTTCCATCATATTGTTCTCACATTGTACAAAAGATTCTTCGTGTTCGTATCGAAGAACTGGACATAGCCCGTGCGGCTATTGAGCACGAGACTGTTGGTTCGTGGATCCAATGTCAAACCGGCAGGGAATAAATCTTTCCTCGACGCTGTGACGCCCCACGTAAAATTTTGAATCGACGCTGTAAGTCTCTGTTGAGGATTCACGACGACGATACCTGTTGTAATGTTTACATTAATAAATTGACGGTTTCCGTGAAAGCGCCGCTCGCTAGAGTCCTCACCATTGTCCAAAGTTGAAACTGCTACGTAGAGATTTTCCGGAGCTATCGTCAAATGTTTGATCGGAGCTGGCAATCGAGGAAGAAAAGATCTGTGATGTGGATTCGCCAAGTTCCACTTGACGAGCACACATTCGCTTCCACCGGTGTACATGTGGCCACCTTGATAAAACAATAACGTGCAAAAGTTTGCGCCGATACAACATTTTTCCTTCTTTCGTTCAACATTGCGTTACGCCAGTTCGTTTACCAGATTTGCTGAATGCTATTTCCGTGACTGGCAGCGTATGCCAGTGATACGATCCTTGAACGGGCCTCGTTAGGTGCAAATTTTTCCAGACGACGACACGTCCGCTGGAATCTCCAGTTGCGACTATTTCCTCCTCCGGATGACCCGCGACGCAAGTTAACGTTCTACCATTCAGACCTGTTTTGTGCCTGTGAAGTATAGCGCAAAATTCCGTTAGAGTAGCTCAGCAAAATTATGAAGCGCTCAAGGACTATAACGTGACTTTACAATTTTCCCGATAAACCCCTAGCCGGATCCATAACATGGAGATCCACATCGTGCACCAATGCTATAAGATTACTCCCATGATTTCCGATTACGTCTATGTAATACTCGTTGTGGAGGAGCCTGGAAAAATATATATATTTAGCCACAGCTTATCATTGTTATTCTTTTTATCGGTATGAAAAGTTGAACATACTCTTTCTTTAAAGACTTCACCAAGGATCCGGTTTTGAGATCCAGAAGCGAAAGATTGATGAAATTCGGTTCCTTCGTGACGTACGACACAAGGACTTGGCAAAAGTATTTCCTCCACTGATTTACGTAACGTACAATGTTGAACGTGTTTACCCTGACGTCCTTACCGACATCGAGTTTCTATGAACAATAATAAAGAAAACAGTCAACATTATGACATTATAAAAACATCAATATAAAAGAAGAAGAGAATCGAGGGAAGCGCCTTTCGCGGTAAATTGGGTCAAATTTTTTAACGAGGCATCGCTCCCTGGGGCAATTAGGCATCAAGCAACAATTCATGTCGGTACATCACGATATAAAAGGTCAGTAACTCTCTTCGTTACAGATCAGTGACTCTGTTACGTGTCGAGCCTCGGTTATTTTGATGATCAGCGAATCAGACCATTCAGACGTGCTTACATCCTGCCCCGTTACCGTCTCCATTTTTACCGACAGTCACGACCAGCGAACCTATTATGGGAAACTGGAATTATAAACGACGCAGGAAAACGTTTGATGCGATTCTTACGGTCTCCCGTAGTCAAACAAGGAACCCTTATAAATTCGTCATGTTCGTCTGTTTGCCATAGCTCTACAGTTTGTACAGCTTAAAACTGATACGCTTCAAATGAGGATCTCAATTGATATGCAGCAAAGTTTGAAAAAAAATCATTTGGCAGTTTTCCCCTATACGTAAAATAGGACATTTTTTATCCGTGCATCCCATCAAGTTAGTGGTCAGTGGATGGGTCTTTCATGACGAACTTTGGGTGCCGTTTAGCACTCTTCATTGTTAGGTCCTGTTTGTTAAATATTAAGCTTCAAAGCGATGAGCGAGGTCCCCTGACCTAACTTTCAACTAGCAATTTGTAAAATTTTAAATCACCCCATTTGATTAGAACGATCCAGTGAAACTGTTTTGAGCACAGTTGCATGAACAAATTTGGAAGATATGGTAAACCAAGATATGCTAAGTCAACTTTATGGAAACTCTGAAAGACCGCACAAATAACTGTCGCATGTTGTTTGATGGCTCATTAATAAAATATCGAACATCAAACAAGCCCCTCCCCTCCCCCTCCTCTACAGCTCACCAGTACCATTAAAGGATTATGATAGCGGATTATTAAATGAAATCAAAGATAAACTGTAATAATATATAGTCTTACAACACACATAACAATCATAACTACATATCAGTTAAACTTTGATACTTCAAATTACTGCACAAACAAATAACACCGAAACCCTACGTTATGTATGTTCTGACACAGCATTTGGCAGGTTTTTTTTACAGATTGCAGCTAATTTTGCAATGAAGTCAGTTGCAAAATATTTTTTAACGCGCAGTGAAATGAGCCTAGCTGGAGACTGGTGCTGTGAGCAGTAAATGTTGCCCATGATACTTGTAGTGTAACGAATTGTTGCTTGGTGAAAGCAATACAATGGCAACTGCAGCTTATTTCCCATTATTATTTCTTCTTTGTAATTGTCTCAAACTATTGCATCGTCCGCAAATTCTGTAAAATAGAATTCGTTTTTTAAATGACTATTTAGCACCCATGCTGGATGACTCAATTATGTTTTGACAATGTCAAATGTGTAATGACAAATGTACTCATGGGCTCAATTGAATAAATAACAGACTAGAATAACAAAAATATTTAAAATTGTACATTTGCTACCATAAAATTGAAGATACTCGGAGTGTTTTCTACAACATATTATCCACTTCATCCAATTTTCATAATAACAATGCCGAAAAAGCGATCAATAAATTGATCTACAAAAATTGTTCCAGCAATGGATAGAAATGTATAAATTTAGTTTTATATTGTGAGCTTTTATCCATTATTATATAAACATGAGTTCTTTTAGCATAATTATGTGTACATTTAGGCATTTTTTTGGATACTTCGAAAAATAGATCACTCAAATTATGTGACCTTTTTATTAGTAGGTTTCACTCGCACTCAGCAATATTTCAGTCTCTAGTTCGTGAAAATAACATTGGCATTTTTTGATGGTGTTAATTACAAAGCAACGATAATTCTTCTCTATTTAATTATTTTAATTATTACGTAAAATCTTTTTTGTCGGTTTTGGTTATAGATTCTTAGTAAGGATTCTCAAAAATGTTTCAGTAATTGTTGTAGACTTGATGTGCCAAAAAAAATCGACAAAACGAAGATATTATTTTTCTTTGTAGTCCAACGATGCGAACGTCGATATCACATTTTTTGACAACTAGAATTTCAATGAAGAGAAGCAGTTCTAAAAAAAATTTGTCCATACTCGGAACAATGAAATTTCATCTCAGGAAAAAGTTTTCTTGGCAATGGTTCTTTCTGTGTGTTATTAAAAACTTTTCAATGTTATAACTATTAGTACAGTCGTGCTGTCGCCGAAAAACCCCGTAATCGGAAAAAATTAGAAGAAGGCCAGGTTTTTGACAGGTGATTCTGTAGGTGCCGTGGATGCTAAATCCAAGTTTGCCTAAAAATCGGGGTACAGGGTTTTTTTTAGGGAATGAAGGAGGATGGGGTGGATTGATGCCAAACCACAACCCCTGCAAGATCGGCGCCGTGAGACAAAATGTACAGAAAAATCCGGTCTTTATTTTTGTCCACAGCGCTGAAGCCGTGGAAGTTCATTTTGGGGGTGAAAAAGTGGGGTGAAATTTTGAGAAATCATTTTTAATTCAATAACTCTTTAGGAAAAAAACGTACACTTTTTGTTCATATGGGAACGTTGTAGCCTTTGAAAAGACGCGTCGATCAAGTATTTGATCATCACTCTCCGATAATATCTTCACCCCCCAAAAAATTGTTGAAATACCAAAAAATATTGTTTATTGAAAACTCAAAAACAATCGACTTTTCGGGTATGGTTTAAATGTACGAAATGTAGAGAATAATTTTCTTTATATTTTCGTTTCTATGGACCACCCTTGAATTTTGCTTCTTCCAACCCCTGTCGGGCGTTGAAAATTCAAAATGAAATTCTGGTAAACCTATCGACCGTACGAATTCGCCACCATGGAACAATTTTTGGCTTGAAACCCCAGCAACATTTTTGTCTACAGCGCCAAACTCGTATCTCTTCATTTTAGGCCAATAGTCTTCCCAGAATTGAATTTTTTCATTGTCAACCCCCCAGAGGGTTTGGAAGAAGCAACATTGAAGGTTGGTCCATAGAAACGAAAATATTGAGAAAACTATTCTCTACATTTCGTATATTTAAACCGTCCCTGAAAAATCGAATGTTTTTGAGTTGTTCAATAAACAATTTTTTTTTGATAATTCAACAATGTTTTGAGGATTGAAGATATTATTAGAGTGATGATCAAATACTCGATCAATGCGTCTTTTCAAGAGCTGCAACGTTCTCATTTGAACCAAAATTGTATGAATTTTTTCTAAAGAGTTACCGAATTAAACTTGATTGTTCAAAATTTCACCCCCAAAATGAACTTCCACGACTTCGCCGCTTTGGACAAAAATAAAGCCCAGATTTTTATGAACATTTGGTCTCCCGGCGCTGACCTCGTGGGGGTTGTACTTCGGCATTGATCCACTCCCATTCCCCTTTGTCCCCTAAAAAGATTTAGCAATCACAGCACCGACAAAATCACCTGTCAAAAATCTAGCCTTCTAATTTTGTCCGTTTCCAATATACAGCACAACTGAACTATATCGTAAATGAATATTTTCATCGTCTTTTGAATAGATATTCGTTTAGAATATCTATCTTATTGCGAATAATTTAATTCTCATAGACTAGTGTACTTTTGACAGAACACAGACATATGAAGCATTCTCATTTCATACTTTATATAGACACATCAGTAATGAATATCATTCTTTCGCTCGTTTAGTTTATCAATAAAAAGTAGGAATTTTCAAATATTTACAGAATTGAGTGTCTTGTCCGAAAAACGACAGCATTGGGTTCTAAAGGTTGTTGCAGTATTCGATGCGCAGCCTCATGCATCAATGCTCGCAACTCACCAACTTTTTGATGATCAGACCATTTTGGATGTTCCAGTTGATGAGATCGCCCGTCTCTGTACATCCCATGATTGTGTTGACATCGTCCACATGGTAGGTTATTCCTATAATTTTATTGTCTGTTGGTTCGAACTCTCTGACAAAATCTCCAGTCTGCGTACTGTAAGTACGGATGACTTGCTTCCATACAACATAGAGAATCCTGTCGATCGGAGCATAGTGTTAATTGGACTACCGAAAGGCAAAACTGTTAGCACAGAGCTTATAAAAGGCGTGAACTCACTCGCCGTCGTTGGAAAATAATGGTCGATGATCTATGATGCTTCCACCGCCTTTTCTCTTGACGACTAAGTCGTCAAGTTTGGAATTTTTAGGTTTGGATATCGTTGACGGTATTAACTGCATTTTTTTAGGTCGCCTCGACGATGCTTTCTCAAAGATTCACGAGCGTGTTATCACGACATTCACTTATTCAATAGGCATAATCATTTTTGAAGTATACGAACACGTGTTAGTCAAATTTTGTGGAGTACGCTTTTAACCGAATATTCCACCCAGGAAGGCTAGAGTGGGAGGAGTCCGATCTCTTATGGAGAGACTTGAAAAAAGTGGCTACAAAAATGTGGTCATACCGGGATGGCGCCACTATTGCTAAGACGTCGAGAAGTGAGCTGCGTGTGACAGAGACGGAACAAGTAAATAATGAGAAGTGAACTGTGCATAAGGCAGCATGATACTTGAGAAGTAGGCTGCGTGCGAGAGAGATGCAAAATGATATATCGCCAGATCGCGCGCAAAAGTTACCCCCTCTCTAGCCTCTTACGCGCCCATCACACAATCATAGTAGCGCGTGTTCGTGAGCGAGCGACGCTCGGACATCTTCGGAAAGAACCGAGCGCGCCGAAGTTTCCCGACCGCGCCTTCGGCAGCTACACCAACACATGGACGCCGAGCTCGTTCATGTGCGGCCAAGCCGAAACGAAGGCTTCGAGGGAAAAAGCAATCTGAGCACGACTCGCGCGTGACGTCACTCGACGGAACGCGCGAGGCTTTTAGACGATTTCAATGCTTATTTAGCTCTTGATTCTCTTCGTTATCAATGTATACAAAAAAATGTATCGGGCACCCTGATCGCTTTTTTTTTAGTTTATACGTTAATTTAAATATAACAATAAATTCAAATTACAACTTATTTATCTTCTAAAAAATTGTTTACACTCAACTCACACCCATCCTTATGCCAAATAAATTATAATTCATAAAAGTAAGCGGAAATATATTTATATTCGTATTATTATATTAATTCTCATACTTTCATCAAGCGATAAAGCATTATCCCCAAAAACAAGCGAATCATTTATCTGGCCGCGAATCGTCAGTACCAGAAAGTGCATATTCTACAAGCGATGAGATGGTCCCGTTGGTAGCGTTCCTGGCTTCGGTCCGCAGGGGCGCGGGATCGTTCCCCGCGCTCAGTGCTTTTTTTTAAATTCTGATTGCCATTAATTCTTATTTGATTAGTTATTTTTATTAGTAATCATTATTATTTTAATTAGTTATCTTTTAGTGTCGAAAAATTTATCGCGCACTCCGACCGCTTATTTGATTAGTTTGTACGTTAATTTTAATTTAATAATAAATCTAAATTACAACTTATTTATCGTCTAAAGAATTGTTTGCGCTTTACTCACACCCGTCCCTATGCGAAATAAATTGTAATTCATAAAAACTAAGCGAAAATATATTTATATTCGCATTATTATATTCATTCTCATATACTATCATCAAGCGATAAAGCATTATCCCCAAAAACAAGCCACATCCATCCGGCCGCGAATCGTAACTTACGAGAATGAATATAATAATACGACTATAAATATATTTCCGCGCTAGCAATTTTGGCAACTGCAAAGACAACCGAAATAATCAACGGTTGAATTTGGACAGCTTTACAACTATGAAGTCGACCGTAAAAAAATCCTAATGGTTGATTCAACGGTTGTTTAACCGCGGCCATTTTGTTTTCGCTGGATGGTTGTCTCACTCCGTCGCACAATCTGCTGCGGATATCCCCCCCCCCCCCCCGCCCAGTGTTTGATGACTCAATTCTTCGCAAATCATCAATTTGATTATCAAGACAGTATAATTTAATTAATCATTAAATATATTGCGTCGAGTCAACCATCCAATCAACCGCCGAGTTAACCATCGAGTCAACCATCCACAAAAAACGCAGGATGGTCGACTTTGAAAGATGAACAGTTGAGAAGCTGTCCAAATTCAACCGTTGAACTTATACGTTGACTCAACTGTCTTGTACAACCGGTTGACCAAAATGACAGGGCGCTTACTTTTATGAATTACAATTTATTTGGCATAGAGACGGGTGTGAGTAAAGCGCAAACAATTTTTTAAAAGATACATAAGTTGTAATGTAGATTTATTATTACATTCAAATTAACGTACAAACTAATCAAATAAGGGGTCGGAGTGTGCGATAAATTTTTCGGCACTAAAAGATAACTAATAAAAATAATAATGATAACTTAAGAAAAATAATTAATCAAACAAGAATTAATAGTGATAATAATTTTAAAAAAAGCACTGAGCGCGAGGAACGATCCTACGCTTCTGCGGACCGAAGCCAGGAACGCTACCAACGGGACCATCCCATCGCTTGTAGAATATACACTTTCTGGTACTGACGATTCGCGGCCGGATGGTTGATTGGCTTGCTTTTGGGGATAATGCTTTATCGTTTGATGAAACTATGAGAATTAATATAATACTACGAATATAAATATACTTCCGCTTACTTTTATTAATTATAATTTATTTGGCATAAGGACGGGTGTGAGTAAAGCGTAAACAATTTTTTAGAAGATAAATAAGTTGTAATTTGGATTCATAATTATATTTAAATTAACGTATAAAGTAAAAAAATAAGCAATCAGGGTGCCCGATACATGTTTTTGTATACATTGATAACGCAGAGAATCAAGAGCTAATTAAGCATTGAAATCGTCTAAAAGCCTCGCGCGTTCCGGCGAGTGACGTCACGCGCGAGTCGTGCTCAGATTGCTTTTTCCCTCGAAGCCTTCGTTTCGGCTTGACCGCACATGAACGAGCTCGGCGTCCATGTGTTGGTGTAGCTGCCGAAGGCGCGGTCGGGAAACTTCGGCGCACTCGGCTCTTTCCGAAGATGTCCGAGCGTTGCTCGCTCACGAACACGCGCTACTATGATTGTGTGATGGGCGCGTAAGAGGCTAGAGAGGGGGTAACTTTTGCGCGCGATCTGGCTATATATCCTTTTGCATCTCTCTCGCACGCAGCCTAGTTCTCAAATATCATGCTGCCTTATGCACAGTTTACTTCTCATTATTTACTTGTTCCGTCTCTGTCACACGCAGCTGACTTCTCGACGTCTTAGCAATAGTGGCGCCATCCCAGTATGACCACATTTTTGTAGCCACTTTTTTCAAGTCTCTCCATAAGAGATCGGACTCCTCCCACTCTAGCCTCCCTGGAGACAACCATCCAGCGAAAACAAACGGCCGCGGTTAAACAACCGTTAAATCAACCATTAGGATTTTTTTTACGGTCGACTTTATAGTTGTAAAGCTGTCCAAATTCAACCGTTGATTATTTCGGTTGATTTTGCAGTTGCCAAAATTGCTAGCGCGGAAATATATTTATAGTCGTATTATTATATTCATTCTCGTAAGTTACGATTCGCGGCCGGATAATGTGGCTTGTTTTTGGGGATAATGCTTTATCGCTTGATGATAGTATATGAGAATGAATATAATAATGCGAATATAAATATATTTTCGCTTAGTTTTTATGAATTACAATTTATTTCGCATATGGACGGGTGTGAGTAAAGCGCAAACAATTCTTTAGACGATAAATAAGTTGTAATTTAGATTTATTATTGAATTAAAATTAACGTACAAACTAATCAAATAAGCGGTCGGAGTGCGCGATAAATTTTTCGACACTAAAAGATAACTAATAAAAATAATAATGATAACTAATAAAAATAACTAATCAAATAAGAATTAATGGTAATCAGAATTTAAAAAAAAGCACTGAGCGCGGGGAACGATCCCACGCCCCTGCGGACCGAAGCCAGGAACGCTACCAACGGGACTATCTCATCGCTTGTAGAATATGCACTTTCTGGTACTGACGATTCGCGGCCAGATGAATGATTCGCTTGTTTTGGGGATAAGAGTAGAGTGTAAACAATTTTTTAGAAGACAAATAAGTTGTAATTTGGATTTATTGTTATATTTAAATTAACGTATAAACTAAAAAAAAAGCGATCAGGGTGCCCGATACATGTTTTTGTATACATTGATAACGCAGAGAATCAAGAGCTAAATAAGCATTGAAATCGTCTAAAAGCCTCGCGCGTTCCGTCGAGTGACGTCACGCGCGAGTCGTGCTCAGATTGCTTTTTCCCTCGAAGCCTTCGTTTCGGCTTGGCCGCACATGAACGAGCTCGGCGTCCATGTGTTGGTGTAGCTGCCGAAGGCGCGGTCGGGAAACTTCGGCGCGCTCGGCTCTTTCCGAAGATGTCCGAGCGTCGCTCGCTCACGAAGACGCGCTACTATGATTGTGCG
Organism: Ophion ellenae; assembly: GCA_963210295.1. Lineage (NCBI taxonomy): Eukaryota > Metazoa > Arthropoda > Insecta > Hymenoptera > Ichneumonidae > Ophion > Ophion ellenae. The sequence continues at coordinate 31,231,888 of OY723386.1, forward strand.
ATGGGCGCGTAAGAGGCTAGAGAGGGGGTAACTTTTGCGCGCGATCTGGCTATATATCATTTTGCATCTCTCTCGCACGCAGCCTACTTCTCAAGTATCATGCTGCCTTATGCACAGTTCACTTCTCATTATTTACTTGTTCCGTCTCTGTCACACGCAGCTCACTTCTCGACGTCTTAGCAATAGTGGGGCCATCCCGTTATGACCACATTTTTGTAGCCACTTTTTTCAAGTCTCTCCATAAGAGATCGGACTCCTCCCACTCTAGCCTCCCTGGTTTGTTAGAGCTCCATTTTGATTTAATCGCTAAAAAACTTTTCGGCGCTAGAGCGCGCTGCTTGTCGCGAAGATTGGCAGCATCGCCGCGACAGCTGCTTACGGCTTTGCACGTGAAACTCGTCAGTTTCAGCAAAACGTTGATTCTTGACATTCTATTAGATTGTTAGACGAATGCTAGTGATTGTTAGTTTATTTTCATCGTTTGTTAGAGCTCCATTTCTATTTAATCACCGAAAAACTTTTCGGCACAAAAGCGCGCTGAATGTCGCGAAGGTTAGCAACATCGCCGCGACAGCAGCTGAAGGCTTTGCACATGTAACTCGTCAATGTCAGTAAAACGTTGATTCTTGTCGTCCTATTAGATTGGTAGACGATCGCTAGTGATTGTTAGTTAATTTTCATCAGATGTTAGAGCTCCATTTTTATTTAAACGCTGAAAAACTTTTCGGCGCTACAGCGCGCTGCATGTCGCGAAGGTTGGCAGCATCGCCGCGACAGCTGCTTACGGCTTTGCATATGTAACTCGTCAATTTCAGCAAAACGTTGATGCTTGTCATTCTATTAGATTGTTAGACGATCGCTAGTGATTTTTAATTAATTTTCATCGTTTGTTAGAGCTCCATTTTTATTCAATCGCTGAAAAACTTTCCGGCGCTAGAGCGCGCTGCTTGTCGCGAAGGTTGGGAGCATCGCCGCCACAGCTGCTTACTGCTTTGCACATGTATCTCGTCAATTTCAGCAAAACGTTGATTCTTGTCATTCTATTAGATTGTTAAACGGACGCTAGTGATTGTTAGTTAATTATCATCGTTTGTTAGAGCTTCATTTCCATTTAATCGCTGAAAAACTTTTCGGCGCTAGAGCGCGCTGCATGTCGCGAAGGTTGGCAGCATCGCCGCGACAGCTGCTTACGGCACCAGCGTATAGTTAGCAGACAAAATTCATGAATCTTAATTTTTTTTTCACCAATTATTGGGAATGGTTTGGGCAAGTTTAGGAAATAATTATTAAAGTTTAGGAGTCAATTGTTTATTCGCAATAAACAATTTAAATTTGACGTATACTTAGCAGATGACGTGCTTGTATGAAGGTTTATCGTACACCATTCGATTGCAAATAGTTTGGGCAAGACTGCTGTAACGATTTCCTAGTTTGGGAAATTCATTTTCACAATAAAAATCGATTATTACCTATCGACGATCTGCCTTATCGCGTAAGCGCACACAACCGTCAGATCTACGTTACCTGTATATATATATATATATATATTCACAGAAATAATACGAATAAATAATTGGATTCCACCTCTTTCTATGCCAGCAATTTGGGAATGGTTTGGGTAAGTTTAGGTAATAATTATCAAAGTTTAGGAATCAACAACTTATTCGCAATAAACAAATTCAATTTAATGTATAGTTAGCAGATGCATGATCGAAAGAAAGTTTATCGTACACCACTTGATTGCAAATAGTTTAGGTAAGACTCACCTAACGATATTAAAATTTGCACGTAAATTATTGATTTCAAAATTTGTTAATTTGTTTTCTGAACTTGCTCACACCATTTCCAAATTGTTGGCATACCAACATATAGATCCCAATTGATTTTTACATTATTTCCGTTAATTTATATAGAGGTAAGATGGATGCGTATGTTTAGGTGATAAGGGAGATTGTCGAAAAGTAATTCTCGATTTTAATTATGAAAATTAATTTCCCAAACTAGAAAATCGATAGATGAGTCTTGCCTAAACTATTTGCCATCAAAAGGTGTACGACGAAACCTTCTTTTGATCATGTCATCTGCTAACTTCACGTTAAATTTTATTTATTTATTGCGAATAAATTAATGATTCCCAAACTTTAATATATATTTCCTAAACTTGCCCAAACCATTCCTGAGTTGTTGGCATAGAAATATGTGGAATCCAATCATTTTTTCGCATTATTTCCGTGAATATACAAGTAAGGTAGATCTGACCGTTGCGTGCGCTTACGGAATTAGGCCGATCGTCGATATGTAATTATCGGATTGTATTATGAAAATTGATTTCCCAAACTAGAAAATCGTTACAGCAGTCTTGCTCAAACTATTTGCAATCGGATGGTATATGATAACCCTTCATTCGAGCATGCCATCTGCTAACTATACGTCAAATTTAATTTGTTTATTGCGAATAAATGATTGATTCCTAAACTTCAATAATTATTTCCTATACTTGCCCAAACCATTCCCAAATGATTGATGAAAAAAAATTAAGATTCATGAATTTTGTCGGCTAACTATATAGCGGTTTATTAAATAAAAATTAACTAACAATGACTAGCGATCGTCTAACAATCTAATAGAATGGCAAGAATCAACGTTTTGCTTAATTTGACGAGTTACATATGCAAAGCCGGAAGCAGCGGTCGCGACGATGCTGTCAACCTTCGCAACATACAGCGCGCTCTCGCGCCGAAAACATTTTCGGCGATTAAATAAAAATAGAGCTCTAACAAACGATGAAAATTAACTAACAATCACTAGCATTCGTCTAACAATCTAATAGAATGTCATGAATCAACGTTTTGATGAAATTGACGAGTTACATGTGCAAAGCCGGAAGCAGCTGTCGCGGCGATGCTGCCAACCTTCGCGACACGCAGCGCGCTCTAGCGCCGTAAAGTTTTTCAGCGATTAAATAAAAATGGAGCTCTAACAAACGATGAAAATTAACTAACAATCACTAGCATACGTCTAACAATCTAATAGAATGTCATGAATCAACGTTTTGCTGAAATTGACATGTTACATGTTACAACGTTACATGTTACAACGTTTTGCTGAAATTGACATGTTACATTGCTGAAATTGACATGTTACATGAAATTGACACAGTTACATGTGCAAAGCCGTAAGCAGCTGTCGCGGCGATGCTGCCAACCAGGGAGGCTAGAGTGGGAGGAATCCGATCTCTTATGGAGAGACTTGAAAAAAGTGGCTACAAAAATGTGGTCATACCGGGATGGCGCCACTATTGCTAAGATGTCGAGAAGTGAGCTGCGGGTGACAGAGACGGAACAAGTAAATAATGAGAAGTGAACTATGCATAAGGCAGCATGATACTTGAGAAGTAGGCTGCATGCGAGGGAGATGCAAAATGATATATAGCCAGATCGCGCGCAAAAGTTACCCCCTCTCTAGCCTCTTACGCGCCCATCACACAATCATAGTAGCGCGAGTTCGTGAGCGAGCGACGCTCGGACATCTTCGGAAAGAGCCGAGCGCGCCGAAGTTTCCCGACCGCGCCTTCGGCAGCTACACCAAACCATGGCCGCCGAGCTCGTGCATGTGCGGCCAAGCCGAAACGAAGGCTTCGAGGGAAAAAGCAATCTGAGCACGACTCGCGCGTGACGTCACTCGACGGAACGCGCGAGGCTTTTAGACGATTTCAATGCTTATTTAGCTCTTGATTCTCTGCGTTATCAATGTATACAAAAAAATGTATCGGGCACCCTGATCGCTTTTTTTTAGTTTATACGTTAATTTAAATATAACAATAAATCCAAAATACAACTTATTTGTCTTCTAAAAAATTGTTTACACTCTTCTCACACCCATCCTTATGCCAAATAAATTATAATTCATAAAAGTAAGCGGAAATATATTTATATTCGTATTATTATATTAATTCTCATACTTTCATCAAGCGATAAAGCATTATCCCCAAAAACAAGCGAATCATTCATCTGGCCGCGAATCGTCAGTACCAGAAAGTGCATATTCTACAAGCGATGAGATGGTCCCGTTGGTAGCGTTCCTGGCTTCGGTCCGCAGGGGCGCGGGATCGTTCCCCGCGCTCAGTGCTTTTTTTAAAATTCTGATTACCATTAATTCTTATTTGATTAGTTATTTTTATTAGTTATCATTATTATTTTAATTAGTTATCTTTTAGTGTCGAAAAATTTATCGCGCACTCCGACCGCTTATTTGATTAGTTTGTACGTTAATTTTTATTTAATAATAAATCTAAATTACAACTTATTTATCGTCTAAAGAATTGTTTGCGCTTTACTCACACCCGTCCCTATGCGAAATAAATTGTAATTCATAAAAACTAAGCGAAAATATATTTATATTCGCATTATTATATTCATTCTCATATACTATCATCAAGCGATAAAGCATTATCCCCAAAAACAAGCCACATCCATCCGGTCGCGAATCGTAACTTACGAGAATGAATATAATAATACGACTATAAATATATTTCCGCGCTAGCAATTTTGGCAACTGCAAAGTCAACCGAAATAATCGACGGTTGAATTTGGACAGCTTTACAACTATAAAGTCGACCGTCAAAAAAATCCTAATGGTTGATTCATCGGCTGTTTAACCGCGGCCATTTTGTTTTCGCTGGATGGTTGTCTCACTCCGTCGCACAATCTGCTGCGGATATTCCCCCCCCCCCCCCCCCCAGTGTTTGATGACTCAATTCTCCGCAAATCATCAATTTAATTATCAAGACAGTATAATTTGATTAATCATTAAATATATTGCGTCGAGTCAACCATCCAATCAACCGCCGAGTTAACCATCGAGTCAACCATCCACAGAAAACGCAGGATGGTCGACTTTCAAAGATGAGTTGAGAAGCTGTCCAAATTCAACCGTTGAACTTTTACGTTGACTCAACTGTCTTGTACAACCGGTTGACCAAAATGACAGGGCGCTTACTTTTATGAATTATAATTTATTTGGCATAGAGACGGGTGTGAGTAAAGCGCAAACAATTTTTTAAAAGATACATAAGTTGTAATGTAGATTTATTATTACATTCAAATTAACGTACAAACTAATCAAATAAGCGGTCGGAGTGTGCGATAAATTTTTTGGCACTACCCGTGCGGAAATTGAGTTGGGGCTGTGATCGGGCCCCAATAATATTCCCCTAACTTTATTCGGGCCCTAATCTGGAAGCCACATGAGGGCCGTTAGCGGCCGGTCACACTTTGTCAACACGGGCCATTAAAGGCGCAACGACCGGGGCCTTATAAGTTGCCTCAATGGCGCCTCATCAAAACCATTTTAGCGCCCTGAAATGGCCTCAACGGCGCCTCATCATAACCATTTCAGCGTCATAAAATATCCGTACTAGTGGATATACGTGTATGTTAAATGCGTCAAGGTATATCTGTATTTGTTTTTATGTAGATGTTCATGTGCATAGGTGTGGGCGTGAGTACATGTGTATGTATGCGTGCGCGCGTAGAAATGTGATTGCGTATTTGCATGTGAGCCTTTACGACAAACTGCCATGACAAAATTAATACAAAAAATAATCCATTCTAAGGAATGGATGTGTAGTAGAAATAAAAAAAATATATGGGTCTACTGAATCACTAGAATCTATTTCCATTGAGGGAAAGATCTGGAAAACAAAGACCAATTTATTAACTTATCCTACACAGTCAGATAAAGTTTATGAATGGAAAATATCAGCGAAGTCTTCAGAAGAAATAATTTTCCCTATGATGAGTATTGAGCGGAAATTAGTTGCTATAAAAATGTCGAGAAAACCGGTTGGGACTGTTCACACTTATGCGCTAGCATTACTCCATGTATGAGTGAAACCATGAGTAATTGTTTGTATCTATGTAAAAGGTTTCTTCAATTTGATAAATAAATACTGGCTGATGTTTGTCTGCATATTTGTGTTCATCGTTGATTTTTTATTTGCTAATGCCCTTACGCTTTTTCCCAATTTGCGTTCGATAATATTATTCGATCGAAGTATATAATCGATTTGAATAATTGAAATACCATCAACCATGTAGCCTAAGCTATTTATACGGGTTTATCGCTATAATAGTCAGATCTGGGCCTATTGTGGAGATCCCTACTTGTTTATCCCTATACTGGCCAAGTTGGGTCCTTTTGTGGAAATCCCTACAGGTTTATCCCTATAATGGCCAAGTCGGGGCCTATTGTGGAAATCCCTACAAGTTTATCCCGATAATGGCCAAGTCTGGGCCCATTGTGGAAATCCCTACTAGGGAAAGCACTAGGAAAGCCCTGAAAGGCCCTTATTTTTATTAGGGATGCCCTATCAGTTTTCCGCACGGGTAAAAGATAACTAATAAAAATAATAATGATAACTTAATAAAAATAACTAATCAAACAAGAATTAATAGTGATAATAATTTAAAAAAAAGCACTGAGCGCGAGGAACGATCCTACGCTTCTGCGGACCGAAGCCAGGAACGCTACCAACGGGACCATCCCATCGCTTGTAGAATATACACTTTCTGGTACTGACGATTCGCGGCCGGATGGTTGATTGGCTTGCTTTTGGGGATAATGCTTTATCGTTTGATGAAATTATGAGAATTAATATAATAATACGAATATAAATATATTTCCGCTTACTTTTATTAATTATAATTTATTTGGCATAAGGACGGGTGTGAGTAAAGCGTAAACAATTTTTTAGAAGATAAATAAGTTGTAATTTGGATTCATAATTATATTTAAATTAACGTATAAACTAAAAAAATAAGCAATCAGGGTGCGCGATACATTTTTTTGTATACATTGATAACGCAGAGAATCAAGAGCTAAATAAGCATCGAAATCATCTCAAAGCCTCGCGCGTTCCGTCGGGTGACGTCACGCGCGAGTCGTGCTCACATTGCTTTTTCCCTTGAAGCCTTCGTTTCGGCTTGGCCGCACATGAACATGCTCAGCGTCCATGTATTCGTGGAGCTGCCGACGGCGCGTTCGGGAAACTTCGGCGCGCTCGGCTCTTTCCGAAGATGTCCGAGCGTCGCCCGCTCACGGACACGCGCTACTATGATTGTGTGATGGGCGCGTAAGAGACCAGAGAGGGGGTAACTTTTGCGCGCGATCTCGCTGCACTGCTTGCTGGGATGCGTATTCGATCCTCTTCCATCTCTCTTACACGACATCGATACTCAGTTTCGTGTTCGAGGTTTTAGAGATAGTGGCGCCATCCCGGTCTGACCACATTTTTGTAGCCACTTTGAAATGCACAGATCGGCCTCCTCCCACTCTAGCCTCCATGCTGCCAACCTTCGCGACAAGCAGCGCGCTCTAACGCCGAAAAGTTTTTCAGCGATTAAATAAAAATGAAGCTCTAACAAACGATGAAAATTAACTAACAATCACTAGCGATCCTCTAACAATCTAATAGAATGACAAGAATCAACGTTTTGCTTAAATTGACGAGTTACATGTGCAAAGCCAGAAGCAGCTGTCGCGACGATGCTGCCAACCTTCGCAACATACAGCGCGCTCTCGCACCGAAAACTTTTTCGGCGATTAAATAAAAATGGAGCTCTAACAAACGATGAAAATTAATTAACAATCACTAGCATTCGTCTAACAATCTGATAGAATGTCAAAAATCAACGTTTTCCTGAAATTGACGAGTTACATGCGCAAAGCCGTAAGCAGCTGTCGCGCCGATGCTGCCATCTTCACGTGGTATGCAGCGCGCTCTAGGACCGAAAAGTTTTTCATTAATTTATTAATAATTGAGCTCTAACAAACAATATTAAGTGGCTAACAATCACTAACAAACGACTAACAATCGGTTGGTTACGAAGAAAAGTTCGAAATCACTAGAAAACCATTTTCTGCGGTTACCTTTGCCATAAATTTGTTTTTCGTTTTATTCAATAAATAAAGTTTAACAACCGCTGGGTTTTGTGTATCAAACACTAACAAACGACTAACAATCGATTGGCTTTGAAAAAAATTCGATATTTCCATAGTCGGCGGCTAAGTTTATGGAGCTCTTTTCGGCGTGCCTCGGAAATGGCGCTAAATCGCGGCGGCGAGTTCAGGAATATGATTTTGTGTGCATCGCCTCTGTCGAGGTTGCAGATTCCCTTGTAGCCGCGCGAGTCGTGAGCACCGCTCAAGTCGATATCGCAGTCAGCGTGCATACGAATGGGTAGCTCGGCGGGGGAAAAGTCTCTGCCCCTCGCTCACTCGACAGGCGAACGGAGCGAAGTTTTCCGTCCGATCGAGCTCGACATATGTGTGGGCGTACTGCGGATTGGAATATGCATTAAATGAATTGCAAAGAGAAAAACATGTATCGAGAAAATTGTTTTCTCGCGGTTGGCCCTTTATGCAGAGAATGCGGGTTAAAAAAATTAACGACGAACCGCGTTGAAAAATAAAACGCCGAAACGACCGTGGAAGGTTCAGAAAGAAATCTTGAGCCTTTGCCGCGGTCGTTACGGCTTTTTTTTCAACAGTAAACATTATGAATAAGCGTGTATCATAAATGTTTTTTATCCTCAATGAGCGTCGTGGCTGAGTTGGCAGCGTGACGGATCGACGATGCTTGCGGTCCGGGTTCGATGCCTGGTTAATCGACTTTTTTTAATCTATTTTTTTTCTTCATTTTATATTCAAAAAATTTCGAACTTACTCTCGCTTTAGCTATTCTCGCATGTCCAGGCATTATTTATGATATTTAATTCATATATGTTTAATTTTAAAAGACATTGGCTACCGGGGTTCGAACCCGCGTCGTCTGCACTCAGAGCCCGCAGGCTGATATATCAACCGCGATGCTCTTGTGACTCCAAACCTACCTTACGTATACACACTTATCCAACGATAAAAAAAATTCGCTGCGTACCAATTGCACATTGTTTTTATGACCCCAAAGTATTATTGAAGACAAATGAAAACGATTTTTCCAAATTCCTAGAGTGGTGTTATCCCTTAAAGAAAAGAAATTGATTTTTTGATCGTTGTAAATGTATATCCCCTCTTAAAGACTGTAAGGCGTCTGGCCACCTTGGCCGATCGAAAAATGGGTATATTAAAAAAAATAATAAACTCTAAAGTATGGGCCAGAATATTTTTATTTTTTTACACAATGTCAGAAAGGGCTTTAAGAATAACGTTAATAAATTTCCATTCAAAATATTAAAAAATGGCGCCGTTATGCACATTTCCGCGGAGGCCCTCCGCACGATACGCGCGGTCGTTGTCCCAGCTGTTACCCGGTCATGTCACATCTGAAAAAAAAATCAGTTCATTCGTGAGTAGTGTCGCTACAATGTACCACCCGAGGGAGCGCAAGGGCGCGAGAAGGGCAGGTCATCGCTGTGGCGTTGCGGGACGGGGGCCGGAGGGGTGGGGGCATGGCCCCGGGCGACGCAAATGTAGGGCGGCGGCGGCGAGCGGCACTTAGTTGCGAAAATAGGGCGGGGGGGCAGTCATGTCACATCTGAAAAAAAAATCAGTTCATTCGTGAGTAGTGTCGCTACAATGTAACGTAGCGGTTTTTTCGACCATTAAAAAAATTATAGTGAGCCACAATTTCGGTGAAAAATAAAAAAAAATTCTTTCGGCTCACCATAATTTTTTTAATGGTTGAAAAAAAAATCGCTACGCTACATTGTAGCGACAATACTCACAAATGAGCTGATTTTTTTTTCTGCAGATGTGACATGACCAGGTAACAGCTGGGACAACGACCGCGCGTATCGTACGGAGGGCCTCCGTGGCAATGTGCATCACGGCGCCATTGTTTACTATTTTAAACGGAAATTTATGAACGTTATTCTTAAAGCCCTTTCTGACGTTGTGTAAAAAAATAAAAATATTCCGGCCCATACTTTCGAGTTTATTATTTTTTTTTAAATATACCCATTTTTCGATCGGCCAAGGTGGCCAGACGCCTTAAAGTCTTTAAGAGGGGATATACATTTACAACGATCAAAAAATCAATTTCTTTTCTTTAAGGGATAACACCACTCTAGGAATTTGGAAAAATCGTTTTCATTTGTCTTCAATAATACTTTGGGGTCATAAAAACAATCTGCAAATGGTATGCAGCGAATTTTTTTTTACGTTGGATAAGTGTGTATACGTAAGGCAGGTTTGCAGTCACAAAAGCCTCGCGGTTGATATATCAGCGTGCGGGCTCTGAGTGCAGACGACGTGGGTTCGATCCCCGGTAGCCAATGTCTTTTTTAAAATTAAACATATATGAATTAAATATCATAAATAATGCCTGGACATGCGAGAATAGCTAAAGCGAGAGTAAGTTCGAAATTTTTTGAATATAAAATGAAGAAAAAAAATAGATTAAAAAAAGTCGATTAAGCAAGCATCGAACCCGGACCGCAAGCATCGTCAATCCGTCCAGCTTCCAACTCAGCCACGACGCTCATTGAGGAGAGAAAACATTTATGATACACGCTTATTCATAATGTTTACTGTTGAAAAAAAACGCCGTAACGACCGCGGCAAAGGCTCAAGATTTCTTTCTGAACCTTCCACGGTCGTTTCGGCGTTTTATTTTTCAACGTGGTTCGTCGTTAATTTTTTTTAATCCGCATTCTCAGCATAAACGGCCAACCGAGAGAAAACAATTTTCTCGATCCATGTTTTTCTCTTTGAAATTCAGTTAATGCATATTCCAATCCGCAGTACGGCCACACATATGTCCAGCTCGATCGGACGGGAAACCTCGCTCCGTTCGCCTGTCGAGTGAGCGAGGGGCAGATACTTTTTCTCCGCCGAGCTACCGATTCGTGTGCACGCTGACTGCGATATCGACTTGAGCGGTGCTCACGACTCGCGCGGCTACAAGGGAATCTGCAACCTCGACAGAGGCGATGCACACAAAATCATATTCCCGAACTCGCCGCCGCGATTTAGCGCCATTTCCGAGGCACGCCGAAAAGGGGAGCGTTGTACATCTCCCTACTAATCTCTGTTACATACAAGTCTTGCAACGAAGCTAAATTTTCGTGGTGGGGGTAGGCACGCTTATCGGCATCACTTTTCGATTCACTAGGCGTCGCTACTAGCAAGGGGAAGTAGTTTTCCCCTTACCTCTTACCGGCGAATGGGCCAAAGGTGTTTACGCATGTTCTTGTGGCGCGATTGGCGAAATAACCTCTATTTGCGACCATATACTAGAAGGTTCTACGCGATTTACCGTGATGCATTTTTTTCGTGTTTGTACGCGCAAGTGTGAATATTTTTTGGTAGTGTTCGCGAAACAAGTCGAAATGGCTAAGGGTTGCGCGGTTCGCAATTGTAAAACGGGGTCAAAAAATTGTAAGCAGAATTGCTCCGTGTTTCGCGTGCCCAGGAACGTCGAACGATACAAAAAATGGCTCGATGCTATTCCGGAACTGCCCAGGTAGCAAAATGTTGTCTATATGGCATCCGAAAGATATCGCGAAACGGATATGGATAACTTTTTGGTTGTCCAAAAAGACGCCGTTTTGTATTACAAAACGTATCACTTATGTCCGCTTGGCAGATAACTTATTTGTGTCCGATAGTTAACCATACGGCACCTTTTAATGGTTAACAAAGTGTCGACAAAAGGTTAACTCTTTTCGGTTGTCGGTACGTTAGCGCAAAGTCATCAAATCGATGTATCTGAAAGATATCTTCTTAAAGGCACAAAAATGCCAAGATACCACTGCCATCTAAAAGTCGTCCAATAGGCATCCGAATGAGGTTAACAAAACGACATCTAAACGGTATCGAAGAGTGGTATCGAAAAGATATCTATTTATTGGCGATATATATGTATAACAAAATCCTATCCATTTCTTTTTAAAAATTAACCTATTAATAGTCTAGAATATTTATATAGCTCAATATTCTAGCCTGTTAATAAGTTAATTTTTATCATGAAGAAATTGATAACATATTGTTATGGAGGTTTCGAAGTGGGCTAGGTCATTATAAATAAAACATCGATTAATTCATTATAAGTTAAATGTAATTTAATATTATAAAGACGGTACAGTCGTTGTTAGACTTCTCCCCCGTTGCAGTCACGTCTTTTGGTCGTTGCCATGCTCCAAATGATCCCTTGGATAACCTCAAAAGCAGATCTACGCTTTCAGAATAAAAAGAAAGTACATTAAATACATATATGTACTCGCAGAGGCGAAAAAAATAGTAGGATAAAAGGCACTCACGTATATATATATTTCAACACCTTTATTTTTTCAACTACTTGTTGTTACACACAATTTTTTGCCGGTGAAATGAAATATGACACGCTACATTCGCACTATGGTAAAAGTGATCCGTTGAATGTTATCTTTAAGACAACATTTGGATGACTTTTTACTATTTCCCGCCAATACCAAATATCTTAAAAGACAGCATATTACCGATATCTGAAAGATGTCATGAAAAAGACGTCTTATGTAATTCGTCCTTATGATATCCTTCGGATAACGTGGAACTAGATACAATAGATAACCGTAAATAGATAACTTTTTGATAACTTAAAGAAGTCATCAATTGGATAATATTTTGGGATACCTTCTAGACATCCGTTTTCATCGCCGAAAGATATCATAAAAAAGATAACTTTACGGCAGCATTATACGGGATGTCATTTGAAAGATGTCGAATAGTTATCTTACGGTCATGTCTTAAAGGTAACCTGACAACGGTAACTTATCGATGCCAATTGGACATTTATGCTGCCTGGGTGAAAGAGTCTCAGTACGTGTGCGAAAAACATTTCGAAGAACGATGTATTATGAGACATTGGAGAAAAAAGGATGTAAACGGTCGTAATATGTGCTGGTATGAATTAATATATTCAAAAAGATTTCAGTTTTTTTTAGATGAAAGTAGTCATCTTTTTTTTAAACAACACATTTTTTTATTGGTTTCGTATATTATGCAGTTTAAACGACAGTACGGTAAATTAAGTTAGGGCAAACGGCGCATGCATTGCGTTAAGGAGGGAAAAGGACAGAAATGCTATTTCTCTCTTCGTCGCACCACTACTTCCCCTTGACGTCACGCACCAAGCGGCAGAAATCGGAATAAAAAACAGAACCGCTAAGGGTGCCTACCCCCACTACCGCCGTTGTCAGACCTGTATGTAAGACCGTGGTCCGAACTCTTATGGAGGGACTTGAAAAACCCGGCTACAAATATGTGGTCAAACAGGGATGGCGCCACTATTGCTAAGACCTTGAGAATGAACTACGTGTGACCGAGACGGAACAAATAAATAATGAGAAGTGAGCTGTGCATGAGTCAGAGTTATACTTGAGAAGTGGGCTGCGTGCGAGACAAATGTAAAATGATATATACCAGAGATATCTCCGTAAATGCGTAAAGATACAAGAATATTTTTAATATAGCAATGCCCAATGAACAATACGTATTAGTTGCATAAGTAACGGTGAAAAGGTAAAAAATAATCATAATGCAATACGTAGTGGTAGAAAAATATTTTTATTATAACAGTGTACAACGAACGGTAGAAAATGTCTTAAATAATACTGATGCTTTTTTTCTTGAATCAATTTTTATTTTCTTAGTTAAATACGACGGTAAATTAATCCCTGCTGTCAAAGAACAATGCTCTGCGATCTGTTTGTAATAAAACTCGCAATCAGCGAACGGTAACGCGACAATTCTACCGATAACGATACCCAACAACTCATGACATTTTTTTTACCGTCAAGCGCATGACGGGGGTATATATGCACCCCGTGCTTTTCTTTTTGATTAAACCAGTCCTACGGGGATATGGACGTTATCATATCTCAACTTCTCCGTATTTTCACACGAAAGTAATTAGTGTGCGATCCATCTCATTTTATTAACATGCCATTAGTGAACAATCCATTTAAAGACTGAAAAACGGCATAAATCGGCAAAAACCTCGTTTCTTGCATAAAAATTGGGGTGCTACCGGACCCCGGTTATGGGTTTGGGGGTTAAATAAAAATTAAAAGATAATCATACACAAGAAATTGCCATGACTCATTGCCGTAAGGAATGTAAAAAATTGTCCTGTATTGTTTTCTTGTACAACGAACGGTAGAAAACGTCTTAAATAATATTTTTTTTATTCTTAAATACCATTTTTCTCAGGTCAATATGATGGTAAATTATTTCTAGTAAAAAAACAACGCTCTGCGATCTGTTTGTATAAAAACTCGCAATCAGTGAATCGGTAACGCGATTATTCTGACAACATATTTCAATCAAAATAAAATCACATGAAAAAAATTGCAATTACTCATTGAGGCAGGAAATTTTATAAATTGTCCAGTAGTTATTTTTCGATTTGAGAAAAACACCGTAATAGCAATATAAAGTCGAATCGATATTGCTTGCTTCAAAGTTTTAAAGATAAAATATCTGTGTCCTCTTGCCAATATCAAGGCTGGTTTGTCTCGAAAATTCGATTTTAACAATTCTTATATTGTTCGAATATTGTATGTATATTATCGTATTTACTGGTACATCCGACTTGTTTATCCGACTTTCGATTAACCGACGGTCCGCATTATCCGAGTCACCTAACTCATCAGAGTCCTCTGCATTATCGGAGTCGTATCCTCGGGTAATACGCAGAATCACGGATAAAACAGAAGAATATGCTATGCCTATGCGTGGAATAGTCCTATATTGCTACTGTTTTCCGTATTATCCGAGATTTCACTTATCCGAGGTGCGCTCTCCCCACTTTGCCACGGATAAGCGAGGTTCCATCGTATTTGCCATGGAGATGGAAGAGGATGCGTATTCGATGAGATGGAAGAGATGGAAATTTCTCTTACACGACATCGATACTCAGCTTACTTCTCAAGGTCTTAGAGATAGTGGTGCCATCCCTGTTTGACCACATTTTTGTAGCCACTATGAAATGCACAGATCGGTGTCCTCCCACTCTAGCCTCCGTGTGTGTCGTGGAGAACAGTACCGTTCCCTCCACGAACGTGTCCTAGGGTAAATCGCGTAGTTGAAGATTATATTACATCAATTAAAATATTAAGTCTGAGACTATTTTTTTTACTCTCAAACCCTCTCAAACGATTCTCAATCGATTGAAAAAAAAGGACCGTCTTCGTTCATTTTTTCAGAATATAAAAAAATGTGGGCCAACTTCATACGAGAAATCTAATTCGTCTTTACGTGGAAAATATTAACTCTCAAATATTTTTTCTTTTCTCTCAAACCCTCTCTAACGATTCTCAAGCGATGGAAAAAAAAATTGTCAAAGGTCGTTATTTACGGATTTAAAATAATTTGGGGGCTAACTTCACGCCAAAATTTGAATGTTTTTTTTTTAAGAACTATTAACTCTCAAACGATTTTTCTTTTCCCTCAAGCGATTCTCAAACGATTAACACTAACTAGAATTATTTATGATCATGGCGGAGGGCAAACTTCACGGAGGTCGCTCGCATCGTGTTTTACCCACGGCCTTACATACAGGTCTTGAAACTCGCTCAAAATTTCAGTGGTGGGAGATGGCCTCTTATTGAAGCACCCACTGTTTCAACTCGTGACCACGAGGATCGCTGCTATAGAGTAATGCAGACTGTGTGAGAGAGACGGAAAAAGATTTCAAAAGTAAATAAAACATAAACATAACTGCTGATTGACGTGACCCCACGCGACGTGCTCTACTTGTAAACTTTTAAAAACGGTGATATTGAAAAATGACTAAGTGATGTATTGTGCCAATGTGTAGAACAGGCTCTCGGAGTGAAAAATCGAAACGCTCAGTGTTTCGGGTGCCGAGATACTTGGCGCAATTAAAAAAATGGGAGGCCGCGATACCGGGAGTTGGGAAATTAGAGCCGAGACATGTTGTGTGCGAAAATCATTTCGACCCGAAATATATTCATCTAGAATGGGCGAAACAGGCGTTGGAACCGGGAACCTGAAAAAGAATGGAAAATTATTGAGATCATTACAATAAATACTTTCCGGGCTGGAAAACATAAAACAAAGTTAGTGAATTATTTTCATTTATCCTACTCGAGAGTCCTTCGCTTAAAGGTCGGAAAAGAGGTGTTTTTTAAAATTTACCAACGCAAAACGTTTCGGAAACTGCAAAGTAGAGATTATTGAAAATGTTTCTTGGGACATGCATTAAAATTTTTCGAAGAGGAAATAAAGAATTGCAAAAGAAGCACTATTTCTTAAGTATTTCCTTCATTTTCAAGAAATACATCCTGCAAGTGTTTCGGTCTGGATTCCACTTCGGGCTGGAAAATTTCCCACTTATTTTCCGGTCAATTAAAACAACGCGTAAAGCCTATTTTTTTAATAAAAGCTAGAACATATTTTTAAAAAACCGAGCGCACAGGGATCGAACCCCTGAAAGCAGCATTACGATGCTTGCACCAGAGATTAGTAGGGAGATGCACAACGCTCCCCTTTTCGGCGTGCCTCGTAAATGGCGCTAAATCGCGGCGGCGAATTCGGGAGTATGATTTCGTGATCATCGCCTCTGTCGAGGTTGCAGATTCCCTTGTAGCCACGCGAGTCCGTGATCACCGCTCAAGTCGGTATCGCAGTCAGAGTGAACGCTGTGGAAATTCTGGAAATAAACGCCCCGCGATCTAGCACAAATAATACGGCTCATAGTAGGTCCTGATTCGAGAGTCCTTAGTGACTCTATAGTAACGCGTTGTTGTGGGAGACATTCATCTAACAGTCTCCGTCCATCTGTCAGCTCGATAGCACGTCCGCCCCGAATACCTTATTTTCATTTCAAACATGTGTTGATATTCCCTTAATAAAAGTTATTATCGTTCGTGGGTTTGTGTTCTTCGTTATTTCTAATGATCTAAGCTCGGCTTCGTTCAACAAACGCGAATGGGTAGCTCGGAGGGGGAAAAGTCTCTGCCCGTCGCAAATCGAGCTCGCTCGACAGGCGAACGGAGCGAGGTTTTCCGTCCGATCGAGCTCGACATATATGTATGGCCGTACTGCGGATTGGAATATGCATTAAATGAATTTCAAAGTGAAAAACATGTATCCAGATCATTGTTTTCTCTCGGTTGCCCGTTTATGCCGAAAATGCGTGTTAAAAAAATTCACGACGAACCGCGTTGAAAAATAAAACGCCGAAACGATCGGGGAAGGTTCGAAAAGAAATCTTGAGCCTTTGCCGCGATCGTTTCGGCATTTTTTTCAACAGTAAACATTATGGATAAGGGTGTATCATAAATGTTTCTCTATCTGCAACCAGCGTCGTGGCTGAGTGGGCAGCGTGACGGATTAAGGATGCTTACGGTCCGGGTTCAATCCCCGGTGAACCAACTTTTTTTCTTCCTTTATATTCAGAAAAATTCGAACTTACTCTCACTTTAGCTATTCTCGCCTGTTCAAGCATTATTTATGATATTCAATTCGTATATGCTTAATAAAAAAAACAAGCCATTGCTACCGGGGATCGAACCCGCGGCCAGTGCAGCGAGATCTCGGGTAAAAGTTACCCCCTCTCTAGTCTCTTACGCGCCCATCACACAATCATAGTAGCGCGTGTCCGTAAGCGGGCGACGCTCGGACATCTTCGGAAAGAGCCGAGCATGGTCGAAGATTCCCGAACGCGCCTTCGGCAGCTACACCAACACATAGACGCTGAGCACGTTCATGTGCGGCCAAGCCGAAACGAAGGCTTCGAGGGAAAAAGCAATCTGAGCAAGACTCGCGCGTGACGTCACAACGGCACGCGCGAGGCTTTTAGATGATTTCAATGCTTATTTAGCTCTTGATTCTCTGCGTTATCAATGTATACAAAAAAATGTATCGCGCACTCGGATCGCTTATTTTTTCAGTTTATACGTTAATTTAAATATAATAATAAATCTAAATTACAACTTATTTATTTTATATGAAATTGTTTACGCTTTACTCACACCCGTCCTTATGCCAAATAAATTATAATTCATAAAAGTAAGCGGAAATATATTTAGATTCGTATTATTATGATAATTCTCATACTTTCATCAAGCGACAAAGCATTATCCTCAAAAACAAGCCAATCATCCATCCGGCCGCGAATCGTAAGTACCAGAAAGTGCACATATTCTACAAGCGATGAGATGGTCCCGTTGGTAGCGTTCCTGGCGTCGGTCCGCAGGGGCCCGTAGTGCAAATTTTTCTCCAAATTTTTCATAATTCCTCATATTTTAGTCATATTTGAGATTTTCGGAGAAAAGATGATTTAAAACAGATTCAAGTTCTGGACTATTTCGCAAAAACACATTTTTTTTCACTGAAAATTCATGATTTCTCATTTTTTTCTCGGAAATTTCTCTTTTTCCTATGACCTGAGTGAACGGCTGCGGAGATATTCGGAGAAAAGTTATGAATGAAAAAAATGAGATTTTCGTAAAAAAAACTTATTACATTTTTTTATCCCTCATAATACTGGGAAATAATGAATTTCCGAAATTTTTGCAAACATTATTTTCCTTAAGGGGAAACACCACTGTAACGGCCTGCCACGAAGCGTTTTAGACAAATAATACTTGGGGTAATTATTAAGCATATATTGAAGTATATTGCAAAAAAATGTATGGGAAAATATTACAAAATGGCCACACTGCAGCAAATTCTCCCGAGGCATGTTGAACTTAAGGTGCTCTGCGGCACGCAGTATAACTTGTGCCAAATTTAATCTGGATAAAATAATTTTTTTAATTAAATCTAGCTGAGTGTAGCTGGTGAACCACGTAGGGGATTTTAGAAATATTTATTTTTGAGTAATTGCCGAGTATTTGACTAAAAATATTCAATTTTTTTAAGACAGTTATTTGTTAATAAATATTGTTTTAATTAACTTATCGAAAATCCCTTACGTGGTTCAGTAGCTACACTCATGTAGACTTAATAAAACAAAATTCTTTTTTTTAGATTAAAATTGGCACAGTTATACTGCGTGCCGCAGAGGTTCGACATGCGTCGGAAGAATTGCTGCAGTATCGCTATTTTGTAATATTTTCGGATGAAAAATGTATAGCAATGTACTTAAATATATGCTCAATAAATACCGCAAGTATTATTTGTTTATCACATTTTCTTCCGCCAAAAAAAATATCAAAAAATACGCTTCCTGTAAGGCCGTTGCAGTGGTGTTACCCCTTAAAGTCTTCATATAATTTCCGAGATTTTCCCGTGATTGTAATTAAAATGATGAAATATTCAGAAAAATTCGGAAAAATTTGGAGGAACTCGGATGTTTGCGTAAAAATAATTGTCCGCAAAACTCCGAATTCTTCATATTTGTTCCAATTCATAGAAAAATTCGGAAAAATTTTCCGGAAAAAATCGGAGTTTTTCGGGAAAAAATTTGCACTAGGGGCGCGGGATCGTTCCCCGCGCTCAGTGCTTTTTAAAAAATTATTATTACTATTAATTCTTATTTGATTAGTTATTGAATGAATATAATAATACGAATATAAATATATTTCCGCTCATATACTTTCATCAAGCGATAAAGCATTATCATAATGCTTTATCGCTTGATGAAAGTATATAAGAATTAATATAATAATACGAATATAAATAAAATTCCGCTTACTTTTATGAATTACAATTTATTTGGCATAGGGGCGGGTGTGAGTAAAGCGCAAACAATTTTTTAGAAGATAAATAAGTTGTAATTTAGATGTATTATTATATTTAAATTAACGTACAAACTATTAAAATAAGCGATCCGAGATTCGGAGTTTTGCCGACAATTATTTTTACGCAGACATCCGAGTTTTTCCGAATATCTCCGAACTTTTCCGAATATTTCATCATTTTAATTACGATCATGGGAAAATCTCGGAAATTATATGATGACTGTAAGGGGTAACACCACTGTAACGGCCTTACAGGAAGCGTATTATTCAATATTTTTTTCGCCGGAAGAAAATGTGATAAACAAATAATACTTGCGGTATCTATTGAGCATATACTTAAGAATATTGCTATACATTTTTATCCGAAAATATTACAAAATGGCGACACTGCAGCAATTCTTCCGAAGCATGTCGAACCTCTGCGGCACGCAGTATAACTGTGCCAATTTTAATCTAAAAAAAGAATTTTGTTTTATTAAGTCTAAATGAACATTTTTAGTCAAATACTCGGCAATTACTCAAAAATCAATATTTCTAAAATCCCCTACGTGGTTCACTAGCTACACTCATCTAGATTTAATTAAAAATAATGATTTTGTCCAGATTAAAATTGGCACAAGGTATACTACGTGCCGCAGAGCACCTTAAGTTCAACATGCCTCGGAAGAATTTGCTGCAGTGTCGCCATTTTGTAATATTTTCCCGTACATTGTTTTTTGAAATATACTTCAATATTTGCTTAATAATTACCTTAAGTATTATTTGTCTAAAACGCTTCGTGGCAGGCCGTTACAGTGGCGTTACCCCTTAAGGAAAATAATGTTTGCAAACATTTCGGAAATTCATTATTTCTCAGAATTATGAGGGATAAAAAAATGTAATAAGTTTTTTTTACGAAAATCTCATTTTTTTCGTCTATAACTTTTCTCCGAATATCTGCGCAGCCTTTCACTCAATAGGACAAAGAAAAAGTTCTGGAAAAAAAATAAGAACAAGTTTTTTTTACGAAAATTTCATTTTTTTTCATCTTTAAATTTTCTCCGAATATCTTCGCAGCCGTTCACTCAGGTAATAGGAAAAAGGAAAATTTCCGGAAAATAAAATAATAATCAGTTTTTTTTACGACAATCTCATTTCTTTTCATCTTTAACTTCTCTCCGAATATCTCCACAGTCGTTCACTCAGGTCATAGGAAAAAGAGAAATTTCCGGGAAAAAAAATCATGAATTTTCAGTGAAAAAAAATGTGATTTTGGGAAATAGACCAGAACTTGAATCTGTTTTAAATAATTTTTCTCCGAAAATGTCAAATATGACTAAAATATGAGAAATTTGAAAAATTTGGAGAAAAATTTGCACCACGGGCCCCTGCATACCGAAGCCAGGAACGCTACCAACGGGTCCATCTCATCGCTTGTAGAACATGTGCACTTTTTGATACTTACGATTCGCGGCCGGATTCATGATTGGCTTGTTTTTGGGGATAATGCTTTATCGCTTAATGAAAGTATGAGAATTAATATAATAATATGAATATAAGTATATTTCCGCTTACTTTTATGAATTATAATTTATTTGGCATAAGGACGGGTGTGAGTAAAACGTAAACAATTTTATATACGATAAATAAGTTGTAATTTAGATTTATTATTATATTTAAATTAACGTACAAACAAAAAAAATTAGCGATCAGAGTGCGCGATACATTTTTTTGTATACATTAATAGCGCAGAGAATCAAGAGCTAAATAAGCATTGAAATCATCTAAAAGCCTCGCGCGTGACGTCACCCGACGTCGTACTCAGATTGCTTTTTCCCTCGAAGCCTTCGTTTCGGCACGGCGGCACATGAACGTGCTCAGCATCTATGATTGGTGTAGCTGCCGAAGGCGCGGTCGGGAAACTTCGACCGTGCTCGGCTCTTTCCGAAGATGTCCAAGCGTCGCTCGCTCACGTTCACGCGCTACTATGATTGTGCGATGGGCGCGTAAGACACTAGAGAGGGGGTAACTTTTACGCGCGATCTGGCTGCACTGTCCCCGGTAGCAATGTCTTGTTTTTTTTTATTAAGCATATACGAATTAAATATCATAAATATTGCCTGAACAGGAGAGAATAGCTAAAGCGAGAGTAAGTTTGAAATTTTCTGAATATAAAATGAAAAAAGAAAGCTGGTTCACCGGTTATTGAACCCGGTCCGTAAGCATCGTTAATCCGTCACGCTGTCAACTCAGCCACGACGCTCATTGCAGATAGAGAAACATTTATGATACACCCTTAACCATATGGTTACTGTTGAAAAAAAATGTCGAAACGATGGCGGCAAACGCTGAAGATTTCTTTTTGAACCTTCCATGCACGCAGTGCAGCCAGATCGCGCGTAAAAGTTACCCCCTCTCTAGTCTCTTACGCGCCCATCACATAATCATAGTAGCGCGTGTCCGGGAGCGAGTGACGCTTGGACATCTTCGGCAAGAGCCGAGCGGGGTCGAAGTTTCCCGACCGCGCCTTCGGCAGCTAACCAAGCCATGGACGCTGAGCACGTTCACACACCCACACACACACACCTGTGTGAACTTGGCAACTGACTTTACAGAAAGTAATTTTTTTTTTTGCATTCGTTTGTACTCGGTTTGCACCCGTTTGTACCGCCTTTAATTTCGTTTGTACCTTAAGGGGGAAAAAAGTACGAGGGTATGGAAAAATGGACCGCAACCCATTTAGAGCAAAACAATTTTAATAAACGCGAATCGTTTGTACCCGTTTGTACCGTCGAAATGTTTTTTTTTTTGAATTTTTTTTGCAAAATTTTTTTTGAAAAAAAAAATTTCGATTTTTTTATTTTTTTATTTCCCTTCGTACCGACAAATATATCGTTTGTACCACCGAGAAATCGTTTGTATCCGTTGGTATCGACGAGTATATCGTTTGCACCAACGAGAAAACGTTTGTACCCGTTGGTATCAACGAGTATATAGATTGTACCACCGAGAAAACGTTAGTACCCGTCTATACTATCGAGCAATCGTTTTTACCCGTCTGTAATGTCAAGTACTCGTTTGTACTCCCTCGTACTGACAAGTACCCGTCTGTGCTATCGAGCAATCGTTTGTACCCGTTCGTACTGACGAGTTTATCGTTTGTACCACCGAGAAAACGTTTGTAACCGTCTGTACTGTCAAGCAATCGTTTGTACTTGTTCGGATCGACAAGTATATCGTTTGTACCACCGAGAAATCGTTTGTACCCGTCTGTACTATCGAGCAATCGTTTGTACCCGTTCGTATCGGCGAGTATATCGTGTGTACCACCGAGAAAACGTTTGTACCCGTCTGTACTATCGAGCAATCGTTTGTACCCGTTCGTCCTGACGAGTATATCGTTTGTACCACCGAGAAAACGTTTGTACCCGTCTGTACTATCGAGCAATCGTTTGAACCCGTTCGTATTGACGGGTATATCGTTTGTACCACCGAGAAAACGTTGGTTCCCGTCTGTACTATCGAGCAATCGTTTGTACCCGTTCGTATCGACGAGTATATCGTTTGTACCATCGAGAAAACGTTTGTACCCGTCTGTACTATCGAGCAATCGCTTGTACCCAATCGTACTGATAAGTATATCGTTTGTACCACCGAAAAAACGTTTGTACCCGTCTGTACTATCGAGCAGACGTTTGTACCAGTTCGTATCGACGAGTATATCGTTTGGACCACCGAGAAATCGTTTGTACCCGTCTGTACTATCGAGTAATCGATTGTACCCATTCGTATCGACGAGTATATCGTTTGTACCACCGAGAAAACGTTTGTACCAGTCTGGACTATCGAGAAATCGTTTGTACCCATTCGTACTGACGAGTATATCGTTTGTACCAACGAGAAAACGTTTGTACCCGTCTGTACTATCGAGCAATCGTTTGTACCCATTCGTACTGACGAGTATATCGTTTGTACCAACGAGAAAACGTTTGTACCCGTCTGTAGTATCGAGCAATCGTTTGTACCCATTCGTACTGACGAGTATATCGTTTGTACCACCGTGAAAACGTTTGTACCCATCTGTAGTATCGAGCAATCGTTTGTACCCATTCGTACTGACGAGTATATCGTTGGTACCAAGGAGAAAACGTTTGTACCCGTCTGAACTACGAGCAATCGTTTGTACCCATCTGTAATATCAAGCAATCGTTTGTACCCCGTCGTACTGACGAGTATATCGTTTGTACCACCGAGAAAACGTTTGTACCCGTCTGTACTATCGAGCAATCGTTTGTACCCGTTCGTAAAAACGAGTATTTCGTTTGTACCACCGAGAAAACGTTTGTACCCATCTGTACTATCGAGCAATCGTTTGTACCCATTCGTACTGACGAGTATATCATTTGTACCACTGAGAAATCGTTTGTACCCGTCTGTACTATCGAGGAATCGTTTGTACCCGTTCATACTGACGAGTATATCGTTCGTACTACCGAGAAAACGTTTGTACCCGTCTGTATTATCGAGCAATCGTTTGTACCCATTCGTACTGACGAGTATATCGTTTGTACCACCGAGAAAACGTTTGTACCCGTTGGTATCAACGAGTATATAGTTTGTACCACCGAGAAAACGTTTATACCCGTCTATACTATCGAGCAATCGTTTTTACCCGTCTGTAATGTGAAGTAGTCGTTTGTACTCCCTCGTACTGACGAGTATATCGTTTGTTCCGCCGATAAACCGTTTGTACCCGTCTGTGCTATCGAGCAATCGTTTGTACCCGGTCGTACTGACGAGTTTATCGTTTGTACCACCAAGAAAACGTTTGTACCCGGCTGTACTGTCGAGCAATCGTTTGTACCTGCTCGTATCGACAAGTAAATCGTTTGTACCACCGAGAAATCGTTTGTACCCGCCTGTACCATCGAGCAATCGTTTGTACCCGTTCGTATCGGCGAGTATATCGTTTGTACCACCGAGAAAACGTTTGTACTCGTCTGTACTATCGAGCAATCGTTTGTACCCGTTCGTACTGACGAGTATATCGTTTGTACCACCGAGAAAACGTTTGTACCCGTCTGTACTATCGAGCAATCGTTTGTACCCGTTCGTACTGACGGGTATATCGTTTGTACCACCGAGAAAACGTTTGTACCCGTCTGTACTATCGAGCAATCGTTTGTACCCATTCGTACTGACGAGTATATCGTTTGTACCCATTCGTACCGACGGGTATATCGTTTGGACCACCGAGAAATCGTTTGTACCCGTCTGGACTATCGAGTAATCGATTGTACCCATTCGTATCGACGAGTATATCGTTTGTACCACCGAGAAAACGTTTGTACCAGTCTGGACTATCGAGAAATCGTTTGCACCCATTCGTACTGACGAGTATATCGTTTGTACCAACGAGAAAACGTTTGTACCCGTCTGTACTATCGAGCAATCGTTTGTACCCATTCGTACTGACGAGTATATCGTTTGTACCAACGAGAAAACGTTTGTACCCGTCTGTAGTATCGAGCAATCGTTTGTACCCATTCGTACTGACGAGTATATCGTTTGTACCACCGTGAAAACGTTTGTGCCCATCTGTAGTATCGAGCAATCGTTTGTACCCATTCGTACTGACGAGTTTATCGTTGGTACCAAGGAGAAAACGTTTGTACCCGTCTGAACTATCGAGCAATCGTTTGTACCCATCTGTAATATCAAGCAATCGTTTGTACCCCGTCGTACTGACGAGTATATCGTTTGTACCACCGAGAAAACGTTTGTACCCGTCTGTACTATCGAGCAATCGTTTGTACCCGTTCGTAAAAACGAGTATTTCGTTTGTACCACCGAGAAAACGTTTGTACCCATCTGTACTATCGAGCAATCGTTTGTACCCATTCGTACTGACGAGTATATCGTTTGTACCACTGAGAAATCGTTTGTACCCGTCTGTACTATCGAGGAATCGTTTGTACCCGTTCGTACTGACGAGTATGTCGTTCGTACTACCGAGAAAACGTTTGTACCCGTCTGTATTATCGAGCAATCGTTTGTACCCATTCGTACTGACGAGTATATCGTTTGTACCACCGAGAAAACGTTTGTACCCGTTGGTATCAACGAGTATATAGTTTGTACCACCGAGAAAACGTTTATACCCGTCTATACTATCGAGCAATCGTTTTTACCCGTCTGTAATGTGAAGTAGTCGTTTGTACTCCCTCGCACTGACGAGTATATCGTTTGTTCCGCCGATAAACCGTTTGTACCCGTCTGTGCTATCGAGCAATCGTTTGTACCCGGTCGTACTGACGAGTTTATCGTTTGTACCACCGAGAAAACGTTTGTACCCGGCTGTACTGTCGAGCAATCGTTTGTACCTGTTCGTATCGACAAGTATATCGTTTGTACCACCGAGAAATCGTTTGTACCCGCCTGTACCATCGAGCAATCGTTTGTACCCGTTCGTATCGGCGAGTATATCGTTTGTACCACCAAGAAAACGTTTGTACTCGTCTGTACTATCGAGCAATCGTTTGTACCCGTTCGTACTGACGAGTATATCGTTTGTACCACCGAGAAAACGTTTGTACCCGTCTGTACTATCGAGCAATCGTTTGTACCCGTTCGTACTGACGGGTATATCGTTTGTACCACCGAGAAAACGTTTGTACCCGTCTGTACTATCGAGCAATCGTTTGTACCCATTCGTACTGACGAGTATATCGTTTGTACCCATTCGTACTGACGAGTATATCGTTTGTACCACCGAGAAAACGTTTGTACCCGTCTGTAGTATCGAGCGATCGTTTGTACCCATTCGTACTGACGAGTATACCGTTTGTACCAAGGAGAAAACGTTTGTACCCGTTGGTATCAACGAGTATATAGATTGTACCACCGAGAAAACGTTAGTACCCGTCTATACTATCGAGCAATCGTTTTTACCCGTCTGTAATGTCAAGTACTCGTTTGTACTCCCTCGTACTGACAAGTACCCGTCTGTGCTATCGAGCAATCGTTTGTACCCGTTCGTACTGACGAGTTTATCGTTTGTACCACCGAGAAAACGTTTGTAACCGTCTGCACTGTCGAGCAATCGTTTGTACTTGTTCGGATCGACAAGTATATCGTTTGTACCACCGAGAAATCGTTTGTACCCGTCTGTACTATCGAGCAATCGTTTGTACCCGTTCGTATCGGCGAGTATATCGTGTGTACCACCGAGAAAACGTTTGTACCCGTCTGTACTATCGAGCAATCGTTTGTACCCGTTCGTCCTGACGAGTATATCGTTTGTACCACCGAGAAAACGTTTGTACCCGTCTGTACTATCGAGCAATCGTTTGAACCCGTTCGTACTGACGGGTATATCGTTTGTACCACCGAGAAAACGTTGGTTCCCGTCTGTACTATCGAGCAATCGTTTGTACCCGTTCGTATCGACGAGTATATCGTTTGTACCATCGAGAAAACGTTTGTACCCGTCTGTACTATCGAGCAATCGCTTGTACCCAATCGTACTGATAAGTATATCGTTTGTACCACCGAAAAAACGTTTGTACCCGTCTGTACTATCGAGCAATCGTTTGTACCCGCTCGTAAAAACGAGTATTTCGTTTGTACCACCGAGAAAACGTTTGTACCCATCTGTACTATCGAGCAATCGTTTGTACCCATTCGTACTGACGAGTATATCGTTTGTACCACTGAGAAATCGTTTGTACCCGTCTGTACTATCGAGGAATCGTTTGTACCCGTTCGTACTGACGAGTATATCGTTCGTACTACCGAGAAAACGTTTGTACCCGTCTGTATTATCGAGCAATCGTTTTTACCCGTCTGTAATGTGAAGTAGTCGTTTGTACTCCCTCGTACTGACGAGTATATCGTTTGTTCCGCCGATAAACCGTTTGTACCCGTCTGTACTATCGAGCAATCGTTTGTACCCGTTCGTAAAAACGAGTATTTCGTTTGTACCACCGAGAAAACGTTTGTACCCATCTGTACTATCGAGCAATCGTTTGTACCCATTCGTACTGACGAGTATATCGTTTGTACCACTGAGAAATCGTTTGTACCCGTCTGTACTATCGAGGAATCGTTTGTACCCGTTCGTACTGACGAGTATATCGTTTGTACCACCGAGAAAACGTTTGTACCCGTCTGGACTATCGAGTAATCGATTGTACCCATTCGTATCGACGAGTATATCGTTTGTACCACCGAGAAAACGTTTGTACCAGTCTGGACTATCGAGAAATCGTTTGCACCCATTCGTACTGACGAGTATATCGTTTGTACCAACGAGAAAACGTTTGTACCCGTCTGTACTATCGAGCAATCGTTTGTACCCATTCGTACTGACGAGTATATCGTTTGTACCAACGAGAAAACGTTTGTACCCGTCTGTAGTATCGAGCAATCGTTTGTACCCATTCGTACTGACGAGTATATCGTTTGTACCACCGTGAAAACGTTTGTACCCATCTGTAGTATCGAGCAATCGTTTGTACCCATTCGTACTGACGAGTATATCGTTGGTACCAAGGAGAAAACGTTTGTACCCGTCTGAACTATCGAGCAATCGTTTGTACCCATCTGTAATATCAAGCAATCGTTTGTACCCCGTCGTACTGACGAGTATATCGTTTGTACCACCGAGAAAACGTTTGTACCCGTCTGTACTATCGAGCAATCGTTTGTACCCGTTCGTAAAAACGAGTATTTCGTTTGTACCACCGAGAAAACGTTTGTACCCATCTGTACTATCGAGCAATCGTTTGTACCCATTCGTACTGACGAGTATATCGTTTGTACCACTGAGAAATCGTTTGTACCCGTCTGTACTATCGAGGAATCGTTTGTACCCGTTCGTACTGACGAGTATGTCGTTCGTACTACCGAGAAAACGTTTGTACCCGTCTGTATTATCGAGCAATCGTTTGTACCCATTCGTACTGACGAGTATATCGTTTGTACCACCGAGAAAACGTTTGTACCCGTTGGTATCAACGAGTATATAGTTTGTACCACCGAGAAAACGTTTATACCCGTCTATACTATCGAGCAATCGTTTTTACCCGTCTGTAATGTGAAGTAGTCGTTTGTACTCCCTCGTACTGACGAGTATATCGTTTGTTCCGCCGATAAACCGTTTGTACCCGTCTGTGCTATCGAGCAATCGTTTGTACCCGGTCGTACTGACGAGTTTATCGTTTGTACCACCGAGAAAACGTTTGTACCCGGCTGTACTGTCGAGCAATCGTTTGTACCTGTTCGTATCGACAAGTATATCGATTGTACCACCGAGAAATCGTTTGTACCCGCCTGTACCATCGAGCAATCGTTTGTACCCGTTCGTATCGGCGAGTATATCGTTTGTACCACCGAGAAAACGTTTGTACTCGTCTGTACTATCGAGCAATCGTTTGTACCCGTTCGTACTGACGAGTATATCGTTTGTACCACCGAGAAAACGTTTGTACCCGTCTGTACTATCGAGCAATCGTTTGTACCCGTTCGTACTGACGGGTATATCGTTTGTACCACCGAGAAAACGTTTGTACCCGTCTGTACTATCGAGCAATCGTTTGTACCCATTCGTACTGACGAGTATATCGTTTGTACCCATTCGTACTGACGAGTATATCGTTTGTACCACCGAGAAAACGTTTGTACCCGTCTGTAGTATCGAGCAATCGTTTGTACCCATTCGTACTGACGAGTATACCGTTTGTACCAAGGAGAAAACGTTTGTACCCGTTGGTATCAACGAGTATATAGATTGTACCACCGAGAAAACGTTAGTACCCGTCTATACTATCGAGCAATCGTTTTTACCCGTCTGTAATGTCAAGTACTCGTTTGTACTCCCTCGTACTGACAAGTACCCGTCTGTGCTATCGAGCAATCGTTTGTACCCGTTCGTACTGACGAGTTTATCGTTTGTACCACCGAGAAAACGTTTGTAACCGTCTGTACTGTCGAGCAATCGTTTGTACTTATTCGGATCGACAAGTATATCGTTTGTACCACCGAGAAATCGTTTGTACCCGTCTGTACTATCGAGCAATCGTTTGTACCCGTTCGTATCGGCGAGTATATCGTGTGTACCACCGAGAAAACGTTTGTACCCGTCTGTACTATCGAGCAATCGTTTGTACCCGTTCGTCCTGACGAGTATATCGTTTGTACCACCGAGAAAACGGTTGTACCCGTCTGTACTATCGAGCAATCGTTTGAACCCGTTCGTACTGACGGGTATATCGTTTGTACCACCGAGAAAACGTTGGTTCCCGTCTGTACTATCGAGCAATCGTTTGTACCCGTTCGTATCGACGAGTATATCGTTTGTACCATCGAGAAAACGTTTGTACCCGTCTGTACTATCGAGCAATCGCTTGTACCCAATCGTACTGATAAGTATATCGTTTGTACCACCGAAAAAACGTTTGTACCCGTCTGTACTATCGAGCAATCGTTTGTACCCGTTCGTAAAAACGAGTATTTCGTTTGTACCACCGAGAAAACGTTTGTACCCATCTGTACTATCGAGCAATCGTTTGTACCCATTCGTACTGACGAGTATATCGTTTGTACCACTGAGAAATCGTTTGTACCCGTCTGTACTATCGAGGAATCGTTTGTACCCGTTCGTACTGACGAGTATATCGTTCGCACTACCGAGAAAACGTTTGTACCCGTCTGTATTATCGAGCAATCGTTTTTACCCGTCTGTAATGTGAAGTAGTCGTTTGTACTCCCTCGTACTGACGAGTATATCGTTTGTTCCGCCGATAAACCGTTTGTACCCGTCTGTACTATCGAGCAATCATTTGTACCGGTTCGTAAAAACGAGTATTTCGTTTGTACCACCGAGAAAACGTTTGTACCCATCTGTACTATCGAGCAATCGTTTGTACCCATTCGTACTGACGAGTATATCGTTTGTACCACTGAGAAATCGTTTGTACCCGTCTGTACTATCGAGGAATCGTTTGTACCCGTTCGTACTGACGAGTATATCGTTTGTACCACCGAGAAAACGTTTGTACCCGTCTGTAGTATCGAGCAATCGTTTGTACCCATTCGTACTGACGAGTATACCGTTTGTACCAAGGCGAAAACGTTTGTACCCGTTGGTATCAACGAGTATATAGATTGTACCACCGAGAAAACGTTAGTACCCGTCTATAATATCGAGCAATCGTTTTTACCCGTCTGTAATGTCAAGTACTCGTTTGTACTCCCTCGTACTGACAAGTACCCGTCTGTGCTATCGAGCAATCGTTTGTACCCGTTCGTACTGACGAGTTTATGGTTTGTACCACCGAGAAAACGTTTGTAACCGTCTGTACTGTCGAGCAATCGTTTGTACTTGTTCGGATCGACAAGTATATCGTTTGTACCACCGAGAAATCGTTTGTACCCGTCTGTACTATCGAGCAATCGTTTGTACCCGTTCGTATCGGCGAGTATATCGTGTGTACCACCGAGAAAACGTTTGTACCCGTCTGTACTATCGAGCAATCGTTTGTACCCGTTCGTCCTGACGAGTATATCGTTTGTACCACCGAGAAAACGTTTGTACCCGTCTGTACTATCGAGCAATCGTTTGAACCCGTTCGTACTGACGGGTATATCGTTTGTACCACCGAGAAAACGTTGGTTCCCGTCTGTACTATCGAGCAATCGTTTGTACCCGTTCGTATCGACGAGTATATCGTTTGTACCATCGAGAAAACGTTTGTACCCGTCTGTACTATCGAGCAATCGCTTGTACCCAATCGTACTGATAAGTATATCGTTTGTACCACCGAAAAAACGTTTGTACCCGTCTGTACTATCGAGCAATCGTTTGTACCCGTTCGTAAAAACGAGTATTTCGTTTGTACCACCGAGAAAACGTTTGTACCCATCTGTACTATCGAGCAATCGTTTGTACCCATTCGTACTGACGAGTATATCGTTTGTACCACTGAGAAATCGTTTGTACCCGTCTGTACTATCGAGGAATCGTTTGTACCCATTCGTACTGACGAGTATATCGTTGGTACCACGGAGAAAACGTTTGTACCCGTCTGAACTATCGAGCAATCGTTTGTACCCATCTGTAATATCAAGCAATCGTTTGTACCCCGTCGTACTGACGAGTATATCGTTTGTACCACCGAGAAAACGTTTGTACCCGTCTGTACTATCGAGCAATCGTTTGAACCCGTTCGTACTGACGGGTATATCGTTTGTACCACCGAGAAAACGTTGGTTCCCGTCTGTACTATCGAGCAATCGTTTGTACCCGTTCGTATCGACGAGTATATCGTTTGTACCATCGAGAAAACGTTTGTACCCGTCTGTACTATCGAGCAATCGCTTGTACCCAATCGTACTGATAAGTATATCGTTTGTACCACCGAAAAAACGTTTGTACCCGTCTGTACTATCGAGCAATCGTTTGTACCCGTTCGTAAAAACGAGTATTTCGTTTGTACCACCGAGAAAACGTTTGTACCCATCTGTACTATCGAGCAATCGTTTGTACCCATTCGTACTGACGAGTATATCGTTTGTACCACTGAGAAATCGTTTGTACCCGTCTGTACTATCGAGCAATCGTTTGTACCCGTTCGTACTGACGAGTATATCGTTTGTACCACCGAGATAACGTTTGTACCCGTCTGTACTATCGAGCAATCGTTTGTACCCGTTCGTACTGACGGGTATATCGTTTGTACCACCGAGAAAACGTTTGTATCCGTCTGTACTATCGAGCAATCGTTTGTACCCATTCGTACTGACGAGTATATCGTTTGTACCCATTCGTACTGACGGGTATATCGTTTGGACCACCGAGAAATCGTTTGTACCCGTCTGTACTATCGAGTAATCGATTGTACCCATTCGTATCGACGAGTATATCATTTGTACCACCGAGAAAACGTTTGTACCCGTCTGTACTATCGAGCAATCGTTTGTACCCATTCGTACTGACGAGTATATCGTTTGTACCAACGAGAAAACGTTTGTACCCGTCTGTAGTATCGAGCAATCGTTTGTACCCATTCGTGCTGACGAGTATATCGTTTGTACCACCGTGAAAACGTTTGTACCCATCTGTAGTATCGAGCAATCGTTTGTACCCATTCGTACTGACGAGTATATCGTTGGTACGAAGGAGAAAACGTTTGTACCCGTCTGAACTATCGAGCAATCGTTTGTACCCATCTGTAATATCAAGCAATCGTTTGTACCCCGTCGTACTGACGAGTATATCGTTTGTACCACCGAGAAAACGTTTGTACCCCTCTGTACTATCGAGCAATCGTTTGTCCCCGTTCGTAAAAACGAGTATTTCGTTTGTACCACCGAGAAAACGTTTGTACCCATCTGTACTATCGAGCAATCGTTTGTACCCATTCGTACTGACGAGTATATCGTTTGTACCACTGAGAAATCGTTTGTACCCGTCTGTACTATCGAGGAATCGTTTGTACCCGTTCGTATTGACGAGTATGTCGTTCGTACTACCGAGAAAACGTTTGTACCCGTCTGTATTATCGAGCAATCGTTTGTACCCATTCGTACTGACGAGTATATCGTTTGTACCACCGAGAAAACGTTTGTACCCGTTGGTATCAACGAGTATATAGTTTGTACCACCGAGAAAACGTTTATACCCGTCTATACTATCGAGCAATCGTTTTTACCCGTCTGTAATGTGAAGTAGTCGTTTGTACTCCCTCGTACTGACGAGTATATCGTTTGTTCCGCCGATAAACCGTTTGTACCCGTCTGTGCTATCGAGCAATCATTTGTACCCGGTCGTACTGACGAGTTTATCGTTTGTACCACCGAGAAAACGTTTGTACCCGGCTGTACTGTCGAGCAATCGTTTGTACCTGTTCGTATCGACAAGTATATCGTTTGTACCACCGAGAAATCGTTTGTACCCGCCTGTACCATCGAGCAATCGTTTGTACCCGTTCGTATCGGCGAGTATATCGTTTGTACCACCGAGAAAACGTTTGTACTCGTCTGTACTATCGAGCAATCGTTTGTACCCGTTCGTACTGACGAGTATATCGTTTGTACCACCGAGAAAACGTTTGTACCCGTCTGTACTATCGAGCAATCGTTTGTACCCGTTCGTACTGACGGGTATATCGTTTGTACCACCGAGAAAACGTTTGTACCCGTCTGTACTATCGAGCAATCGTTTGTACCCATTCGTACTGACGAGTATATCGTTTGTACCCATTCGTACTGACGAGTATATCGTTTGTACCACCGAGAAAACGTTTGTACCCGTCTGTAGTATCGAGCAATCGTTTGTACCCATTCGTACTGACGAGTATACCGTTTGTACCAAGGAGAAAACGTTTGTACCCGTCTGAACTATCGAGCAATCGTTTGTACCCATCTGTAATATCAACCAATCGTTTGTACCCCGTCGTACCGACGAGTATATCGTTTGTACCACCGAGAAAATGTTTGTACCCGTCTGTACTATCGAGCAATCGTTTGTACCACCGAGAAAACGTTTGTACCCGTCTGTACTATCGAGCAAACGTTTGGACCCGTTCGTAAAAACGAGTATTTCGTTTGTACCACCGAGAAAACGTTTGTACCCATCTGTACTATCGAGCAATCGTTTGTACCTGTTCGTATCGACAAGTATATCGTTTGTACTGCCGAGAAATCGTTTGTACCCGTCTGTACTATCGAGCAATCGTTTGTACCCGTTCGTATCGGCGAGTATATCGTTTGTGCCAACGAGAAAACGTTTGTACCCGTCTGTACTATCGAGCAATCGTTTGTACCCGTCTGTAATATCAAGCCATCGTTTGTACCCCCTCGTACTGACGAGTATATCGTTTGTGCCAACGAGAAAACGTTTTGACGCGTCTGTACTATCGAGCAATCGTTGGTACCCATTCGTACTGACGAGTATACCATTTGTACCACCGAGAAAACGTTTGTATCCGTCTGTACTATCGAGCAATCGTTTGTACCCGTTGGTATCGACGAGTATATCGTTTGTACCAACGAGAAAACGTTTGTACCCGTCTGAACTATCGAGCAATCGTTTGTACCCGTCCGTATCGACAAGTATATCGTTTGTACCACCGAGAAAACGTTCGTACCGGGCTGTACTATCGAGCAATCGTTTGTACCCATTCGTACTGACGAGTATATCGTTTGTACCACCGAGAAAACGTTTGTACCCGTCTGTACTATCGAGCAATCGTTTGTCCCCGTTCGTATCGACAAGTCTATCGTTTCTACCGCCGAGGAATCGTTTGTACCCGTCTGTACTATCGAGCAATCGTTTGTACCCATTCGTTCCGACGAGTATATCATTTGTACCACCGAGAAAACGTTTGTACCCGTCTGTACTATCGAGCAATCGTTTGTACCCGTTGGTATCGACGAGTATATCGTTTGTACCAACGAGAAAACGTTTGTACCCGTCTGAACTATCGAGCAATCGTTTGTACCCGTTCGTATCGACAAGTATATCGTTTCTACCACCGAGAAATCGTTTGTACCCGTCTGTACTATCGAGCAATCGTTTGTACCCGTTGGTATCGACGAGTATATCGTTTGTACCAACGAGAAAACGTTCGTACCCGTCTGTACTATCGAGCAATCGTTTGTACCCATTCGTACTGACGAGTATATCGTTTGTACTGCCGATAAATCGTTTGTACCCGTCTGTGCTATCGAGCAATCGTTTGTACCCGTTCGTACTGACGAGTTTATCGATTGTACCACCGAGAAAACGTTTGTACCCGGCTGTACTGTCGAGCAATCGTTTGTACCTGTTCGTATCGCCAAGTATATCGTTTGTACCACCGAGAAATCGTTTGAACCCGTCTGTACCATCGAGCAATCGTTGTACCCCTTCGTATCGGCGAGTATATCGTTTGTACCACCGAGAAAACGTTTGTACCCGTCTGTACTATCGAGCAATCGTTTGTACCCGTTCGTACTGACGAGTATATCGTTTGTACCACCGAGAAAACGTTTGTACCCGTCTGTACTATCGAGCAATCGGTTGTACCCGTTCGTACTGACGGGTATATCGTTTGTACCACCGAGAAAACGTTTGTACCCGTCTGTAGTATCGAGCAATCGTTTGTACCCATTCGTACTGACGAGTATACCGTTTGTACCAAGGAGAAAACGTTTGTACCCGTCTGAACTATCGAGCAATCGTTTGTACCCATCTGTAATATCAACCAATCGTTTGTACCCCGTCGTACCGACGAGTATATCGTTTGTACCACCGAGAAAATGTTTGTACCCGTCTGTACTATCGAGCAATCGTTTGTACCACCGAGAAAACGTTTGTACCCGTCTGTACTATCGAGCAAACGTTTGGACCCGTTCGTAAAAACGAGTATTTCGTTTGTACCACCGAGAAAACGTTTGTACCCATCTGTACTATCGAGCAATCGTTTGTACCTGTTCGTATCGACAAGTATATCGTTTGTACTGCCGAGAAATCGTTTGTACCCGTCTGTACTATCGAGCAATCGTTTGTACCCGTTCGTATCGGCGAGTATATCGTTTGTGCCAACGAGAAAACGTTTGTACCCGTCTGTACTATCGAGCAATCGTTTGTACCCGTCTGTAATATCAAGCCATCGTTTGTACCCCCTCGTACTGACGAGTATATCGTTTGTGCCAACGAGAAAACGTTTTGACGCGTCTGTACTATCGAGCAATCGTTGGTACCCATTCGTACTGACGAGTATACCATTTGTACCACCGAGAAAACGTTTGTATCCGTCTGTACTATCGAGCAATCGTTTGTACCCGTTGGTATCGACGAGTATATCGTTTGTACCAACGAGAAAACGTTTGTACCCGTCTGAACTATCGAGCAATCGTTTGTACCCGTCCGTATCGACAAGTATATCGTTTGTACCACCGAGAAAACGTTCGTACCGGGCTGTACTATCGAGCAATCGTTTGTACCCATTCGTACTGACGAGTATATCGTTTGTACCACCGAGAAAACGTTTGTACCCGTCTGTACTATCGAGCAATCGTTTGTCCCCGTTCGTATCGACAAGTCTATCGTTTCTACCGCCGAGGAATCGTTTGTACCCGTCTGTACTATCGAGCAATCGTTTGTACCCATTCGTTCCGACGAGTATATCATTTGTACCACCGAGAAAACGTTTGTACCCGTCTGTACTATCGAGCAATCGTTTGTACCCGTTGGTATCGACGAGTATATCGTTTGTACCAACGAGAAAACGTTTGTACCCGTCTGAACTATCGAGCAATCGTTTGTACCCGTTCGTATCGACAAGTATATCGTTTCTACCACCGAGAAATCGTTTGTACCCGTCTGTACTATCGAGCAATCGTTTGTACCCGTTGGTATCGACGAGTATATCGTTTGTACCAACGAGAAAACGTTCGTACCCGTCTGTACTATCGAGCAATCGTTTGTACCCATTCGTACTGACGAGTATATCGTTTGTACTGCCGATAAATCGTTTGTACCCGTCTGTGCTATCGAGCAATCGTTTGTACCCGTTCGTACTGACGAGTTTATCGATTGTACCACCGAGAAAACGTTTGTACCCGGCTGTACTGTCGAGCAATCGTTTGTACCTGTTCGTATCGCCAAGTATATCGTTTGTACCACCGAGAAATCGTTTGAACCCGTCTGTACCATCGAGCAATCGTTGTACCCCTTCGTATCGGCGAGTATATCGTTTGTACCACCGAGAAAACGTTTGTACCCGTCTGTACTATCGAGCAATCGTTTGTACCCGTTCGTACTGACGAGTATATCGTTTGTACCACCGAGAAAACGTTTGTACCCGTCTGTACTATCGAGCAATCGGTTGTACCCGTTCGTACTGACGGGTATATCGTTTGTACCACCGAGAAAACGTTTGTACCCGTCTGTACTATCGAGCAATCGTTTGTACCCGCTCGTACTGACGGGTATATCGTTTGTACCACCGAGAAAACGTTTGTAGCCGTCTGTACTATCGAGCAATCGTTTGTACCCGTTCGTATCGACGATTATATCGTTTGTACCACCGAGAAAACGCTTGTACCCGTCTGTACTATCGAGCAATCGTTTGTACCCATTCGTACTGACGAGTATATCGTTTGTACCACCGAAAAAACGTTTGTACCCGTCTGTACTATCGAGCAGACGATTGTACAAGTTCGTATCGACGAGAATATCGTTTGGACCACCGAGAAATCGTTTGTACCCGTCTGTACTATCGAGTAATCGTTTGTACCCATTCGTATAGACGAGTATATCGTTTGTACTACCGAGAAAACGTTTGTACCAGTCTGGACCATCGAGAAATCGTTTGTACCCATTCGTACTGACGAGTATATCGTTTGTACCACCGGAAAAACGTTTGTACCCGTCTGTACTAGCGAGCAGACGTTTGTACCAGTTCGTATCGACGAGTATATCGTTTGGACCACCGAGAAATCGTTTGTACCCGTCTGTACTATCGAGTAATCGTTTGTACCCAGTCGTATCGACGAGTATATCGTTTGTACCACCGAGAAAACGTTTGTACCAGTCTGGACTATCGAGAAATCGTTTGTACCCATTCGTACTGACGAGTATATCGTTTTTACCAACGAGAAAACGTTTGTACCCGTCTGTACTATCGAGCAATCGTTTGTACCCGTCCGTATCGACGAGTATATCGTTTGTACCACCGAGAAAACGTTCGTACCGGTCTGTACTATCGAGCAATCGTTTGTACCCGTTCGTATCGACGAGTATATCGTTTGTACCGAGAAAACGTTTGTACCCGTCTGAACTATCGAGGAATCGTTTGTACCTATTCGTATCGACGAGTAAATCGTTTGTACCAATGAGAAAACGTTTATACTCGACTGTACTATCGAGCAGTCGTTTGTACCCGTTCGTATCGACGAGTATATCGTTTGTACCACCGCGAAAACGTTTGTACCCGTCTGTACTATCGAGCAATCGTTTGTACCCATTCGTACTGACGAGTATATCGTTTGTACCAACGAGAAAACGTTTGTACCCGTCTGTACTATCGAGCAATCGTTTGTACCCGTCTGTAATATCAAGCAATCATTTGTGACCCCTCGTACTGACGAGTATATCGTTTCTACCAACGAGAAAACGTTTTTACCCGTCTGTACTATCGAGCAATCGTTTGTACCCGTTGGTATCGACGAGTATATCGTTTGTACCAACGAGAAAACGTTTGTACCCGTCTGTACTATCGAGCAATCGTTTGTACCCGTTGGTATCGACGAGTATATCGTTTGTACCAACGAGAAAACGTTTGTACCCGTCTGTACTATCGAGCAATCGTTTGTACCCATTCGTACTGACGAGTATATCATTTGTACCAACGAGAAAACGTTTGTACCCGTCTGAACTATCGAGCAATCGTTTGTACCCGTCCGTATCGATGAGTATATCGTTTGTACCACCGAGAAAACGTTCGTACCGGTCTGTACTATCGAGCAATCGTTTGTACCCATTCGTACTGACGAATATATCGTTTGTACCACCGAGAAAACGTTTGTACCCGTCTGTACTATAGAGCAATCGTTTGTACCCGTTCGTATCGACAAGTATATCGTTTCTACCGCCGAGAAATCGTTTGTACCCGTCTGTACTATCGAGCAATCGTTTGTACCCGTTGGTATCGACGAGTATATCGTTTGTGCCGAGAAAACGTTTGTACCCGTCTGAACTATCGAGGAATCGTTTGTACCTATTCGTTTCGACGAGTAAATCGTTTGTACCAATGAGAAAACGTTTATACTCGACTGTACTATCGAGCAATCGTATGTACCCGTTCGTATCGACGAGTATATCGTTTGTATCACCGCGAAAACGTTTGTACCCGTCTGTACTGTCGAGCAATCGTTTGTACCCATTCGTACTGACGAGTATATCGTTTGTACCAACGAGAAAACGTTTGTACCCGTCTGTACTATCGAGCAATCGTTTGTACCCGTCTGTAATATCAAGCAATCGTTTGTAACCCCTCGTACTGACGAGTATATCGTTTGTACCAACGAGAAAACGTTTTTACCCGTCTGTACTATCGAGCAATCGTTTGTACCCGTTGGTATCGACGAGTATATCGTTTGTACCAACGAGAAAACGTTTGAACCCGTCTGTACTATCGAGCAATCATTTGTACCCATTTGTACTGACGAGTATATCATTTGTACCACCGAGAAAACGTTTGTACCCGTCTGTACTATCGAGCAATCGTTTGTACCCGTTCGTATCGACGAGTATATCGTTTGTACCACCGCGAAAACGTTTGTACCCGTCTGTACTATCGAGCAATCGTTTGTACCCATTCGTACTGACGAGTATATCGTTTGTACCAACGAGAAAACGTTTGTACCCGTCTGTACTATCGAGCAATCGTTTGTACCCGTCTGTAATAGCAAGCAATCGTTTGTAACCCCTCGTACTGACGAGTATATCGTTTGTACCAACGAGAAAACGTTTTTACCCGTCTGTACTATCGAGAAATCGTTTGTACCCGTTGGTATCGACGAGTATATCGTTTGTACCAACGAGAAAACGTTTGTACCCGTCTGTACTATCGAGCAATCGTTTGTACCCATTCGTACTGACGAGTATATCATTTGTACCACCGAGAAAACGTTTGTACCCGTCTGTACTATCGAGCAATCGTTTGTACCCGTTGGTATCGACGAGTATATCGTTTGTACCAACGAGAAAACGTTTGTACCCGTCTGTACTATCGAGCAATCGTTTGTACCCATTCGTACTGACGAGTATATCATTTGTACCACCGAGAAAACGTTTGTACCCGTCTGTACTATCGAGCAGACGATTGTACAAGTTCGTATCGACGAGAATATCGTTTGGACCACCGAGAAATCGTTTGTACCCGTCTGTACTATCGAGTAATCGTTTGTACCCATTCGTATAGACGAGTATATCGTTTGTACTACCGAGAAAACGTTTGTACCAGTCTGGACCATCGAGAAATCGTTTGTACCCATTCGTACTGACGAGTATATCGTTTGTACCACCGGAAAAACGTTTGTACCCGTCTGTACTAGCGAGCAGACGTTTGTACCAGTTCGTATCGACGAGTATATCGTTTGGACCACCGAGAAATCGTTTGTACCCGTCTGTACTATCGAGTAATCGTTTGTACCCATTCGTATCGACGAGTATATCGTTTGTACCACCGAGAAAACGTTTGTACCAGTCTGGACTATCGAGAAATCGTTTGTACCCATTCGTACTGACGAGTATATCGTTTTTACCAACGAGAAAACGTTTGTACCCGTCTGTACTATCGAGCAATCGTTTGTACCCGTCCGTATCGACGAGTATATCGTTTGTACCACCGAGAAAACGTTCGTACCGGTCTGTACTATCGAGCAATCGTTTGTACCCGTTCGTATCGACGAGTATATCGTTTGTACCGAGAAAACGTTTGTACCCGTCTGAACTATCGAGGAATCGTTTGTACCTATTCGTATCGACGAGTAAATCGTTTGTACCAATGAGAAAACGTTTATACTCGACTGTACTATCGAGCAGTCGTTTGTACCCGTTCGTATCGACGAGTATATCGTTTGTACCACCGCGAAAACGTTTGTACCCGTCTGTACTATCGAGCAATCGTTTGTACCCATTCGTACTGACGAGTATATCGTTTGTACCAACGAGAAAACGTTTGTACCCGTCTGTACTATCGAGCAATCGTTTGTACCCGTCTGTAATATCAAGCAATCATTTGTGACCCCTCGTACTGACGAGTATATCGTTTCTACCAACGAGAAAACGTTTTTACCCGTCTGTACTATCGAGCAATCGTTTGTACCCGTTGGTATCGACGAGTATATCGTTTGTACCAACGAGAAAACGTTTGTACCCGTCTGTACTATCGAGCAATCGTTTGTACCCGTTGGTATCGACGAGTATATCGTTTGTACCAACGAGAAAACGTTTGTACCCGTCTGTACTATCGAGCAATCGTTTGTACCCATTCGTACTGACGAGTATATCATTTGTACCAACGAGAAAACGTTTGTACCCGTCTGAACTATCGAGCAATCGTTTGTACCCGTCCGTATCGATGAGTATATCGTTTGTACCACCGAGAAAACGTTCGTACCGGTCTGTACTATCGAGCAATCGTTTGTACCCATTCGTACTGACGAATATATCGTTTGTACCACCGAGAAAACGTTTGTACCCGTCTGTACTATAGAGCAATCGTTTGTACCCGTTCGTATCGACAAGTATATCGTTTCTACCGCCGAGAAATCGTTTGTACCCGTCTGTACTATCGAGCAATCGTTTGTACCCGTTGGTATCGACGAGTATATCGTTTGTACCGAGAAAACGTTTGTACCCGTCTGAACTATCGAGGAATCGTTTGTACCTATTCGTTTCGACGAGTAAATCGTTTGTACCAATGAGAAAACGTTTATACTCGACTGTACTATCGAGCAATCGTATGTACCCGTTCGTATCGACGAGTATATCGTTTGTATCACCGCGAAAACGTTTGTACCCGTCTGTACTGTCGAGCAATCGTTTGTACCCATTCGTACTGACGAGTATATCGTTTGTACCAACGAGAAAACGTTTGTACCCGTCTGTACTATCGAGCAATCGTTTGTACCCGTCTGTAATATCAAGCAATCGTTTGTAACCCCTCGTACTGACGAGTATATCGTTTGTACCAACGAGAAACCGTTTTTACCCGTCTGTACTATCGAGCAATCGTTTGTACCCGTTGGTATCGACGAGTATATCGTTTGTACCAACGAGAAAACGTTTGAACCCGTCTGTACTATCGAGCAATCATTTGTACCCATTTGTACTGACGAGTATATCATTTGTACCACCGAGAAAACGTTTGTACCCGTCTGTACTATCGAGCAATCGTTTGTACCCGTTCGTATCGACGAGTATATCGTTTGTACCACCGCGAAAACGTTTGTACCCGTCTGTACTATCGAGCAATCGTTTGTACCCATTCGTACTGACGAGTATATCGTTTGTACCAACGAGAAAACGTTTGTACCCGTCTGTACTATCGAGCAATCGTTTGTACCCGTCTGTAATATCAAGCAATCGTTTGTAACCCCTCGTACTGACGAGTATATCGTTTGTACCAACGAGAAAACGTTTTTACCCGTCTGTACTATCGAGAAATCGTTTGTACCCGTTGGTATCGACGAGTATATCGTTTGTACCAACGAGAAAACGTTTGTACCCGTCTGTACTATCGAGCAATCGTTTGTACCCATTCGTACTGACGAGTATATCATTTGTACCACCGAGAAAACGTTTGTACCCGTCTGTACTATCGAGCAATCGTTTGTACCCGTTGGTATCGACGAGTATATCGTTTGTACCAACGAGAAAACGTTTGTACCCGTCTGTACTATCGAGCAATCGCTTGTACCCATTCGTACTGACGAGGATATCATTTGTACCACCGAGAAAACGTTTGTACCCATCTGTACTATCGAGCAATCGTTTGTACCCGTTGGTATCGACGAGTATATCGTTTGTAGCAACGACAAAACGTTTGTAACCGTGTGAGATA
The DNA here is from genome assembly GCA_963210295.1 of Ophion ellenae. Lineage (NCBI taxonomy): Eukaryota > Metazoa > Arthropoda > Insecta > Hymenoptera > Ichneumonidae > Ophion > Ophion ellenae. The sequence goes on from OY723386.1 coordinate 31,275,176, forward strand.
TCGAGCAATCGTTTGTACCCGTTCGTATCGACGAGTATTTCGTTTGTACCACCGAGAAAACGTTTGTACCCGTCTGTACTATCGAGGAACCGTTTGTACCTACTCGTATCGACGAGTAAATCGTTTGTACCAACGAGAAAACGTTTATACTCGACTGTACTATCGAGCAATCGTTTGTACCCGTTCGTATCGACGAGTATATCGTTTGTACCACCGTGAAAACGTTTGTACCCGTCTGTACTATCGAGCAATCGTTTGTACCCATTCGTACTGACGAGTATATCATTTGTACCACCGAGAAAACGTTTGTACCCGTCTGTACTATCGAGCAATCGTTTGTACCCGTTGGTATCGACGAGTATATCCTTTGTACCAACGAGAAAACGTTTGTACCCGTCTGTACTATCGAGCAATCGTTTGTACCCGTTGGTATCGACGAGTATATCGTTTGTAGCAACGAGAAAACGTTTGTACCCGTCTGAACTATCGAGCAATCGTTTGTACCCGTTCGTATCGACGAGTATTTCGTTTGTACCCGTCTGTACTATCGAGGAATCGTTTGTACCTATTCGTATCGACGAGGCAATCGTTTGTACCAACGAGAAAACGTTTATAATCGACTGTACTATCAAGCAATCGTTTGTACCCGTTCGTACTGACGAGTATATCGTTTGTACCACCGCGAAAACGTTTGTACCCGTCTGTACTATCGAGCAATCGTTTGTACCCGTTTGTATCGACAAGTATATCGTTTCTACCGCCGAGAAATCGTTTGTACCCGTCTGTACTATCGAGCAATCGTTTGTACCCGTTCGTATCGACGAGTATATCGTTTGTACCGAGAAAACGTTTGTACCCGTCTGAACTATCGAGGAATCGTTTGTACCTATTCGTATCGACGAGTAAATCGTTTGTACCAATGAGAAAACGTTTATACTCAACTGTACTATCGAGCAATCGTTTGCACCCGTTCGTATCGACGAGTATATCGTTTGTACCGAGAAAACGTTTGTACCCGTCTGAACTATCGAGGAATCGTTTGTACCTATTCGTATCGACGAGTAAATCGTTTGTACCGATGAGAAAACGTTTATACTCAACTGTACTATCGAGCAATCGTTTGTACCCGTTCGTACTGACGAGTATATCGTTTGTACCAACGAGAAAACGTTTGTACCCATCTGTACTATCGAGCAATCGTTTGTACCCGTCTGGAATATCAAGCAATAGTTTGTAACCCCTCGTACTGACGAGTATATCGTTTGTACCAACGAGAAATCGTTTTTACCCGTCTGTACTATCGAGCAATCGTTTGTACCCGTTGGTATCGACGAGTATATCGTTTGTACCAACGAGAAAACGTTTGTACCCGTCTGTACTATCGAGCAATCATTTGTACCCATTCGTACTGACGAGTATATCATTTGTACCAACGAGAAAACGTTTGTACCCGTCTGAACTATCGAGCAATCGTTTGTACCCGTCCGTATCGACGAGTATATCGTTTGTACCACCGAGAAAACGTTCGTACCGGTCTGTACTATCGAGCAATCGTTTGTACCCATTCGTACTGACGAATATATCGTTTGCACCACCGAGAAAACGATTGTACCCGTCTGTACTATCGAGCAATCGTTTGTACCCGTTCGTATCGACAAGTATATCGTTTCTACCGCCGAGAAATCGTTTGTACCCGTCTGTACTATCGAGCAATCGTTTGTACCCGTTCGTATCGACGAGTATATCGTTTGTACCGAGAAAACGTTTGTACCCGTCTGAACTATCGAGGAATCGTTTGTACCTATTCGTTTCGACGAGTAAATCGTTTGTACCAATGAGAAAACGTTTATACTCGACTGTACTATCGAGCAATTGTTTGTACCCGTTCGTATCGACGAGTATATCGTTTGTACCACCGCGAAAACGTTTGTACCCGTCTGTACTATCGAGCAATCGTTTGTACCCATTCGTACTGACGAGTATATCGTTTGTACCAACGAGAAAACGTTTCTACCCGTCTGTACTATCGAGCAATCGTTTGTACCCGTCTGTAATATCAAGCAATCGTTTGTAACCCCCTTGTACTGACGAGTATATCGTTTGTACCAACGAGAAAACGTTTTTACCCGTCTGTACTATCGAGCAATCGTTTGTACCCGTTGGTATCGACGAGTATATCGTTTGTACCAACGAGAAAACGTTTGTACCCGTCTGTACTATCGAGCAATCGTTTGTACCCATTCGTTCTGACGAGTATATCATTTGTACCAACGAGAAAACGTTTGTACCCGTCTGAACTATCGAGCAGTTGTTTGTACCCGTCCGTATCGACGAGTATATCGGTTGTACCACCGCGAAAACGTTCGCACCCGTCTGTACTATCGAGGAATCGTTTGTACCTATTCGTATCGACGAGTAAATCGTTTGTACCAATGAGAAAACGTTATACTCGACTGTACTATAGAGCAATCGTTTGTACCCGTTCGTATCGACGAGTATATCGTTTGTACCACCGCGAAAACGTTTGTACCCGTCTGTACTATCGAGCAATCGTTTGTACCCATTCGTACTGACGAGTATATCGTTTGTACCAACGAGAAAACGTTTGTACCCGTCTGTACTATCGAGCAATCGTTTGGACCCGTCTGTAATATCAAGCAATCGTTTGTAACCCCTCGTACTGACGAGTATATCGTTTGTACCAACGAGAAAACGTTTATACTCGACTGTACTATCGAGCAATCGTTTGTACCCGTTCGTACTGACGAGTATATCGTTTGTACCACCGAAAAAACGTTTGTACCCGTCTGTACTATCGAGCAGACGTTTGTACCAGTTCGTATCGACGAGTATATCATTTGGACCACCGAGAAATCGTTTGTACCCGTCTGTACTATCGAGTAATCGTTTGTACCCGTTCGTATCGACGAGTATTTCGTTTGTACCACCGAGAAAACGTTTGTACCCGTTTGTACTATCGAGGAATCGTTTGTACCTATTCGTATCGACGAGTCAATCGTTTGTACCAACGAGAAAACGTTTATACTCGACTGTACTATCGAGCAATCGTTTGTGCCCGTTCGTACTGACGAGTATATCGTTTGTACCACCGAAAAAACGTTTGTACCCGTCTGTACTATCGAGCAGACGTTTGTACCAGTTCGTGTCGACGAGTATATCATTTGGACCACCGAGAAATCGTTTGTACCCGTCTGTACTATCGAGTAATCGTTTGTATCCATTCGTATCGACGAGTATATCGTTTGTACCACCGAGAAAACGTTTGTACCAGTCTGGACTATCGAGAAATCGTTTGTACCCATTCGTACTGACGAGTATATCGTTTGTACCAACGAGAAAACGTTTGTACCCGTCTGTACTATCGAGCAATCATTTGTACCTGTCTGTTATATCAAGCAATCGTTTGTACCCCCTCGTACTGACGAGTATATCGTTTGTGCCAACGAGAAAACGTTTCTACCCGTCTGTACTATCGAGCCATCGTTCGTACCCATTCGCACTGACGAGTATATAATTTGTACCACCGAGAAAATGTTTGTTCCCGTCTGTAGTATCGAGCAATCGTTTGTACCACCGAGAAAACGTTTGTACCCGTCTGAACTATCGAGGAATCGTTTGTACCTATTCGTATCGACGAGTAAATCGTTTGTACCAACGAGAAAACGTTTATACTCGACTGTACTATCGAGCAATCGTTTGTACCCGTTCGTATCGACGAGTATATCGTTTGTACCACCGCGAAAACGTTAGTAGCCGTCTGTACTATCGAGCAATCGTTTGTACCAGTTCGTATCGACGAGTATATCGTTTGTACCAACGAGAAAACGTTTGTACCCGTCTGTACTATCGAGCAATCGTTTGTACCCGTCTGTACTATCAAGCAATCGTTTGTACCTCCTCGTACTGACGATTATATCGTTTGCATTACCGAGAAATCGTTTGTACCCGTTTGTACTATCGAGCAATCGTTTGTACCCGTTCGTATCGACGAGTACATAGTTTGTACCACCGAGAAAACGATTTTACCCGACTGTACTATCGAGCAATCGTTTGTACCCATCCGTACTGACGAGTATATCGTTTGTATCAACGAGAAAACGTTTGTACCCGTCTGTACTATCGAGCAATCGTTTGAACCCATTCGTACTGACACGTACATCGTTTGTACCAACGAGAAAACGTTTGTGCCCGTCTGAACTATCGAGCAATCGTTTGTACCCGTTCGTATCGACAAGTATTTCGTGTGTACCGCCGAGCGTAAGTTTCATAGAGTATGTAAGTAAGTAAACGGAGATGGGTTCAAACGATTAATCGGCAGTACAAATGATATGCTCGTCGATACGAACGGGTAGAAACGATTGCTCAATAGTCTAGACGGGTTCAAACGTTTTCCCAGTGGTTCCCACAAACGATATACTCGTCAGTACGAATGGGTATTAAAGATTAATCGCCAGTACGAACGGGTACAAACGATTTCTCGGTGGTACAAACGACACACTCGTCGATACCACCGGGTACAAACCATGTCTAGATAGTACAAACGGGTACAAACGATTGTTCGGTGGAACGATCGATATACGCGCCAGTGCGAACGGGTACAAACGATCAATCGCGGGTACGAACGTTTACTCGTTGGTACGAATGGGTACAAACGATTGCGCGGTGATACCAATGATATAATTGTCGAAATAAATGGGTACATACGATTGCTCGGGGATCAGACGATATACTTCCTGATACGAACGAGTACAAACGATTTAATAGTCTCTACAAACGGGTACAAACGATTAAACGTTGCTACAAACGATATACTCGCCAGCGCGAATGGGTACAAACGATTAATCGCTGATACAAACGATTTTCTTGTTGGTACGAACGGGTACAAACGATTCCTCGATAGCACAGACAGGTACAAACGATTTCTCGGTGGTACAACCGATATACTCGTCAGTACGAATGGGTACAAACGATTGCTCGATAGTACAGACTGGTACAAACGTTTTCTCGGTGGTACAAACGAAATACTTGTCGATACGAACGGGTAAAAACGATTGCTCGATAGTACAGATGGGTACAAACGATTTCTCGGCAGTCAAAATGATATACTTGTCGATACGAACGGGTACAAACGATTGCTCGATAGTACAGATGGGTACAAACGTTTTCTCGGTGGTACAAACTATATACTCGTTTTTACGAACGGGTACAAACGATTGCTCGATAGTACAGACGGGTACAAACGTTTTCTCGGTGGTACAAACGATTGCTCGATAGTACAGACGGGTACAATCGTTTTCTCGATGGTACAATCGATATACTCGTCGGTACGACGGGGTACAAACGATTGCTTGATATTACAGATGGGTGCAAACGATTGCTCGATAGTTCAGACGGGTACAAACGTTTTCTCCTTGGTACAAACGATATACTCGTCAGTACGAATGGGTACAAACGATTGCTCGATACTACAGACGGGTACAAACGTTTTCTCGGTGGTACAAACGATATACTCGTCAGTACGAATGTGTACAAACGATTGCTCGATACTACAGACGGGTACAAACGTTTTCTCGTTGGTACAAACGATATACTCGTCAGTACGAATGGGTACAAACGATTGCTCGATAGTACAGACGGGTAGAAACGTTTTCTCGTTGGTACAAACGATAAACTCGTCAGTACGACCGGGTACAAACGATTGCTCGATAGCACAGACCGGTACAAACGATTTATCGGCGGTACAAACGATATACTCGTCAGTACGATTGCTCGATAGTACAGACGGGTAGAAACGTTTTCTCGTTGGTACAAACGATAAACTCGTCAGTACGACCGGGTACAAACGATTGCTCGATAGCACAGACCGGTACAAACGATTTATCGGCGGTACAAACGATATACTCGTCAGTACGAGGGAGTACAAACGAGTACTTGACATTACAGACGGGTAAAAACGATTGCTCCATAGTATAGACGGGTACTAACGTTTTCTCGGTGGTATAAACTATATACTCGTTGATACCAACGGGTACAAACGTTTTCTCGTTGGTGCAAACGATATACTCGTCGATACCAACGGATACAAACGATTTCTCTGTGGTACAAACGATATACTTGTCGGTACGAAGGGAAATAAAAAAATAAAAAAATCGAAATTTTTTTTTTCAAAAATAATTTTGCAAAAAAAAATAATAAAAAAAAAATTTCGCCGGTACAAACGGGTACAAACGATTCTCTTTCCATTCGCGTTTATTAAAATTGTTTTGCTCTAAATGGGTTGCGGTCCATTTTTCCATACCCTCGTACTTTTTTCCCCCTTAAGGTACAAACGAAATTAAAGGCGGTACAAACGGGTACAAACCGAGTACAAATGAATGCAAAAAAAAAAATTACTTTCTGTAACGTCAGTTGCCAAGTTCACACAGGTCACACACACCCATATATATATATATTTCAACGTTAATATGTATGTCACATTTTAATATACATGTATGTACTGTTTTTATGTAAAAACGTGTTGTTCATGATCTCCTTCCAAAACACCCACGTTTCGATTATCCGAACGTTTGATTATCCGAACTAGTCTCGGTCCCAATTGGTTCGGATAATCGAGGTTCTACTGTAAATCTATATTACAACTTATTCATCTTCTAAAAAATTATTTACGCTTTACTCACACTCGTCCTTCTTCCAAATAAATTATAATTCATAAAAGTAAGCGGAAATATATTTATATTCGTATTATTAAAACGAGCCAATCATCCATCCGGCCGCGAATCGTAAGTACCAGAAAGTGCACATATTCTACCAGCGATGAGGTGGACCCGTTGGTAGCGTTCCTGGCTTCGTCCGCAGGGGCCCCCAGTGCAAATTTTTCACAATTTCTCATATTTTAGTCATATTTGAGATTTTAGGAGAAAAAATGATTTAAAACAGATTCAAGCACTGGTCTATTTCCCAAAAACACATTTTTTTTTACTGAAAATTCATGATTTCTCATTATTTTCCCCGGAAATTTCTCTTTTTCCTGTGACCTGAGGCTGCGGAGATATTCGGAGACAAGTTAAGAATGAAAAGAAATGAGATATTCGTACAAAAAGTTTCTATTATTATTATTGTTTTTCGCAAATTTCCCTTTTTCCTATTACCTGAGTGAACGGCTGCGGAGATATTCGGAGAAAATTTAAAGATGAAAAAAATGAGATTTTCTTTAAAAAAAACTTATAATTTTTTTTCCGGAACTTTCGTTTTTTCTATTGAGTGAACGGCTGCGGAGATATTCGGACAAAAGTTATAAATGAAAAAAATGAGATTTTCGTAAAAAAAACTGTTTACATTTTTTGATCCCTCATAATTCTCAGAACTGATGAATTTTCGAAATTTTTGCAAACAATATTTTCCTTAAGTGGTCACACTACTGTAACGGCCTGCCACGAAGCGTTTTAGACAAATAATACTTGGGGTAATTATTAAGCATAAATTGATGTATATTGCAAAAAAAAATGTATGGGAAAATATTACAAAATGGCGAAACTGCAGCAAATTCTTCCGAGGCATGTTGAACTTAAGGTGCTCGGCGGCTCGCAGTATAACTGGTGCCAATTTTAATCTGGACAAAATAATTTTTTAAAATTAAATCTTAATGAGTGTAGCTAGTGAACCACGTAGGGGATTTTAGAAATATTGATTTTTGAGTAATTGCGTAAATATTGTGTAAATAAACTTATCGAAAATCCCCTACGTGGTTCTGTAGCTACAATCATGTAGACTTAATAAAACGGAATTCTTTTTTTTAGATTAAAATTGGCACGGTTATACTGCGTGCCGCAGAGGTTCGACATGCTTCGGAAGAATTGCTACAGTGTCGCCATTTTGTAATATTTTCGGATAAAAATTTATAGCAATATACTTAAATATATGCTCAATAAATACCGCGAGTATTAACTGGTGCGATGGTCTAGTGGTTAGCGTGCTCGCCACTAAACCAGCGGACCGGGAGGTCCTGGGTTCGAATCCCAGTCGCGTACATTTCGTCGTGAAATGTTTTTCTTCAGCATTTCGCGGCGAAATAAGACTAGTTCCACGACTGGGGGGCGAACTCGATGACCGGCTGTATTGGTATAGGTTTTCCGCAGTTTCCCTATACCCATGACAGAAATTCCATGATGAATATAATACAGAGGGGGAAGTCGGCTGCGGCCGCAACAGGGGGGAACAGGGAGATAGATGGAGACACAAAGGAGTAAACACTAGAGGAAAGAACGGTCATAATGATGGGAAAGAATAGGTAACAAACGCGAAAAGCGTGTACCTAAGGAAAAAACCAATAAAAATCCCGCGAGTATTATTTGTTTATCACATTTTCTTCCGCCAAAAAAAAATATTAAAAAATACGCTTCCTGTAAGGCCGTTACAGTGATGTTGCCCCTTAAAGTCTTCATTTAATTTCCGAGATTTTACCGCAATCATAATTAAAATAATGAAATATTCTGAAAAATTCGGAGAAATTCGGAGAAACTCGGATGTTTGCGTAAAAATAATTGTCCGCAAAACTCCGAATCCTTCATACTTCCCGTGCAGAAATTTCGTTCAGGATCCAACTAGATTCTTGCTCGCATCCTGGGCTCCCAATCGGAATCTAACTCGATGTCGGCTCAGATCCAAAACTGGAATGTAACGCTTGTACATTGGATTCGGATAGGGATCCTGAACCGGATCTCTCGGGGACTCTGGATGGATTTTTGATCGAATCATTTGAGGATCTTGATAGATTCTGGGGTAGTATTGGCTACAATAAGAAGTATAATAAAATGTTGACTAAATAGAATATTTATTTGAAAAGAAAAACATAGTTAGAGAAATTAAACAAAAAACATAGTTAGAGAAATTAAACAAAATAACGTGGTCGATAAACTTTTTACGAAGAACTTAATTCGATGAAAAACGTGATAAAGTTATCACTTTCATCATTTTTGTTTGCGTGTTTTGCGCCCTTCCTAATCTTTCGCATCCGAGATTGCACTGCCCGCAGGTTTTAGAACTTCGGAACTCCCGTCAGTGCGGGAGTGTGTGGAATTTCGTCAGTGCAGCTGAAAATCAATCAAATAATTGAAGCATCTATGTATCAACATACCGAAAGATGTTTAATTAACAACTTGCAAAATGACCAATCATGCAACTCCCGAATTGTGTTGTTCTCAGCAACGTCTTGCCCTCCATTTTTTTTGGCGGTGCAACCAAGTGCGACATCTCGAGTGAAAAATGTTCGGAGTATATTCGTCGCACTCTTAGTGACGTTGTTGTTGCGATCAAACAGCTGCTTCAACGAAGAGATCTGTAAAAAATGTCAGACATTTTTTCTAAATTTAATTTCTCTGTCTTTTGTAATTCATCTAGTCCGGCAATCGAAAAGCTCACCAAAACTTGTTTCATGTCTTCATCCTCATGGAGCTTCCGATCGAATTCTTCGAATTTTTCTATTGAGTCGAACGGCAAATGAAGGTCGTAGGTTTCGTCGACTTTCTCGATCGTCATTTTTGGAGATTCGACTATTTTTTTCTCCGACAGGGCATCATGGAGAGCATTTATTGCTGCCGTATTCGCTTGCAAATCAACGCTTAAGCGTTTGATGACTTTTAAAATAAACAGCTCACCTGAAACATATGGACATGTATATATATATAAATAGATATGAGCCATCTTAGACAATATATTAATTATCTAATCACCAATAGATGCCAAAAAGATAATAAAACAAACCTGGAGAAAATCCTTCTTCACTTTTGTCATGTTCTTCTTCCGGCTTTTTGGGTTCTACTTCTCGCACGAGAACAGTAGGCTTTTGCATGATAGATTTCTGCACAGCAGAATTTGTTACGGCATGTTTTTGTACGACAGGCTCATTTAGATGAATAACGGCGGCCGATTCGTCTATATCTTTTTCACCGTTGGGTTCTTTCGGTGAAACATTTTTGAACGGCTGTTTGCTCGCTTTTCTGAATTCTAATATGTTTTTTTATTGAAACCGACCTCGATCCATCTGATGATGAACTGTGAGATTCTGTTTCAGCTGCGTCTAAAACATGCCCGTAACACAGATTGCGAATTACAAATAAAGAAAATTATTCTGACCCATTTACACTAATATAACGTACTCAAAACGAATGAAACTTACCCTCTGATCCAGATTGCCAGTCGTCATCTAGTTCAGCAATTTCGAAAAGATCTCGAGTTGATGTTTTTTTTTATTTTCTCGATAGCTTTTCGAGATTTTGTTTCTCCACCTTCGCTGTCGGTTGTAAATGCATACTCTTTTGTCCTCAATTTGTTCACTCGAAGAAGAGCCAAGTCGTACGTATCTACGAAATAATTAACAAGTGAATTGACAATCTATTCGAAAGCTATTGAATTGTTTGAGATATAATGTTCAATAACTACACGAAAATAGCTTTTCATGTTTCACTGTAGCATTGACTTTTTTCTCTCTCGACGCAGTAGTTACTTGAATCTTTGCGCAAACTCTTTGCAGATAAAGAAATTTATATTAGAGACTCAAGCTGTATTAAGAAACGTCTTTTTATCTTCTAGCGTAACCTAAAATCTTGTCTTGATATTAGAAAAACAGATCCTTGCGGAGAGTCTTTGGCTACATGAAATTTCTACGGAGAGAAAAAAGTCAACTCTTCCAGCGTAGCTTGAAATTTTGTCTTGATATTAGAAACACAGATCCTTGCGAAGAGTCTTTGACTACATAAAACTGCTACGGAGAGGAAAAAGTCAATTCTTCCAGCACAGCTTGTGGCTTGACAGTTGATATACAGAGCCTTGCGAAAAATCTTCAGCTACAAAACTGCTACAGAGAGAGAGGAAAGTCAATTCTTTCAGCGTAGCTTGGAATTTTGTTTTGAAATTAGATACACAGATCTTTGTGAAGACTTTTCGGCTACATAAAACTGGTACGGAAAGAAAAAAGTTAATGCTACAGTGAAAAATAAAAAGCTGTTTTTGTGTAGTTATTGAACATTAAATCTAAAAAAGTTACATATATATGATATTCATGCTTTATATACACAATATTAAAACCTTACCCGCAGCACCTTTTATTAGGACGTCCCACCACGGCCAATGTTCGAAGGAAGGTTTCCCATTTTTAACGAAGTATTTCAAATTCAAGCAGGCCTTTGCCGTATATGGTGGAGACGGATATTGAATTATGCAGACTCGTCTTTCTTTGTGCCAAGTTAGCCATGACGTTGGACGATATCAATATCGAGCACGCCCATGTTTTGACTCTGGCAAAATTGTACCAATGGAAATTGGTAATTGTCTTCATCGCTCGTATCTAACCAATAAATACAAAGATGTACTGATAAAAATTGTTCAACTCGCAGGTGCAATCTAACCTCAACCGAACAAGCATTCCGGCATCGCGCTGTATATACACAATCTATAAAACTACCTTTTTCATCAGGTGGACGGTTTTTTCTCTGCATGTCGACGATGAGGCAAACACACACACAAACTGAAAAACGCACGGTATTTCGTGTTATTTTTTATAGTGATGGCACAAACGCGAAAGCAAGAAGGATATGGTTTTGAGACGCGATACTAACTGCGACGCGCTGTGGCTTGTAGCAGAGCACGCGTGCTATTATATGACGTCATTTTGGAGGGAAACACGACTGAGCTTTGTTTTCCTATCACTCTAGAGCTCGTGCGCCAGGGAGATTGTGTTTTTTTTATAAGAGATTCAAGAAACGAGAAAATATCTTTCTCTTCAATAGAGAAACTTTTGATGTTTTCAACGTCCATACGACGTTGTCATATATATAAAATTCCTTCATGAAGAAGCGGTAACGCAAAAACTCTTGTTCTCGCTGTATTTGGACTCATTGGTAGAGTTAGTCTTACGATTTTCCGCTCGATAAAATTCAAAGAAACAGTCACAGTACTTGTTGAACAGTCCAGGTGCAATTCATAAAAGTTTAATCTACCCGATGAAATAGGATACCGGAAGATTTCTCGTTTAATGTCCCATGAAGCACATTCAAATTTTATATTATTTGGCGATTCTTCCGAAAAGAAAATTTTGTTAATTTTCGCGATTTTTTTATCGGTCAAAAGAACCATATTGTTCGGTGATTCGGTCGTCAAAATAAATTCCGTAAATCTTATTTTAATGATGTTTACGATACCATTCATATTATCACGCACTTGTTTTATTATTTCCACTCGATCTTTGGTCATTGCTTTTTCTGTGGGAATAAAACTTTTCTCGTGAATACGCCAACAAATTTGTGCAAGAGGTCGATTTGGTGTCCGTACAAGCTTTTTAAGTGTTCCAAGGAAACTTTCAAACGGAAAAGCACTGATTCGAGATAACGAACACCTCATATTTTTCGCGTCATCTGCCAGATGAGTGAGGTTATGCATATTTAATACCACTGAGTGCGCTCCATACAAGCGTGCTAAAAGTACGAAGAATTTTCTGAGATACAATTTTGCCCGAACGTGGTATTTTTGCGCTAGTTGGTCAGAACATAAAATTCGACAGGCCACGTGGAACATCAAAAAGTGGTTGTACAGATTTTTCGGCAGCAAATCTTTCAGCACAATAGGACCACAGTAGAGTAATAGGAAACGAAATTCTGTTCCTTTTAATTGTCCTGCGTGCGATAAACTTCTCAGTTTTCTCTGGAATTCACAGGGAATTTGATTACGCAGAGCTTCAATCCTTCGCGATAATTCTTTTTTTTTTCTTGGACATAACCTGACTCCTAAATCGCCGGTCAACCAATTTTTGACTAAAAATCTCTTCATAACACCAATGCAGCATAAATGCATGAAATCGAGCACAAATGATGTGATCATATTAATGGGAGAAACAATTTCGAGCAGCACTGATCTTTCGGTGTGATGTTCTCGATCTTCCATAAGACGAAAAGATCTATCCGTTCTCTCCGGACAGTCAATATCTGCATAAACGGTTCGACCTTTTTTGCGAATTCCATGCACTGTACACCGCTCACACGCGCTGTATCCATCGTGGCCTTTCGTCAGTTTCATAAAAGATCGAGCAGGTGTATCACAGATAAAGCAGTGAATATTCACCGTGAAGTGTTTTTTGCAAACTTCGATTCCAGTTCTTGCAAGCTCGTTTATTTCCCTCACAAAGTCTTTTAAATATAAATTCACGCAAGATGGTTTAGCTTCACCACAGAATATCGCTACCAAAAAAGGTTTGTAGATATCCTGGTCAGCAAATGCTCGACAAAGAATTGGCCAAAATTGTATTTTGCTGGAGGAAAATATCGGCAATCCGTCAACATTAATTTGGAGATTGATTATTCTATTTGGATGTAGTGTCGGATTAACACAAGCTTTTAATCCATTCTCAAGTCCAAAATAGACATATTGACCAGCCGTCGTGCCAGTGGCGTCTTCGATGTGTAAGATCTCGTATGGCATTGTCTCAGTTCTCAGAAATGTTTTCGAACTTTTCGGTAACCCTGGTATCGCACGAGGCGTCAAAATGTGGAGTAGTTGATCGAAATGAGCTTGTCGAATATTACAGTCTAAAGCCCATTGACGCAACTGCTCGATTTCTCCTAGGCGCTCCGGTGGTCTTGCTCCATCAATCTCGCCATCAACAATATTGACATCACTGTCATTAGTCTCCCGGTCATTGGCATCACTGTCATTTGCATGCACTTCATTAGCGCTACTGTTATTTACTTCATCGTCAGTCACTCGATTGTCGTAAGGCAGAGGCTCCAATTCACTAATATCTTCGTGCACGAGCTCTTCGACGCGGTGATGATCTAATATAATTAACAAAAATGAAGAGATTAACTTTCGCATAAATTTATACATTTTTCTTATGGTAATAACGATTTGTTACAATTTATTGGAGTTATTAGACTGCTATTGAGAACTTTGAAAAAACTGAAAAAAAATTATGAAGAAAAAAAAAAATTTAGAGAAAAAACGCGTGCACCTTAGTACACGTATTTAAAGTGAAACATATAAAAATATATGTTTGAGTTTTTAAAAATACGATATATTTATTTTCATCGAACAATAATATTTGTTTGAACGATAATATTGATATAACAAGTTTTAGATATTGTTTAGAATTCAAAACGATGCACTTACTTGGAACCGAAGATTTCGTCTCACAATTAGCATGACGTTGCAGTTCAAGGTTAATCTCTCGATGTATTTCACGGTGACGACGTACGCGCATCCGAATTTTTTATCGCGCATTGAGTTTATTGTTTATGATAACAAACCGCACAACAAGCACTGGTCTAAAAATAACAAACACAGCTTATAACGCTAACAAACTCAAACAAACGAAAATAAACGATAACAAACAACGTCTAACACTGGTCCGATAAAGTAAAAAAACTAACAAAAAGTTCGAGGGAATTGAGAAGCAAGCCTCACTAGGATCTCACGTGTATCCCTAGATATTCCCTATGCCCCATAGTGTCCATCGGGGATCTCTCAATAGGTTTGTTCGCGCTAGCTACACTTTCTACACTTTTTTAGGGAGTGTACACTTTCGCGTTCGTTTTAACGGAAATGACGTCACGCGCCGCTGTTCGCGTTACGAGTGTAGCTACACTTTCGTGCCACTAACCCTAGACTTTCTACACTCGATCTTGACGAGGTGTAAAAGTACACGAAAAGTGTAACAGTGATATTACTAGAATAACCCCATAACCAGCGAAACTGTCAGTGAGTGTATACAGAGGTAAGTACGGAATAACCTAAAATATTTAAGGTAATCACAAACAAATTCTCATTTATTACGAAAAACAATCAATAATAAAGGTTCAAAATAACAAACTATTATAATTATCAATCTCTATCGATCAAGGTGATTAAAAAATTGACATGACCTACAATGTATAAGGCAATCACAAACAAATTCTCATTTATTATGAAAAACAATCAATAATAAAGGTTCAAAATAACAAAGTATTATAATTATCAATTTCTATTGATCAAGGTGATAAAAAAATTGACAAGATATAATGACAAGTGTTTATTATAAATTCGCAGTATCACAATACATTCCAATCTACTATCAACGCAAACAGAGGCTAACATGGAACAGGAGCAAGAAATTAAGTCAGCAGTGCTGTTCCGAGATTCAGAAGGCGGCTTAGTCGTTGATGCTGACAATAACGTGTGCATTTGTGAAGGTTTTGGATTTCTACAATCGTATCACTAACACTCCATTCTATGTAAAACTGGTATCAATACATCCATTCTGGGCGCAATTACAAGTACAAGTTAATAATTTCAATAACAGCGTCTATTGTAATCAGTTTACGAGATCAACAAACTTGCGGTTGCACGGTATATCTCTTTAACGGTTAGATGAGACTCCGTAATCTCATGTGTTGTTTGAGGTTAACGTGCGGTCCACTAGGTCGCCGCCATGTTTCTTGTACACTATCGCGTTCGCGCTAGAGTTGCTTACCCGCGAGGAAATAAACTGCACTCCCTAGTTCCGTTTACACTGGCGAGTGTAGAGTGCAGCTAGCGCGAACAAACCTAATGTAACCCCACCTATATTGGCTTACACAGCTAGCGACATCTATACTCTCCAAACTTCGTTCGGGATCAAATAAGAATTAATAGTCATTATATATTTTTTTTAAAGCACTGAGCGCGGTGGACGATCCCGCGCCTCTGCGGACCGAAGCCAGGAACGCTACCAATGGGACCATCTTATCGCTTGTAGAATATGTGCACTTTCTGGTACTTACGATTTGCAGCCGGATACATTATGATAATGCTTTACCGCTTAATGAAAGTATATGAGAATGAATACAATAATACGAATGTAAATATATTTCCGCTTACTTTTATGAATTACAATTTATTTGGCATAGGGACGGGTGTGAGTAAAGCGCAAACAATTTTTTAGAAGATAAATAAGTTGTAATTTAGATTTATTATTATATTTAAATTAACGTACAAACTAATAAAATAAGCGGTCAGAGTGCGCTATAAATTTTTCGACACTAAAAGATAACTAATTAAAATAATAATGATAACTAATAAAAATAACTAATCAAATAAGAATTAATAGTAATAATGATTTTTTAAAAAAAGCACTGAGCGCGGGAAACGATCCCGCACGCCTAGTGCAATGTTTTTCTGAAAAACTGCGATTTTTTCCGAAAAATCTTTCCGAATTTTTTTATGAATTGGAACAAATATGAAGGATTCGGAGTTTTGCGGACAATTATTTTTACGCAAACATCCGAGTTTCTCTGAATTTCTCCGAATTTTTCCGAATATTTCATCATTTTAATTATGATCACGGGAAAATCTCGGAAATGAAATGAAGACTTTAAGGGGTGACACCACTGTAACGGCCTTACAGGGAGCGTATTTTTTTATATTTTTTTGGCGGAAGAAAATGTGATAAACAAATAATACTTGCGGTATTTATTGAGCATATATTTAAGTATATTGCTATAAATTTTTATCCGAAAATATCACAAAATGGCGACACTGTAGCAATTCTTCCGAAGCATGTCGAACCTCTGCGGCACGCAGTATAACTGTGCGAATTTTAATCTAAAAAAAAGAATTTTGTTTTATTAAGTCTACATGAGTGTAGCTACTGAACCACGTAGGGGATTTTCGATAAGTTAATTTAAACAATATTTATTAACAAATAACTTTCTTAAAAAAAAATTGAACATTAGTCAAATACTCGGCATTTACTCAAAAATCAAGATCTCTAAAATCTCCTACGTGGTTCACTAGCTACACTCATCTAGATTTAATTTGAAAAAAAATTATTTTGTCTAGATTAAAATTGGCACAAGTTATACTGCGTGCCACAGAGCACCTTAAGTTCAACATGCCTCGGAAGAATTTGCTGCAGTTTTGCCATTTTGTAATATTTTCCTACAATTTTTTTTTGCAATATACTTCAATATATGGTTAATAGTTACCCGAAGTATTATTTGTCCAAAACGCTTCGTCGCAGACCGTTACAGCGGTGTTACCCCTTAAGGAAAATAATGTTTGCAAAAATTTCGGAAATTCATTATTTCTTAGAATTATGAGGGATAAAAAATGTAATAAGTTTTTTCTACGAAAATCTCATTTTTTTTCATCTATAACTTTTCTCCGAATATCTCCGCAGCCTCAGGTTCACTCAGGTAATAGGAAAGAGGGAAATTTCCGGAAAACAATAATAATAATAAGTTTTTTTTTACGAAAATCTCATTTCTTTTCATCTTTAACTATTCTCCGAATATCTCCGCAGCCTCAGGTCATATGAAAAAGAGAAATTTCCGGGGGAAAAAGGAGAAATCATGAATTTTCAGTAAAAAAATGTGTTTTTTTGGGAAATAGACCAGTATTTGAATCTGTTTTAAATCATTTTTCCTCCGAAAATCTCAAATATGACTAAAATATGAAAAATTATGAAAAATTTGCAGAAAAATTTGCACTAGGGGCCCCTGCGGACCGAAGCCAGGAATGCTACCAACGGGACCACCTCATCGCTTGTAGAATATGTGCACTTTGTGGTACTTACGATTCGCGGCCGGATGGATGATTGGCTTGTTTTTGGGGATAATGCTTTATCACTTGATAAAAGTATGAGAATTAATATAATAATACGAATACAAATATATTTTCGCTCACTTTTATCAATTATAATTTATTTGGCATAAGGACGGGTGTGAGTAAAGCGTAAACAATTTTCTAGAAGATAAATAAGTTGTAATTTAGATTTATTATTACATTTAAATTAACGTATAAACTAAAAAAATTAGCGATCAGAGTGCGCGATACATTTTTTGTATACATTAATAACGCAGGGAATCAAGAGCTAAATAAGCATTGAAATCTGAAAGCCTGGCGCGTGCCGTTGGATGACGTCACGCGCGAGTCGTGCTCAGATTACTTTTTCCCTCGAAGCCTTCGTTTCGGCTTGGCTGCACATGAATGTGCTCAGCGTCCATGTGTTGGTGTAGCTGCCGAAGGCGCGGTCCATGGAGCCTAGATACCAGGAGGTTCAGCGAGGCCTTTCAACTCGTCCCCAAAACGAGAACAAGAAATGATGGCGCTGGGGTGCTCCGGCACCTATATGTATATAGATATACGCTAAACATGGGTGCGATCTAAGATAGATCACAGATGATGTACCGAACCCTCATTAGTGTTAAGGGATAACACCACTCTAGGATTTTGGAAAGACGTTTTCTTTCCTAAAAATATTTTGGTGTCATGAAAACAATATGCAGTTGGTCCTGTAGCAATTTTTTTTATTTAAAGGTTCAATTATCGATTTGGCCGCAGTGCCTTGGAACGCGCGCTGAGCTGCTCGTACAACTTTAAACGCGTTTTTCTCGAAACCTCTTTTTTCGATCTCGGAAGACGGATTACTCGACCACCTTTGCATGCATCGTTTTGAAATTTTGATAGCAGCTTCACAATCATATTCTTTATGGGATTACGTAGCCGTTTTTTTTTATTAAATGTAAACTTCTTTTTATAAACAATTTACTACTTTTTTGGCAAAAAATAGATTTATTTCCTTCAAAGTGTGCTATTTTTGCAAAATTTGAAAGCAAATTTCTAGGTAGTCTCATAGCTAATTATATATAAATTATCATTTTTTTGGTTTTTGTTTCACGTCTTATATTTTACGTGAAAACCGTTCTCCCGTGAAGCTATATGTAAAAAAAACACGTTTTTCTAGATGGGCTGTATCGCCGCCATTTTGAGTTTATGTTTGAGATCTTTTCTCGCTTTAGCGTTTTTTTTCCAAACCGTCATGAGGAAATTATGAATCGGCGGATATTTCGACGTTTGATGTCACGATCGGTCTGTCGTGAGGTTAGAAACTCATCCGATCACTTTCACCTCGTTGACCAATATATTACTATATATGTAGGTGCCGGTGCACCTCAGCGCCATCACTTCGGGACATTTTCGGGGACGCTTTTTTCAGCGCCTTTGCATTGCCGCTGAACCTCCTGGTATCTAGGCTCCATGGCGCGGTCGGGAAACTTCGACCCCGCTCAGCTCTTGCCGAAGATGTCCGGGCGTCGCTCGCTCACGGACACGCGCTACCAAGGAGACTATAGGGAAGGATTCCAATCTCCGCATTCTGGCGCGTCCGTAAAAGTGCAACAAATAAGGGTTCCGCATAAGCGGCGCTGGGACCGTTAGTCATTGTGCACTGTGTTTTGCGCATGCGTTGTTATCAGCTGTCACATGAGCTGAAAATTTAAATTTTCTTAACCTTAATTTATTTTATAATTAAATTTCGTGTAGCTGTAGTAGTGCCTTAAGATGTTTCTACATCTAAGTTATAGTGCAATTACCCACCTAATTATGAAAATAAACCCCTAAAAAATGCCACAATAATTTATATCGGATGTAAATATAAATTCCATTCAAATGTGGTTAGGTGGCCATGATTATAGCGTGAAAAGGACGAAGAAAATGTCAGCGCCTGGAACATTCGAGTGTAAATTGCAACCTTACATACCACTGCGTCAAGTGTAGTACTTCAAACGAAAACGGAAAATGCATTTTAAATAACTCATCAGATAAACCGCTCCTCCTCTGTGCAAATTGCAATGACCTAGATCACCCAGTGAACTATAAGTGATGCCTATACTACAAGTTCATATACAAACGCTCATAAAGTGACAGATGTCAGACAACGACAACTCATAAAAAGAATTGAAGTGATACACCCGAAAGTCAAATAGGGAATTTCCTTTACACAAGCTATAGCACTACCCGCGGCGACAGTAGCAAGACAGAAGTTCGCTACGCAGTAGCGGGCATCATCCGCAGTGTCACTAGCAAGAAAGAGATTCGCTACGCACTAGCGAGCATCATCCGCCGTGTCAGTAGCAAGACAGAGATTCGCTACACAGCAGCGAGCATCATCCGCAGTGTCAGTAGCAAAACAGAGGTTCGCTACGCAGTAGCGAGCATCATCCGCAGTGTCAATAGCAAGACCGAGGTCCGCTACGCAGTAGCGAGCATCGTGCCCAGCATCACAAGACTCGCGCGTGTTCTCGCTGTGCATATTGCAATAACCTAGAACACCCAGTGAATTATGAGTAATGCCTATACTACAAGTTCATATACAAACGCTCATAAAGTGACAGATGTCAGACAACGACAACTCATCGAAAGAATTGAAGCGATACACCCGAAAGTCACATCGGAAATATCCTTTGCTA
This sequence comes from Ophion ellenae, assembly GCA_963210295.1. Lineage (NCBI taxonomy): Eukaryota > Metazoa > Arthropoda > Insecta > Hymenoptera > Ichneumonidae > Ophion > Ophion ellenae. Next base: position 31,295,446 of record OY723386.1, read on the forward strand.
AAGCTATGACACCACCCGCAGCGACATTATCAACACAGAGATTCGCTCCGCAGTAGCGAGCATCATCCGCAATATCACGAGTTCCACGTATAACCTAAAACCTTAACAGAAAAATTTGGAAAAAAAGATCAGATCAGATTTGTAATTAAAAAGAAAAATTTGTCGATCCTCCCTCGTCCGATACTCTTACACAAAGTTGCCGTCGCAAATGAACAATCTTAGTGGACGATAGGTGTTTTTTTTTGACACGCGTCAACAATAAGCCGCCATAACAGTCAGTTTGACCCTGTGTACTGGCTGTATTACTATATTTTAATACACTAAAGATACGGACGACGTCTACAGGCCATATTTAACACCACGCTCTTGAATCAAATTTACGGACGTTTCTTATACCCATTCACCATACGAAGCATGGAGACTAGAGTAAAGGAGCCCGAACGCATATGGCGGAATCGTCGAAAAGTGGATCGCGAAAGTGATGAAAGATCTTGTAGTTCGAAAAATATCCGCAAGCGATACCAGCGCCTGGTACCGAATAGGATAGGTGCGTGAGGACCGGCTTAGCAGTGTTTGTGACATACATACAGTGACGTATTACTGTCAGTTACTATATATGTGAGTATTATATGTATGTCAGTTACATACAGTTTACGCTGTCACGCATCGTTGAGTGATATTTCGGTATTAAAAGTATTTATAAAATCAAAACAGAAAAAGACGATCCAATAAAGGTAAGAACTGAACCTTAATATTATGTTTATGCAATTAATTCGCGAATTGGCGAAAATATTGACAAATATTGACATCGGCATGTGCAACTACATGTTGATTCATTTTGCCAAATCGTTTGTATTTCTTTTATTGCATGCTATCTTCGCCGAATTTAATTATAATTGCCATCAATTTTAATGCTGTTAGAGATTCCTTTGATACAGCAAAAATGTAATGCATGGTGCTTGGATAAAAAAAACGTTTTTTAGGTTAAATATGCAAATCCGTTAATATAAATCCCCCTCGCTCCCATTTCGTTATAATGTATTACCTATAACATTCAATTGGATTTATTTTTTGATTTCACTTCGCCATGGGTAAATATTGCGCTTACCCCGCATGTCCGTTCCGTCACTAGAATAGGTAGTTTTCTAATATTTAAGTTGTTGCCCCGCCTGGGGTTTAGATTCAGTTTTGTTTGTTGGTTGATTTGAGGCTTGATGTAAATTATACATTTTATTATTTCTTTTTGTAGCGACGGAAAAAATATTTTTCTTGAAAATCCAGTATGCAATATTCACATTATGGCTCTTTAATCGTACGTGTCACCGTATACAAATAAAACAATTACAGTATAGATCACCTCCAAGTAAAAAATTACTGATATATTATCATTTCATAATTTAAACAAAAGCATATCAATATTACTCTTAAGTATTATAAACCGCGCTAATAAGAAAGAAATATACGACAAATTGCGGATCGAAGAAATATACGAAATTGCGATTCGAAATCACCGCGCGGACGGAGCCAGCAGTGGTAGCGCCGCCAGGCGGGTACAATCCGCGGATCATTCATCACTTTCACAACCATTTCGCCAGCATTGCGTTCGGGCTCCTTTACTCTAGTCTCCATGATACGAAGATTGGACTCCTTCCCTATAGTCTCCTTGCGCGCTACTATGATTGTGTGATGGGCGCGTAAGAGACTAGAGAGGGGGTCACTTTTACGCGCGATCTGGCTGTACTGACCCTCCCCCCCACTTTGACCAATCAAGCTTTTATCCACGAATCGTTTAGTAGTCGTGCGTGCGTAAATATGTTCTTTGGTCGCCGCGACTTGTGGCGAACAAACACAGCTCACTATTCAGTTGATCATAGTGAGCCGCTATTGGTCGCCAGAAGCGATTCTAACAAAAATTCACCCATTATTGTGTAGCTAATTCATTGTAATGAGACTTAATCGATAGAAAAATAAATCATAGCGTTTGGTATTCTATTCAGGTCGTTTGGTAGTCGATCAATCAATAACGCCAATGCAAAATACAGCGAATCGGGAATGGAGCGCTGGGATTGGTCGCCAGAAGCCGCACTGGCAGAATTATTTATTAGCGTAGATTCACTCGTTATTTCTTGTGCGATTACGTTCTAGTGGGCCGCTCGATCGATGTCTAGTGGATCGATAGAAAAACATCCTGTAGCCTTTGGTATTCTATTCGGGACGTTTGGTAGTCGATCATTCAAATACGATAACACAAAATACGTGCGTATCAGAAATAGAGAGCTGCGATGGATCGCCAGAAGCCGCAGGGGCAAAACGATGTGACATTTTCATAGTTAGATTTGTTAATAAACTCCGACAGAACCGAAAGAAATTACGCGTATCCGAAACGGAAGGCTGCGATTGGTCGCGATAATATACGACGTCTTTGCGATAAATGGCGTTGGTTGTCGAGTCTTTGTGGCGGTATCGTCACACGCAACGAAGCCACGAGGCAACTTACCGACGGACGAAGTTGTCCAGAGAGGGGCGAGGCAGCGCCAGCGGAAACAACGGTTGGAACCACGGTATTGCATACAGGTCTTGAAACTCGCTCAAAAGTTCAGTGGTGGGGGATGGCCTCTTATTGAAGCACCGACTGTTTCAACTCGTGACCACGAGGATCGCTGCTATAGAGTGATGCCGGCTGTGTGAGAGAGACGGAAATAGATTTCAAAAGTAAACAAAACCCAAACATAACCGCTTATTCACGCGACCACACGCGACGTGCTCTACTTGTAAACTTGTAAAAACGGTGATATTGAAAAATGACTAAGTGGTGTATTGTGCCAACGTGTAAAACAGGCTCTCGGAGTGAAAAATTGAAACGCTCAGTGTTTCGGGTGCCGAGAGATTTGGCGCATTTAAAAAAATGGGTGGCCGCGATACCGGGAGTTGGGAAATTAGAGCCGAGACACGTTGTGTGCGAAAATCATTTCGAACTGAAATATATTCATCGAGAATGGGCGAAACAGGCGTTGGAGCTGGGAACCTGAAAAAAAATGAAAAATTATTGGAATTATTACAATAAATACTTTCCAGGCAGGAAAACATAAAACAAAGTTAGTGAATTATTTTCGTTTATCCTACTCGAGAGTCCTTCGCTTAAAGGTCGGAAAAGAGGTGTTTTTTGAAATTTACCAACGCAAACCGTTTCGGAAACTGCAAAGTAGAGATTATTGAAAATGTTTCTTGGGACATGCATTAAAAATTTTCGAAGAGGGAATAAAGAATTGCAAAAGAAGCACTGTTTCTTACGTATTTGTTTCATTTTCAAGAAATACATCCTGCAAGTGTTTCGGTCTGGATTCCACTTCGGTCTTCAATAGTTGCCACTTATTTTCCGGTCAATTAAAACAACGTGTAAAGCCTATGTTTTTATAAAAGCTAAAACATGTTTAAAAACATGTTTAAAAAATGGTTTTTTAAACATGTTTAAAAAACCGAGCGCACAGGGATCGAACCCCCGAAAACAGCATTACGAAGCTTGCACCGAACCCCTCGACCAACACGAGCTCACATTGATACCTATATAAAAAACATTCATATTCATTGTACCCATTTGGATAACTATAATCTTTTGGTTTTTTTTTCAGGTTTACGATAAAGTTACTTTTAATTGTATTTAGGTCCATCATGCATGTTTGACATTCAATATCATAATTTGCCTACACCAGCCAATTGTACAGCTAGGTTAGGTTCCTATGAGTCAACAATCGATTTCCATCTCTCTCGCACAGCCTGCATCACTCTATCGCAGCGACACTCGTGGTCACTAGGAAAAACGGCGGGTGCTTCAATCCGAGGACATACCCCCACCACCAGAGTTTCAAAACCTGTATGTAAGACCGTGGTTCGAACCACGGCATTGGGATTTGTGATGCGTGGTTGCAAGTCTAGTCCCTAGTTAGCTAGGAAGAATAATAGCTTCCGGTAGATCTCGAGCAAGCTTTCTCGCGAGCGGAAACAAAAACGTGATTAAGAAAGACTGAAGTAGTCGTTAAGTGTATTGCTAATAAAGATTATACTAATTGTTTTCCCTGCTGTGCATATATTTATTTGGAAGTGAAAGAACCCCAAATTTGGTGACCCCGAGTGTGATCCGCGCGGATATCAAAGGGACGCGCGGGACCACGTGCGCGACACGCCGGCAAAAGGCACGCGCGCGAAGCCACGCGCTCGCAACAAGCTCGAGTAAAAAAAATAAAAAAAGACAATAAAAACATTTTAAGAAAGCCCTCGTGTGCACGCCTCGCGATTCGCGAAACGCAAATAGTGACTTTGGATTCGATATACGAGCCTTGCGACTCTGATCGACCACGTGGTCCGCCGAAAAATGACCGGCGACGCACAGACCGCGGCCGACGCGAAGCCAAAGACGCGAGCAAACACACGAAGTGAGGCTACAACAACCCAGGCCAGTGGAACGGGGACAAGTGAATATCAACCCCAGTTGAATCAGCAGCCGATAGGCAACCATGGGGATGGGCAAGGCCCACCGTTCAACGCCTTTCTGAACAACGACTTCTTCACATCGATCCGAAAGGTGCAGCTTCCGGCCTTCATGCCGGACCGACCAGACATATGGTTCTATGTCGTCGAGTCAGAATTCCAGTCGTCGCGTGTCATCGACGACCAAGCCAAGTACAGCGCAGTCCTGAAAGCTCTGGACCCAAAGACGCTGTCGCAGATCACGGACGTAATGTCGAGCGCTCCTGATCGAGATAAGTATGAACATTTAAAGAAAGCATTGATCTCGCGACTGTCGCAATCAAGAGAGAGGAAAGTTTTCACCCTCCTCAACGAGCTAGTACTCACCGACAGAAAGCCCTCCCAGCTGCTGAGGGAAATGCGAGATCTCGCAGCTGTCGGGGTAGCCGATGATGTATTATACCCAACGTGGCTGAGTCGAATGCCGTCACAACTCCAGCCCATGCTGGTAAAATCGAACAACGTCGAACTAGACGGCCTAGCGGAAATAGCCGACAGAATCGTTGACACGGTGGGCTCTCCGCAAGTCATGGCAGTTGGTCCGCGCAAACAAAATACAGAGAATGCATGCAAAGCTTGCACGCAGCTCTCCGCAGAGGTGAAAGAGCTTCGGCACATGTTCGCCGAGCTCATGAAGTCTTCATGGCCGAAGGACAATAACAATAGTTACCGGCCAAACCAACAAGGTCGTTCTCGAAGCAGATCAGCGACACCCAATCGGAAAGAGGTGTGCTTTTATCACAGGAGATTCGGCGTACGGTCTACAAAGTGCACCACACCCTGCGCATGGGTCAACCCGAGTAACTCGGGAAACTAGGGTCGCTGTCCTCAATACAGGCGGTGGGAGACAGCACGAACGGTTCCGGAGGCGAAATCCGTCTATTTATCTGCGACAAAAAGACAAAAATTAAATTCCTTATTGACACAGGGTCAGCGGTGACGGTACTACCGCGCAACGCATTCACGGAAAAGATCCCGGAAGGAACACTGAAGCTTTACGCAGCCAACGAGACGGAGATACGCACGTACAGCACAAAGGTGCTCACGGTCGACATGGGGCTTCGGAGATCATTTCGCTGGCCATTTATAATAGCAGGCGTCCAATCCGCCATAATCGGAGCCGACTTCATGGCGCATTATGGACTGCTTCCGGACCTACAAAATAAAAAGATGGTCGATATGACGACGTTGCTTACCTGCAAAGGGACCGTTTCGTACGCTGATCGGACCAAAGGGTGAGTACAGCGACATTTTGAAATCCTTCGTCGAAATTACGAAGCACACGGTGCCGCCAGTCGCTGAAACATCAAGCACGGTCGAGCACTTCATTGAGACAACGGGACCACCGGTGTTCCAAAGACCCAGACGTCTCGTCGGCGAAAAGCTCCAGGCACTTCAGGATGAAATCGAATACCTCATAGAAAACCAGTGGATACGTCCCTCAAAGAGTGCATGGGCAAGCCCAATACACCTTCAACCCAAACAATCCGGAGGGTGGAGGCTATGTGGCGATTTTAGGGCATTAAATGCCAAAACGATCCCGGATCGGTACCCTACAGCCCACAGCCACGACATTTTCCAGCGGCTACACGGGAAAAAGATATTTTCGACGCTCGACCTTACAAGGGCGTACTACCAAATCCCAATGGCGAAGGAGGACATCGAAAAAACGGCTATCACGACTCCCATAGGAATGTTCGAGTTCCTGGTGATGCCGTTCGGTCTCCGAAACGCTTCTCAGACGTTCCAGCGTTTCATGGACTCAGTCTTTAGGGGAATCGACTTCGCGGTCGTATATATCGACAATATCCTGGTGGCATCGGACAGCCCGGAACAACATCGCGAGCACCTGAAGGTCATCTTCGAAAGATTGCAGCAGCACGGCCTGAAAATAAATGCAAATAAATGCAATCTGGGAAAATCGGAGGTGACGTTTCTCGGATATGTCGTGAACGAAGAAGGATACCAACCTCCCAAGGAAAGGGTTCAATCGATCGTCGACTTCCCGAAACCTCAGACCATCATGGACCTCCGAAGATTCCTCGGGCTTGTCAATTACTATCGGAGATGCATCCCGGACGCGGCGAGGTACCAGGGGCCTCTGAACGATTTCCTAAAAGGGGGAAAGAAAAACGATAAGCGACGAATCCAATGGACAGCGGAAACGGAAAAAGCTCTCGAAAATTGCAAACAGGGAGTGGCGTCTGCCACACTCACCAGATTCCTGTCATCGAAGGCTGCGCTATCGCTCACCACGGATGCGTCAGACACGGCCGTCGGCGCTACCCTAGAACAACTGGGACGAGTGGCAACCAGTCGGATTTTTCTCAAGGAAATTGAATCCGGCACAAACACGATATAGTACGTACGACAGGGAATTGTTAGCTATTTACGAGGCGATCAAATTCTTTAATCACATCCTCGACGGTCGGCATTTCGTGGTGAAGACAGACCACAAGCCGCTAACCTACGCATTCCGCCAAAAATCGGAGAAAGTCGCGCAGCGACAACTCCGCCAACTAGATTTCATATCGCAGTACACTACGGAGATTATCTATGTTAAAGGGGATGACAACATAGTAGCGGACGCGCTGTCGCGGATTGAAGAGGTCAGCCGTATCGACATGCCAAAAGCCATCGCAGCCAAAGACATCGAGGAAGCCCAGCACCAGGATCCAGAACTTCAGAAAATTCTCCAAAACAGGACGTCCCTGGCTCTTCAACGGCTCCGCGTCGAACGAGACGTGCAGGTATACTGCAACGTCGAATCTGGGGTAGTACGTCCGTACATCCCGAGCAGCCTTCGCCGGAAAGCCTTCGATTCGGTCCATTCCCTCTCGGATCCAAGCGGCTGGCCGGGCATAAAAAAGGACGCGCTGGAGTGGTCTCGGAGATGCGAACCGTGCCAAAGGTCGAAGGTTCACAGACACAACCGACTGCTGCCGAGTCCGATCGATGTCCCAGACGCGCGGTTCAACCACATACACATGGACATTATAGAATTGTCGGTGCTAAACGGGTACCGGTATTGTCTGACTATAATCGATCGGTTCACCAGATGGCCGGAAGCGGTACCAATGAAGGATGTCACAGCGGAGACCGTCGCAACAGCCTTCTACCAACAGTGGGTATGCCGGTACGGCAGCCCGCTAACCATCACCACAGACCAGGGGAGGCAATTCGAGTCCCAGCTGTTCTCGTCGCTGGCGCGACTGGTAGGAGCCGAGAGAATCCGTACAACTCCGTACCATCCGGCATCAAATGGTCTCATTGAGAGGTGGCACCGGTCGGTGAAGGCAGCCTTGATGTGCAGCAAACAGTTTCCCTGGACGGAACTGCTACCGACCGTCATGCTGGGGCTGAGAACAGCGTTTAAAGAGGACCTCGGCGCATCGTGCGCGGAGATGCTCTACGGGACAACACTGCGCGTACGAGGCGAATTCTTCATAAACATCGATCTACCGGCAAACCCGCAAATATTCGTGGAAAAATTCCGGGAGTACATCCGAGGAATCCGTCCGACTCCGACAGCACACCACAGCAAGGCCCGAGTCTTCATCCTGAAGGACCTTTATTCGTGCTCGCACGTGTACGTAAGGGTTGATGCCGTAAAGCCACCATTGGAACCGCCGTACGCTGGGCCGTACAAAGTTATCAAACGACTCGATGATAAGAGGTTCGTAGTAAACGTGGACAGAAATGAGAAGACGATATCGGACGAGAGGCTGAAACCAGCATACGTCAGCAAGCCGGAGAAGGAGAAAGCAGAGCCCGATATAGACGACGAGGTCCAGCCGCATCAGTGGGGATCCACCATGGACAAGCCCGAAAAGACCTACTCCAAGGCGAAAAAAGTATCGTTTCCCATTGACCCCGTCAAGGTCACTGGGGGGGGGGGGGGGGGGGGTGGAGTAGATGTGGCGGTATCGTCACACGCAACGAAGCCACGAGGCAACTTACCGCGGAGGAAGTTGTCCAGAGAGGGGCGAGGCAGCGCCAGCGGAAACACCGGTTGGAACCACGGCGTTGGGATTTGTGACGCGTGGTTGCAAGTCTAGTCCCTAGTTAGCTAGAAAGAATAATAGCTTCCGGTAGATCTCGAGCAAGCTCTCTCGCGAGCGGAAACAAAAACGTGATTAAGAAAGACTGAAGTAGTCATTAAGTGTATTGCTAATAAAGATTATACTAATTGTTTTCCCTGCTGTGCATATATTTATTTGGAAGTGAAAGAGCCCAAATCTTTTTCCTTATAGAAGTTATAACTTATAGAAGTTACCTATAAGTTATCATGTGTCCAACAGTTATCATGTGTACAACAGTACCTTTTTGTATGGTTATTGACTTTAAGATAACTTCCGGGCCGGCATTTGGCACCCTTTTAGCCAACTTTTGGACAACTTTTTGAAAATTGCTACCTGCGATCTTATGAATCGGAATTTTCTTTTTGATTTTCCGAAAGAACGGGAAACTACCAAACGATTCGAATGGTTTACCAAACGCTACCAAACGACCACCAAACGATTCGTAAAAAAAAAGTTCGATTAGTCAAAGTGGGGGGGCCCAACTTACTGCCCAATTTTTGATTATCGATTTTTCGAAAAACGGAGAACTACCAAACGATTTGAATGGTTTACCAATCGCTATCAAACGACCACTAAACGATTCGTAAAAAACTTACTGCCAACTTACTTACGCGAACTTACTACCCAATTTTTGATTATCGATTTTTCGAAGAACGGAGAACTACCAAACGATTAGAATGGTTTACCAATCGCTACGAAACGACCACTAAACGATTCGTAAAAAACTGACTGCCAACTTACTTACGCCAACTTACTGTCCAATTTTTGATTATCGATTTTTCGAAAAACGGAGAACTACCAAACGATTTGAATGGTTTACCAAACGCTACCAAACGACCACCAAACGATTCGTAAAAAAAAGTTCCATTAGTCAAAGTGGGGGGGCTAACTTTGACGAGGTCTCCGTGCGAGCTCCAGAAACTTAGCCGCCGACTATGGAAATATCGAATTTTTTTCGACGCCAATCGATTGTTAGTCGTTTGTTAGTATTTGTTAGACAAAACCCAGCGTTTGTTAGACTTTATTTATTGAATAAAACAAAAAACAAATTTATGCCAAAGTTAGCCCCAGAAAATAGTTTTCTGGTGAATTCGAACTTTTCTTCGTAACCAATCGATTGTTAGTCGTTTGTTAGTGATTGTTAGTCACTTTATATCGTTTGTTAGAGCTCATTTATTATTAAAATTAATGAAAAACTTTTCGGCCCTAGAGGGCGCTGCAAGCCAAGTGAAGATGGCAGCATCGTCGCGACAGCTGCTTCCGGTTTTGCACATGTGACTCGTCAATTTCAGCAAAACGTTGATTCTTGTCATTCTATTAGATTGTTAGACGATCACTAGGGATTGTTAGTAAATTTTCATCGTTTGTTAGAGCTCCATTTTTATTTAATCGCCGAAAAACTTTTCGGTGCGAGAGCGCGCTGCGTGTCGCGAAGGTTGGCAGCATCGTCGCGACAGCTGCTTCCGGCTATGCACATGTATCTCGTCAATTTCAGCAAAACGTCGATTCTTGTCATTCTATTAGATCGTTAGACGATCGCTAGTGATTGTTAGTTAATTTTCATCGTTTGTTAGAGCTCCATTTTTATATAATCGCTGAAAAAATTTTCGGCGTGAGAGCGCGCTGCATGTTGCGAAGGTCGGCAGCATCGCCGCGACAGCTGCTTACGACTTTGCACATGTATCTCGTCAATTTCAGCAAAACGTTCATTCTTGTCATTCTATTAGATTGTTAGACGATCGCTAGTGATTGTTAGTTAACTTTCATCGTTTGTTAGAGCTCCATTTATATTTAATCGCTGAAAAACTTTTCGGCGCTAGAGCGCGCTGCTTGTCGCGAAGGTTGGCAGCATCGTCGCGACAGCTGCTTCCGGCTTTGCACATGTAACTCGTCAATTTCAGCAAAACGTTGATTCTTGTCATTCTATTAGATTGTCAGACGATCGCTAGTGATTGTTAGTTAATTTTCATCGTTTGTTAGATCTCTATTTTTATTTAATCGCCAAAAACTTTTCGGCGCGAGAGCGCGCTGCATGTCGCGAAGGTTGGCAGCATCGTCGCGACAGCTACTTCCGGCTTTGCACATGTAACTCGTCAATTTCAGCAAAACGTTGATTCTTGACATTCTATTAGATTGTTAGACGATCGCTAGTGATTGTTAGTTAATTTTCATCGTTTGTTAGAGCTCCATTTTTATTTAATCGCTGAAAAACTTTTCGGCGCGAGAGCGCGCTGCATGTCGCGAAGGTTGGCAGCATCGCCGTGACAGCTGCGTACGACTTTGCACATGTATCTCGTCAATTTCAGCAAAACGTTGATTCTTGTCATTCTATTAGATTGTTAGACGATCGCTAGTGATTGTTAGTTAATTTTCATCGTTTGTTAGATCTCCATTTTTATTTAATCGCCGAAAAACCTTTCGGCGCGAGAGCGTGCTGCATGTCGCGAAGGTTGGCAGCATCGTCGCGACAGCTGCTTCCGGCTTTGCACATGTATCTCGTCAATTTCAGCAAAACGTTGATTCTTGTCATTCTATTCGATTGTTAGACGATCGCTAGTGATTGTTAGTTCATTTTCATCGTTTGTTAGAGCTCCATTTATATTTAATCGCTGAAAAACTTTTCGGCGCTAGAGCGCGCTGCTTGTCGCGAAGGTCGGCAGCATCGCCGCGACAGCTGCTTACGGCTTTGCACATGCATTTCGTCAATTTCAGCAAAACGTCGATTCTTGTCATTCTATTAGATTGTTAGACGATTGCTAGTTTCATCGTTTGTTAGATCTCCATTGTTATTCAATCGCCGAAAAACTTTTCGGCGCGAGAGCGCGCTGCATGTCGCGAAGGTTGGCAGCATCGTCGCGACAGCTGCTTCCGGCTTTGCACAAGTATCTCGTCAATTTCAGCAAAACGTTGATTCTTGTCATTCTATTCGATTGTTAGACGATCGCTAGTGATTGTTAGTTCATTTTCATCGTTTGTTAGAGCTCCATTTATATTTAATCGCCGAAAAACTTTTCAGCGCGAGAGCGTGCTGCATGTCGCGAAGGTTGGCAGCATCGTCGCGACAGCTGCTTCCGGCTTTGCACATGTATCTCGTCAATTTCAGCAAAACGTTGATTCTTGTCATTCTATTAGATTGTTAGACGATCGCTAGTGATTGGTAATTAACTTTCATCGTTTGTTAGATCTCCATTTTTATTTAATCGCCGAAAAACTTTTCGGCGCGAGAGCGCGCCAACCTTCGCATGTCGCGAAGGTTGGCAGTATCGTCGCGACAGCTGCTTCCGGCTTTGCACATGTATCCCGTAAATTTCAGCAAAACGTTGATTCTTGTCATTCTATTAGATTGTTAGACGATCACTAGTGATTGTTGGTTAATGCTCATGGTTTGTTAGAGCTCCATTTATATTGAATCGCTGAAAAACTTTTCGGCGCTAGAGCGCGCTGCTTGACGCGACGGTTGGCAGCATCGTCGCGACGGTTGGCAGCATCGCCGCGACGGCTGCTTACGGCTCTGCACATGTAACTCGTCAATTTCAGCAAAACGTTGATTCTTGACATTCTATTAGATTGTTAGACGAATGCTAGTGATTGTTAGTTCATTTTCATAGTTTGTTAGATCTCCATTTTTATTTAATCGCCAAAAAGCTTTTCGACGCGAGAGCGCGCTGCATGTCGCGAAGGTTGGCAGCATCGCCACGATGGCCGCGATAAACGTATATAATTTTAATTAAAAATGGGAAAACGGCGCAAATGATCGACGAAATAGAGAATTAAAAAAAAAGCGTGTACATCTCAAACCTCGATCTGACCATGAGCCTTTTTTGCTCGATATTCCAAATTGTGCGTCCTGGTCGAACTTCCATAAAGTGAATTCAGATTTAAAATTCGCAGAATTAATTTTTTTTTATACTACTCACAACAAAATCAGGGCCACTTGTACATTCACATTTTAAAGTAGCTGAATGTTGACCCACGTTATGAAAACTCATTTCTATGAATTGTGTTATGATCTTAAGTGGTTGAGGAACGATAACAGCTTTGATGAAAGATTTAATTTAAACACCCCCAGGATCATAAACTTCGCAAGAATTAAATTATGCAGAAAAATAGTGGTGGCCCTTATTTTGCTTTGGGTAGTATATATTCCGTATATCAAGTGCATCAGTAAGTTTGTAATAAAGTGCAGCTTCCGCCGTTCGTGGCGTAAATACATATGTTTCAATGCATTTTTTGTCACCCTTGTTTTGGCTTATTCCCTTATCCACACGTATGTATATGCCTTTTACATCTTATCAGTGTATATATTTGCAGCTGATGTCTCATTATTGTCCTCCACACAATACAGTTTTTACATTATGTACATTATTTAAACAGTTTATATATTATTTTATAAGGAATTTAGCAGTCGTCACCACGTGTGGTCGGCATTCATCAGCTCTGAACAAATAGTCGGCGGGCTCGGATCCGTTTCGCGACTGCTGCATTGTACATCCTTCTGTTGGCCTGCTGTGAAAAAAAAACGATGCGACACTGGTGATAAGCTCGACTGTATTCCTGCAACTTTTTAAAAAGAAGACAAATTAATAGCTTTAAGAACAATTAATAGCTTTCTTCGCTCGAAACTTCTAATCACGGAATTACAACCATTATCCAGTATGAGTTTCATGAAACTGAAGTCGGACACTTAAGCGGCGCTCTTTGATAATAACATCATCGAAAAAACACAGAAACTTTCGCATTTGTAATATTAATAAGATAAGCGAATATATTTTTAAACTCACATGGTGGAGTACATCTCCTCACCCTTGGGGCCCGCCACTTGGTTGTGTAATCTCGTTTTCACCAGGTCCAGTGGAGATTCCGCAGAGACTCCGATAATCCCTGAGATCCCTCCGTTGACAATTTTAGACAGTAGCCTGTGGAAAGGTTTCGAAATTAGGCTCGATATTATTCGACGACTCGAATAATACTCGCCAGAATTTGTAAAAAGTAAACTTGACGATCATGACGTGAATTTCTCCCAAAATTCTTGTTGATTATTCACAAAATGTAGCTACCGTAATTCCTCGCTGGAATAAAACGGTTGACAGTTCAAAATGTTTGTTTTTATTCAGGGAACAACCGCTTTCTCTTCGTTCGACGATACCAGACTTTTTTCGTTACTTTCGGCAGGGGTCTCCCACCGTAAGAGAAACTTACTTATTTTTTTTTCACAATCGCCAAGTTCCGTAGACTTTTACGCGGGACTTTTTATGTGACTTCCGGACTTGTCGCTACTAGGATGGCAAAAATAGGTGATCGAAAAAAAGTAAAAAACCATCGAGTTTCCCGCCGATTACTTTCAGAGTTCAGTGTGCGACGTCAACACGTGGATGGGATTTTCGAACGGAATTACAGAGGTATCGTTAAGTATTTCGTAGATACAAATTGTTTATTCCTCGCAATCAGCCCGGATCATCGTTACTGACGAAAGAATATTCAAAATATATTTTAGATAAGAATTGGAATTGATGGTTAGAGTTTAAAAAAATTAGACTCAGTGCTTACGTTTTTATGGAATCCAGAACGTATTAGAATTAGTTTTGTTATCCCCCGACTGTGAAAATGCCAAGGAAAAGTGCGGTACCTCCGGAGGAAGCGGTAGAGGTGTTGAAAAAACAAATCGCATTTTTCGCCACGACGGTACTACCCAAGTGGTCGCACGTAATTTGGAAAAAAATGTCAGAAGCCGTCGACTGCAGATGGTCCCCCATGGCATGGCATCTTAATGTTGCACAAAATCGCAACAATATACTCACCAGAGCTCGGCAAGAGAAGGGCATTGAAGTCAAAGTGAGTCACCCGAGTGTCACGGCGGAGGAGTATTACGGTGAGGCTGACAATGGCGAAAGTGACAGCTCAATCTAGACCGGTGCATCATCGGACGGTTGCTATGATCCTGCTGACAATACAGATGGGAATAAACACAGCGGAAACAAGAAATTTGACCTGATTCTCAACGACGAAGAAGCGTCCTACGTCTCAGTCACCCACTGCACAAAGTTTCAGCATTCTCCTGGAAAACAACAATGATTAATATTTTTCATGAAAATTTAGAAAATAGTAGCGCAAAGGTTTTTATTGATTACATAGAAATGGAGATCTAACAAACGATGAAAAGTGACTAACGATCACTAACATTCGACTATCAATCGAATAAAATGATAATCAATGTTTTGCTGAAATGGACGAGTTCATGTGCAAAGCCGTAAGCAGCTGTCGCGACGATGCTCCCAACCTTCGTAACAGGCAGCGCGCTCTCGCGCCGAAAAGTTTTTCAGCGATTAAATAGAAATGGAGCTCTAACAAACGATGAAAATTAAATAACAATCACCAGCATTCGTCGAACAATATAATAGAATGTCAAGAATCTACGTTTTGCTGAAATTGACGAGATACATGTGCAAAGCCGTAAGCAGCTGTCGCGACGATGCTGCCAACCTTAGCGACATGCAGCGCGCTCTCGCGCCGGAAAGTTTTTCAGCGATAAAATATAAATGGAGCTCTAACAAACGATGAAAATGAACTAACAATCACTAGCAATCGTCTAACAATCTAATAGAATGACAAGAATCAACGCTTTGCTGAAATTGACGAGATTCATGTGCAAAGCCGTAAGCAGCTGTTGCGGCGATGCTGCCAACCTTCACGACAAGCAGCGCGCTCTAGCGCCGAAAAGTTTTTCAGCGATTAAATAAAAATGGAGCTCTAACAAACGATGAAAATTAACTAACAATCACTAGCGATCGTCTAACGATCTAATAGAATGACAAGAATCAACGTTTTGCTGAAATTGACGAGTTACATGTGCAAAGCCGGAAGCAGCTGTCGCGACGATGCTGCCAACCTTCGCGACAAGCAGCCCCCTCTAGCGCCGAAAAGTTTTTCAGCGAGTAAATATAAATGGAGCTCTAACAAACGATGAAAGTTAACTAACAATAACTAGCGATCGTCTAACAATCTAATAGAATGACACGAATCAACGTTTTGCTGAAATTGACGAGATACATGTGCAAAGCCGGAAGCAGCTGTCGCGACGATGCTGCCAACCTTCGCGACATGCAGCGCGCTCTCGGGCCGAAAAGTTTTTCGGCGATTAAATAAAAATGGAGATCTGACAAACGATGGAAATTAACTAACAATCACTAGCGATCGTCTAACAATCTAATAGAATGTCAAGAATCAACGTTTTGATGAAATTGACGAGCTACATGTGCAAAGTCGTAAGCAGCTGTCGCAGCGATGCTGCCAACCTTCGCGACATGCAGCTCGCTCTCGCGCCGAAAAGTTTTTCAGCGATTAAATAAAAATGGAGATCTAACGAACGATGAAAATTAACTAACAATCACTAGCGATCGTCTAACAATCTAATAGAATGACAAGAATCAATGTTTTGCTGAAATTGACGAGATACATGTGCAAAGCCGGAAGCAGCTGTCGCGACGATGCTGCCAACCTTCGCGACATGCAGCCCGCTCTCGCGCCGAAAAGTTTTTCAGCGATTAAATAAAAATGGAGCTCTAACAAACGATGAAAATTAACTAACAATCACTAGCGATCGTCTAACAATCTAATAGAACGCCAAGAATCAACGTTTTGCTGAAATTGACGAGTTACATGTGCAAAGCCGGAAGCAGCTGTCGCGACGATGCTGCCAACCTTCGCGACAAGCAGCGCGCTCTAGCGCCGAAAAGTTTTTCAGCGATTAAATAAAAATGGAGCTCTAACAAACGATGAAAGTTAACTAACAATCACTAGCGATCGTCTATCAATCTAATAGAATGACAAGAATCAACGTTTTGCTGAAATTGACGAGATACATGTGCAAAGTCGTAAGCAGCTGTCGCGGCGATGCTGCCAACCTTCGCGACATGCAGCGCGCTCTCGTGCCGAAAAGTTTTTCGGCGATTAAATAAAAATGGAGATCTAACAAACGATGAAAATTAACTAACAATCACTAGCGATCGTCTAACAATCTAATAGAATGACAAGAATCAACGTTTTGCTGAAATTGACGAGTTACATGTGCAAAGCCGGAAGCAGCTGTCGCGACGATGCTGCCAACCTTCGCGACAAGCAGCGCGCTCTAGCGCCGTAAAGTTTTTCAGCGATTAAATATAAATGGAGATCTAACAAACGATGAAAATTAACTAACAATCACTAGCGATCATCTAACAATCTAATAGAATGTCATAAATCAACGTTTTGCTGATATTGACGAGTTACATGTGCAGTCGTAACAGCTGTCGCGGCGATGCTGCCAACCTTCGCGACATCCAGCGCGCTCTCGCGCCGAAAAGTTTTTCGGCGATTAAATAAAAATGGAGATCTAACAAACGATGAAAATTAACTAACAATCACTAGCGATCGTCAAACAATCTAATAGAATGACAAGAATCAATGTTTTGCTGAAATTGACGAGATACATGTGCAAAGCCGGAAGCAGCTGTCGCGACGATGCTGCCAACCTTCGCGACATGCAGCGCGCTCTCGCGCCGAAAAGTTTTTCAGCGATTAAATAAAAATGGAGCTCTAACAAACGATGAAAATTAACTAACAATCACTAGCGATCGTCTAACAATCTAATAGAATGACAAGAATCAACGTTTTGCTGAAATTGACGAGTTACATGTGCAAAGCCGGAAGCAGCTGTCGCGACGATGCTGCCAACCTTCGCGACAAGCAGCGCGCTCTAGCGCCGTAAAGTTTTTCTGCGATTAAATATAAATGGAGATCTAACAAACGATGAAAATTAACTAACAATCACTAGGGATCGTCTAACAATCTAATAGAATGACAAGAATCAACGTTTTGCCGAAATTGACGAGATACATGTGCAAAGCCGGAAGCAGCTGTCGCGAAGATGCTGCCAACCCTCGCGACACGCAGCGCGCTCTCGCACCGAAAAGATTTTCGGCGATTAAATAAAAATGGAGCTCTAACAAACGATGAAAATTTACTAACAATCCCTAGTGATCGTCTAACAATCTAATAGAATGACAAGAATCAATGTTTGGCTGAAATTGACGAGTCACATGTGCAAAACCGGAAGCAGCTGTCGCGACGATGCTGCCATCTTCACTTGGCTTGCAGCGCGCTCTAGGGCCGAAAAGTTTTTCATTAATTTTAATAATAATTGAGCTCTAACAAACGATATAAAGTGACTAACAATCACTAACAAACGACTAACAATCGATTGGTTACGAAGAAAAGTTCGAATTCACCAGAAAACTATTTTCTGGGGCTAACTTTGGCATAAATTTGTTTTTCGTTTTATTCAATAAATAAAGTCTAACAAACGGTCGGTTTTGTCTAACAAATACTAACAAACGACTAACAATCGATTGGCGTCGAAAAAAATTCGATATTTCCATAGTCGGCGGCTAAGTTTATGGAGCTGCAGGTAGCTTATTGAAGAGAGTTAGTAGTTCACTAGTCGTCACTAGGTTCGTTGCGATCAGAATTCCCGCTCCATCGCGGCCCGGGGGGTCAGACCAGGAAGACTAGAGGTACGGAGTACGAACGCCTGTGGCGAGCCCGAACCAAAAGCGTCCGTCAAACCCAGCCCCGGTTCTAAGGGGGGGCAAACCGGGGTACCTGCCCCGGGCGGCAATTTAAGGGGGCGCCAAATTCTCGTGTTTGGAAAAACTTGTTTCACTAAAGCGCCTAACATCCAGGGCGCTTTGGTGAGTTTCAATGGCGTCGTGATCCTAGCTATCGAAAATAAAACTGCCTAGGAGACGAACTCTGATGAGGTATTCCTTTAGGCGTCTTTTGAAAAACTGCGCGTGTTATAGCTCAAAAAGTTATTGATCGATCTAGCTGATATTTTGCCAGATTTCTCACTATAAGACTATTGGAAGGATATACCTAAAGTTTCAAGGTTATCGCGTAAATAAATTACTTTTTCGGGGTAAAAATTGTCGAAAAAATGGTAAAAAATATAAACATTTGATTACAAAGCCTCTTTAATTTTCAATTTTATACCTTTTAATATTTTTATAGGTATATCTTTCCAATAATGTTATAGTGAGAAACCGACCAAAATTTCATCCAGATCGATCAATAACTTTTTGAGCTATACCATGAGCAGTTTTTCAAAAGACCCCTAAAGGAATACCTTATAACGCCGCTATTTTGTTTTGTTTGAAAGAGAAAAAAAAAGTTTTACCACGTGAAAGTTGTAATAAGATAATGTCAAAATTTTAAAATGATGCGTTTATCTTATCACATTTTTTTTTAATCATGAAAAATGACTTATTTTCGGGCGTCTAAAGAGATCTCTCCCCTTAATCTCAAATGCTGGAGGGGAGGGGCGCCAATGTCAAATTTTTGCCCCGGCGCGGAAAAATCGTAGATCCGGGGCTGGTCAAACCAGGAAAACTAGAGGTAAGGAGTACGAACGCCGTGTCGTCGAAACGTCCGCCAAAGCGAAGACGAGAAGGGCGGCGCTGCTCTCCTACCGCACCGAAGTAAAGTCAGCAGCAAACAAGTGCCTTACGATACGCTCCCTCATATGGAGCGATAATTTGATCAAATGAATTGTAAAGGCAGTGCCGTACGATATGCGAAAAGCACCCTTTGCTACTTCATATGGAGCGATCATTTCATCAAATAAATTGTACAACCAGTTGATGAAGGCAATTTCTATATAGATAGACAGAATTCTCATATATACATAGTTTTGGGAAATACCGAAATACAGAAATTAAGTCAATGTTTTTTTTGTTGCGGGAGCAGTAACAAACAAAATTTATTTATAGACACAAGGAAAGTCATAATAAATTGTCATCCAGACAAAAAATGTACAGATTATGACACGCTGTACGGATTAAGAATAATAACGAATTACAGAAATTAAGTCAGTTTTTTTTTCCTTGCAGAAACCGTAACAAACAAAATTTATTTATAGACACAAGAAAATTCATAACAATTTTTCAAATTCTCACATATTATATTTACACATTATGATAAGCTGTACAGATAAAGAATAATAACGAAATACAGATATTAAGTGAATGTTCTTTTTTCGTTGCGGAAGCAGTAAAAACATAGACACAAGACAATTCATAAGAATTTTGAATTCAAACATAACTGGTCGTTCAGACTGGTTGTACAATTTATTTGATGAAATGATCGCTCCATATGAAGTAGCAAAGGGTGCTTTTCGCATATCGTACGGCACTGCCTTTACAATTTATTTGATCAAATTATCGCTCCATATGAGGGAGCGTATCGTACGGCACTTGTTTGTTGCTGAATTTACTTCGGTACTGTAGGAGAGCAGCGCCGCCCTTCTCGTCCTCGCTTGTGCGGACGTTTCGACGACACGGCGTTCGTACTCCTTACCTCTAGTCTTCCTGGGTCAGACAGAGACAGTACTAGTCGGCCATGCTTCTATCCCTCAATCTCTTTCCCACCTTCATGTTCGTTACACGGATATTTATTATGAGTTCGAAACACTGTTGAAAGGGCCAGGGGGCCTATCAGGGAGGCTAGAGTGGGAGGAGTCTGATCTCGTATGGACAGAATTGAAAAAAGTGGCTACAAAAATGTGGTCAAACAGGGATGCCGCCACTATTCCTAAGACCTCGAGAAGTGAGCTGCGTGGGACAGAGACGGAACAAGTAAATAATGAGAAGTGAGCTGTGCACGAGGCAGAATGATACTTGAGAAGTGGGCAGCGTGCGAGAGAGATGTAAAATGATATATACCAGAGAGAATTCCGTAAATGCGTAAAGATAGAAGAATATTTTTAATATAGCAATGCCCAATGAACAATGAGCATTAGTTGCAAAATTAACGGTGAAAAAGGTCGAAAATAATAATAATGCAATGCGTAGTGATAAAAAAATATTTTTATTATAACAGTGTTTAATTGTACAATGAACAGTAGAAAATGTCTTAAATAATACTGATGCTTTTTTTCTCGAATCAATTTTTATTTTCTTAGGTAAATACGACGGTAAATTAATCCCCGCTGTCAAAGAACAATGCTTTGCGATCTGCTTGTATTAAAACTCGCAAACAGCCAACAGCCAACGGTAACGCGATAATCGTTACGATAATGATATTTAACCCAACAACTCATGACTTCTTTTTTTGCCGTCAAACGCATGACTGGGGTGTAAATGCACCCCGTGCTTTTCTTTGTCATTAAAATGGTCCTACGGGGATAAATGGACTTTATCATACCTCAATGTCTTCGTATTTTCATAAGAAAGTAAATAGTGTGCGAGCCATCTAATTTAATCAACATTCCATTAGTGAACAATCCATTTAAAGACTGAAAAACGGCAAAATCCTAATTTTTGACATGAAAATTGGGGTGCGACCGGCCCCCCAGTCATGAGTGGTAGGGTTAAATAAAAATTAAAAGATAATCATACACAAGAAATTGCAATTACTCAGTGCCGTACGGAATACATTTTTTACTCGGGTCAATATGATGGTCAATTATTCCTAGTCAAAGAACAATGCTTTGCGATCTGTTTGTATAAAAACTCGCAATTAGCAAATCGGTAACGCGATTATTCTGACGATAACATATTTGAATGAAAATAAAAAGAAAATCACACGAAAGAAATTGCAATTACTCATTGAAGTAAGAAATTTAAAAAATGTCCAGTAGTTATTTTTCGATTTGAGAAAAACATCGTAAACATAATATAAAGTCGAAGCGATATTGCTTGCTTCAATGTTTTCAAGATAAAAACATGCTTCAATGTTTTAAAGATAAAATATCTGTGTCCTCTTGTCAACATTAAGGCTGGTTTGGCTTGCAAATTCGATTTTAACAATTCTCAAATTGTTCCAATATTGTGTGTATATTATTGTATTTACTGGTACAGTAGAACCTCGTTTATCCGACCTTCGATTTCTGCGTATTATCCGAGGTCTATCCTCGGATAATACGCAGAATCTCGGAAAAACGGATGAATCTTCTATGCCTATGCGTGGAATAGTCCTATATTGCTACTGTTTTCCGTATTATCCGAGATTTCACTAATCCGAGGTACATTCTCCCCACATTACCTCGGATAAGCGGGGTTCTACTGTATTTGCCATGGAGGCTAGGATGCGTATTCGATCCTCTTCCATCTCTCTTACACGTCATCGATACTCAGCTTATTTCTCGAGGTTTTAGAGGTAGTGGCGCCATCCCTGTTTGACCACATTTTGGTAGCCACTTTGAAATGCACAGATCGGACTCCTGCCACTCTAGCCTCCATGGGGCCTATTACGGTTCTCGGGTGAAACTTCTCACTTCTCGCGTTTTCATCTCACGTGAGTTTAGTCACGTTAATACGGATCGGTCGGGTGAAAGTGTAAGAACATTAGGAACTTCCGGCTAGTGATCTAACATTTCACGACGCCGTAGAAGGAGTATACTAGCACGCTAATCAAACCCAGCTCAAAACGAAAGAGGTGCGCATTGACAAAAACATAACCTCTTTACTCGAATAAGGAACGAGTTTAAATAAAATCTAAGTTTGCAACATAAGTGTTAACGAAAAAAAAAATGTTGTTTGATTTCTTGAAAGAACACGATAATTTAGCAAGTGGCAGATTGAGGTACAGCCATTCAAATAAAAGATACTGGTTAGTTTTGTATCATATTAAAACATAAGCAGGTTTTTATACCACTCTTATAGAATCATTGTTTTATGTTAATAAATCGAAATATTATGCAATATATTCTCGTTTCGTTATACTGATGGGATCCGAGGCATCGCGCAGTGATCGTTGTATACGGCCCATTCGATTTTCTCGATCTCGCAATATCACAGACATCAGCAAATTATTCATCAGCATCGTTCATTCGCTACGATAATGATATAAACTTTAGCAAACGCTACGATATAAACTTCAAATTGCTGATTTTTATAACGTATTCGACGTCGAGATGCTGCCGTCTCTGAATCAGCTATTTCGTAGTAATTCGTATTATCTGTTAGCTTTGGACGTGTCGTCGCTGCTTTAGGAAGACGCTCACGCATGCGCACTTCAATTTTCGACACGACATTTCGTGTCAAGTAAACTCACGTGAATAATCTCGCATTTTCACTAGGTGAAAAGAAACGTAATAGGGTGAGCTGCTCACTTTTGTCATTTTCACTCAAACGGAGAACCGTAATAGCCCCCCAGGAAAAGGCGTGTGTTCTGTCCACGGTCTGGCATGCAGGTCTGGAAACTCTGGCGTTCTTTCATGGCATTTTTTGTTCCTCTTCCATTATATTTTTTTCCAGGTTCTTATTAACATTGATACAAAAAGAAAAGCAAAAATGAGAGTTGTAGAAACAAACAAAAAATGCAATACACTAAGAATAAACATTAATTATAAGGAACAAAAATTTAGACTGCACAAATTTGTTCATACCCCATCTACTCAAATGGCGAAAGACCAAGTAAAAATATTACAGAAGTTCGAACATACGAAAATACAGTCTACTGAAATAATAATTCTCATTCTTCCTGGGGGTTCAGGAGTGAAAAAATACTCAATCACTTTCCATTTATATCGCTCTTACAAATATTGGGTCTGTTCGTTTTGGCTACACTTTTCTACACTTCTTCCGCCTTCTGAGGACTTTCTATTACTGTATCTATTGAAATTGTAAAAAATGTAGGTAAGGGGGCGTACACAAATTACGTAATGCGAAATTTCCCAATTTTTGACACCCCCACGTAACGGGACCGTAACGCTTGGACGACCCCCCCCCCTGCCTCTATTCCGTTACGTAACGGGTGCTTTGTCGTCAATAATTACGATTTTTT
Source organism: Ophion ellenae (assembly GCA_963210295.1). Classification (NCBI taxonomy): domain Eukaryota; kingdom Metazoa; phylum Arthropoda; class Insecta; order Hymenoptera; family Ichneumonidae; genus Ophion; species Ophion ellenae. The sequence goes on from OY723386.1 coordinate 31,318,869, forward strand.
TCATAGACATAACTATTTATGAAAGGATCGGGCTTATACTCATTTTATAAAGGTTTTCTTCATCTGTTTTATACCAATTTTTATGACAAAATTTTGAAAATTAACCGAGATATATGCCGCGATTTGACGACGAAAAAAAATGTCTTCATTGTCCCATCGATATCTTTATGAAAGGTTATCTGTAAATTAAAAGTTAATAATTTATCGATATCTATACAAACGTAGCTATCGTTATGCATAGCGGTTTTTTTTTACAAAATGCTGACAGTTAGAACATTTTTTTCTATTTTCAAGGCCCTTTTTCTTAGGCCTATTTCTTCTATTTTCAAGGCCTTAGTCACTGCGATTACAAAAATGTTTTAAAAAATTGGATATCGGTTGATAAGTTTTCAAGTATTCGCTCGGATAAGGTCGAAAAAACTAGTTTCGAGGAAAACGCCTTTGAAGTTTCCGTTCCGTGTTTCTTGATAAAAAGTTACGATTTTCTAGAATATTGATACTTATATTGAAGTATCTAGTCGCGGCCGATATGACGGTTCTTCATTTTCATGATAGTTCACAAAATAATAAGAGCCTGTACTTTATCTATTATAAATGATGCCACACCTATAGGGACTGAGGGCACTAACTAGTCGCGCTACCTGTTCTCACTAAAGTGACTATAACTCCGTTAATTGTCGGACTTGTGAATAAAAATATTGCCAACATATTTTTCAATACATGTACTTTCAAGAATTAAACAAAACATTCCTTCAAATTTTGCTTGGGGTATGTGGGAAAGCTACTGTGCAAGTTCTTGTACAGTGATTTCCCCCTTTAACTGAAATTGCGTATAGAAAGCTGTAAGCTGTCCTCGGTAAAATTGCACTGGAGGTTTAAATTAAAAACTTGAACATGCAGAAATTTGGCTATTTCTGGCAGTTTTAAAATCGTGACGAAGGGCAAACCTTGACACCCCCCCCCCCCCCCTACGTACGTAGACTGTAACGCCTGGCCGATCCCCCCCAATTGCGTTACGTAATTTGCGTACCGCCCCTAAACCCAAGACTATGTTTATTTCGAAAAAAACTGCGCCTTGGCATAGCTGTTCGGACCTGCGTTTGATTGGCTAACTTCTACCTAGCAGCGCTTTGGGTGGCAGAAGCGAGAACTGCCTGTTTGCCTCATTATCTAAGTCACTCGCGACCCTAGGAGTTTCCAGACCTGTATGTAACACCGTGGTCCTGTCAGTTTCGATTAATATAATAAAAAAATATATGATCCTAATCGTAATCAAATAAACTTTCTAAAGCCAAGCGAGCGTGATAAGCATGTACATACGATTTTGAAGCTGTCACATTGTATGTGAACTTTGACAGAGTGGTTTTGTACTCACCTCATACTCGTTTTGTTGTCGGTTCAAAGCCACTTGTCTCAATTTTTTTTCTTCCATCCCTCATTCCAGTGTTTTATATGCAATTTAATAAAAATACAAATGAAGAAAATTCTCTGATATCTTTTATTTTTGTACGTGCATTCGTTTTCATATCGAGGTAAGCAGAATGAATCCTTTCAAATTTGTTTATGTTGCCCCTTCATGTGCCGTACGGCGCACCACATCATCATTTTGAAATAATATGCTTTTCAATTTATCGAAAACGTACTGCGTCCAAAACGCAGAAAACAACAAGTTATCAGCGACTCACGTTTTCAACCGCTCACTCCGTTGCTTGCCGTATTGAGGGTATGTATGTCCGGGTTCCGGAACCGCACCGACAACTAGTGGCGGCGCTGGGACCGAAATTGGGCACGCTGACATGCATCTAATCGCGGCTGCCAGCATTAGTTTCCAAATCTGGCGCAACGGGAAGTGAGCGGAGTGTGAAGCAGTCTGAAGTTGGTTGACAAGAGAGAGAGAGAGAGACAGATGCTCAAGAAAGAGAACCCAGGAAGTAATTTCCAAATAGACATCCAGAAGTTGTCCAAGAAGGTACCAAATGTTCGCTTGAAGTTAGCTACAAGAAATAACTGCGTGTTTAACAGTTTTGGGTCCAACAGTAATCTTTTTGGAAGATTGTTAACTTGAAGGGAACCTCCGGACGGACATTTGGCACCCATTCAGCGGACTTTAGGGACAACTTTTTTAAAGTTGCTAATTGGGTTGCTCTTTCGTTTCTATATCTGCAACTATTTGGCAATTGCTCTGGGCAAGAAGAACAGAGCGTGTGCTAAACGAATCGCGGATGGAATAGTGAGCCATAAAAAGTGCCGCCTCAGGATGGCTTCTTACTGGCGCCCAATTTGAATTCATCATTGCAGCATGAGGAAAATGCTGAAAGTACCTTCTAATTTTAGGCTGCTTTTATTATTCTATCAGCCTCGAAACACAACTTGATGTCTTTTTAAAACTATTTTATGCAGTTTTTTCAGCTTTGCTTTTATTACGGGAGCGTTACCGATACTTTCCCTCCTGTTTCTTCTAGCTCTTTGCTCGGCGAGTCTTAACGTCCAATCGTTTGATACAGATGGAGAGAAATTTTTATTCGCGATCTTGATGATGACAAATCATTGGTTGGTAATTCTTGGAACAATTGCAATCTTTGTTGAAAATTTCTTAAAGTAGTCCTATCACCAGGCTTCAATCTATAGGATTTTCATTTTTTTTGCGCTTCATATTAATAAGCGTCTCTGTAAAATGTCATGGTCGTTTAGCGACCTAATTACAGAGAAAAGAAATTTTTGAAATTGCGTATTTTTGTGAAGGAATTCCGAGACGACATACAAAAACCTTATTTCCGGTGACGACAAAAGTGTATATAATAGTGGGAATCCGTCAGATTTTAAAAAATAATCAGATTTACATACTTCATACTTGTAGTAATCCAGTGCTCTCAGAAAAAATTACGCTTATTAACCTAATTTTGATGTAATATCAAGTTTAATTTGAACTTCCGGTATTGGATTTATTACCGCTTGCTACGATAAAGAGACCCGACAGAGAGGCAACAGCTGACTGTAGTCCTAACCTTAACTCACTCATTCGAATTTCTACACATATTTCACTTTTAACCGACATATTTTGCGGACACAAATATTCCACGCTTTTTACCAGTTGTGGCCCGAATGCAATGCTTTAAATTTATCGCACCTGACATTGTTTTGACAGATCGACGTTGAAAAGTATGGAGGTTAAACTCGCCTGGTTGAGTAAAAAGAGACGGAGATAGAACCAATATTGCCAAATATCAAACCTAGAAATACTGCGCGAATCGTTGGAATAACTATTTTTTCATTTTTCTAATGTTTCTAATTTTTCATGTGAACATTCATTAAACAGTTTACACACGGAAACTTTAGTTATTACGAATTTTGTTTTGCATATGTTAAAAATATAAATTGTACAAGTCTCAAGTATGATTAGTGATATGACTAGTGTGAAGCGATAGGACTACCTCAAGGGAGACTATCAATATAAACCATAGAAAATATATGTTTCCACCATTTTTGTAGATACTCAGTTGATAGAATGAGTATCTACTAATGTAAATCTAATGAGTATGACGGAAATTCCGATTAGTGACCTCCATTCTACTTAGTATCTTCAAGTATCTTCACAAGTTGTTTCACATGATTTTGTTACAGAATAACGCCGCTGTACCTGGACGACGAGAGTCACCAATAAAAAAACTTGGCTCGAAAGTGAGCTCCTGCCAATTCGCCACTGATTTACTTGAATTTTTTTTTGGAAATCTAACAACATTTTTAAACGAAGTACGGGGGGATTTTTTATATGTTAAAAAAGTGTTTACGAAAAAATATTGTCATCGTTTTTTCTTACCGAAAACATTTTTTTTCGAACATGCACCATTTGATTAAAAATCGATCTTTTTCGATTTTCCTTACGTACTTCGAGGGACAATCTTATCTATAGACCTTCAATTATTTTGAACTAAATTCTCCTTTTTCCGGACTTTAGACTGGGATTCGAGCATAAACATCCAAAACCACATTTAGTGTAAAAATAGCAGTTTATTAATTTTTATTCTTTTGGGGCGAATTTTTCTTTGTTCGCCGGCCAGGACTACTCTCTGATTGGCGGCCAGTCATTCACTTGACGACTGACGCTCGCAGTGCGAATGTGGCCCAATCTTTTTGTCATTTTCATCAGGAATGTATATTTGTTATTCATTGATTTCAATAATACGGAGAACCAACAAAGGTTCTAATTATATTCGTAACCAGCAAACGATTACTATCAGACCCTAAAAGAGTTAAAATAAAGAACGCGCTGAATTCCTATTAAATTTTGTTTTTTATTTTTAATTTAGAGATTTTAATAAATTAAAGAATTCAACAAAAGATTCAAATTGATCTAACAATGACCAACAAACGTCTCGTTATAATAAAATATCGAGTGTTAATTTCTATAGGACCCGAAAAGAGTTAAAAAATCCGCTATTGTATCAAATAAAAAATATAACAAATAAAAAAGTTCAAAAAAGATTTCAATTGATCCAGCCATGACCATCAAACAATTTGTCTCAATCAAAATCTTAACCGTTCATTTCGGCGAGCCACCTCACCGAGGAAGTTCACACATTCAAGTGGCAACCAGGTTAATAGGTTTGTTCGCGCTAGCTGCACTCTACACTCGCCAGTGTAAACGGAACTAGGGCAGTGTCTAGGGAGTGCAGTTTATTTCCTCGCGGGTAAGCAACTCTAGTGCGAACGCGATAGTGTACAAGAAACATGGCGGCGACCTAGTGGACCACACCTTAACCGCAAACAACACATGAGATTACGGAGTCTCATCTAACCGTTAAAGAGATATACCGTGTAACCTCAAGTTTGTTGATCTCGTAAACTGATTACAATGGACGGTGTTATTGAAATTATTAAATTGCACTTGTAATTGCGCTCAGAATGGATGTATTGATACCAGTTTTACATGGAATGGAGTGTTAGTGATACGATTGTAGAAATCCAAAACCTTCACAAATGCCCACGTTGTTGTCAGCATCAACGACTAAGCCGCCTTCTGAATCTCGGAACAGTACTGCTGACTTAATTTTTTGCTCCTGTTCCATGTTAGCTTCTGTTTGCGTTGATAGTAGATTGGAACGTATTGTGATACTGCGGATTTATAATAAACCCTTGTCATTATATCTTGTCAGTTTTTTTATCACCTTGATCAATAGAAATTGATAATTATAATACTTTGTTATTTTGAACCTTTATTATTGATTGTTTTTCATAATAAATGAGAATTCGTTTGTGATTGCCTTATACATTGTAGGTCATGTCAATTTTTTAATCACCTTGATCGATAGAGATTGATAATTATAATAGTTTGTTATTTTGAACCTTTATTATTGATTGTTTTTCGTAATAAATGAGAATATGTTTGTTATTACCTTAAATATTTTAGGTTATGTCGTATTTACCTCTGTATACACTCACTGACAGTTTCGCTGCTTATGGGATTATTCTAGTAATATCACTGTTACACTTTTCGTGTACTTTTACACCTCGTCAAGATCGAGTGTAGAAAGTCTAGGGTTAGTGGCACGAAAGTGTAGCTACACTCGTAACGCGAACAGCGGCGCGTGACGTCATTTCCGTTGAAACGAACACGAAAGTGTACACTCCCTAAAAAAATGTAGAAAGTGTAGCTAGCGCGAACAAACCTATTGTTTGGCGCGTTCCAGAGTTTCCCGATTTCAGTGATGCAAATGACTTTTCGATACCTCGATGATACGATTCGATCTTCGATTATCGATTCAGCGCACGCGATTGGTGCAGCGCCTCAACGAGCGCGTCGTACGTGGCGCGAACTAACGTCGCTCTCTGCCGCTCGATTTTTCCAACGACTTTCAGTAGACCATTTTCGCGCCAAACCAAAGAAAACTTATCTCGCGTCATTACGCGCTAATCCACCATTGATAAATACCCTGATTTTCCGAGGGAAACAGCATTCTCAAAGTTTCATTTCGGGGGGACGCGGTAGTCCAGCAAGTCGAGTATTCTTAGCGTCGTTAACATGAAACCGGGAGGCTCCACGCAAGTTACTGCCGCCAAAACCTCCGTTTCCGAGGTTAGTCAGTGCAGAGTTAGTTAGTGCAGCGCGAATCGTCGATTTTCACGACCAGCTATATTATCAATTCCTCAACGCAAGAGTTACATTTTATTTTCTTCACGTAACGTACGGTAATTAATGTTACACCGGCCAACGAAATTTATGCGTTCCCACGGGCCTGAGATTTTTGTTTTTCGGAGTACGTCCGACGCAAAGGTCGTAGGCAAAGCAAATGTCGTCTCGCATGCGTGCAGAAAAAAGCTTGTATCGAGTCACGTGCCGTGATGTTTATAGCTCCAAAACTCGATAATCGTAAGCAAAAAATGTCGCGCTCCGCTTTGTGATTCGTTTGCTTTCATTTGTGCTATATCTTTTCCGTTTGGCATCATCCTATCGGCCGTCCCTAACTGAGTTTAACGAAATCGGACACGGAATGCCCGTTTTCGCCGTTACCACTAAGGGAGCTATGCGCAAGGCCCGCTTATTTCCAAAGGTTCCTTATATCTGACTAATCGATTAAAATCCAATCAGGATAAGGTGAGGAAGTCTTTACACACCTTACAACCAGCGGCAACGGACAAGGAAAACCTTGTTGGCGGTGGTAGAGTTTTACGATCTACACTGCCGGGAAAAGGAAACATCAAGGAGTAAGTCGCTTTTTTTTCGCCTATGCCGTTACACATATAAGCTTAATTTTCATTTTAATCGGCCGATCGCATCATAATTTTCGCTCGAAGTATCAGAAGATACGGTTGACGTCACAAAACAGATGTGCCATGAAACTGATATTTATAAAACTAAGGTTTTCTTAATTTTCCAACGTGCGCCCTTTCATGATATTGAAGTTTGCATCGTTGGAATGCCACGATTTCTTTTCTCCAAATTTCCTTTAGCAGAATTGAGCTACGAAAAACATGCAATTTTTTCAAGGATTCCTATTTAGTGATTAAAAACCCGAATCTGCCTCATATGATTTTCTTCAACGACGAAAGTAAGAAATGAAAAAGAATTTCCATTGCATTCCAACGATGCAAAGTTCAACGCTATGTCCTTTGAGGCTTCAACGATTGCATCGGAGGTGATGCTTACCGCATATTTGTTAGCTACTTATCCATGACGTTGAAGTTTCATTGGTTGGAGAGCAACCATTTTTTTGTTTATTTTTCATTTCTTTATTTTCAGGCTTATTCAAATCTTCCTGTTTTGCTAATTGCGGTTGATAATCTCTAATAAGAATACATAAAAGCGCTTGAGGGATTTTCATTGCTAACGAAAATTCGAACAATTAAAAAGTATTAATTTTTGTTACGTTCCAACAATGAAAACTTCATACTTATCCTAGTTGCGGAGGACAGACACTGTCCTTATGCATTTGGCTCTAGGGTACAGGAAAACCGTGAGAATTCTAAAGTCGCACACTGACCATCAGCCTACTACTGGCTCAAAGAGTTCACATTCTTACTCCTTTTTTTCCCTATTCTTCAAATTGCCCCTTTTCCGATACATTCCTCATGCACATTCCCCTATTTCACAATTTGTGTCGGATTGTTCATCGAACTATTCGACTACGCTCAAAAGATTTAGGAAATACGAATAGGTGATTTTTAAAATAATCGTGAAACCAAGGTTTCGTAATGTTGAGAGTGTGGAATCACCAAGGTATGCTCCTATGCCACAACAGTAATGTTCAAAGAAATTAGGGACCATACCTGAATGATTTTCAAACTATCAAAATTGAATGGACCTATGCGTAAGATCAAAGGTTCAAAACATTCCCAGCTGTTTTTTCCGATTTCATAATACTAATCACATTTCGCAACAACTTAATAATAACTTTCCGGAACAAATGTTTTATCAAGGGCCATAGAATGCGAATGTTGCTTGATTAATCAATGCGTTTACGTTTCAGTGAGATGGGTGATAAGACAAAGACTGAAACTCAGAAGCGCAAAAAGGTTGCATTCAGAGATAAGGGAGTCCAAACTGCAAGGGGAGGGAAGATCAAGATCGAAGTGGAAGATCTCACCTCCGAAGGTAGAAAAAGACAATCTCTTTTTTCGCTGTTTCATAAAGATTCACGATACCGGAGTTTCTCGAATAAATTTACTGGAACTTGCAATTACGTTGATTTCAGTGAACGTTGATCTTGTTGTAAGAAAGTTCTTGTAACCAAATTAACGAAGCTGCAATAACGAAGCTCCACGAAGCGATTCAATCTTATGTGCTTTTATTCTCAGCTGGCCCCAGCGAACAGTACTGGGAGGTGTTGGCCGAGAGGCGACGAATAGCACTGGAAGACGCGCTGGACCAAAATCAGGAATTGACGGAGCGGGTTGCGAGGCTTGAAGAGGAGAAACGCGTGTACAAAGAGATGCTGGACGAGACGAGATCTCTTGTGGAAGTTCTACAGGTATGCCTACGTTTATTCGGTTTTCGAATAGCTGCACTACGTTTGCTTCCCACCTGTCATTGATCAAGCAACTTCGGCTTACAGGAGATGGTGGGGGAGGACCAGAATGACATCAACAATTCATTGGACGACAGCGTTCTTTAGCGGACGCCGTTCATCACTCGAATCAAATTCATCGAGCCATCGATAGCGTGATGATATTATTTTTCGAGAAACGCGCTTCATCATTAATTCCTCATCTAGTATAAAATCATGGAAATAAAATGAATGACTGACACATTTTTGTGTTTAAACGTATAATAATAAGTAATAGTAATAATAACAACAACAATAATAATAATTCGTCAATACCGGGTCAATAACTATAATCTATTGCGAGCTCGGTGAGTTCCTAGAACGAGGTAAATCGTTTTTCTTATCTTGCTTATTTACTTTTTCATTTCTTACTTTTATAAATACGTAAGCTTCGAAGAATCGCGCGTCAACGAACGCTTCGACGAACATTTTTCTTTTTTCAACTTTATATCGTTTTTTTTTCTTTTCTTTCGAAAGTGCTCACCGTTGAGGTTTTCAAAGCGGTTCAACGCATCGTTGTGCGTATAGTTATCATATAATAAACGAATAGTTATTACACAAACATTACACGGGAAGCAAAACGTGTTCCTACTTTTTTCTATTTTTTTACACTTTTAAATAACATTTAACGAATATTTAGTCGACAGCCCAGTGTTATTAGTTTTGCTACGACGATAATAATAAAAAAACGCTCTGTCGTGCACATTGTAAGTACATTTGAATGCCACCAGTCCTTCGTAAAAAAATGTAACAAATAATTGTAATCACGAACGAGGTACGCGTAAACGACGAGCAGCAACGCGATTTTTATAGTGAAATAAAAAAAACAACATTCGAACGTTTTAAAGCAGAACGGAGCAATGAGGTTGATCGAGAAGCCGCGCGAAGTACGTGTTGTCTTCACCGGCTGTTAATCTTCGTCCTTGAAACGACGATAAATCGACTGGACGTAAGTGAAGACGCATTTCCAATCGGGGCGACGCATCACAACCATATCCTCGACGTCCAGCAATGGTGCGATACCCGCGATCTCGCTGAAATTTATTTTAATGTTTTCTTTAACTGCCTATTTAACTGCCTTTTCCAATTTTTGTCGGCAGTTTGCGAGTGCTGGTGTTTTTTAAATGGGACATGACTATTGATTAATATGACAAAGGGAAAGACAGAATCAGCGATCATGCACAAACATTTATTGCGCAATGTGTGCACAAATGTGAAAAAATGTTAAATGTTTCACAATCGATTTTGTAATTGCAATGTCCGTGCTTTGCATTTAAAGAAATGTAATAAATGAATTTCGGTTATTTCTATTTCGGTAGTTCATCTGATAAAAGGATTGATAAAGATTTATTTTCCAAATACTAGTTTCAAGTCATCCAGCGCATGGAATTTTCATCTTAAGGGTTATTAGGCTACTCCGAAAATGACCAACGCTCGGTCGTCGCTTGAGGCAACTCAAATTGAAGAGAAGGGTCCAACATTTGGTGCAGGAATCGCAGATTGAAGGTGAACTCATAATTACAACGATAAAACTACTAGTAAAACTTTGAACGCGTTTTGCTTAAAAATATGTTTTTCAAAACGGTGTGCACGGTTTCTCGACATGTAATGAACGAATTGACTTGAAATTTGGTACACTTATTCAGAGTAATAGTAGTTTAGTCTTAACCGACGTTTGTTTGAACTTAAAAAAAAATTAGTTATTAAAAATAATGTCATTTTTCGTCGATAAATTGAAAAAAAAATCCATTTTTTTTGTGATTGTTGAAACACGATAACGAAAAAGATCGGTCAAGTCTTAGCCAATATTATCTATTTTAAGAAAAAAACTCGTTTTTCCCTTTAGATCAACCTTGTGGCCAAAATCAAGTGCATCGTTGAGCCCCTCACGTTCAAACGTCCTTCACGGGATTGTTTATAACTTCTTTAATGAAATTTGGCGCACAACTTTGTTAATGTACATACAAATAAATATCCCAACGATTTTAAATCATCTTACTGATTCCTTCAAAACTATTTTTCAAAAATAACCATTGTTTTCAGGTCGTCACAGTAGCTTAACCCCTTAATTTAACATCTTTGGGACTGTCCAGCGCTCCGCTTCGGATTTTGAAACTATGATTACTGCGTTTGGCAAATTTGATGGGCCATGAACTCTGATTTTCATACAATCATAATTTATTAATTGACATAAGCATCTTTGTTTATGTATTGCTTATGTATTTTATCAAAATTATCATTACAAATTACAGATGAATTAACTATTTACTATCTACGTCTGGTCTAAAAAGACCAGGGAACAACCATGTACGCTATAAAGTGGGAAAAAAAAATTTCAAAGTACTCCTAATGTTAGTAAAACGTTAATCCATTTGTAATTTTAATAAAATACACATGTTTATAGATCCCTTTGGGACCAAAAAATGTTTAAACAATTGCTCAAAGACCTTAAAAAATCCAATCAAATAGTTTGAAAGCCTCGGGAAAGAATCTGACCCGAACATTTTTTTCGCTTGTCATTTATTATGGGTGGTTTTCGCTCCTTCCTTACAAGGGTGTTCAATTTTCCGGATATTGAGATAATAAAAATGTCTAAAATGTTGAATGTGGAAAGAGCGATAAAATATTAGTACAAAAGTGTGTCTAGAAAATTACATACGGAAAATATAAGAAAAAAGTTATTTTTACGGGTGCTAGCGTGTGCGTATACACGATGACTTTACAAAGATGGAATTTGCGTTGTTCGAGAATGGTTGGGCGCAATTTGGTTAAAAATTGGCACGTGGCCAGAGCATTCACTTTTCTTATTCGGCGATTATTTTTGTCGCTATTAATTACATTAGTACATACAAATGAATGTCGGAACGATTTTTCAATCATCTTACTTATACCTTCAAAAAAATTCCCCAAGTAACCCTAATTTTCGGGTCTTCGCCGAACCTCTTAAGGTCTAACCTTAAAAAAGTTATCGTTTTTTATTGGCTTAAATTATGTATAAAGGTCCCACGAATAATAGGCAAAAGTTATATTCGGCCTTTATCTTGAAGTTTTTATGTTGAAAAATATGGTTTGAAAACTTTAATCGCGTTTTTCTTGAAACCATGTTCTTAAAATCAGGCGGACTCGTAGCTCCTACAATTTAAAACCGATTGACTTTAAATTTCAACGGTAGCTTCTTAGATAGGTTTTTATAGAAAAATTAAGGTCGTTTCATAGGCGAAAATGCGACCTTTTTGTCAAAATAGTGCCAAATTTGCAAAAATAAATATTTTATAATAACCGTGTGTTAGTTTGCGTGTAGTTCGCTAGAAACACTCATGTAGATTACTAGAAAGAAAAAAACTATTTTTTGTTCCAAGTGCTCATGTGCGTCTACAACAGATCTTGAAAAGGCTTTCTCGTTCTACCGGCCACTGGGCCGTCATATTGTAATTTGTTATAAGAAAAAGATTTCAGTACCTCCAGATATGTTAAATAAACGATCGAAATTTCATTATCATCGCTGCATGAGCATTGAAAAAAACAAATCTGTGCGTTTTACTAAGTTAAATTTTCAAATTTTTCTCCTGGATAAATGATGTTTTGAAAGAAAAAAGGAAGAATCATCTTTCGCCTTCTAGAAAGGTGAACAGGATATATGATAATCGTGAAAAAGCAACGAGATAATTCGATCGACTTACTCCGCTTTTGTGAACGCCAGTTGGAAATTTTTTCTGCGATCCTCGGGCCGCAGACTCTGATAATCGAAGGCTTCAGGCCTGAAATGATGAATCAGAGCGCAAAATCCTAATCCGTTACTCCAGCTCGTCGAGAAGTTATCCAACTGTACATTCTGAAATGAAAGATTTTCATTATGTAATGACTTTTTTTTGCGCAACCAAAACTTCCATTCTCAAAAATCTCGATTTGAAGATATAATTAAAAACAGGTATAGAAGAAGCGAATCGAGGCGTAACTCAAGTCCCAGTTTTCTGCAAAGTAGAACACGAACTGTACGAACTATATTTTTAGGGTTCCTCATTAGGGTTATTCATGATTTTTTTTAGAAGGAAACATTTCTTTGCCATTTTTTAGACTTCGGGTACGTTTTATTACTACTTTTGCCTGTTACATAGTATTTTTTAATCAATTAAACTTTAAAAAATGGCGGAGGTATGGCACGGTCTTCTAAACTGCATTTTCAAAACTGGTGTGACCTATACCTAAAAACTAATTGATCGATTCTGATGTAATTCGGTATAAATATTTCTAACTGTATTATCGAAAACATGACCCTACATGTTTTGGAAAATAAAGAAAAGTATTTTTTTATTGCAAAATGCAGCCATTTTTTCGGAAACTTCAATCTTTTTGTTTCAATGCATACTATTTCATCGATTTTCAACATTTCTTACTTTTTCTTGGTTCATTGAAAATGATATTCAAAATGTTATTTGAATAACATTTTGGTTAATAAATAATAAGAATTTGATTAATAACATAGTTATTCCAAATTTTAAAGAAATCTTTCATTCTTGAAAAAATAATGGAAATCAGCAGTTTTTCCCTCGCCTAAAGGTATCGTCCCCCTTGATTAGCCTCGTTAAAATAATGATATCGAGTACGTAAGCACATCGTTTGATCTTTCCCTTATTATTATATTTTATAAGGCCTTCTCTGCGAGAGAAGATTGATTTTTCGATTCCAAAAGCTCGCGAAAGTCGAACGTATGTAAATAATATTTGTTAAATATTAAAAAATGTGAAAAATTGTACTACAACGGGTCACACCTAGCCCGTGGGCGGAAAAAGGAAGAATTTTCGTGATTTTTTTCTGGAAAAACGTGCAGGGTTCTAAATTTTTTTCTTCTTAATTTAAGGAGTAGGGTGAAGTATCTTTTACCATTTTCGTATTGAAAAATATTTATAATTCTGGTAAAAACAACGGCTTTGTGCAGACCGCTGTATAAAAACCGTCCGTCGCCGGGACGACTACTGTTCAGAAACAAATCATCCGAAATAAAATAATCAAACGCATTTAGTTTTTGCATGACATTATCTGGTGCATAGATGAAGGATTTAATAAAATAGTGATTTTTTTTATACATGGCCGCAGTCCAAAGTGAAAGGATCGATTTTTCGGTGAAAAAACGCTCTTTCGTTGATGAAAAGAAACTATGCATTGAAAAAAAGTTCCCTCCTTCAAGCACTACTTTTTCAAATGTAGAAAAAGCTTGTAATTTTTTAAGTTGATCGGTACGGTGGTTTTTGAGATGTCATGGTCACTAATCTTGAAAAAGTCATTCTGAGAAAAATGCGTATAAAGTTTGTCGGTTCGCGGAACCTATCCATAAACGCATATTTATGAGACATTCTCCGAGAATGTTTTTGAAATGTTATATTTTGCGGAATCCGTCGAAAACCAAAAATCGATATTTAAAAACAAATTTAACTAGGTGTAAGCCCTTGAAGTATATAAAGAAGCATATTGGTCCGATATTAGAAACATAAGAGCTGCGAGAGAAACAAATTAAAAATAATATTCGATGTTGAGAAAAATTCGTGCTTGAAGATATATATATATGGACGTGTATTGGTACAATATTAAAAAATGCATGCTTCCGCAGTCATTTTGAAAGGTAATTGAGACGTAGGATTTTTTTTCCGTCTCTCCAAGGAATATCATACCTCATACTCTTTGGTCTTTGATTTACACCAAGCGAGTAATCTCTCTTTTATCTGCACTGCATTGTTTTGTACGACGGGGTCGGTGAACTTGAACAAAACATCTTTGCCCGGTGACTTTGGGGTACTGCAAATTGAAAGAAAAAAACTATCGATTCTTAAGTTCGTACAGAAGAGTAAATAGAATAAAACATGTGGCAAAAATTCACATTGGACAACGGGTGAGCATTCGGCGGATGCACACTCAAAAATGAGGGAACATATTCCATTTTTAAAGCGAACCACAAAAACGATTGTTTCGAAAATCTCAGTCGGGAAATAATTGATAGTCCTCTTCCTGTAGTGTGTGAAGATCTGCAGTCGGAACTCGCGTAATGTCAAAAGAATGCTAAATATGATTTATTTATTAATGTTAATTATTATTGATTAAAATGTAATTTTCATAAACTTAAGGCTTAAAGTAAATAAATTTTAACTTGTTTACAATTTTTAGATTGTGATCTACGTATGGATGACCGGAATTGTTCGCGTGTTCGTTTTATTTCTATTTTAGAAGTTCAGAACCAATTTTTATCGACGAATTCAAACGAAGTGTCCTTGAATCAAAGAAAATCGTAAGCGTATAAAAATGGGTAAGAAGGCAAGGTACAAAAAAACCGATATTTTCCTGTGTTTTCATGAAATTGATTTTTTTTCTCGTAAATCGTACATGTAGAGATGGTAAATTATAATTCCATGTTTGTGCTTTTCTGTACTTACCATTTAATTGATAATCTCATAAATGTTTACTTTGTTTTAAAGTATACTTTTTTTAAAAGAATTTTACTTTGAATATAATTGATAATACGATTAGTAAATGGTTCATGTTATAAGAATCATTAGCATACGTACTGTTTCGTCCGCCAGAAAGTTTATGAGACTGTTATCGGAGCATTAATTTACCTTGGTGAGCTGGGTGCACTGTTCTGTCGATCGAGCTGGCGAAATTTGGCGAACGGTGACAGCGGCTTCTTGACGGCTGAAAGTGTTCGATCATTTTTAATACGACTCTCTTCATTTCGACGTAATGTTTGGCTCTGAAAATCATCGCTCAGTTTTTTAAATTATAAATAATTAGAAACAAAAAGGAACGAAACGCTCAAAGGGTACGGACCCATGCAATCAGGCACGCCTGTTATCTTGCTACATACTAATCTGCTTTCATTTGTATAATATGCGAGATCGGGCGCGAGAAAATGTGTGCCGTGTTGTGCGTGTTTCCCCACGGAAAACAAAAAATCGTTTTTCTTTCTGGTTGCTTTCTCCTTCGTTGCTTTTTATACGACCCGAAATAATAATGTGTTTTTGTCAAACCATGTCTACGTTATATTGCATAGACAAATTTGACAGCCTGGAAAACTGGGAATTTGTGGTTCTTGAAAGACATGAACGTCAGTGACAAAGCTAAACGACTTAAGGGTCTTCTCACTTTAGACTCTAGAAAAGGCTATTTTCATGCATTTTTTTGATTGGTTTATATTATAGATATTGATATAAAAGTTGTTGCACTTGATAAATACACTTTCGAAAAACATTTAAAATCATTTTTATGTATTTATGTAACCCAAACAAACTTTAAACGCGTTTTTCTCGAAGAATCGTTTTTGGCCGGCTTGTTGAAAAAATCTTCGAAACTACTGAACCGATCCTTATGAAACTTTAACCACATATTCTTTACAACTATAGCTATAGTGCATATCAAGGTTTTTTTAGAATTTTGATATTACCAATTCTTTTGGCCACAAACGGTGAAAAAAGCACGTTTTTGTTTTGTTTTGTTTTTTTGAAAAATGTATGCCATTTGGTTATTTTTGCATATATCAAAAATCGTATGATATGCGCTATAGCCATTAACATACTGAATCTAAAATCGTAAAATTTATTTGTTTCGGATGATCCATCATCGAGATTTCATCAACAGCGCAGACCTTCATGTTTTTAGGACATTTTTTTAACTACGATTTTCCTTTATAAATAGTGACTTAAATAAATAAATAAATAAATAAATTTAAATGTATTTCGAAAGTTTATTTATTAAGTGTATCAACTTTTATATCAATATCTATAATATAAACATATCAAAAAAATTCATGAAAATAGCCTTTTTTAGCGTCTAAAGTGGGAAAACCTCTCAAAGGACCAGGACACTGTCAGCTCTTGAAGAAAGAGTCATGTGTCATTTTTTTAAATTAAGGAAGAAAAGCATTTTTTCCTGTCATCAGGATTTTGGGTTGCAGATAAATTGTTTTCTTCAGATTCATCAATACTTGCTGGACACGAATTCAAGCTTTTTCTTAAATTGAAAAAGGAAACAATAAATATTTTGAGATTTGAGACGTAAATTATAGTCACCGCAGTCGTAAATGCAGTAATGCAAAATTCAGATCAATCCACATGTAATGAATTTTGTGTGTTTTTTCAATACTTGTTAATTATAACTAATATTTTTGGGCAATTTTTGTTTTATTTCACAAATATCGATGAATTTGGCTAAAAAATGTGTATGGCACGCATGAGTATAGTTTTATGATGAGTAAAATAAAAATCATATTTCTCTATTTACATTTTCTTTTACTACGAAAAGTTCGCCACGATAATTTTTATTTTCAGAACATTACAGTGTCCTGTGTCCTCGAGAAAGTTACAGCATTGCGTTCGTGCTCGAAGCGGTACGAAATCTTCTTCAAAAGACAGTTCTAGATATAAATTCGTTTAAAACTTTTATAGATCCACCGAAATCAATGAAGACTACTTTGTACTGTAGCGTGTATACATAATCAATTAAACTACTAAATGAAAAATCATACTTGCAAGAAGTATGCACATTCATTTTAAAATAGAGGCATTTTTCTTTCGTTTGGCTCCCAACAAATCGTTTCGCTTGCAACTGTTATTCGACTGCTATTTTTTTATATTGAAAAGAAATACCATAACCTGAAGTAAAATCAATAATTCTGTAATCCGTAATCTTCAATGGACCAATAAAAATTTATCCGATTGAAGATTTCAAGTAGAATAACTATTATTAAAAATATCTAAATTGAAATTGTATCAGCAGTTTGTTATTATTTACAAAAAAATCAACGGAAACGTACATATTTACGTAACAACAAAGAAACTGTCGTATCAAGCATGACTATTTTTTTAAAACACGAACGATACAGTACAAGCAATCGTGCATTATTTAGGACCAATAATCGATAAAAGAACATAAAACCATTATTTTCAAGTTTTCCATCAATTGTATTATCACGAAACGCTGCAACTGCTCAAAGGAGGTGGCAAACGAAAACGGCCCAATCTCCTGTGTACGGTAAAACGAATCGCGTATCCGTTTCTTGCTTATTGTCAGTAAAAAAATTGCAAATTCGCAAAAAAAAGTCACACAAATGTTAATATTCATATACTCAATTTACTTTCTAAACTATGCATAGCTGTCCATCGCAAAAATAATCTCGAAACTCTCTCATGAAAAACAAATCTTGAAACACTGGTTCGATGTAAGTTATTATGCAGCGTTTGATTATGGATTATTACTCGTGGTGTGAATGGTTGGGATTTTTGCCGGCACACTTCGTGTTTTTTTTTCCACTAGAAGAAATTATTTATTGTAGTATAAAGGAGAAAAAAAACTCACTGCTTATCGGAGCTGCCTCGAACGCATAACACAACGTCCTTCTCTAATCCAGGTCTTCGGAAACACACATCAGACACGACATACAAAACTGCGCTTTACCGGCGTTTACTTTTATTTGCGGCTTATTTTTCGTTCGTTTATCGTAAAGATTCGTTCCTCTACCTATCTCTCTCCCTCTCTGTCCCTCTCTTATTTCCCTGGGCGAAATCATCCGCGAGGTAGTCTCTCGAAAAAAGCCCCCCCCCCCCCCCCCCCCCTCGCCGAAGCCAAAAAAAAAACAAAAAACTTCCAAATGTTCTTCACGAAAAAAGTGTATGCAATTATCCTCGCTCTCATGGCATATCCTTTCATTTTTGTCATCACGGTGTTTATGAAAACGATAATAATGTACGCATAACGAATGATTTTTTGTTGCTTGATTCGAAGATTCACCAAGGATACTCTTTTTGTATGATTTCTTTATTTTTTGGAAGAATTTTTTTAGCATCGATTGTCGGATCGCGTGGCCTCCTTGAAGAGGCTGTCAAAGGCTTTATCGACGTCGGTACTGTCGTCGTAGATGTGTGGCATCGTGTGGCTCCTCATCAGGCTGCCTTGACTCTTGCGAACATTGAAATTGCGCTTGCTCTTTGTATCTTTTCGCGGCAGGACAGGTGAATCGGTTTGTCCAGTCGGGCCGGTGCCTTGGAAGTATCGCTGTATTTTTTCCTCCATCTTTCGTATCGCGTCCGTAGAGGACGAGGCTTCGTATTGCTTGGAGAGCTTCAGAGACGAGGGTGATTTCGGTTTCGGAGGCTTGAGAAGAGCGCAGGGTTGTGCCTGAGGCACTTGAAGAGTGCTCTTCGAGAACGCCAGTTGATGCCAAGATTCCGATTTCGATAGTACGATGGATCGGGATGGCTTGCTCGCGCATGACATAAGATACTCGTCGCTCGAATCCACGTTGGGTGGAATCTTGCGCGGAAATTCGATCGTGCCGATATTTGCGGCCCGGGCGTCTGCTTCCCCCTTGAAACTTGGCTTGAAAACTTTCGATGGGCTGACGACGTTGATCTTGGGCGTGACGAAAGTTCCTCGATCGCGGTGAGGGATGCTCAGAGGCTTAAAACGCTCATGATGACTTTTCATCGAGTTGTTCCTCTCCTCGAATATATTAATTTTATCCTGGGTATTGTTGCTCTCGATGACCGTTTCGACATTGTGATTCGACTGATCCGTCGGTTGGGTCGGATGACCGAGAATCCCGCGCATCGCTTCGTCCACGTAAGGCGTCTGGAATATTTTTCTCGTAATTGTTGGCAGTGCGGGTTGGTCCACGTCGGATTTGATCGGATATCGAAATTTGTTCATCGTTGCTTCTTCCCCGTAAGACGTTTCTTGGGACAGACTTCGGGTCGGATTCGAAACTTCGGACTGATCTCTCTGCAGCTGTCGAATCAAATTCTGTTGCAACAGATTGTGGCGCATTACTTGGTCCAGAGATGCTTCTTCGCGCTCGTGACTTCGTTCATCGCGATAAAAAGGAGTGGCCACGTAGGAAATTTGAGGATCGCCGGGAGTTTGATTAGATTGTGAATTTTCATCGAGTATGTTGGATGATTCGGTGTCTCGAGGGTCCTTCAGAGCAGACGGTGATGGCGAGATCGTTGGGCTCTCCGGTACCGGGGAAACTGTTGCGATTGCGCAAGCGTACCTCGTAACTACACCCTCGGTCGTGCTTATGTCTTGATTCTGAATATTTTCATCCTCTGCGTCGTCTCCGTATGATCTCTCTTCCTCGTGACTGTAATTATTGACGGGATTGCTAGAACTGGATGGAAGAGTACCAGCCAATTGATCGACCGGGTAATTCTCGTGGAACTCTCGTGGATCCACCTCGAGGTTACGATCCGGTGGTACGTTAACCGGATTCTTGGCCTCCCGATAGAAATCGGTATCGCCGTAACTGGGATAATTTCGAACTGCCCGATCCTTCTCCTCGTACGGTCTACCTTCATATTCCTGGTAACGATCGTCCCGCTCGCGTTGTAGTTTCGACATCGACGGTATAGCAATTTGCGGTGGTGCGGGAATCGGCGGCGGTTGCTCGATCTCGGGATAATACTGGCTCTCGTAATCCATAATAGGAGGATAACGATTGGCTGGATGAGAAACGTGACCCGGCGGGTTTTGCGGTAGAGTCTGACGACCTTGTGTCGGGTTGGTAGTGCGATAGCCGGTGAATGGTCCCGAATCCGGGTCACGCTGACACGAGGATAGTTGATGATTATCGCGGTACTGCCTCGAAGGATCTGTTCTCGCATCATCCTGAGGACCTGAGTTCCGTCTCCCTTCCTCGTGAGTCAAGTTCCGCGTCTGATGAGGTGCGATCTCTTTGGGCGTTGGGCTCGGGTGTACGAGTCTTCGCAAGATCGCAGATTCATCTCTGGCAGGATAATTAACAAGGTTCTCGCTCGTGTAGACCGGACAAAATGGTTCGGTACGGTGAGTCTGCACGGCAACGCTCTGGGTCGAGGAATTATCGCGTGGTGGAGGAGACGGAGTTGTCGCCGTTGATGGTAGAATGGATTTGATGTATTGCAACGATGACAACGGGGATGAACGCCCCTGCTGCTGAACATCTTCGGCAAAATTGGCCTTCTCCGACGTTGCGTACCGATACTTTTTATCGGACGACCCACGTTTGTGATAATTGATCTCGAAAGGATAAGCTACAATGTCCCGTAAATTTGTTCCATTCTCGTTGGGGCGTGCGTCGTAAGCCTCGTACAGTTTACGGTTTCTGGACTTGTCCTGTCTGGCGTTGTTCTCGCCATAATCAGCGGACCGATACGCAATCGGTACTTTGTGATCTCTCTTGTACTCGTCGCAAGACGACGTCCGTTCTTCGGCTAATTTGAATTTTTCGCGAGCTCTATCCTGAAGACGCGTCTTGTTCACGGCATTGCCGGAGTCGTTGGACCAGGGACCAGACTTCGGCGGGTCCGTTGGATTTTTCGTGTCGAACGGCGCGAATTGTTTGCAGAAGGTATGGTAATTTAGGTTGCCGTTGTCCTTTGGACTATACTGGTCGGCGTCGTTCAATAAATTTGGTACTCTCTTCGCATTTGATTGATGCTTGGATGCGTGTGTTCTCGCTGGTAATGGGGAGAGGTTCGGAGAGATCGTGGACTCGACGTTCTCCTGATCGAAGATCTTCACTTTAGCCCGCAGCGCACTACCGTTTTTAGGCAAATAGCCGGGTTTTAAAAATCCCGGTATCATCTCGTCTCGGCTCGGTTTCTCTATCTTCTGAAAGGGTGACGTTGGAGCGTGACTGAATCCGGGAGATCTTTGCTTGTACGGAAGTCGCAGCGATCTCACGAGGACATCGGTAGCCTTGTTCGTGATGTTCCCTTCCCGGTCATTCGTCCTCGGCTTGTCGAAGGTCGTTTTGATGTTGGAAAATCGGCTGTTCCAATTTTTATCGGCGTCTGACGCGATTTGCCGATAATTGAAACTCTTGAACGGCAAACTCGAGGTAGCTGTAAGTGTCGCCGCGTCGTTATTTTTGTTTATGAGAGCGAGAAATTTACGATCGTTCTCGGTCTTTGGCTCGAACGATGGAACAACGTGGCCACCGTTGTACGAGTATTTGTCGCCGATATTGATCGGCCTCCTCAATAGACCTGTGCCATTTCCGTTGGTCAAACTCTCGGCTTGCAGCTTTAAATAATTCGGTATGTCGATCGTATTCGCGCGTTTTATTTTTGACTTTTTCGCCAAGTACTTGTTGCACTTGGTCTGAGCGTTGCTTCGATGATACAATGACGATGCCGACAAGCCATATTCCTCGTTGATTATCGTATTATCATCCTTGTATGGCGCATCCGCGAGTTTAGCCCCGGAAATAATATTGCCCGATGGTTCCTGATAAACCGTCTCGCGCGAGGTATCCTTGCCACTTTTGTTTTGCAAAGATTGCTGTTGATTGAGGGCATCCTTCATGTATTTCTCGGGGACTATAGCATATTGCTTTTCGTCACATTCCAGTCGATCCATGGGATTTTCCTTGTCCACGTTTTCACTGTTTTCCCGGCGATTGTCACTTTCCAAATTTCTCCCGGTCTCAATTTCCAGCTGCGAACGGACGACGTCACTCGTGGGGTCGGGGACTGTCGCGACGACAGTTTTATCCTCCAGCCACTTTCTCGCGCGTGCCAGTTCTTCCGATGTGATGGCAATGGTGTGTCGATCGGCACGTCGCCGTCTCGCCACTCCGGATGAACAGCTCTTGGGGGATTTTTCCGGCTTTGCGATCGAATCTTCCGGTATCTTCAGACTCGCGAGCAGACTCGAAATGAGCTTCAAAAGATTCAATTTGTTCGTTGGATCTAGGGTCGAGCTGTACCTCGTGAGCGTCCCGATGTCGACCCGCACGAGAGTCTCTTGCAAACGTCCAAGCGCAGTCTGAATGTCGGAGAGCAAAAGGTCCTCGAGAAATTTTAAATCTAATTTTAAGCCTCGTGGACTCTGCAAATCGTTCGATCTCAGCTGATCACGCTGCTGTTCCATTGAGTTGCAAAGTCCGCTCGCCCATATGCGAAGCTCCTCCTCGGAATTGATCCCCGAATCTTCCGGTCGAATAGCCGCCGCCGTACCGCCGCTCGGACTCGAGCACGATTGCTCCAGAGCCGAGCGCAATCGCTCTACTAATACTGGCAACAAATTGCACTCACCGGCTTTGTTACGATCGAGGGTATTGGTCATGGGTGACGTCGGTGCCTCAGCCATGACGAAACTCTCGTCTCTCTTCGAGCTCTTATTCTCCACTTTCGTCGTATCGTCACTTGGCACCGCCTCGATATCCTCGTGCCTCGCGACCCTATTTTTTGGCTCCTCGGTGCTCTCTGAAACAAAGCAAGTTCCCGTACAAGCTTGCATCGTGCGTCTGTCTACCGAGGTCACTGCCGATTACAATTTTTCGTACCTTCGAGCGGGCTGAACACTTATTTAAACATTACCGAGCACAAAAGATGTAGAATGTCCGAAATTTCGATGATTATTATAATAATAATAACAATAATTATAATAATAATCATAGCAGTACTAATGATTGTAGGAGTACCAATAGCAGCACAAAGCTAGTAGCCAATCGTCAAATATGCTATGATTATTATAAACAATCATAATAATCACAGCAGTACAATAATTATAGCAATACTAAGAATAATACAAAGCTAGTAGCCAATCGTCGAATAAGGTAAATTGTTTCTCCAATCATTGAAAGATATTTTTTTTCTCTGTAGTCACAAATTTATTAGTTTTCTTTTTCTTAATGTCGGTGATGTGTATTTCAAATAAACTATTTAGCCCCTTAACATACATGTTAAAACGACTGACTGATTTTTTTGATAGGTTGATATTATAGATATTGATATAATAGTTGTTCCACTTAATAGATACACTTTCGAAATACATTTTAAAAAAATTGATGCATTTATGTAACCTAAACACGCGTTTTTTCTCGAAACATTGTTTTTCGACGGCTTGTTGATAAAATCTTCGAAACTACTAAACCGATCCTTATAAAATTTTAACCACATATTCTTTACAACTATAGCTATAGCGCATAACAAGGATTTTTAAAAAATTTGATATCTACATTTTTCGTCAAAAACGGTGACAAAAATACGTTTTTTGTTTGTTTTTTCGCAAAATGTCCACCATTTTGTTATTTTTGCATATATATCGAAAATCGTATGTTATGCGCTATAGCCATTAACATACTGAATCTAAAACCGTTTGATTTATTTGTTTTGGATGATCCATCTCCGAGATTTCATCAACAGCGCAGACCTACAATTTTTTTAGAACATTTTTTTAACTACCATTTTTGTCTATAAAAAGGGACTTAAATAAGAACATTGAAAAAATGATGTATTTCGAAAGTGCATTTATTAAGTGTAATAACTTTGATATCAATATCTATTATGTAACCTCATCAAAAAATGCATGAAAATAGCCTTTTTTTAGCATCTAATGTAAGAAGACCCCTTAAAACAAATTGACAAACCCTTTTCTAGCATTGTCTTGACCGAAAGCTAATTTATTTTCTATTTCCAGTGTGGTTAATTCTTTTTCATTTTTGTCGCATTGCAGAGCACCGAATGAAAGAGTCAAGAATGTAGGTCAGCTTCATGGTTTTATTATAGTGCGAGTTTGAGGCACTTAACGTAGAATGCATTTAATGACGTTTACACTAAAATAGAGCGTAATACCTGTTTCTTTTGCACAAAAAGGTTTGTATGTATTATAGGTGCGCTCGCAGCGTATGCGATGCGTAAAACATATTTAAAGAATTCCAGAGTGATTACATATTTTAAGAGTAGTTGCGCGTTGAGAAAATCCCCGGAAAAAGTAGCACATTCTCTATTCAATTCGCAAACATGTTGAATTATTTTGAATTCTCAAATATATGTTCTAGATGAACAAAGAAATTGGTCGCAAGCACTATCGAATGTGGACTGAGACTCAAATTTCAAGTAAAAAGTGTTATTTTTAATGATTGATTTATCTATATGTATCAATATTCAATTTTATTTGGGTGTGACGCTTGAGAAGAACATACCGCTGTTCAACGAGAAAACAAGCTCAATTTCCGTACGTTACAATTGCATAGTCAATGATCGTGAAGTTTTTCGAATATTTTCCTCTATTTATAAATTACTCTAAAAAAACATCTAAAATATTCTGTATCATCGTTCTATTGAGGTTTTTCTCGTAACCGAGAAGTAAAACAATTCCCCAAACCGACGCAGGCAAAACGAACTGGCAATTAAACGTGTTTATAATTCTCCTACGGGTTAGTGGTTTCATCCCAAACTTTGCATACAGACTTGGAACAAATGAAGGAAGGATCCAATTTTCATGGTAGCAATTCTGTCACACTCTCATACATCCTTTGAACACCTTTAAAATCCATATACATTGATATACAAATCGAGATAAATAACTGATCCTATATTAACCGTTTAATAAAACGGCTAATATAAAGTCAGAATGGAAATGTCCAGCTATTTCAAATATGGTTTTGGTTCTCGTAAAAAAATAAAAAGTCAAATCAGCACCGAAATTTACAGAAAATTAAAAAATGTGGTTTCTATACTGGATCATTAGCTTGTTTAAAACGTTTAAAATATCAATTTTTGACTTTCGACGGATTCTTAAAGTATAACATTAAAAAAATATTCTCTAAAAACTTTGAGTCGATCCGTTTGAAATTCAAGCAGTTATCGTCGTTTATAGGTAGGTTCCGCGACCCGGCGAACTTTGAACGTGTTTCTCCCAAAACTACTTTTTTAAATTCGATGACCACGATATCTCAAAAATCACTACATCTATCACTTCAAATTTTATATGCTTCTTTTACATGTAAAAAAACAGTTCTTGAACGAACTCATTTTTTTCGATGCATGGTTTTTTTTTTATCAACGACGTTAGAGTGTTTTTTCACCCAAAATCAATACTTCCACTATGGACTGCGGCCATTTTTTCAAAAATCAATATTTTATTAAATCCTTTATCCAAGCACTAGATAATTTCATGCAAAAACGAAACGCGTTTGATTTTTTGTTCCCGATAATTTGTTCCCACATTTATAAATATTTTTAATACAACAATTGTTAAAGATACTTAAAACCACGCTCTTTGATGTACAAAAAAAATGAAAATCTGAACATGTTTTCGCAGGAAAATTCACGGAAATCCATCTGTTTTCCTGCCTCGGGCTATGTGTAACCCGTTAAGATTCTGAATATCCCTGGCAGGAAATACGTTTATTGTCGTAAATTTTAGAACGAAATATTCGCAAATGGGACACAAAAGCATAGCTCTGCCATCCCAGCTCAATTACGCCCATTGTCTCGATCCTCGTGATTCAATGGAAAAATCGCTTTGTGTATGATGTTGAACTTTTCCGCTGACTTATTTTGTGTTGCGACTCGTGTATGCGGGCGCGTGGGTGCACGTACGGGTGCGCGTGCTGGTAACCCGGTTTTATTTAAAACTTCATATATACTGCGTAGATTTATTTTCAGTCGTTATAATTCGTTATACATCCAACGCGGATTTTGTCTGCCTGCGTAGCTTATCACTGTGGGTACTTGTCTGACCACGTGTCTACTCCTTGTAGTGATATCTTATTAACTATAACTTACCCGATTTTTCTATTTCATCATCTTTTTCGTTCGATAATGTCTTCATGGTTTCACCTTCATCTGGGATTCTTGTCGAATTGGAATAATTGATGTTCCCCTCGCTAGTTGCGGTCGGCGAATCAATTTCTATAACACGTTTTGTTCAAACTTATTTATACATTTCTTTCGTTTTTTTAATTCTAATTTGCATGAATAAAAGCTCTCATGTCAGAGTGCTCAAGATGCAGATAGCAAGGGAATTAAGTTCAAAACATAATTTTAAAAGGGCTGAAACTATCGAACTGACATGCCTCACACTATTGTAACAGTGTTTGAATCAAATATTTATATTGCTTGGTCCGAGCAATTTTTCGATTCTGCGGAACGATGAATTAAGAGGTTAGGCTTCTGTGAAAGATAAGAAACACTCGTTCGTCGCTTGAGGCAACTCAAATTGAAGAGAAAGGTCCAACATGTTGTCCAAGAATCGCAGATTGAAGTCAAACTTATGTTTACAACGACAGAACTGCTAGTTAAACTTTGAACGCGTTTTTTTTTAAACAGTGTATACGATTCCTCGACATCTAACCAACGGATTGACGTAAAATTTGGTAAACTTATTCAGTGTAATAGTAGTTTAGTCATGACCAACGTTTTTATTCTTAACATTTTTTTCATTGGTGATTCCACGATAATGATGTCATTTTTCTTTGAAAAATCGAAAAACAATTCAAATTTCTTTTCTTTATGATTGAAGCACGGCAACCAAAAAAAGCTCGGTCAAGTTAATTATATATTTTAAGAAAGAAAAGTGTTTTTTTCGTTTCACAAGATGGGTGGCCCAAATCACGTACAAGGTTGAGCCCCTCACGATTAGAGGTCTTTCACGACATTGTTTATAACTTTTTTCATTATTCATCTTTTAAAATGAGTTTTGGTATACAACTTTGTTAATGTATATACAAATAAACATCCAAAAAATTTTCAATCGTCTTACTTATTCCTTCGAAATTAATTTGTTCAATAACCCCGATTTTCGGGTCGTCACAGTATCCTAACCCCTTAATTGAACATCTTTGCAAATGTCCGCCGTTCCATTCCGGATTTTGAAACTATGATTACTGCTCTTGGCAAATTGTATGCGCCATGGGCTCTGATTTTCATACAATCGCAATTTATCAATTGGCATAAGCAAAGAAGACCA
Organism: Ophion ellenae; assembly: GCA_963210295.1. Lineage (NCBI taxonomy): Eukaryota > Metazoa > Arthropoda > Insecta > Hymenoptera > Ichneumonidae > Ophion > Ophion ellenae. The sequence continues at coordinate 31,346,129 of OY723386.1, forward strand.
GGAAACTACTATGTACGCTATAGTGTCAAAAAATCTCTAATGTATTCCAAACGATAGTAAATCGTTAATTCATCTGTAATTTGTAATTGTAATTTCTATAAAATATACACAGCAATAGATCCCTTTGGGACAAAAGAATTAAATATGTAAACATTCTTTTTTTAAAGAAGCTTTTATTTGAAGGCCTAAAAAGTAGAAAATATTTTTTTTACCAAGTCACCTATATGTGTCTGTAAATAAAAGCTTGGGGCGCTCAACTTCTTAAATGTTTAATGAATTCGATCAATTCAGTTTCTAATGAAACTGTATTTCATTTGGCATGATAGAATTAGAGAATCTACTATCACACGTTTATACTCAGTTTCAGGATTTTTATGTAAGAAATCTAAGGTTGTTTTACAGTAAATTAAATACAGTTGATATGCTAAGGGATTTATGTAAATTAAAGATTATGTCTAAATTTTGAGCGCCCCAAGCTTTTATTTATAGCCACATATCGGTGACTTGGTAAAAAAAATGATTTTCTACTTTTTAGTACATTGAATAAAACCTTGTTCAAGGAAATGTTTTTTTACACATAAAGTATTTCCTACTTTTAGTCTTTAATTGATTTTACTAGAGCTCTGACATTTTTGCAAAGAGCTCTTGAAAATTTTTGTTATTTTTCTTCATTATTATTTGCAAATTTTTTTTTAGTCATATTATTTGAAGAAAAGAAATGATTTATATTGTGAAGTTAGTGTTATTAAAGGTTTCAATAACACCGTTATATAGGTCCATTAGAGATATTTTATTATGGATATTTTTTTTTGTTGAATCATGTATTGTCACCTCTTAGATCCATGTTTGCAAAATTTCAGAGCTTTAAGTAGTCGGGAAGTGGGTGAAATATCGATTTTCCGTTTTGCATCTCCCACCAAGTCAAGATAAATAAAAGCTTGTAAATAACGAATTTCCTCAAAGATTTAAAAAATCAAATTAACTAGTTGGAAAGCCTCAGGAAAGAATGTGACTCGAACATTTTCTTTTGATCGTTATTTATTATGGGTGGTTTTCGGTGTTGCCCTACAAAGAACTTAAATTTTCCGGATAATGGAATAAAAAAATATCTAAAATATTAAATGTGGAAAAGTAATAAAACTATTAGTACAAAAGTATGTCTAGAATATGACATACAAAAAAGTTAGTAAAGAAGTTATTTTGACGGGTGCTGGCGTGTGCGTGTACACGATGACTTTGCAAAAATGGAATTTGCGTTGTTTGAGAATGGTTGGGCGCTATTCGGCTAAAAATTGGCACGCGGATAGAGCGTTCACTCTTCTTGTTCGGCGATTATTTTTGTCGCTATTAATATAGTAGCCACATTTTTTTTTACGATTTTGAAAGTTTTCGCGAAATGCTTGCAAATCGTCGAACTTGTAAAGACGGCGAATTAGTGTGCTGATTTTTTGTTTAACAAATAAAGTAATAATTTAGTAATATTGGCAATCACATTGAGGTCAGTTTTTTAGAGTTTACATTTTTCAAATTTACTATGAAAGAACTTAGTTTGACAAGCATAAATCGATATACTTAGAGCTAAATATTTCTGCACCGACGGAATATTCAAAATTCACAAGTGTATCAATTTAAAAATAACGTCGATATAAACACTTTCAGATTATTTCCATGATATTTGGATATTATTAGGCAAATTTTTAGTTGACCATGGGCATTTCTCATTCTTCTTCCGAATAACAAAAAGTAAAAAAAGCTTCTAGAGTACCTTGTGTCTCCGACATGATGAATTGGTCCCAGATGTAGTCTGAAAGCAGAAAAAAAAAATTGCCAAGAAGTTCGCATGATAAAAATGCAAAATTTATCCAACGTTTCTTTAACTCCGAACAGTCGAAGATAGCAATACGCATATTCGCAGACGCTTTATATATTTAGCTCTCAGAAACAGATCTAGCCTGGTAGTCGTAAAAAAAATTTCCACTCGCCTCGCAAAAAAGAAGTCGCAATTCAGTTACATATTACAGTAACTGTAGAATTTTGTTAGAATAATTACCACAACGACGAAATCCGAAATAATCGTCACGTATATTTTTATCAAAAGTGTGTCCGAATCAACCTTCCATCCATGAACATTGTATTTCTGGTGATTATCAACATTCAATCAAGTCACGTCACTGATGCATTTTTATAATATTTCTTACTGAGCGATGTTGATCAATTAACAGATTTAGAATATGCATGGACCACACATATTAATGGTTTCAAAACACTTTGGCAACGATGAAATAGTAAGAATATGTGACTTCTGTTAATTTTCCACGAGGTCCATTGGTAATTAGTTTTATTTAAGACTCGCGAACGCACCAAAAATTATGGATAATATTTTTGAAAACTGAACTAAAATACACCACGCTAAAAATGTATGGAAACCATAGTCTTATTTTACGGATGCATTATGTAAAATATTTTATTGTTGGTGCAAGAAAATGACAATTGAATCCATTTTTCTCTGCCACCATTCAACGTACGACAGTAGTCCAGTGAAAGAGACGAAAACCCAGCACTCTTCAGCGTAGAATATGAATTTTTGATTGAAGGTAGATGGTTGCATACTGAAAGTAACCCCAATAAAATGTTGCCCCTCAACTCCCCCCAACCCTAAGAAATAGGGGTTGAAAACTTAAAAACTGCCGTATCTCCATAATTAATAGCTCGATTAAAAAAGGTTGCGAACAAAAGTTGTTTGGAATAATAAAATTCGCATAAAGTTATGTGACGTTCAACGTCCTCTATTTGAAAATAGCGGCACAAAAACGATTCGAAAATTCGGGGTTGATGCGCATGCGAGTGGAGTAGCGATATCGCTGCGTCCTTGTCTGGGTCACTAGTGTTCTCTTTTTTTTTTGTGCCGCTATTTTCAAAGATAGAGGATTGGATGTCATATAACTTTATACGTATTTTATTATTCCAAACAACTTTTGTGTGAAACATTTTTTGATCGGGCTATTAATTATCCAGATATGGCGATTTATACACTGAAAAAAAAAATTCGTTCATTCCATCTAAATTCCATCTAAAATCCAGTTGGTTTAACAGAATTGTATTTCTAAATACGTTCAACTTGATTTTTGATTGGCATAATAAAACAGTATAGTTGGGCAGTAACCAAAGATACATTTAAACTATCTGCTTATTTAGCATGTCTGAGCAACTGTTAAAACAACAAAATTTCGAGACAACAAAATGCATTTTGCACATTCAACAATTCTTTTATCTCAGTGAAAGTTTTCAAGCCCTATTTCTTAGGGTTGGGGCGAGTTGAGGGGCAACATTTGATTGCGTTACTTTTTTACTTTCAGTATGCAACCATCTACCTTCAGTCAAAATTCATATTTTACGCTAAAAAGTGCTGGGTTTTCGTTTTTTTTACTGGACGCCAGCTTCTAGTTTCCACATCCCTACGCTCACCCTCACATGGGCAAATTATTTTTTGATTCGTAAAAAGAAAGATAAATACGTCGATCGTATTAACAATCATATTCATAACGTGAGGCAAGTTCAGCTCGAAAAGCGAAAAGTGTTAGAACTGTCGTACTTCCTGAGGGGGCTACATCTATCTAGGTGGGTAAAAGAATTGCATTTTCCACAGTTTTTATCCGATCCCTACCTTTTAACTATATTCCCTGAAAAATTCGTTCGAACATTTCTAAAATTGAATGAGCTACAGCTCCTAACAGTCGGCCGGGCGAGCGTTACCGCTTTAAACATTGAACGCCACAGCGTTCAATGTTTAAAGCGGTAACGCTCGCCCGCCCGCTTTAAAGCGGTAATAAACAGCGCCACGCTTTAAACATTGAACGCGTTTTTCTCGAAACATTGCTTTCAAATCCGGTGGACATGATATCTCGAGAACCACTTGACGGATTATTTCCAAATTTACAGGAGATACGATGAGAAACACTTGAAGGTCGGTGCCGATCTCACTTTTTTAAATCAATTTTCTTTTTCTAACAGTTACGTAAAAATAACGACTTTTTTCATAGGTTTTGCGTTCTTGAGTTGCAATATGTCGCCATGTTGTTAAACAAAATTATTTTGGAAATCATCGATCGTCAACGACTTGTATTTATTTCTATATTTCTACTTCACCAACTGTTTCCCAGAAAAAAATCGGAATTTGGCCATTTTTTTGGATCTCTAGGTATCTCCCCTTGAAAGAAATTGGCATGAAGCGTGTTTGGGGCTTTTCCCTTGCCTGCACACCCTCGAGGAAAGGTTTAAAGTGCAGAAACCTTAGCGCATTGGGGCTTAGAAATGTTTGGCAACGTCTTTCGCGTTGTATTTAGTCATTAGGAATAGAACAGCTCGATGAAACAGTGATGAGCAATGCGAGTAGAATGCGATGCATCACAGGTGTTACAAATGAGCAACAGGTTTGGAAAATATAAGTCTACTCTATGATGATTAACTCTTCATAGGTTAGTGATGTCACAATTGCTTTTTTTCTCGAGCATCCAGTAGTAGGTGTAGCAATGTATATATAGCATAGAGTAATTTGATATTGGATAATACATGATGAAGAGGTTCACGGCGAACGGGTCGAGTTTCTCTCCTGTCCCCCATCTCTTTCTCTCTCAATCGTCTCGGAAATCCTTGGAAGATATTTAACGAGTGAATAAACTCTCGAAGCTAATTACACGTCTGCGGCTTTTCTAGCCAGGTTCACCGTCAGATGGGATCAACGAGGGCGGTCAATATTTTCTTACATTTCCCCTCTAGACATTTGAGAAAAGGTCTCCATTTTCAAAGCACAAACGTGTATCCACTCATCGTCGGCCACTCGGCAATTGGTTAATTTTCGGATTTAATGAATTTAAGAATTTATTCCTTTTTTTCAAGAAACTGTTTGGATAACCGTAATTGGAATACTGTATCTAAACATTTATTCGGTTTATCTGCGCATTTCTTAATTACGAATCTATAAGGATTTCATTTATTTTTTAACATAATTAATTATGAAATCCAATACTTGCTGTTGTGACTTTTTATAAAAAATATTTATATCCGGTTTAAAATAATATCCATTTTGCGAGGAAAGAACATCGTTTTACAGAATCATCGTTTATCATTTCGTTATGGACACTATTTATTATTATTATTATTATTGGTATTATTAACAATAAACGTTCCGTTTTTAAGTTTCATATGAGAAAAACGTAACCGCGGAATGACCCCAAGATTGTGCAGTATAAAATCCAATATCCCTGCAACCGGAAACGTGGACGAGACATACATAATCGAGAGTATTGCGCCGATTTGAAAGGAATCCCGAATTTTATGCAGTTTGCGATTGCCAGAGTGTCTTAGCTTATTATATTGCTTTGAAAGTTGCAGGGCAGAGGACCATATCTTGCGCTATTTTTACTTATGCCTTAGGTGTCTAGGGAATACCATATAATAGTGTAGTTATAGTATTAAAAAAAGATCAAGCGAAAAAAAATCACGTGACAGAAAGAGAGAAAGAGAGAGAGATGAATTCGTTTTTTTCGTAACACGAGAACCTATCCCAATGTAAATAATAATACAAATTTACAATGTGAAAAATATAGAAAGGGCAAAAATAAGAAATATAAACTGAAGATACTCGAATTCTTAGCAATGTATAGAGTAATATAAATCAATGAAAATAAAAATGATGGTAGGGTTAACGCAACGCAGTAAAATGCAACATTATGACAAATGAACAAAAAATGCATACTAAATCCATGTCGGCCTTGTAATTTGCAGGTGTGTGTGAGAGAGACAGAGAGCGAGAGAGGGAAGATTGAAAGAAACGGTACGATAGACATTAGAGGGTCGGTGGCCACTGCACGCGGGACTACGGTAAACGATAGCGAAAGACCAAACCGAAGAAACGAGCTAAGCGCGAAGAACCGACGAAGGGGCCACGAGGCCGTCTTCTATAAATAATTTCATACATTATACGTATATACGTAGATGCGTTAGCGACGGAAAAGTAAGCAGGCAGGCAAAAAACCGTCCAACAACTGACGCCCGGCCTTCGACTTCGCGCTTTACCCAAAAATATTCCACGACCTTCTTGTCGTGTTTCGAGACGTAGGATTCGAATGGTTTTCTCTTATTCCTTTCATTTTTCATTCTTGCCTCCCTCGACGATTGTTTGAATGAGGCGCGAACGTGACGCTGTGCGCGAAAATCGTCTGGAAATAAGTTTTTTTTCCGTTCCCACACAGTCGAGAATCGTCGAACCGCAGGAAAATCCGAGAAGCCATGCTCGAGTCTCGAGTCTATCGACAGACACGCGCGCAAATGTTGGCTGCTCGCCCCACGTGGTGTTCCATCCAAGACAATCCGTACTCCGAGAATCTTTCCGACTCGACGAACACTTTTGTTTATCAACGAATGCCCATTTTCCGCACTTCCGGCGTGTTGCAAAATTTCTCCGATCTATTCGTTGATATGTCCAAGCTTTTTTTTCTTTTTCTTTCCAATCTCGACTCGCGCCGACCACTTGGAGAACGCGATTTCCACTTTCTCCGGAACGGCGAAACCGTTCGCGACTAAATTTCGCGCAGTGAGCGCAGAATCATGGCAAAAAGTCGTTGCGTACTTGACGTTGTTTTTTTGAAAATGCTTACCGTTTCGGAGAAAACGGAAATGGCGTTTTACGCGCAGCTGCCCACTTTGCACTCGCGCCAAACTTTGGCCCGCAATGCTTATGGCCTGAGAAAAAGGGAGGCATGTCGCCATGTGATAGTATACCAGACGGGCGATTGCTGAAAATTTGTTTCTGTTGATTTTCATCCGATGTAACTTTTGTTTCCATATAATGCCTGGCATTTTCCTCTCTCCACTAAGGGGTAAGACTACCGTAGATATTTCAAAAAATTGATTTCTTTTAAAGTGGCTTAAGAGGTGCCTTGAACCATCTAGAATAAGGGGGAAAAAGTTTGGTACCTGTAGAACAAAGGTCCCCGCTGGCCCGGGTGGGTCTGCCCTTCGCTGGCCCTTGTGCGACACGTTGACAGTTTTTCTCGGTACACAATTTTTCAGAACGGCACAAAGCATAACTCCAACAATTTTCATTCTTTTCACTCAAAATTTTGAGCGCATGTTTAAAATAACGTTCCGGAGAGAAATACGTACGGAATCTTCCATGAGTTAATAACATTAGTTATTAACTCATAACTAATTGCTTAATAACATTAGTTATTAGTTAACATTAGTTCACATTAACTAATTAGTGATTAACAAACTGTCCTTTATTCTGTCGAAAATTGAGTTTTTACTTTAAATGCTTGCCAATTGCACAAAAATTCATATTTTCAAAATCCCCTACCTATTTCTCTAGCCATACTCATGTAATTTAATAGGATTTTAATTTTTTTCCGAATTCAAATTTGCGTCCGTTCTACTGCGTGCTGCAGAATATCTTAAATTCAACATGCCTCGCGCGAATGGCTCCAGCGTCACCATTTTGCATAATTTTTTAATATAAATTATTTTTTGTTCACTTGAAGATATGACTAATAACATCCTTGAATATTATTATCCTCTAACTTGTCACTCCACACAAAAAAAATCGCGAATCACTTAATTTTAGACGTTTACAGCTCTTAATAAAAGTCGAACGGAACCGCGTGCTCTCGGAGAAAAGTGGGTAAGACAGTCTTGTATGAGTATTAAGGTGGAATTTACTTTTTTTGGTAAAAAACATCGAATTTTCTGTTTTTCACAGAATCTTGTTATTCGTCTTAAGAACATTTCTACAAAATATCGGGTCGAAATTCGTCAAATGAATAAGGCTACATGCCTGCAGCAGCCGCTTCAGGCTCCATGGTGAGCGGTGGAGTCCGATGAATAGGCATTATTGTAAATTCGTTGTAGGAACATTGGCAGAAAAACCAATTCTATGAGCGAGAGGAAGAAATTTTGTACGCCCTGAAATTGCTGATTAGATGTAGGTGCGTGACTTTCTTTTAAAGATTGTGTCTTGAAGTAGTATTGTTGTCTAGAAATGAAAAAACAAAAGTTTTTTAATGATATTTTATCATTCTACAGACCTTTCTGAATACGTCTGTGAAAGCCGTTAGAATATAAGAAGAAGAAGAATAAGAAGTGAGCTAACAAATTTGAGGTATGCCCTTCACGAATCGGAATATTTAACAGTCTATAATCTAGTAGTCTATCTACAGTCTATAATAGTCTACAATCAAGTAAAAATACATCTTAGTATACTGGCAACATTTCGATTCAAGTTACCGAATTTTTAACGAAAAATTCACGACTCTAAAAATCATCTCATTTATACGGAATTTTATGGAGATGACACCCTGGCCACATTTATTTCTAATTATTTATATACAAATAACTATAGATGCCTGATATACACTGCTCACGCGTGTAAACAAATTTGAAGATTCTGTAACGACAGCAAAAACAGGAGATCACCGAATGTTAAAAGTAGAGATTAATCATAAAACTTGGAGAAATGTGACTAGCAGAAGAATGTTCGTAGTCATGACGTTTCAGGGAAAATGTAAAGATGTCTAAATCGACTAAATATGCGCGAACATTTTTATTCCAGTTTGCCATTGGGTATAATAATTGATTGTGACTTATTTTTTATTGAGCGCTACTGTAATTTACCGATAATTCAGAAGGGTCCTGCTTGTGCCCCCACAAAATACGGCCCTCCGCGAAAAGAATACCTTAAACGCGTTTTTCTCGAAACTATGCTTTTCATATCGGCAACCACGATATCTCGATAACCAATTGGCCGATTGAGCTCAGATTTGGAATGCACCCTCAGTAGACTGCTTTTCAACTTTTGCAGCAGAATTGAGTCGAACTCATTTCTCTTTTATATTATTCGTAGAATGGTCAGAAAAGTAGAAAAAATTGATAATTTAAGTTTATCATGTCACCATTTAAAAAATGTTTTTGCCGAATCTTGTAGCAAACATTAAACACTCATACAGATCATAAGAATATTTGTTTTTTTTTCACATTCATGCAACGTGATAATACATATACATGTACAAAAGTACATAATAGTTCATTAAAAAAAAAAATTGTACATATTCTTGACGGATCAATAAACATGTGCACTTCTTTTTTTTAGTTATTTCAATCCAAAAATCACATCCAAAACAGCGCTTTGGACAACAATACTGCCTTAAACATTAAACACGTTTTCCTCGAAATTACTTTTTTGCAACTGGTTGACGTGATTAAAAAAAACGATTGAATCGATCAGTCGGGAATTTTGCAGTGTAGTCAGAAGGGGTGTCTTCTAACGAAGGGTGTAGTCTAACAGTTTGCACCGAAATAAAGACGATAGTAAATACGTTTTTTGTTTATAAATTAAAATACAGCTATTCTTTCCGTAGAATCTTGCAGTTTGACTTTGAACAGCCACCGGTTTTTTTTTTCTCATTTCTGTAAGAACTAGAAGTACATCTATACCGACATTTAGATGCCATGCGATTAAAAAAACTTCCAATCGTCCGAATACGAGAAATCAAGTCAACCACCGACGATAAAAAGTTGTGCAATCCTTTCACGAATGCGGTCTACAGGTCATATTTTTCAGCAAAACCTTATACAAAAATGTGTGTACTTATGAAAATACTTATCACACATAATAGAAGAAAATTTTTGGTTGCTGAATGCATAACGATTTTCATAAAAAATATTTGAAAAGTTGTTTTTTTTCACCCCAAAATGAAGGAAAGGATCATAATCGAGGTTTTCCAAAATCTTCGGGTTTGCCGGAAGTATCTACATTTCACGCGCCACTTTACGGCTCATCATTTCTACATCTTCTGGAAGACTTTTAGTGGTCTCGAAAAAATGCTGCACTTTTGAAAATAAGCGAAACTAAGATACGGAGCGAGGTTAAGACGCGAATGGTGCCTTAATAGCAAATATCTACGCGCGATTTTTATGGCTCGTCCCGGTTCCATTAAATTTTATGTCACGTTACGGCTGATCTGCTTGGAAGTTCGCGTTATAAAACGACCGCGTGTTCGCGCAACAGGGAAGCTCTTGAGAAACGAGGTCGGCATTTTATCTAGCAAAGCACTGCGTTTATCGAGTTTATAGATCCCTCGAGATCGAGTACGGCGGCTCTCAACTGCCAGAGATTCGTCTCTGGCAGTGGAAAGCCAGAAATGGATTATCCGTTGATTTGTCGTTCGAATTTTGATTCGAACGACAAATCAACGAATGATCCATTTTCGCCCTCAGAGATGAAAAAATTAGCATTTTCGCGCGCGCACAGTCACTGTATCTTGTGGTAATATGCACTTAGTATTCTGGCAACATGGAAGATCGACGTTATTTTAGGAATTTATAAATTGTTGTTTTTCATCGATGGCTGATATTTAGAATAGAAACGAAGCCTTATGTCCTGCGCCAATCTAATTAAACAGAGACTTTGTGTATTTCCCCTAAACATTAACCGTCCGTGCGAATTACTTGTCCGAAAGTTTCACCCGTATCTTTCCCGAAACCGATCGCCACGTGAAACATCTCTCATTTCTCTTTAAGGCAGTATTGTTGTCAAGAGCCCTGTTTTGGAGGGGATTTTTTGATGGAATAACTTTTAAACTGCTCCAATTTTTTTTCAAACGTTTTTCCCATGATTATTGATCCTCCAAAAGTACGTATAATTTAAAAAAAATCATTATCATGTACTTTCATACATTTGTTTACAACGGTGCATCGAAAACGCCACCAATTGGCGACTAGTATTGTGGACATTGTATGAATGAGAAAAAAATATATGTATTTAACTTGTATAAGTATCGTAATGTTTGGTATCAAATGCAACTTTTCCTACTTTTCTGACCATTCTATGATATATATACATAAATTATTTCACCCTAATTCTGCTGCCAATAATGAAAAACAATCTACTGAAGGTGTATGTTGAGGGGTCTTCTCACTTTAGACGCTAAAAAGGCTATTTACATGAGTTTTTGATAGGTTTATATTATAGATATTGATATAAAAGTTGTTACACTTAACAAATATACTTTCAAAAGACATTAAAAAAAAAATTTTAATGTATTTATGAAACTCAAACAAACTTTAAACGCGTTTTTCTCGAAACAACGTTTTTCGACGGCTTGTTGTTAAAATCTTCGAAACTACTGAACCGATCCTTATGAAACTTTGACCACATATTCTTTACAACTATAGCTATAGCGCATAGCAAGGATTTTTCAAATTTTGATATTTACTTTTCTTTTTGCCAAAGACGGTGAAAAAACACGTTTTTTTTTCTCGAAAAATGTCCGCGTTTTTTCTATTTTTGCATATATCAAAAATCGTATAATATGCGCTATAGCCATTAACATACTGAATCTAAAACCGTTTGATTTTTTTGTTTCGGATGATCCATCTTCGAGATTTCATCAACAGCGCAGCCCTACATGTTTTTTAGGACATTTTTTAACTACCATTTTCGTCTACAAATAGTGATTTAAATAAATGAAACAATTTTTTTAAGTGTATTTCCAAAGTGTATTTATTAAGTGCAATAACTTTTATGTCAATATCTATAATATAAACCTATAAATTTTTTTAATACGAATATCCCGAGTCGAAATTTTCGAGTCGCGTTCAACCCACAAAATGAAGGCGAGCAGAAATCGGCGTGAGCGGATTATTGGGTATCTAAAGGAGGGTACAATGTTTGAAAGTACCATGCGTTAGAGCCTCCGATGAACCTCCGGCATGGCAGAAAGTAGACTTTTTGACTCAAAGGAGGTCAGTGAGGCTCACAATTGAACCTACCCCGAGTCGAAATTTTCGAGTCGCGTTCAACCCACAAAATGAAGGCGAGCAGAAATCGGCGTGAGCGGATTATTGGGTATCTAAAGGAGGGTACAATGTTTGAAAGTACCATGCGTTAGAGCCTCCGATGAACCTCCGACATGGCAGAAAGTAGACTTATTGACTCAAAGGAGGTCAGTGAGGCTCACAATTGAACCTACGGAACCTCAGGTCGGCCTACTTCGAGCGCTCCCGCAGAACCTACTGCCCCCCCTTTCGGCCTACTGTACACTGCTAAACAAAAAAATTAATTTATATAGAATCTATTTAAATAAAATAGGTTTTTTCCTTGTCTCACAGCCTACTACGATCATATTTCTTTCGAAGATATTTATATATATTAATAAAGATGAGATTAAAATTAATCTTTATTTGCTTACAATGTACACTGTAAAGCTAAGTGCAATATGCATAAAATATTTCATAAATCGAAAATAAAATGAACTCATTAATTGAGAGCCTTACCACAAGGATTTTTATCGTAATTCGTCATTCCCTGGCCTATAGACATGATTTTTTTCGAAGAAAATATTTGCCCTATATGCGACTTGAACCTAGCCTACCTACTCCTAGCTACGCTCCACTGCCCCTATGCTACCGAGTGCTTATAACATTTTGGTCGCTGATATGGCATAAGCGGCCAAATGAATACCTCTAACTATTTGTTGTATCACATAAGCTATATCAATTAGTTAATATGATTGTGATAATTAGAGAGTTTCATCGAATAACATGCTATAGATTTTTCAAACACACACACACACACACACACACACACACACACACACACACACACACACATATATATATATATATATATATATATATATATAAATCCTCTCTCTCCACCTTCTCTACCCCCCGCCCCTTTGATATGAGTGTTGCAATAAAGATGGACCGTTAGTTCAATCAAATAAAAGAATGGTTAACACTACGAAAATTCTATTTAAGGTAAATTTTAAAAAATCACTAGATCCATTCAGTGAACTTAACTAAATTGTTTTTTTGAACAGATGAAAATGTTGAACTGATGAAACCGAATCACAGATTTATTAGGATCAAATAAAATATGTAGTTATTGGACGATATTAAATAGATTGATTTTCTATAAATAAACATTTTTGAAATCAATAATTTTAATAATGGAATGCAATAGGAAACATTTGGTTCTATGAAAAATCTAGTTAATTCAAATAAAAAAGAATCAAATAGACGCGGTTAGTTAATATCATATTTAGCGGAAAAAAATAAAAATATGCTTCATACATACACGTGGAAATATTTTTCAAATTTTCGACGTGCTAAAAATGAAAACAAAGAAAAATCAAACATTTCATTTAAAATCGACGGTAATCGGCCGTCGCCATTTATCAACTCATTATTGAATTAACAAAAAAAAACAAAACGAACAAAAACAAAAAGAAAAAATAAAGAAAAAAATCGAATGAGGTTGAATTCTAAACCGACAATTTCAATCCTTTGGAACATTAAATAGACTATAATTAACACCCTAACGTTCCATATAGATATCAACATTATATGTAATTTAGATCTACACTGCCAGCCAAAAGTTTTCGGACACTCCACATGATCGCAAAACTTTTGAGCGCTGGATAATTGCCAAATAATGTTAGAGTAATATAATTCATTTCATTTATTATTTCACGAAGCTACTATAAAGGTCTATATAATTAAGTAATTATACAGAGCTTTATAGTATCTTCGTAAAATAATTATTATTCTACCATAAGTTTGCAATGATCCAAAGTGATATTAAGTTTTGCAGTTATCTGAAGTGTCCGAATACTTTTGACTGGTAGTGTATATTTGAATATATTAATGCAACTACATATTTCGAATATAATATATATATATATATATATAGTATTATATAATATATACCGTCGCTTAAAAGTTTGGATACACCAGTCGATATTTCTTGCTGCACTAAAAGTTACACAGCTTCGTAAAAAAAGATAACCAAATTCACCGAACGGCGTTTTGACGGGAATAAATTCAGCTTTATATTGCTTTTCTGAAATATTTTTTTATAATTTTCTTTTCGACCCGGTACGCACTTTTATATGTGACTGATTTTCGGCTTTTTTTCGACCATCGAGAATTGGGCGCATGACTTATGGAAAAAAAGTTTGTTACGTTTATCCATGATAAACTTGAACGGGGTAGCAGGAACTCCATTTGCGTTTTTTATAAAGTTTTGTACGATTTTTTTCGCAATGTTATTTCATTTTTTGCTAAAAAAGACTCATTCTAGATAATGCAATGTAACTCAAGAACTAGAGGGCTTAAGAAGAAATGTCAAGGACGAAAAACGTCGCGTAAGCTTATACTGGATAGACTGGCATTTTTTAAGAATTTTCCTGTGAGATTTTTTCTTACAGGAAAACGCCCATTAATCCGATAGAATTGGAGTAAGACTGTATATACAAGCATTCTTTTACGAATTGCCTATAAAATAATAATAAATCGATATTGAGCAAATTTGATTGTTTTCGCATATTAATATTGCACTAATAATTTGATAAGGGGACGATGTATTTTTATTAATTTCGTCTTATTTTCGTCATCGAACGGGTTACTGATCAGGCCACAATGGAATGTTGATGGGCGAGATATCGAATTTGGGCCGAAAGCAGGTTAGGTGTCGTCGAGGCAAGAGTTTGAGATTGAAAGCAGGTTAAGGAGGCCTGTGCTCTGCCCGTTTCACTAAAACTGGGGGTCGAGAGAAGGTTTGGGAGGTCTAGCCGAGGCTACCCTGGACCAAGAGGAGGTCTCTTCATGGCACTGAACTCGACAAATGAGGTTTCGTCGGTTCAACGGAGGCTAGCGGCTTATGTATTACAAAAGAAATGGGTCCTGCGAGGGTTCAGAGGAGGCTAAAAATTTCGACTCGGGACGGAACCTCAGGTCGGCCTACTTCGAGCGCTCCCGCAGAACCTACTGCCCCCCCTTTCGGCCTACTGTACACTGCTAAACAAAAAAATTAATTTATATAGCATCTATTTAAATAGAATAGGTTTTTCCCTTGTCTCACAGCCTACTACGATCATATTTCTTTCGAAGATATTTATATATATTAATAAAGATGAGATTCAAATTAATCTTTATTTGCTTACAATGTACACTGTAAAGCTAAGTGTACTATATGCATAAAATAGTTCATAAATCGAAAATAAAATGGACTCCTTAATTGAGAGCTTTACCACAAGGATTTTTATCGTAATTCGTCATTCCCTGGCCTATAGACATGATTTTTTTCGAAGAAAATATTTGCCCTATATGCGACTTGAACCTAGCCTACCTACTCCTAGCTACGCTCCGCTACCCCTATGCTACCGAGTGCTTATGACATTTTGGTCGCTGATATGGCATAAGAGGCCAAATGAATACCTCTAACTATTTGTTGTATCACATAAGCTATATCAATTAGTTAATATGATTGTGATAATTAGAGAGTTTCATCGAATAACATGCTATAGATTTTTCAAACACATACACACACACACACACACACACACACACACACACACACACATATATATATATATATATATATATATATATATATATATATATATATATATAATTTAGTTAAGTTCACTGAATGGATCTAGTTATTTTTTTTTAATTTACCTTAAATAGAATTTTCGTAGAGTTAACCATTCTTTTATTTGATTGAACTACAGGTCCATCTTTATTGCAACACTCATATCAAAGGGGCGGGGGGTAGAGAAGGTGGAGAGAGAGGATTTATATATATACATATATATATATATATATATATATATATATATATATATATATATATATATATATATATATATATATATATATATATATATATATATATATATATATATATATATATATATATATATATATATATATATATATATATATATATATGTATATATATAAATCCTCTCTCTCCACCTTCTCTACCCCCCGCCCCTTTGATATGAGTGTTGCAATAAAGATGGACCTGTAGTTCAATCAAATAAAAGAATGGTTAACTCTACGAAAATTCTATTTAAGGTAAATTTAAAAAAAATAACTAGATCCATTCAGTGAACTTAACTAAATTGTTTTTTTGAACAGATGAAAATGTTGAACTGATAAAACCGAATCACAGATTTATTAGGATCAAATAAAATATGTAGTTATTGGACGATATTAAATAGATTGATTTTCTATAAATAAACATTTTTGAAATCAATAATTTTAATAATGGAATGCAATAGGAAAAATTTGGTTCTATGAAAAATCTAGTTAATTTAAATAAAAAAGAATCAAATAGACGCGGTTAGTTAATATCATATTTAGCGGAAAAAAATAAAAATATGCTTCATACATACATGTGGAAATGTTTTTTAAATTTTCGACGTGCTAAAAATGAAAACAAAGAAAAATCAAACATTTCATTTAAAATCGACGGTAATCGGCCGTCGCCATTTATCAACTCATTATTGAATTAACAAAAAAAAAACAAAACGAACAAAAACAAAAAGAAAAAATAAAGAAAAAATCGAATGAGGTTGAATTCTAAACCGACAATTTCAATCCTTTGGAACATGAAATAGACTATAATTAACACCCTAACGTTCCATATAGATATCAACATTATATGTAATTTCGATCTACACTGCCAGCCAAAAGTTTTCGGACACTCCACATGATCGCAAAACTTTTGAGCGCTGGATAATTGCCAAATAATGTTAGAGTAATATAATTCATTTCATTTATTATTTCACGAAGATACTATAAAGATCTATATAATTAAGTAATTATACAGAGCTTTATAGTATCTTCGTAAAATAATTATTATTCTACCATAAGTTTGCAATGATCCAAAGTGATATTAAGTTTTGCAGTTATCTGAAGTGTCCGAATACTTTTGACTGGTAGTGTATATTTGAATATATTAATGCAACTACATATTTCGAATATAATATATATATCTATAGTATTATATAATATATACCGTCGCTTAAAAGTTTAGATATACCAGTCGATATTTCTTGCTGCACTGAAAGTTACACAGCTTCCTAAAAAAAAAGATAACCAAATTTACCGAACGGCGTTTTGACGGGAATAAATTCAGCTTTATATTGCTTTTGTGAAATATTTTTTTATAATTTTCTTTTCGACCCGGTACGCACTTTTATATGTGACTGATTTTCGGCTTTTTTTCGACCATCGAGAATTGGGCGCATGACTTATGAAAAAAAAGTTTGTTACGTTTATCCATGATAAACTTGAACGGGGTAGCAGAAACTCCATTTGCGTTTTTTATAAAGTTTTGTACGATTTTTTTCGCAATGTTATTTCATTTTTTGCTAAGAAAGACTCATTCTAGATAATGCAATGTAACTCAAGAACTAGAGGGCTTAAGAAGAAATGTCAAGGACGAAAAACGTCGCGTAAGCTTATACTGGATAGACTGGCATTTTTTAAGAATTTTCCTGTGAGATTTTTTCTCACAGGAAAACGCCCATTAATCCGATAGAATTGGAGTAAGACTGTGAATACAAGCATTCTTTTACGAATTGCCTATAAAATAATAATAAATCGATATTTAGCAAATTTGATTGTTTTCACATATTAATATTGCACTAATAATTTGATAAGGGGACGATGTATTTTTATTAATTTCGTCTTATTTTCGTCATCGAACGGGTTACTGATCAGGCCACAATGGAATGATGATGGGCGAGATATCGAATTTGGGCCGAAAGCAGGTTAGGTGGGGTCGAGGCAAGAGTTTGAGATTGAAAGCAGGTTAAGGAGGCCTGTGCTCTGCCCGTTTCACTAAAACTGGGGGTCGAGAGAAGGTTTGGGAGGTCTAGCCGAGGCTACCCTGGACCAAGAGGAGGTCTCCTCATGGCACTGAACTCGACAAATGAGGTTTCGTCGGTTCAACGGAGGCTGGCGGCTTATGTATTACAAAAGAAATGGGTCCTGCGAGGGTTCAGAGGAGGCAAAAAATGTCGACTCGGGTAGCTTTTTTTAGCGTCTAAAGTGAGAAGACCCCTTAAATCTGAGCTCAATCGGCCAATTGTTTGTCGAGATACAGTCGAACCTCGACATAACGAATCTTTAGGCAAACTCGATCATGTTCCTTAAAATGTTCTTTAAAAAAATATATATTAGTACTAGAAACATACGGATATTTTTTGAAGAAAGAAAGTTTTTAATTAGAGAAATTTTTACAAGCAATTAGCAATTAGAGCATGATGTATATTATTTTGTCATTGTATCATGGTTTCGGGTGTCTATCGGAAAGGAATGAACAAATCTTCGTTATATTGAGGATTTCGTTATATCGAGGTTCGACTGTACAACCAATTAGGTCATTGTAGGTAGATTGTAGACTGTAGATGTAACCAAGAGGTAGAAGATGTAACTGAATTGGCCAATATAGGCCAATTGGTTGCCGATTTGAAAAACATAGTTTCGAGAAAAATGCGATTAAAGTTTGCTGCGTGTCGACGGCGCTCTTAGAGCGTACTACCCATAATTTTTATACCGTGACTAATTTTATGAGTTTCATTGGACGATTTTGACAGACGCATTCAGCAAGATCTGTAGTATAATAAAATTAAATTAAAAAAACGTTTTTTTTTCAAACTTCTAGACATCAATACTGCCTTAATCCGCTGAAGATTTTTTCCAAGTGATAATAAAATTTTCTTAGGATCGTTAAAGACTTTTTTAATGTCAAAATGCCCCCTTCTCCGATACGCCGAACTTATTTGCCATATGCGCGTTAAATTCGGATACATTGATTTTATAACCTGCGGCGTAAAAAGTGAGGGAAGATTCCATCAGGGGTGACAAATTTGGCAGAAGATCTGCACCATTTGCATTGGTCTTTAAGGTATTCCTTTTGCGAAGGGCCGTATTTTGCGGGGGCATGAAGAGGGCCATTCTGAATCATAAGTTAAATTACAGTGGCGCTTAATAAAAATAAGTCACACTCAATTTTCATACCTAACGATAAACTGGAATAAAAAAATTCGCGCAAATTCAGTTGATGAAGACATTATTACATTTTCTCTGAAAAGTCGCGACGTTAAAAATTCTTCTGCTAGTCATATTTTTCTAAGTTTCATCATCAATATTTCCTTTAAACATTCCGTGACCCCCTGATTTTATTGCCGTCACGAAATATTCAGATTTTTTTACACGCGTGAGCGGTTTATTCCAGGCATCTAGAGTTATATAGTGTATATGTTATGAGATAGAAATGTGGCCAGCGTGTCAAATAAGACAATTTTCAGAGTCGTAAATTTTCGTTATAAGCTCGGTATCTTGGCTTGAAATTTTACCAGTATACCGGGATGTATTTTTACTTTATCGTACACGAAACTCAGTTAATCGTTAAATATTCGAGTTCATGAAAGAAATACGTTAAGGGATCTTCTCACTTTAGACGCTAAAAAGGCTATTTTCATGATTTTTTTGATAGGTTTATATTATAGATATTGATATAAAAGTGGTCATACTTAATAAATACACTTTCGCAATACATTATAAATAGTGTTTTTTATTTATTTAAGTCACTATTTATAGACGAAAATAGTGGTTAAAAAAATGTCCTGAAAAATTGTAGATCTGCGCTGTTGATGAAATATCGGAGATGGATCATCCGAAACAAAAAATCAAATGGTTGTAGATTCAGTATGTCAATGGCTATAGTGCATATCATACGATTTTTCATATACGCATAAATAACAAAATGGCGAACATTTTTCGAAAAAAAAAACAAACATCAAACGTGATTTTTTCACCGTTTTTGGCAAAATTAGTAAATATACAAATTAGTGAATATCAAAATTTAAAAAATCCTTGATATGCGCTATAGCTATAGTTGTAAAGAATATGTGGTTAAAATTTCATAAGGTCATTTCATAATTTCATCGGTTCAGTAGTTTCGAAGATTTTACCAATAAGCCGTCGAAAAACGTTTCGAGAAAAACGCGTTTAAAGCTTGTTTGAGTCACATAAATATATACATTTTTTATTTATTTATGTATTCCGAAAGTGTATTTATTAAGTGTAACAACCTTTATATCAATATCTATAATATAAACCTATCAAAATTCATGAAAATAGCCTTTTTCAGCGTCTAAAGTGAGAGGACCTCTTAAAAAGTAGTTTTTAGCAACGTTTGATATACATCTGTGAAAAATCTGACGTCTCTTCCAAAGTATTACGACCAATGAGAAACCGTATTTTTCTTTTCATTCTGAACTTTTCCGCTCGCCAAGCAGATCTTGTAACAATTCCAAAGGGTTATTACAAGCGACGAAGGTCTCTGCGGAGTTGCGTCAAACGTCTGAAGCGTTTGTACATCGCCGCCTCTCTATTTACGACCTTGATAAACGGAGGATGAAATTTTCAGAGCGAAGCACGAAGTGGTAATTAGAAAGCGCATCGAGGCGTCTAGTGCATGAAGGATTCTCATACGAGGTCGCCCGCAGTCTTGCGAATAAACTCAGACGGTCCAAGAAAAGAAGAGAAAAACCAGAAATGTTTTCACAGAGCGAGCATTTGGGATAATGGATTGGCGAAACCTGAGCGTGACAAAATTATTATTGTTTTTATTTTAACGACTGGCCATTAAATTCGCGCTACTCGTTCGGTCGCTTATCCCTATTCAAACTTCGCGGTTGCACGTTTTATCGATCACACGGAGCCTCTCGTAAGCGTCGTTGACTTTTTATTCCGAGCACTCAACCCATTGACTCTTTCGATCTCTCGCGTAGACGTTTTCATTTTTATTACGAGCACTCGAACGATTGACTCTATTCATCTCGCTCTCTCGTAGACGGGAGAAAGAAAAAGTATCGTCTTGTTGTTACAGAATTCGAAGGCAAAGAGCCTCAATAGGCCCCACTGTGAAATACTTTATTGCTCCGGGAGCAGTGCGGCACAAAAGCAGACAAGCAACTTGCTTACACGTATGACTAGCCCCCCCCCTTTCAGCCCCTCTCATCCTACCGGTAATAATCTCGTAACAGCATTCGCGTTATAGCGAAGCGTAGTAATGGCAACAGTAACACGCGGAAATCGTAATTTGAACACTGATTGGTGTGCACATTGAGGAAAAAACGAGCCTCGCAAAATGCTACTCCAGTTTACTCTGGGAGATTTTTCCTCCGAATGCGCGTCTTCTTCCTCGACAAATATGGATCGGCGAGTCAAATGATGACACGATCTTCGGGATTCAGCGACGTCCAATGCGAATTAAATTGCCGATTAAGGAGGCGAGAATCACGACATATCGATTGCACTTTCGTAGATATCGAAGAAAACGTTGAAGCAAATGGGAAAAACGACTGAAGGATGATCCGGTCGGGAAAGGCAATGACGAGACGTAGAGATGCTGCATAGGATGTTGCACCTCGCCTTTTACGGGCCGACACGAAGCCGGCTTCGTGATCGCGCGCACCGTCGAGCTTTTATCAGGAGGAAGCGCCAGCAACGCCGAGTAAACGTCTAACAATTCGTCAATGGAGCTTCGCTGTGTCTCCTTGAAAGAAGATACGACGATGAAGCGGATTCAATGGGGATTTACGCTGATCAAGACGTGCTCGGAGATTCGGACGAAAGAGGAAGAAAAAGAGAGAAATGGAGTGTAAGATTGTGAGCGACAGAGCCAGGAAGAAGAGGTTTTTGCAAATAAATGACACTTTACCTTAAAGGGTCGTCAGAGAGGCTCAAATGCGGTGGTGGTTCCCGGGCTTATTGTAGTTCAACGACCGCGTTGTTGCCGAATCTTTGATCGTTCCACGAGATTTTATTTCGTGGATTGGATGATGGGGACTCTGGCTTTGCCGCTGGTGGCGATACCACTGCCGCTTGTTCACTACTTCGTCGCTGAAGTATGGCATCACGTGTACGGATTTAGAACACACTCGAAATAGAACGGGTTATTGCTGTTACCTCAAGACCCGCATTATACACTCTATCTATTCGACTCGCGGCTATACCCAACTTCTCCGATTGCCATTTCAGCCCTTCGTCTGCCCTTCCCGACTTCCTAGCCCTCGCACCGAGATGTCACGCTCCCATGTGCCCCAAGACGCGAACAAGCCATCACCGGACTTACCTTGTAATTCGTCCCCGAAGACGACCACAAAGAGATGAGCCACGCGGAAAAGAAGAAACGAAACTGACACTTGTGTACCGAGGCCTTGCGCACGCTGCCGGATCCGAGTTCCGGCTTGAATATCTGGTGCACAAGAGACACGCGTCACTTCCGTTTCTACACACCCATCCACAGCTGCAACCAAGCGCGGGAGACACAAGTGCACTGCAACAATAAATGTGTCGTTTTTGCACATTTTAGTTGTGTAAATGGCTGTAGACACTTTTTACACATTTTAACGTGTGTGGAAACGAACGCTGTGAAAATAACACGGATAGACGCGTTCGAACGTCGAGAATAACACACTTACGTGTGTTATTCTCTTACACACGTTGAAACGTGTAAGAAGTGACTACAGCCATTTATAGACTCAAACCCGAGTCAAAATGTTTAGCCTCCTCTGAACCTCGCAGGACCCATTTCTTTTGTAATACATAAGCCGCCAGCCTCCGTTGAACCGACGAAACCTCATTTGTCGAGTTCAGTGCCATGAAGAGACCTCCTCTTGGTCCAGGGTAGCCTCTGCTAGACCTCCCAAACCTTCTCTCGACCCCCAGTTTCAGTAAAACGTGCAGAGCACAGGCCTCGTTAACCTGCTTTCAATCTCAAACTGTTGTCTCGACCCCACCTAACCTGCTTTCGGCCCAAATTCGATATCTCCTCCATTATCATTCCATTGTGGCCTGATTGGTAACCCGTTCGATCACGAAAATAATACGAAATTAATAAAAATACATCGTCCCCTTATCAAATTATTAGTGCAATATTAATATGCGAAAACAATCAAATTTGCTCAATATCGATTTATTATTACTTTATAGGCAATTCATAAAAGAATGCTTGTATATAATCTTACTCCAATTATATCGGATTAATGGGCGTTTTCCTGTGAGAAAAAATCTCACAGCAAAATTCTTAAAAAAATGCCAGGCTATCCAGTATAAGCTTACGCGACGTTTTTCGTCCTTGACATTTCTTCTTAAACCCTCTAGTTCTTGAGTTACATTGCATTATCTAGAATTAGTCTTTTTTAGCAAAAAATGAAATAACATGGCGAAAAAAATCGTACAAAACTTTATAAAAAACGCAAATGAAGTTCCTGCTACCCCGTTCAAGTTTATCATGGATAATCGCAACAAATTTTTTTTGCATAAGTCATGCGCCCAATTCTCGATGGTCGAAAAAAAAACCGAAAATCAGTCACGTATAAAAGTGCGTACCGGGTCGAAAAGAAAATTATAAAAAAATATTTCAAAAAAGTAATATAAAGCTGAATTTATTTCGGTCAAAACGCTGTTGGGTAAATTTGGTTATCTTTTTTTTACGAAGCTATGTAACTTTTAGTGCAGCAAGAAATATCGACTGGTGTATCCAAACTTTTAAGCGACGGTATATATTATATAATACTATATATATATATATATATATATATATATATATATATATATATATATATATATATATATATATATATTCGAAATATGTGGTTGCATTAATATATTCGAATATACACTACCAGTCAAAAGTATTCGGACACTTCAGATAACTGCAAAACTTAATATCACTTTGGATCATTGAAAACTTATGGTAGAATAATAATTATTTTACGAAGATACTATAAAGCTCTGTATAATTACTTAATTATATAGATCGTTATAGGATCTTCGAGAAATAATAAATGAAATGAATTATATTACTCTAACATTATTGGGCAATTATCCAGCGCTGAAAAGTTTTGCGATCATGTGTCACACACACGCAATGATCCAAAGTGATATTAAGTTTTCCAGTTATCTGAAGTGTCCGAATACTTTTGACTGGTAGTGTATATTTGAATATATTAATGCAACCACATATTTCGTATATATATATAGTATTATATAATAAATACCGTCGCTTAAAAGTTTGGATACACCAGTCGATATTTCTTGCTGCACTAAAAGTTACACACCTTCGTAAAAAAAAAGACAACCACATTTACTGAACGGTGTTTTGACGGGAATAAATTCAGCTTTATATTGCTTTTCTGAAATTTTTTTTAAACAATTTTCTTTTCGACCCGGTACGCACTTTTATATGTGACTGATTTTCGGCTTTTTTTTCGACCATCGAGAATTGGGCGCATGACTTATGAAAAAAAGTTTGTTACGTTTATCCATGATAAACTTGAACGGGGTAGCAGGAACTCCATTTGCGTTTTTTATAAAGTTTTGTACGATTTTTTTCGCAATGTTATTTCATTTTTTGCTAAAAAAGACTAATTCTAGATAATGCCATGTAACTCAAGAACTAGAGGGTTTAAGAAGAAATGTCAAGGACAAAAAACCTCGCGTGAGCTTATACTGGATAGACTGGCATTTTTTAAGAATTTTCCTGTGAGATTTTTTCTCACAGGAAAACGCCCATTAATCCGATAGAATTGGAGTAAGACTGTATATACAAGCATTCTTTTATGAATTGCCTATAAAATAATAATAAATCGATATTGAGCAAATTTGATTGTTTTCGCATATTAATATTGCACTAATAATTTGATAAGGGGACGATGTATTTTTATTAATTTCGTCTTATTTTCGTCATCGAACGGGTTACCGATCAGGGCACAATGGAATGATGATGGGCGAGATATCGAATTTGGGCCGAAAGCAGGTTAGGTGGGGTCGAGGCAACAGTTTGAGATTGAAAGCAGGTTAAGGAGGCCTGTGCTCTGCCCGTTTCACTAAAACTGGGGGTCGAGAGAAGGTTTGGGAGGTCTAGCAGAGGCTACCCTAGACCAAGAAGAGGTCTCTTCATGGCACTGAACTCGACAAATGAGGTTTCGTCGGTTCAACGGAGGCTGGCGGCTTATGTATTACAAAAGAAATGGGTCCTGCGAGGGTTCAGAGGAGGCTAAAAATTTCGACTCGGGAGCTATCGAGGTTTTGGGAAATAGATTCCAATTTCAGGGTCTTCCACGCGACAGACTAAAAAATGATCTAGAAAGGAAACAGAAAGTTAATACCAAATGTGGTCTTCAATTAACCGGTTAATCAATCGACGTCAAATCAACTTGTGAGTTTCGAGTGATTTGACTTACAACCATGACCAAGGTGATTTGTGAAACATATGATCGATAACTCGCAATTAACATACTTAAACTGTGTTGCTTTTTCCCGTGCTATTTTTGCTCGTGTGTTGCTTACAACGTGTGTTGTTTGGTCCAAAGTGTGTAAATATGCGTCTTGTATGTTGATTCTACACGCTTTATGTGTGTTCGAATAAGCGTGTTATTGATGAGGACAGCTACGAAAGTGTGTAATAATTGAATGCGTAAAAGTTGCACACTCACGTGTGTAATTGTAACGCATGACGTGTTAGCAAATGCATAAGTGTGTAGAATCAACCTGGCTACGCGTGCCTAGCCCTTTGGTTGTGTTACTTTTACATACTTTGAACACACGTTAAACACGCCTGGTTATAGCAGTGTCATACTACGAATGTATCTGCGTTGCGGATTTTGCTTTTTCGTAGTGACGTTTTGTCTAAATGAAAATCTTTTTTTCTAGCGACATTTTAATGGTGATATGTTTAAAATGTTTCTAAAGAGAATGACCTCTTTGGGAATGAGGACTTTTTTTGCCCGCGATCCCAACTTCGAGAATTTTTTAGATATCGGGGTGACATTATTTTTCGACCAGAAGAGGACCATTGGAGGACCCTTCTCTAGATTTTGACGAGAATAATTCAATTATCATCAAATTTTGCACTTTTCGAGAATATTCTGTGAATGCGTAAACTTACGCAAACTTTGATATAACAGGATGGAATTGTTTGAAGAGCGGTTGTAATTGAACTTTCTGAACATCGGTGGAAGAGTTAAGAATGTATGAAATTATAAATTATTCAAATTTGAAAAATACATCAAATTCTTTAAGGGGTTTAAAGTGAGCACTTTAGACACTAAAAAAGGCTATTTTCATGCTTTTTTTCATATGTTTATATTATAGATATTGATATAAAAGTTGTTACACTTAATAAATACACTTTCGAAATACAAATTTAAAAATGTTATTTATTAAAGTCACTATTTATAGACGAAAATGGTAGTTAAAAAAATGTCCTAAAAAATTGTAGATCTACGCTGTTGATGAAATCTCGGAGATGAATCATCCGAACCAAAAAAATCAAACGGTTTTAGATTCAGTATGTTAATGACTATAGCACATATACGATTTTTTATATATGCAAAACTAACAAACGGCGGACATTTTTCGAAAAAAACAAAAACAAAAAAACGTGTTTTTTTCATCGCTTTTGGCAAAAAAATAGTAAAGATCAACATTTTTAATAATCCTTGATATGCGCTTGAAGGTTTTATTAAAAAGCCGTCGAAAAACGTCGTTTCGAGAAAAACGCGTTTAAAGTTCGTTTGGGTTACATAAAAAAAATGTTTTAAATATATTTCGAAAGCGTATTTATTAAGTGTAACAACTTTTATATAAATATCTAAAATTTAAACCGATCAAAAAAATTAATGTAAATGGCCTTTTTTGACGTCTAAAGTGAGTAGACCCCTTAACTCACGCGTATTTAGCGATAGGGTGTTGAATTTCTTCAAATTATTCATTTCACCGCAAGTAACTAAATTGTACGATCATTGTAAAAGCGTAGCTCGAATAATTTTGAAAATATTTTGCCAATTTTTTTATTCCTCACGTGGCTGCAAAAACTTTTGTAATTATGGTTGGCTATGCTTTTCCCCGACTACGGTCTTTCCAATGGCAGTATTTTATCGCGAAGTGTTCCTGATTTCATCTTTTGTTTGTTGATTCGCTCATGGACTTGTTAAAAGTCGTATTTTGGGCTTTTATGAATTCCGATCGGATATAAAATCAGACGGTGGTATCAAGGATTCCTCGATCTATTGAGTTACTTTGGAGTCCTTGACTCTACAAGTGTCAGTAACAAATTCGAAACAATAAATTGTACGGTACACAAATAGCGGTTCTCGCTCGTACCCTTGCGCTCCATTCGAGCGACACAGATCAGTAGGAATTATCTTTTTTTTATCATTGATGATTCTTCCCGTGTGATTCTTGTTAACAGTACGATATGATGATAATTAAAAGAGCTTTGCAGAGCGATTAGTCTGTTAAAGATATTGAAAATCTTCCCCAAGATACTAAGAACATTAATTCCGTGTAACTAGCGATATAAAAATGTTTTTAGAGAAAGGTTTAAAAAAATTAGCATAATTTATAAGAATATGAAGGCTTTGGGATATAACGCAGGAAACAAAATTAATCGTAGTCAAGATGGAAAGCACACTATTGTAAATAAAAAGAATGTCGGAAAGTTGTTAATATTTTAGTTTGACACAATTATGTCTGATCAACAGACAAATTTGTTCTTTTTTTACTTTTTGTCATGTGGAGGGTGTTCCTCTACGAATACATACATTTTGGAAATAATTATTGCTCCTTTACGATAACTGTTTTTTTTGTAAATTTTCCCATACGCTTAACTCCGGCCACGAATTTGACACACTGGTTCAATTTGACCCAGATTGTACTTCCTCCACCTTCCGTTAACAACGCTTCAGGCGGTTGTTATTTAAAAAAATCAGGAATACACTTTTAACACTTCTTAACATGTCCGCATAATTGAAGTTCAGAAAATTCAAGATAAAATTATTGTAAAATGTTATTGAAAATTCTCAATTTTGGGAAAGTGCGTATTTATTCGAAATTCGTCCGGGTCAAAAGGACCCAGTATGTCAACGGAAGGTTAAGTAAAATACGCTACTTCGTATTTGAAAAAGAATCTTTTCTAACATATACTGAACAAAAGTTCCCAAATACAGCCTTGGAAACCGTCCAAAAACCAGGAATACCAGAAAAGGAGAAAATAATGTTTTCTTCCTTTTCATTGCATAAAAAATGTATTTTTATGTAATGTAATAATATTAAAATAAAAATTAAAATGTAATAATATTAAAATAATATTTAAAAAATTAAACCATTAAAAATAATAACGGATTCGCGTCACACGTAAAGATTATTGTAATGATCTGTAGGACATTTTTTTCCGAATCCTTCGTACGTAACAATTTCATATTATTAGTATTACGAATGTAAATGTATTCCGCCACTCGCAGATTCTCTCACTTTTTGTTCATCTTTGTGCAGGGTACTAAGCATAATTTCCCGTTTAAGTACATCGATTATTAAAATCGTAGGTTGAGTGCGGCGGGTCATAAAGAAATTCGAGGAAAAAAAACGCCAAAACAAACATATGATTATGTTAAACATACATGCTCATAGGATTATGAACTCACGTATGAAAATTCGGTTCGGCTTGTTGTTCTTCTCCCACCATGGAGGCGCATAATATAATTTTCTCTCTCTTCTCATCACATCGCTCGTTGCCCCCTACTACGAGCCACCACCATCCTTGCGGAGGCCACTTTCGACTGGAAACCTGTTAACCTACTTGGATAGCCAGTCTTTGAGCTACTTTTGTCCCGTCTACCTGATTGACGATACCCACATTCGAGCTCTCGGTGCAAGTGACAACGGACGTGTGTCAATGTGTCCGCTATCGTGAGGTTTCGGTGCACGAGTAAAAAAAAACACGCCGTTCGCGGACGCGCGCGCGACGATGAGGGGGCAGTGAATTTGCAGTGCGAATGTTTGAAAAAAGCCGAAAATTACGACGACAGCAGTGGAAAACGCGATCGAGGACGAAAAGTGACTGCGAAATGACAGTTGGGGCCGGTAATAGGCTCGTGTATATGTAAAAGTACGAAACCTTTTTTTTTTCTATCATAATTTGCCGGGCTTCTCGTTTCCTTCGTCTCAATGAGAGCGCGGATTACGACTCGCCGATTCCGCGAGGGGGGAAAACCCGAACCGGAGATCCGGGATTCCGATCGTTCTTGATCCGATTCGGGAGATACGTTGATCGAAATGCCGCTTCGAGTGCTGCGTGTCTATGATCGCCCATATAGAGATTGGTCCATATTTTACTGCTCCGAAAATAATCGAAAAAGCCTCCATTTATTTTTTCTCTGGTTTTTTAAATCCCCAAAACAAATCCACGGAAATTGTCACGTGTTTTCTGTGAGTCCCGTTTTCAAGGGCCTCCAAGCCCCGAATTTTCAAATTCTGCTCGAGGTGCAATTTAATCGGCCATTATCACGTTTGCTAGTTTTGGTAAGTCAGGTGCAAAAGATTGTTTCATCATCGATAGTGTGTGCCGATGGATTTATCTGGTCTCTTTGTCTGTCTCTCTTTCTCTGTTGCCCCCTCTCTCTCTCTCTCTCTCTCTCTCTCTCTCTCTCTGTCTCTCTGTCTCTCTCTCTCTCTCTCTCTCTATGTCCCCTCCTCCGTCTTGTTCGCTCCGTTCGCCACCTCTCGCTCTCTCTTTCTTTCTCTTGCTCTCCATCTATGTGACACGGTCAAGAATTTCGTTAGCCCGGATGTGAAAAATCGTGGATTCCTCGAGACTGTGCAATACCATCATGGACTCGATTTGTTCGTAAAGTTTTCAACATCGTCACGTGTGCGTGACTACGCTTCGGAAAGCGAGAGATACGTAGAGAAAGAGCGTTGTCTTGTGTGTACCCTCGGACTCTATACGTGACTCGTTTTCATTACAGTAATAATAAGCTAGCGGCACGTCTCTCTCTCTCTCTCTCTCTCTCTCTCTCTCTCTCTCTCTCTCTCTCTCTATATATATATATATATATATATATATATATATATATATATATATATATTCTTTTCTTCCTCTGCCTGCTTACATGACGCATATGTAAACGATGAAAGAGACCCCCTTCGTGAGCGAGGACACGGTGCGAAAATATTTCACGGGCCAACAAATTTGCGGGAAAGGACTGTTGTTTTTACTAAATTGAAGATTGAACCGCATAAGCCCATTGTTACCCTTCACTGATGATATTGTGAATCAATTGAATTGGGTATTGTCATCTATTTTTGGCAATTACCTCGAATGCAGAATACGATCGCCTTAGCCTACATTAGTTGCTCTTCCGATCAGCGATTAAAAGAGCAGGGAATTAGTTTCCAATCTGGAAATATAAATAGTCGTTCGGCATAAAAACACAGGTAAGGTAAGCATCATTGGAATGCAAAGAAAATAATCATTTTCATTGCTGAATTTTTTCGGCAATGCTGTGCAATGCAAATACTAAAAACGTTTGTTCAGAATCATTGTAACATATCTACAATCGGATGTATAAAAAATGTTTCGTATGATAAGAAAAATAAATAAAAGAAAAAAATGTGTTGCATTCCGGCGATGCCTTCGTGTAATGAGTGCTGATTATTCACGAGATTTGCAGTTTGCAGTCATTATAATGGCATAGGAAACTGTAAAATTCAACTGATGGGTGGAGATTTTCAGCGGCGTGGATTTTTATTAACGTTTTAACAGGAATCATCCGTTCCCGAGTCGAAATTTTTAGCCTCCTCTGAACCCTCGCAGGACCCATTTCTTTTGTAATACATAAGCCGCTAGCCTCCGTTGAACCGACGAAACCTCATTTGTCGAGTTCAGTGCCATGAAGAGACCTCCTCTTGGTCCAGGGTAGCCTCGGCTAGACCTCCCAAACCTTCTCTCGACCCCCAGTTTTAGTAAAACGGGCAGAGCACAGGCCTCCTTAACCTGCTTTCAATCTCAAACTCTTGCCTCGACGACACCTAACCTGCTTTCGGCCCAAATTCGATATCTCGCCCATCAACATTCCATTGTGGCCTGATCAGTAACCCGTTCGATGACGAAAATAAGACGAAATTAATAAAAATACATCGTCCCCTTATCAAATTATTAGTGCAATATTAATATGCGAAAACAATCAAATTTGCTCAATATCGATTTATTATTATTTTATAGGCAATTCGTAAAAGAATGCTTGTATATACAGTCTTACTCCAATTCTATCGGATTAATGGGCGTTTTCCTGTAAGAAAAAATCTCACAGGAAAATTCTTAAAAAATGCCAGTCTATCCAGTATAAGCTTACGCGACGTTTTTCGTCCTTGACATTTCTTCTTAAGCCCTCTAGTTCTTGAGTTACATTGCATTATCTAGAATGAGTCTTTTTTAGCAAAAAATGAAATAACATTGCGAAAAAAATCGTACAAAACTTTATAAAAAACGCAAATGGAGTTCCTGCTACCCCGTTCAAGTTTATCATGGATAAACGTAACAAACTTTTTTTCCATAAGTCATGCGCCCAATTCTCGATGGTCGAAAAAAAGCCGAAAATCAGTCACATATAAAAGTGCGTACCGGGTCGAAAAGAAAATTATAAAAAAATATTTCAGAAAAGCAATATAAAGCTGAATTTATTCCCGTCAAAACGCCGTTCGGTGAATTTGGTTATCTTTTTTTACGAAGCTGTGTAACTTTTAGTGCAGCAAGAAATATCGACTGGTGTATCCAAACTTTTAAGCGACGGTATATATTATATAATACTATATATATATATATATTATATTCGAAATATGTAGTTGCATTAATATATTCAAATATACACTACCAGTCAAAAGTATTCGGACACTTCAGATAACTGCAAAACTTAATATCACTTTGGATCATTGCAAACTTATGGTAGAATAATAATTATTTTACGAAGATACTATAAAGCTCTGTATAATTACTTAATTATATAGATCTTTATAGTATCTTCGTGAAATAATAAATGAAATGAATTATATTACTCTAACATTATTTGGCAATTATCCAGCGCTCAAAAGTTTTGCGATCATGTGGAGTGTCCGAAAACTTTTGGCTGGCAGTGTAGATCTAAATTACATATAATGTTGATATCTATATGGAACGTTAGGGTGTTAATTATAGTCTATTTAATGTTCCAAAGGATTGAAATTGTCGGTTTAGAATTCAACCTCATTCGATTTTTTTCTTTATTTTTTCTTTTTGTTTTTGTTCGTTTTGTTTTTTTTTGTTAATTCAATAATGAGTTGATAAATGGCGACGGCCGATTACCGTCGATTTTAAATGAAATGTTTGATTTTTCTTTGTTTTCATTTTTAGCACGTCGAAAATTTGAAAAATATTTCCACGTGTATGTATGAAGCATATTTTTATTTTTTTCCGCTAAATATGATATTAACTAACCGCGTCTATTTGATTCTTTTTTATTTGAATTAACTAGATTTTTCATAGAACCAAATGTTTCCTATTGCATTCCATTATTAAAATTATTGATTTCAAAAATGTTTATTTATAGAAAATCAATCTATTTAATATCGTCCAATAACTACATATTTTATTTGATCCTAATAAATCTGTGATTCGGTTTCATCAGTTCAACATTTTCATCTGTTCAAAAAAACAATTTAGTTAAGTTCACTGAATGGATCTAGTGATTTTTTAAAATTTACCTTAAATAGAATTTTCGTAGAGTTAACCATTCTTTTATTTGATTGAACTAACGGTCCATCTTTATTGCAACACTCATATCAAAGGGGCGGGGGGTAGAGAAGGTGGAGAGAGAGGATTTATATATATATATATATATATATATATATATATATATATATATATATATATATATATATATATATATATATATATATATATATATGTGTGTGTGTGTGTGTGTGTGTGTGTGTTTGAAAAATCTATAGCATGTTATTCGATGAAACTCTCTAATTATCACAATCATATTAACTAATTGATATAGCTTATGTGATACAACAAATAGTTAGAGGTATTCATTTGGCCGCTTATGCCATATCAGCGACCAAAATGTTATAAGCACTCGGTAGCATAGGGGCAGTGGAGCGTAGCTAGGAGTAGGTAGGCTAGGTTCAAGTCGCATATAGGGCAAATATTTTCTTCGAAAAAAATCATGTCTATAGGCCAGGGAATGACGAATTACGATAAAAATCCTTGTGGTAAGGCTCTCAATTAATGAGTTCATTTTATTTTCGATTTATGAAATATTTTATGCATATTGCACTTAGCTTTACAGTGTACATTGTAAGCAAATAAAGATTAATTTTAATCTCATCTTTATTAATATATATAAATATCTTCGAAAGAAATATGATCGTAGTAGGCTGTGAGACAAGGAAAAAACCTATTTTATTTAAATAGATTCTATATAAATTAATTTTTTTGTTTAGCAGTGTACAGTAGGCCGAAAGGGGGGGCAGTAGGTTCTGCGGGAGCGCTCGAAGTAGGCCGACCTGAGGTTCCGTAGGTTCAATTGTGAGCCTCACTGACCTCCTTTGAGTCAATAAGTCTACTTTCTGCCATGTCGGAGGTTCATCGGAGGCTCTAACGCATGGTACTTTCAAACATTGTACCCTCCTTTAGATACCCAATAATCCGCTCACGCCGATTTCTGCTCGCCTTCATTTTGTGGGTTGAACGCGACTCGAAAATTTCGACTCGGGTTATTTCCGTTCGATCGTGACGCGTGTTTATGAATAGCTGTATAACTAGAAGGGATAATTTTGTGAGAAGCATGGGCGGCGAATTCGTAGAGTACGTTTCAATGAAAGACGTGAGCTGCCAACCTCCATGATCGTACCAATATTACCGATTATACTTTCCAAACATTGGATAAATACACATCTCGTCAGAAGTGGAGGGTAACCAGATGTTTCAACTATCCCATCGGTATAAATATTTTCCACGTTATTCAAATATGTGGCAGCATCATTTACTTGTCATCACTTTCAATCAAAGTACTATAATTCGTAACAAAAATTATGAAAATTTAGTCCCAATCCGACGCATCTGGATCGTAGTATATGTTCCTCAAGAGTTCCGATCCCAACGAAATTCTCATTTCTAAATCCATTCATCAATATTGTCTGTGCCTTCGCAAGAACTAAATACCACTTAAAATAAAGTACCACGTAAAAAAGTCATACAAATTATAAGATAATAAAAATAACGTACAAACTAAGCCTAAGGAGAAAGCTTCCATATCGTCCTGCAGAAACTTATTCCATATCGTTCGGAAACTTATTATTAGGCATACGATGATAATGAACGGAGCATGCAGAAAACGTGTAGAGAACATCGTCAAATGAGAAAATAAATTATTCGGTAATCGTAAATAGAACTCTGCCTGACTATCTCACAAAGTATACGCTTTCAAAATGAAGCCAATGAAACAGGAACTTCTGAAATACCGGAAGTCAGAGGAGAGATATATGTTATTCCACCCTTACCAATAGAGGAACTTGTCTCGATCAAATTACACTTGCACCACGGAACACCGAAAGATCGTAAATTATGTTAATTTCCGGAGTCACAGTCAGACTTAAAAAAACCCGCAAAAAAGAAAACGCAAATCCAAAAGATCGCGCATTAGCTTCGTCTGGGTTGCGAGAATTGCAATTCAATGAAAAAAGTTTGACCTTTCGTGATATCGTGGTCCGCGAAGAAAAGCATGGATGAATCTTCCAAAAAAAGACAATCCATCACGCTCGATCGATGTTAACATTCCTTGTAACGCATAATCGTAACTGTTTCAATTGAGAATGGATTGTTAATCATTTTTGCAGAGTAGAAGATGAAGGGATGGTTCGACGCGTTTCGCAACGACGGCGGTCCAACGCTTTACAGCTACAGCAACAGAACACCAGTCACCGGTGACGTTAATCTCATAACGATATTCGTTATATTTTGCACAATATTCACTGCTTTTCTCATCATATTTCCCGGGATTCGTAAAGAGGTGAGTCTCATCATTGAATTACTTTATTAATAAGCTTCAGAATATATTGAGGATCCTATCACAATTAAAGGTGCGCCTAAGGATATATTACATCTTTATATATAAGGATATATTACTCCTTAGTATTATATAAGGATGATATAACTTGAGGCAGTATTGTTGTCTAGGAATTTAAAAACATCGGTTTTTTTTCAATTTTTTTATTTTATTATTCTACAGACCTTGCTGAATACGTCTGTAAAAACCGTTTAACGATACTGGGGGAGTGCGGTTTAGACGCAGCAACTGTAAGGCGGGTGGAGCATTAGCCAAAATCCAAGATTGAATTTGAAAAAAAAGATATGTTATTGTCTAGACTCATTGTCAGTTATATTGAGTCTTTACGAAACTTTTATTTTTTTTTCACCACAAAACACCCGAGATAAAGAATAGTTTTAGGGGTCTGACTTTAGACGCTAAAAATGAGGATATTTCCATAAATTTTTGTTGATAGGTGTATATTATAGATATTGATGTAAAAGTTGTTACACTTAATAAATACATTTTCGAAATAGAAAAAAATTATGTATTTATGTAACCCAAACAAACTTCAAACGCGTTTTTCGCGAAAAGTTTTTCGACGGCTTGTTGATAAAATCTTTGAAACTACTGAACCAATCCTTATGAAATTTTCACCACATATTCTTTACAACTATAGCTATAGCGCATATAAAGGATTTTTTTAAATTTTGATATTTACTATTTGTTTGCCAAAAACGGTGGAAAAACGCGTTTTTCTGTTTTTTCAAAAAATGTCCTCCATTTTCTTATTTTTGCATATATAAAAAATCTTATGATATGCATTATAGCCATTAACATACTGAATCTAAAATCGTTTGATTTTTTTGTTTCGGTTGATCCATCTCCGAGATTTCATCGACAGCGCAGACCTACAATTTTTTTGGGCATTTTTTTAACAACCACTTTCGTCTATAAATAGTGACTTACATAAATGAATCATTTTTTAAAATATATTTCGTAAGTGTAACAACTTTTATATCAATATCTATGATATAAACCTATAAAAAAAATGCATTAAAATAGCCTTTTTTAGCGTGTAAAGTGCGAAGACCCCTTAATGTATGTAATATTACGTGCAGTTAGATGGGCAAGGCGTTTACGCTACAAATGTAGTATTTTCTTTGGCTATTTAGCACCAATATAAACCATTTACAACCAGTGATTAACCCAAACTATACCTTTGTAAGCATTTAGAAGAAAAGAAACCCCATCTTGCACATCGTAAACCATATATATTCAACATTGAAGCATCAATGTGTGATGAAAGATTGCGAATCTTGGCAGGCGAATGACGAGCATTGCTGCCAACCTTAATGCCCGCGAAGTTATCGTATTTGGGCAACACTTAATGTTAATTAATGGTAATAATAAATCATTTTGTGACATAAATATAAATAGGCATAATTGTAAATGACTAAAATTTTCATTCTGAGTTGCATAAAACATTTGCTGACGCAGTTTTTGCATAATAATCATCAATAATGTTATCCTTCTTCACGTGGTAGTAAAACAAAAGTTTTTCTTATTTACAGAATAAAAATATAAAACTTCATAATTTCGTCCTTCAATTATATATTTTATGAAAAATAAGCATCTACAGAATACATCTATACCTCGTAGGAATTTTTTTCAGGTTCGTAGAAAAAAAATTCACGAATCGTCATTTGACTCAACTGGACCGGAGCGGTTTCGAAAAAAACTAGTTTGGAGCAACGTCCTTAAACGCGTTTCTTTCGAAACTATGCTTTTCAGCTCGGCAACCACAATATCTCGATAACCAATTGACCGACTGAGCTCTTTTCAGGTTTGGCATAGAAGTAGACCTTTAGTAGACTGTTTTCCAACTTTGCCCGAGTCGAAATTTTCGAGTCGCGTTCAACCCACAAAATGAAGGCGAGCAGAAATCGGCGTGAGCGGATTATTGGGTATCTAAAGGAGGGTACAATGTTTGAAAGTACCATGCGTTAGAGCCTCCGATGAACCTCCGGCATGGCAGAAAGTAGACTTTTTGACTCAAAGGAGGTCAGTGAGGCTCACAATTGAACCTACGGAACCTCAGGTCGGCCTACTTCGAGCGCTCCCGCAGAACCTACTGCCCCCCCTTTCGGCCTACTGTACACTGCTAAACAAAAAAATTAATTTATATAGCATCTATTTAAATAGAATAGGTTTTTTCCTTGTCTCACAGCCTACTACGATCATATTTCTTTCGAAGATATTTATATATATTAATAAAGATGAGATTCAAATTAATCTTTATTTGCTTACAATGTACACTGTAAAGCTAAGTGTACTATATGCATAAAATAGTTCATAAATCGAAAATAAAATGGACTCCTTAATTGAGAGCTTTACCACAAGGATTTTTATCGTAATTCGTCATTCCCTGGCCTATATAGACATGATTTTTTTCGAAGAAAATATTTGTCCTATATGCGACTTGAACCTAGCCTACCTACTCCTAGCTACGCTCCGCTACCCCTATGCTACCGAGTGCTTATGACATTTTGGTCGCTGATATGGCATAAGAGGCCAAATGAATACCTCTAACTATTTGTTGTATCACATAAGCTATATCAATTAGTTGATATGATTGTGATAATTAGAGAGTTTCATCGAATAACATGCTATAGATTTTTCAAACACATACACACACACACACACATATATATATATATATATATATATATATATATATATATATATATATATATATATATATATATATATATGTATATATATAAATCCTCTCTCTCCACCTTCTCTACCCCCCGCCCCTTTGATATGAGTGTTGCAATAAAGATGGACCTTTAGTTCAATCAAATAAAAGAATGGTTAACTCTACGAAAATTCTATTTAAGGTAAATTAAAAAAAAATAACTAGATCCATTCAGTGAACTTAACTAAATTGTTTTTTTGAACAGATGAAAATGTTGAACTGATAAAACCGAATCACAGATTTATTAGGATCAAATAAAATATGTAGTTATTGGACGATATTAAATAGATTGATTTTCTATAAATAAACATTTTTGAAATCAATAATTTTAATAATGGAATGCAATAGGAAAAATTTGGTTCTATGAAAAATCTAGTTAATTTAAATAAAAAAGAATCAAATAGACGCGGTTAGTTAATATCATATTTAGCGGAAAAAAATAAAAATATGCTTCATACATACATGTGGAAATGTTTTTTAAATTTTCGACGTGCTAAAAATGAAAACAAAGAAAAATCAAACATTTCATTTAAAATCGACGGTAATCGGCCGTCGCCATTTATCAACTCATTATTGAATTAACAAAAAAAAAACAAAACGAACAAAAACAAAAAGAAAAAATAAAGAAAAAATCGAATGAGGTTGAATTCTAAACCGACAATTTCAATCCTTTGGAACATGAAATAGACTATAATTAACACCCTAACGTTCCATATAGATATCAACATTATATGTAATTTAGATCTACACTGCCAGCCAAAAGTTTTCGGACACTCCACATGATCGCAAAACTTTTGAGCGCTGGATAATTGCCAAATAATGTTAGAGTAATATAATTCATTTCATTTATTATTTCACGAAGATACTATAAAGATCTATATAATTAAGTAATTATACAGAGCTTTATAGTATCTTCGTAAAATAATTATTATTCTACCATAAGTTTGCAATGATCCAAAGTGATATTAAGTTTTGCAGTTATCTGAAGTGTCCGAATACTTTTGACTGGTAGTGTATATTTGAATATATTAATGCAACTACATATTTCGAATATAATATATATATCTATAGTATTATATAATATATACCGTCGCTTAAAAGTTTAGATATACCAGTCGATATTTCTTGCTGCACTGAAAGTTACACAGCTTCCTAAAAAAAAAGATAACCAAATTTACCGAACGGCGTTTTGACGGGAATAAATTCAGCTTTATATTGCTTTTGTGAAATATTTTTTTATAATTTTCTTTTCGACCCGGTACGCACTTTTATATGTGACTGATTTTCGGCTTTTTTTCGACCATCGAGAATTGGGCGCATGACTTATGAAAAAAAAGTTTGTTACGTTTATCCATGATAAACTTGAACGGGGTAGCAGGAACTCCATTTGCGTTTTTTATAAAGTTTTGTACGATTTTTTTCGCAATGTTATTTCATTTTTTGCTAAGAAAGACTCATTCTAGATAATGCAATGTAACTCAAGAACTAGAGGGCTTAAGAAGAAATGTCAAGGACGAAAAACGTCGCGTAAGCTTATACTGGATAGACTGGCATTTTTTAAGAATTTTCCTGTGAGATTTTTTCTCACAGGAAAACGCCCATTAATCCGATAGAATTGGAGTAAGACTGTGAATACAAGCATTCTTTTACGAATTGCCTATAAAATAATAATAAATCGATATTTAGCAAATTTGATTGTTTTCACATATTAATATTGCACTAATAATTTGATAAGGGGACGATGTATTTTTATTAATTTCGTCTTATTTTCGTCATCGAACGGGTTACTGATCAGGCCACAATGGAATGATGATGGGCGAGATATCGAATTTGGGCCGAAAGCAGGTTAGGTGGGGTCGAGGCAAGAGTTTGAGATTGAAAGCAGGTTAAGGAGGCCTGTGCTCTGCCCGTTTCACTAAAACTGGGGGTCGAGAGAAGGTTTGGGAGGTCTAGCCGAGGCTACCCTGGACCAAGAGGAGGTCTCTTCATGGCACTGAACTCGACAAATGAGGTTTCGTCGGTTCAACGGAGGCTGGCGGCTTATGTATTACAAAAGAAATGGGTCCTGCGAGGGTTCAGAGGAGGCAAAAAATTTCGACTCGGGTGGTAGGAGAATTGAGTCGAAATATATGGTTCATAATATTTTGATGTAAGTTAAGGATATATATATCCTGAAAAATACATTGAGTATCCTGTCACGATTATAGGTATGCTTAAGGATAAAGCTTTTTCACTTTGTCGAATTGAAACAAATTTTGTTTTAATTTCACTAAAAAACTCGAGACTTTGGTGAGGTATCATTAGGTGACAAGAGAATTTCGTAAATATGCCAGCCTGTTTTTACAGTACTTACGCGTTTCATAAATGTTTAGGTATATCCATTTGTATGAGTTTGCGTGTAAATAAGTATGTACACACATCATAACAAAAAATGAGCCACGTGCTACCCACGTTTACGCATATTGAGAACGGGAACCGGTTTGTATCGAAAATCTACTTTGATATTGATTATTTGTACCACTAAACTTGATTAAAATGCACCATCGCGCTGTTTCGGCAACCATTTTAGTGACGCCACGCCATGACGGCGAGTAAAGTGTCGTTGTCGCTTGGAGAAACAACTTACCCCTGGCACTTTGAACCCCGGCCTACCCTACTTTTTTTAATTTTCTGCGTTCCAAACGGACGGAAAATCCCCATTTACGTAGTACCCTTCCCAATGGGGTATTTTACTCTATGTAAGAACAATACTAAGAATATATAAATAAGGTATTTTTCGCGATAAGCAATCGGTTAATGTTGGTTTTATTAAACCAACATACATCCTTAGTATTGTTCTGGTTGAATGGTATGCCGAATATATATGAATGGTTGCCGAAACGGGAAAAATGAATTATGAACTTTATTTAAAATTTTTCTATATGTTCTGTAATACTTTTTCTATCTGTTCAACGAACTTGCAAAACGGTAGCCGCCATAATGGATTCCCACGTGACGTCATTGCCCATGTAGAGGTTGCCGTGAGTTGCCCAATATTACGATCAGGCCAATATTGGGACCATCGTATAAGCCAACAAAAGAGAAATAATATTGGCCCATTACTGTTCCGCTCTAAACTGAAAACTGGCACAATATCGGCCCATCCCTCAAGCCTGTCCTGGCCTAGCTTTAAAAACTAATAAACAGCTGTGATAGTTGAAGTAAATTTGCCAATTTAAAAACTGGGTATATTAAATACTGACAATTCCATTGGCCCAATATTCTTCCGTTATAAATTAAAAACCGGCACAATATCGGCCCATCGTTTAAAACCAATAAATAGCCGTGATGGTTGAACTATATTTGCCAATTTAAAAACTGGTGATGCTAAAATACAAGCAATTACATTGGCCCATTATTGTCCCGTTATAAATTGAGAACCGGCACAATATCGGCTCGTTACTAAAGGTTATCTTGGCCCATCTTTCAAAACCAATAAACAGCAGTGATAGTTAAACTAAATTTGCCAATCCTAAAGCTGGCAATCCTAAAATACTGGCTATTACATTGGCTCATTATTGTCTCGTTCTAAATTGAAAACCGACACAATATCGGCCTATTGTTAAAACCTATCATGGCCCATCTTTTAAATTCATTAAACAGTCATGATAGATAAACAATATTTGTCAATTTTTAAACTGGTGATGCTGAAGTACTGCCAATTACATTGGCCCATTATTATTCCGTTATAAATTGAAAACTGGCACAATATCAGCCCATTACTAAAACCTATCCGGGCCCATCTGTTAAAACCAATAAACAACCCTGATAGTTCATCGAAATTTGCCAATTTTATAACTGGCAATGCTAAAACACTGGAAATTACATTTAATTAATCTAAGCCCTTTATTGGCTAAGTGGGTCAGACCATACCTGCTTTTATTTTATTTAAGCCTTGGGTTATTCATTATCTGTATATTGTGCCAGAATAGGCAAATAACTGGCACGTCATATATTAATCGTCTATATTTTGTAGTTCAGTGTTTGTAATCAAGTCTTGGCCTATTATTGGCATTTGTAAATAACCAACATAAGTAAGTAAAATATGCCAATTTTGAAACCTGACATATACGCAAATCACAATTTATTTCACGGTTATTCCATGAAATATGTATCCATAAGGACCAATCTCGGGCTAATCTTGGCCCGATATAGGTTGAATATTTACCACGCACCCAAACAAACCCAAACAAACTCACGGCCCAATATTCTAGATAGACTAACTTCTAGATACACCAACTGTGAAGGCCCATCATAGAGCCAGTGGTCAATTTCTACATAGGCCCTTTGAGAGAGCCCACATAGGGCTAAGTGCAATCACCAATATTGGCGCTACAATGAATTAAATCATTGGCCCAATAATTGTTGGCTCTGTTGGCCGATATCGGGCCGTTCTTATCATTTCTACAAAGGCACCTCATTGGTAAATACTCACGGCCCAATATTCTAGAAAGGCTAACTGTGAAGGCCCGTCCCAGGCCCAACGGTCAATCTCTACATGGGTGACACAGTGAACACAGCAAGAGGTAGACATATTACTCTCTAATCTGTGAAAGAAAGCGTCAACAACTATATATTCTCGTTTGTCATAGTTAATTGCAAATTTTCAAATAGTTATTTGCACTTCAGAAAAGAACAAATGAGTTTTTTTTCGGACCTCGACTTTGGATCTCTTCC
Source organism: Ophion ellenae (assembly GCA_963210295.1). NCBI lineage: Eukaryota > Metazoa > Arthropoda > Insecta > Hymenoptera > Ichneumonidae > Ophion > Ophion ellenae. The sequence goes on from OY723386.1 coordinate 31,388,384, forward strand.
CAGGTAGGAATTGACGATGAAAAAAGGGCTCGCCAAGCTCTGAAACAAGGCTCACATTTTTTTATTCAGGCTGAGCACCAGCCCGATTTCAGGCCTAGCTGAACCCCTGAAAGATAACGCGGTTTCAGGCTGTTGCACACAGGCTTGACCAAAGACTGGTAGAAAAGCCTGTACTAAGCCTGAAACGACGAAGCAACAAGGTTCAAAACGAGCCTTAATGAAGCCTTCACGAGCATTTATGACCAGGCTTATCCCAAACTCTTCTCGAGGCTATTTGAGGCCTGTTTTTTTAGTTTTCTATATTCTACATTGGGATAAATGTAATAAATTTGTAAAGAATTCATTTGATTTATTATATATATTTATTATTCATTATATTATTTGTTATAAAATATATATAAAATATTTTAAACACAATACTTTATTTTATTTATTGTTTATGGGACACGTAATACACAGAGTGTACGCAAACCCCAGAGAGTGAGTATTTACGAAATGTGTATGTGACGAGAAAAAAACTTTTTTGTGTACCTCATAAATATCGATAAGAGAATATGTTTAAATGTTCTGAGCTGCCTCCTTCGCTTTCGTTTTTCGTGCCTTCGCACCCGACAAATTTATTGCTAATTTTTTTCATACAAGTACAGAAAAAATATTATTTAAAATTTATTTTATTTTATCACAACCTGAAACAAGCCTGCATCCAGCCTTGATTTTTTAGCCTTAAAATTCATTGGCTGAATAAAGCTTGAAATAACCCTGAGTTTAGGCTAAGCAGCCAGTCTTGGTTCCAGGCTGCTCGAAACGATGCAATGAAACCTGGCCCAGGTCTGTCTCACTCAGGCTCGGTGAAACAAGGCTCACACAAGTTTGTTTCCATCGTCAGCCTTTTGATTCCCTACCTGGGTTCTCGCAAGTTTTAAGGTTGTTATGGGGTTTTGCCGTCGGGGGTGAAGTACGAGGGCAGCGCCCTACGCTTATGCACGGAGCCGATTGACTGTTACTAACTGTCAGCTCTCAAATAATCGTCATATTAAAGTGCGTTTTCGAACTATTTTTCTACATCTGTTTGTATTTTGAAATATGCATTTTTGAACATTCGGTGATTGGATTGAGTGTTTTCTCGCTCAATTAACCCGAAACGAATTGGCAACGTCGTAAATCGTGGTCTATCATAATGCCCAGGTTGGCAAAAGTGTCGCGAAGTTAGAGACATATGCGTTCCGATCGTAACCTCAATATCGTCCCAAGGAGTTGGCAAAAATGAATATCGGTCCGAGTAAAAAAAACGCTGGAAAGATAAAGGGTGTACTAAAACTGTCTAAATCTCGAAGAAATCAAAAACTTAAATAATTTTCCGATATTCTAAAAAAAAGTATGTACGAAAAAAATCTGCGTCATTTTGTATTTGCTTAGAAATGTCTGGAAATGTATAATTTCCAAACATAGTTATCAAATTAATATTAAGTAATTATTACTAATTAAGAGAATAAGTACCAATAATATTCGTTGTTAGTTATTCTAACCGAGTAGTTTGAGGTTCCCGAGCATAATTACCGAATACCGATAAGATAGGTAGCATTTGTGCCGTCTACAACGTTGCCATGATCGCAGTCTAATATTTTATGTGCTTGATTTTCGCACAAATTCGCTATCAAAAACATTAATAATTTTCTAACGGTGCTGTGAATTCTCATTTTCACGGTACCAAGGGTACCGTGGGCGTATATTAGGGATAATTAGTCGAACCGTACTTATTTTTTCAGCTCCGTGGTAACATTCACTTAGCAGATATTAATAATGTACTGATCAATGATCGGGAGTTTTCCACGATCGTAATGTTATTAGCCCACGAAATACGTCGAGGTGCCGATTTTTTTTCTCTAAAAAATGTACGGCGGATCGTATTCAAACTTGACAGGACGATCAGCGAAGAGGTTATAAAGGTCCAGAAAAAATATCAGCTCGATGGTAACATGTTGAATTAACCCCATAACAACCTCAACCAAGTCTTCCTCATATTTATATCAATTGGCGTTTTAATCCACAACTTGCCCGGTGTTTTTACACTAGTATACATACATTTAGCAACAACACACCAATGATAGGGATCGTAATTCACTTTTAACCAAAAAAATTTACGTATACACAATTGGCGCAGCGTCGATGTTTACTACGCAAGTGACGTTATTAACCGAAGAAATATGGCGGCGAGCATTTTGGCGCGGAAATTTTAAATGTAAGATTTAAATGCATTGTTATGGCACTTATCGATTTCGTAAAATAGAAATAAAAATTCTAGTCGTTTATTACCACCAAAGGATCAAATTGAGACATCTGTCAAAAAAGGGTGTAATACCCTATTGAATTATTTCCTATCACTCCCTACCCGCACTCCGCTAATGGAACCTAACCGCATTTCCGAAGGGTACGGGAAAACTGTGGAAAACCTGTACCGTTACAGACGGCCCCATATTCTTCTGATTCTCTGGTGCACAAAGGTTTTACTCAAGTATCTGAAGTGTTGGCCTTTCGCTTACTAGTTGATACGCTAGCCGATGGGCGGCTAAGCGGTCACCGCTCTGAGTATTGGCCATGCACAACGCTGCTTTAGTCGGAATAACACCTCATCGCGGTCGGTATGGTAGAACAATTATAGATACCCAAAAATCTCTGAAACGGCTCTTCAGATCCCGTCGAAACTTTGCCAAACGACGTCAAATAGACAGACGAACAGCTGTCTGCCCCTCAAATTTTCTGGATTTGAAAAAAAACCGTAGATTGGCTTATCATAAGCCAGTCTAGGTTTTTTCCCTCAAATTCAGAGAAATTGAGGGGCAGACAGCTGTTCGTCTGTCTATTTGACGTCGTTTGGCAAAGTTTCGACGGGATCTGAAATGCCGTTTCAGAGATTTTTGGGTATCTATAATTGTTCTACCATACCGACCGCGATGAGGTGTCATTCCGTCTTAACTCGAAGTACTGCCGGAGCCGAGCCCTGACTGCCCATCCACCAGTGTCGGCGAACTTCTATTTTTTCTGAATGTTCCCATTTTACTAACAATAAGTGTCGTCAGGAGATACCGAATCGGCAACTAAATCCACAGTGAAAATCGACGAATGCCATTAAACTGTATTTCAAATGTGATAGCATACCCCAAATTCCTCGTAGTCGCGATGAATACTCGATCGAAAAAAAAATTCGCTTGTGTAACGTTTCGACAGTTTTTGGCATGCTTCCTCATTTCTAGCATATACAATTACATTAAAAAGTTGAGGCGATTAAAAAAGCGAAATCGTCGCAAATTAGTTTGCTGTGTTAGGAGGGACGTACGTTCTAAGTTTTAACAGCATTGACTGACTAATTTCTCAAATGAAACCTTTCAATGATGCAAAACGCATACGGTAAGGTATAGAGAGAAAGTTGGTAGTTTTGGATATGTTTACTCATAGAAGACATCTTCGACATACACGATGGTCGTAAAATTTGACTACCATGGCTGCAGCGGTTCGAGTGGGAAATCTCTTGAGAATTTTAGAAAACGCTCTTTCGCCTAATGTATTTACGTTTACGAATGAAAGCTATAAATTATCATAAAAACCTATCGTATTCCAGCACACAGAATTAGCTTCATTCATTCCTCACGAACACAGCGGTCCTATCCATAGCTAACATATGAAGAGAGAAAACTAATCGGAGTAGAGCTCTCAATCATTCAAACCGACGAGTAAGGGACGTTCGATTTTTCTTGTCTGCTCGTTGACTCAAGTGACATTAATAGTAGAAGAATAATTTCACATACGCAGATCTATTTTTTGGTGCGATAATGAAGTTTAAGGGGTCTTATCATTTTAGACGCTGAAAAAGGCTATTTTCATGATTTTTTAAAATAGGTTTATATTATAGATATTGATATAAAAGTTGTTACACTTAATAAATACACTTTCGAAATACATAAAAGAATTTTTCAAATTTATTTAAGTCACTATTTATAGCCGAAAATGGTAGTTAAAAAAATGTCCTAAAACAATTGTTGGTCTGCGCTGTTGATGAAATTTCGGAGATTAATCATCCGAAACAAAAAATCGAATGGTTTTAGATTCAGTATGTTGACCCTAGGACCCCTACACTATCTGTGCGAAACAGATAATCTACACTGGGGTTACGCTCACCCCAGCACTTCAAATCAACGCTGCTAACAAACTGTGCGTTGAAGAAAGATTTTTTTTTTATCGAACGCTCGACAACTAACGAATTTATGTTAGGCTTTGCGAGAAAAACCTAACATAAATTTATCACCGTGAAAAATGCGATTGAAAAAAGCAAGACAAATGATGTTAGCATTTTTCACCAATAATATGGGGTGTGCGGTACCCATGTGTAGGGTCCTAGGTTCAATGCCTATAGCACATATCATACGATCTTTGAAATATGCAAAAATAACTAAATGGCGGACATTCTTCGAAAAAACCAAAAATACGTGTTTTTTTCACCGTTTTTGGTACAAAAATAGTAAATATTAAAATTTAAAAAAATCCTTGATATGCGCTGTAGCTATAGTTGTAAAGAATATGTGGTTAAAATTTCATAAGGATCGGTTCAATAGTATCGGAGATTTTCTCAACAAGCCGTCGAAAACGTAATTTCGTGAAAAACGCGTTTAAAATTTGTTTGGGTTACCTAAATACATAAAAAATTATTTTGATGTATTTTGAAAGTGTATTGATTAAGTATAACGAGTTTTATATCAATATATATAATATAAACCTATCAAAAAAATCATGAAAATAGCTTTGGTTTTAGCGTCTAAAAAGACCCCTTAAGTCAATATTTGAAGTATCCCATTTCATGTCATCCATTCAAATTACAATGCCATGATGAAAGAGCGCGCCACTAGTAGTTTTTTACCTGAGTTCTAGCGTGTACCCTTGCGGTTTGACGTATTACCCTTCGCCATTGAACCCTTTTCTATCACGGCCTACTCGCTCTCCGCCAATCTCACTGCACTTTGGTTGTGTTCACAGTCGTCTCAAGCTAAACTATATCGCATTTGCCGTGGGTACGGAGAAATTGTGGAAAACCCATACCGGTCTAAACTGCAGTATATTCTTCTAATTCTCTGGTGCACGGACGTTTTACTCAAGTATCTTCACCAAGGTCTCAGAAGTATTGGCCTTTCGCTCACAGGTTTATGCGCCAGC